>JAIWYR010000029.1:0-621539 GCA_022818075.1 Armillaria altimontana
CGAAGGAGCGTCATGCAAACAACATTCCATTGAGTGAAAATGAAGACGTACTTTTCTGAGCAGCGAGAGCTGCACAAGCGCCACAGGTGGTCAACGTTAGTGTCTGCGTCTGAAGTCTGTGTAAAGTAGCGGGACCAGCCACGGCGAGACAGGCTTGAACGTGAAACTTTTCTTCATTGGGCTTGAATTTGTAAGGTTCTCCTGTGGCTGAACGATTTGTACAACGTATATATTGACAATGATCCGGACTAAGGTTGGGTGAAAAGGTCACGTCAAAAGCATCTGTGCCGGCTTCCAGAATTCGACTTTGCCCGATATTAGAATAGAGCGTACCTGTGCCTCCTGGAAGAACATATCGAATATAGAAGTGTGAAAGGTCCCGAACATTTAATGAATCCAATGTCTCTTCAGCCAGCAGAGGTCTCCATCTTCCCGCAAGATAGCAGTTAAACGGAGCTGCTAATGTGCACCCGGCCTGGGCAACATGTTTTTCGATGATATTCAGGACATCATGTACGGTAAGACTACCGTCTACCCCTGAACGAATGTTACGTCAAATCAAAAACACGCATTTTTGTGTAACTTACTAAGGGGCAGAGTACGAGGAGCAACCCCTTGGATAAAGATTGTAAAACTGGCACGTATTTTCTGAGGTGCACCAGAAAGTTTTCCGTCCGACACAGGGCCTACAAAGAGGAAGCGTTAGTACTCTTTACAAAATTGCAGTGTATGTATTAGGTACCGGAGCAAAAACATCGCGAAGTGAACATAACAGCGCGTCCTGCTGATTTGTGAGCCTCCACATCCATTTCAGACTCGGCGAACCTTACCAACGTGAAACAGAATTCCAATAACGATGGAGGGTGGAAAAGTTGGTCTCAACTTCGTTCAGGGTTTGAATAATGTCGAGATTGAGGAGATGGTAGAGAGATATAATCCCGTTCTCTCTTTCTTATAACAACGACTGTGGGAATGTCGTCATCATTGCCCTTTCTATTTTAAGAATTTGGAAAATTCTGTTGCAAAAGGTGTTCATTGTTATTGCTTTTTTGGATGGTTCATTCTGTCACCGATCATAAAGGCAATGATGCACCGCCAACATCTTCACACCGATTCTATGTTTATTTTGAAAAGCAGGAGAAATCTGATTCGTACCTTGGTTTTCATCAGAAAACTCGTCAATCACTACACAGGCAGTGACATCTTTTCTCCGATTTTTTTTGTTTCAAAACCAGCCGTCAAAGCCAGAAACTGTGCATCAAATTTTAGGAGGGACTGCTTCCATTCTATGTATCACGTGTAGCAGTCGGGTTTCCAATAGTCCCGAGTTCTGCAATGTTCCATTGAATTCAAAGGTCCGATCTCCCGGAGTGCTTCAATAGTTTGGGTTGCTCAGACTTTCTTTGACTATGTTAAACATGCCTAATCAGCACCTGCCGCTGGGTAAGTTCCAACTTTCCTGATTTTTGTGTAGATTGAACAAAAAGTAGTCCCAGAGGAACTTATTAGGCCTAGATTGGAGGAGCTGTGGAGGATGGAAGGGGGTATAACCGATATTGTTTTGTGCGACGAATTACAAAAGGTTTTCGACACATCAAAGTATACCTTAGGGTAAGTTCAACTTTCTAAAGACTTCATATTATTTACGTTTCTTCCCCAGTTTATCCAGTTTCAAAAGGATGAGGAAACGCATGGGGTTTTTGAGTACAAGGCAGCAAGACCACATGGTGGAAACCATTACAGAACCTATCGAGGAGTTGAGGGAGCATTTCCCAAAGGCAGGATACTTTGAATTGAAAAAACATTTACGAATCGACCACAGGCTACATGTCTCTAGGTTCGTCTTCTAGTAGTAGCCAGCCACTGAGACGCCTTCCTTACATCCCGGCAGAGACACAATCAAGGAGTGGAGTTATGCTAATGAGCCTAAATCTGTTGCAAGACGACTCAGAAAGGACATGGTCCGGAAAGTGTTCTATTGTGCTGGTGTTAATGACTTGTGGTGTATAGACCAACACGATAAGTGGAAATACCGATTTGGTCTCTGTCTTCACGCTTGTGTCGACCCATTCAGCGGTGTCCTCAAATGGATGAAGATATGGTGGAATAATTTGAACCCAGTTTTGATTTGCAAATATTATTTGGACGTGGTAGAAGCGAATAGATGTAAGCGCAAAACGATTCCTTCATGTCTTCGAACTCAGGAACTTTTTAGACGGCCGCTTATAACCCAAAGCGACGTCGGTAATGAAAATGGAAATGTAGCTCGGGCTCAGACTTTCCTGAGACAATGGGCTGATCCAGAGTTATACAATACTGTACAACATCGTTGGATGGCGGAGAAGATGAATATTCCCTCCGAGATAGTTTGGAGTGTACTCCGCGTGACATTTAGCTTCAGCTACGAGGGCCTGCTGCAACATGGTGTGGACCAAGGATGGTATGATCCTAAGGTACCTTTGGAAGCGTAAGTATCTATTTTCAGGTGGATATCAGCTAACAGTTAAGGCAGTTTGGTCTTTTGTTACATTTTTATTCCATGGCTTCAACATGAACTCGACGAGTATGTCGTAAAAAATAACACAACCAAGAAGAGACACAATCGAAAGATAGCCTGCCCAAATGGCGTCCCGCTGCTCATCGAGCAGGCTCCGGAGCGATTCGACACTCAAGATTACAAGGTAAATCTCGAGGTGATCTTTTTCAACGACATTGTGAAAGTCTATTCTTAGGTTACTTTCAGTCCTGAATCTATTCAGACTGCCAGGCAACTTTACGCACCAATTGATCATCCCGTGCTGGAACTCGTACCTGAATCTTTTCGACAATGTGCCGAGGAGTTTATGAACGAGCTAGGGAATCCCGAAATAAAGCAAGACTGCATCTGGAATATCTATCTTGCGCTTCTGGGAAAGTTCCATGCTCATAGAATCATCGCAGTAGACGAATGGGATATATTCTTCAATGATGATTGTTACGAAAAAACACAGTCCGACCCAAACCAGAGACAAGGCACTGTACATATCGACGGTCTCAATCCTCTGGTTATCGCAGGCAAGTCGACTCACATGTTGATACTCCTTTCATAACCTTAATAAATGGCACTCAGACCTTCAGGACAAGGAAGTTGAAGGGAATGGAAGCACATTATCGCACAAAGAGAGCGATGACTCGGGTGAGGAGGAGTTTGAAATATCAGGAGAGGCGCCTAATTTAGAGATGTCCCTCACAAACTTTATGCAACACATGGGAGTGTAGAGTCGCAGACACATTGTAACGCAGATTCAGACTTACAGATGTGGAGGAATGAAAATATCCTTACATGATACAATAGTGCATTTTCACCATGCTCAAGTTAACTTACGATCGGAACTGAGTGATCCGAAAGATATAATGCAACGTCATTCTGGTATACATGAAAAAGATTTTAAGCAACGACGAGCATGTCTAGGAGTATACAAATTTAGGTGTCTTGAACGATTTCGATAGGACTGTCCCCTGAAGCAACGTCTCAGGGGTGTGTTGTCATATAAGCTGACCATCCTTTTGAAAGTTCCAAGATCTGATGGGTTAAACGTTCCCTCAGGGTGTTAACTTTGTCGACTTGCCAGACCAGGTTTCTACTGGTTGTAAGGTGTGAAGGTGATTTCGACTGGAGGGTATACACAATGTCATCAATACATAGTGGTCAACGAGAAAGAACTTACCAGGAGTTTATGGTACCTTGATGGCTCCGACATGAATGTTTTCGCAAAGTGTAATAAAAATATACCGCAGTCGTAAGAATTCTTCTGCTGCAGCACCTGTACAATGGTAAGCTTCCTGTGTGTGTCCATTATGACGCTTATGGAGGCGGATTGTGTGATAGGCTGCGTCTTCATCTGCACTCCTTTCTTGTCAGATGCCTCAAGTATTAGGAAGTTGCTCAATGCCGTCAAGGTATCCTGATGTTCTGAGCCCAGCGAATCAAGTGTAAAAATCTGGGTACTGAAATATCACCATCAACAAAGCGTGTCAAATGTCACATGTAAATACTCTTACACTTCCCCTGCGGCAGATCCTTTTCCAGTGTCACTCCTTTCTTCAGCTTCAACCGGAGTCTCCTTCTCGGGTTCACCTGGCAGAATCATACAGCCAGGATTGCAAATGATAGCGAGATACCAATGGATGCTAGGAAAGCTCATGTTGATTAGTCTCTGAAATACACGATAATGACATACCCTTCGTGTATCAGTATGATCAAGTATGTCTTCGCAAAGATATTGATCTTGGATGTCCAACGCCGCACGTCATCATATTTTCTAACACCGTGTTTGAATACATCCGTGGTGACATGAAAGACAAAAGCTATCACCTTTCGAATTTAGGAAACCAAAACGGACTGAAGATATAAATGTCTTTGTTAATTGCAAATTTATCTTGTCCCAATTGCTCTTGCAAAAGCCTACAGAAAGTTGTGAACAGGGGGTAAAAGACCTTGAGAAATATGTACCGTAATCCAAACTCTATGAGGTTATCATTGAGGTAGACACCCGGTTTCAAGCGATCGAAGTCTTCTCATTTGATGCTCACCCCACCAGTGATGCCCCAAGGATATTCCAATATCCTACGGGAATTGTTAACAGAGGTCTGCAGAAAATAAATGTTACGAACAACTCTTCAGGATCAATTGTTCCTCCCTCCCCAACATGTTCTTGCGAACTGTCAGGTACAGCAGCATTGCTAAGAAAAGCTTGGAAAATACGCTTCATTATTGACAAGAGATGCTTACTGGCTATGAGGCTTCTTACTTCGATGGACCTTGGAAATGGCTGAACCCTGCATTTGTCAATTCAGTCAAGTGGTATTGCTTGATAGATATGCGGACCGACCTTGGCCTTTCGTTTCAACGATCCGCTCAGGCCAGTGTGAAAATTTGCAAGGGTAAATGGCTGAGAGTTCGATCTCGAACGGGAATCGCGAAAGTCTCCTTCATTGTCCGATGATGAATCAGATGACTCCGTTGAGTCTTCTTCATCGATCTCCGGAAACAGGGAATGGGGAGTGGGGTTCGACGGCTCTGGTAGTGGTCAGTCAGCGATTACACCGTTGCACCTGTGAACGTACTCCATATCTTGAAAGGATATTCCTCCATCGTATACGTATGGGAATTGATAAACGACGTGTCGGAAACAATGATGGGAGTTAAGAGACAAAAAATGATGCGGTTCCAACGCATGCGCTGATCGCCGAATAACATGATATACGTAATACCCCTTGACGGAGCATAAAACCAAATTCCAACTTCAGATACTTAAAGAAGTTTATCTAGGACCATCTCTTCGGCGCCAGTGAGCAAAAATTGTAACGGCTGCAATCGGGATGCCGTTACACAAATATGTCCACCTCCAGAAAGATCTAGACTATCCTGTGGACTGATTCAGGTTTTATAATAGGTAAATTGCTGCCAACGACATACTAACAATTCTTTCAAAGTTAGGCCATGCAAAAACCCCAACAGGCATCAATCCCCGGACTACACTGATGAACAATGATCTTTAAGGAAACACTTAAATCACTGAAAATAATGGGCACACAGATAACGATTTCTGACCTTGAAAATGTCCGACATGTGTGCTTCGAAGTATATCTTCGGAAGAACATATAACGCAGCATGTGATATACTGAGGAAGATACATTGCGGTGTTGTTTCGACTTCATTTCTTCCAGAATATCCCAGTGTTTATAATAGCACCAAACAGTTGCCATACAGCAACACTGCTGGCTGCAGTCAGGAATGAGAATTGTAAATAATGAAGTCGACCTTAGCTGCTGCAGAACCACTGAAGAGCCGGTGAGGGGTGAGAGTTAGATAAATTGGTTCATTGTATAATTTAGGTAGTTAGACTCACCGAGTGACCCTTAAGCTTCTCCCCAAAGTGAAGAAGGTGATTCAAGGTGGCTGTGCTCCTCAATGCGTTTGGAATTTGAAATAAAGTCATCCATCTCGATGCTTTGATGACCTAATCCATCAACATCTAGAGCTATATTTGGCAACTGGGTGACTTTTAAAATGCATAGGAATGTAGAACAGGAAGAAAGGACAAGATACAGACAAGTAGCAATATCCCACCATACGCTGGCATGTAGGATTAGGTACAACACATACCAACAGGATTCAAAAAAAAACTGGGTAACTGGAAGCTAGTAGTACAGATGCACCAACGCCGGAAAGGAAAGTAGAAGGCAAGTCATTAAGCTTGGTCAATATCGCCCATTGGGCTTAAGCGCAATCGTTATTCCGTGCCTAGCCCGGAGATATATGTTGTTCCTCCAATCCGCAGTCATCTCGCGAATCATGTGCTACGTCGGCTTGAGGTCCAGTACCAAAAGAACAGGAACAAAATTCCCAGTATCCTATTCACCTGTGGACCAGTGTACAGTCCAAAGATAAGGAAGGCGCTGACGAAGAATACTGTCCTGTTCATTGGGAAATTTGAATGAATTCAACTTCAAATACATACGACATACCCCCAGTATAGTAAGCCAAATGGTAGACCTTGAACAACAGCAATGTTTTCCAAAGTATCGCAGTTGTCATGGAATCCATGGTTTATTTGGCACTACGCACATGTATGTCAGTTGGCAGGGAATAAAGAGTCATTGGACAAACAGAATCCGAAAATGACACCTGCAAGATGTCCTGATGCTTGCGTTGTAGCAGGAAAGCAAAGGTAAGGCTTCCAAGGCAAGCAACCATGGAGAGGTACAAAGTTATTTTGATCCCCGACGTATTCGGGCCAGCGTCCACAGACTGGATCGCAAGGATACCAACATCAATGGCAATAAGGACCATACACTTCGATAGATGTCAAACCAAAGTCCACACAGGGTCACTTTCAGACTTACATATATGGTCAAGTCTGAACACGTCTTCTGAACTGCAGAGGAAAATTGATTCCATGCCCGGCGAGAGACAATGCCATCGATTGACATTGTTTCAATCGCCAATAGATGCCTTTGTGGGGCACTGAAAAGAAGCAAACTAAGTATGCAGAATCTTCTAGATACCTTCCGCGGTGCGCTATGGAATATTGAAACTCCGCTGTTCAGTCGAATGGCTTGTTCCCCGTGAAGATTAGCGTACTTCTCCTCCGCTGGGATATGAATATTAGCGGTTACATCTTCATAAATTTGTATAATATTCACCGAAATGCTTCATTAGAATGAATATAATCCTGCACACTCCTGGCGCGTTTTGAAGGTCAGGTATTCCGGAATTTATTATGTCCAACATCGTCTTTAATTCGTCCGGTCCATATGATGCAGTAGATGAGGCCGATATTAGATGATCTGGGCTTAGGATGTCAATTCTGTCAACTATTGACACAGAACTTACTCACCACCGATGCCATGAAGAATCATGTCCTTCAATTCATCCAATACAGCTTGTCCTGGACATGACAGAGAGGGATATAATCCGCGGTGGTGCCTGGAACACAGATGAGCTAGGAAAAGATCGAAGTATCGAAGTACCAATATTGAGTGGTCATTGCATATCCTTGGATGACGTTTAGATCATGAATCATAACAGGTCAATGACAGTACCAATATGCACCTCCGACTGAATGCCCTTCATGTTAAACAACAAACTCCAGGATGGGTTCATTTGTTCCGGCCAGAAGATGACCCGTGTCAGATGATACGCGAGATAGTACTCGCAAACGTGGTTGCCTGTGCCATCCAGGACGATGTCGAGGACGAGGTCGATGTTTGCAGAACAAAAGAGTGCGTCAGCGTGGTGGATAGATTCCCAGGAGGTACAGATATGCCTTAAGGCTTTATTGACTATCGTTAAAGTTGGGTCATGTGTTATATTAGCATCTGTGACTACCGTGCAGTACTTGTGCCACAACTCAGTTCCTCTGGAAGTGAAAGATGAGCAAAGCATGTACCTGTTCCCTCCGGCTGTAATATCGACTGCCCTCAGGATGAACATGACTTGTCCATGCTAGTAAAGAGGGACTGATGAAGATGATATTATCGATATGAAGTATTCAATGTGTTTGACCCACACTGTGTATGATAATTTTTGCGGAGGAATGGTGTATACTGCTTCATGCCATTTGCTGCCTATTTTTCAGAGTTAAAGTCCAAATATAGATCGCAATGGCGTACACTTTCACGGTATGGCGATACCGTTTGTGGTCGGTGGAGAGAATAGGATGCACAGGTCGTGCAGGAGTGGGAGGAAAAGGCGCTTGAATACAGCTCATGAGGTGTCGGATTATTTGATTGTAATGCAAACAATGCTGCGAAAAAACATTTTCTTCCGTGTGTATAATTATTTGGAGAATTGACATGATTATCTCAGCCGCGTTCTGGAACCAGAAAGGGCTGTGACAGGAATGGGGTGGGTCGTGTGACTGTAGCGTGACTGTAACACATTCCCTTGATTACATCATACATCATCTGTCTCGATGCTCGACATCGCTTTGTGGCAACGAAGAATTCAAGATACAAGAAAGACGCTACTACCGGTCAAATATATATACTCGACTTGTGGCCTAAATGCACACTGAAATTGATCCTTTCAAGTTCTTGAACCATTGTAGGCATTCCAAAGGGCAATTACATTAAACCTGAACACAATAACCAGGTGTATTCGAACTGTGAGAAACGGCTCATCTACTTTACTTTAAGTTACTTGAAGTGAATGCAGGACAGTCACTTACTGTCCATCGCGCCGATTTTTGAGATTTTTGAGTGACACTTGTATGTGTTTCTGAAACTTTTTCAGCCCCTCTTGCCACCTCTCTCTGCCAGTTGACAACGATTATCATGAGTCAGAGATATTGTGAAAAAGTGGCTACAAACCTGAATGTTTTCAAAGTCGATGTTTCTTGGCGTTTAAGCCAACAGATGGGAGCGGTGTCTGATCCCATGTCTTGGCAGCGCAAAATTGGGAGTACTCTAGAGACTGACTGTTATTGGGAGATGATAAGTGTTCTTGATGTCGAACGTGCTTGTGAGGATTTACAGAAATTGCCCATACCTGCAGGTACGTGAACAGCATGTCAACCTGTTAAGCGACCGGGAAACGACACTGTCCACACGCCGATGAAAGCACTTCACTTGTCCTGAACATGATGTCATCATGTGGGTCATTCTTTTGTCTTATATGATCATTTGGACATGTCCGCAATGGAACTTCACGGGCAACAAAATCTGCATCATCACTTTACAGGGCATGCGCTCCGTTAAATTCATCAAAAGGGAAACAATACAGCGACTACCTCACGGCGAATGCCAGCCTGAATTGGGATGGGGGTGATGTATTTGTATTCTGTAAGTAACTTTGAAAGGTGACAATCAGGGCAAGCAAGGGTTCATTACGTTTGGGCCATTCCGTGGTGGGCGGATGCGTCAAGTTGTTGGGTACAACGGAAAATCATCGATCTTAGGGAATTTTGCACACAGGATACAGTTTTAATGCATGTTAGTACATGTCTGCTTTGAAGCCAGGCAAGTCTGGTTTGATTTCGCACTTTCCTTCGCAGCCAAGAACCTACAGACATTGCACCTGACAATCCTATGGCGGCTCCGCTAAATGTCCGATGCAGACATCGCACAAGATATCAATACACTATGGCGGAGGCTCGGACGTAGGCCCCATATAAGGAAGCAAAGTATGGAGCTTGACTAGGAAAGCGCAAATAGGATCCATACAAATGCCTCTGTATCATCGACGGGACACACTATTCCCTTGTCCGTTTGGTTACAGTTGCGATAATAATCACGCTTCGTACACTGCACCGATGATTAATTTACATCACCTTGTCTATCAGAACAATCGTGCAAATTGCCTTGATTGGGTTCAAAGGACATGGCTCTTACATTTCAGTCGTTCACACTCGGGAGAAGAAAACCTCCGTCAAGGGTGTGGTTCTTTCTCCATGCCGGCAGGGTAACTAAGCTAAGGATCTTGGCAGCGGAGAAAGTCAGAACCATGCATGTAAACGATGTTGCGACCAGGATTCTATCCTACATTGCAGGACTAGATATCTTTCTTGCCGTCGAAACATGTATATTTCCTTGGGCTGACAAATCCAAATTGTAGGGTATGTTCCAGAACCGCTTCTCTGTCAGGTTTGCAGGGAAGACTAAAAGACCCTTACATGTGTTGTACAAGATGACAGCCTTTAGCCCGATTTTGCGGTCTGGACTTCGGGTCGGGGTGGGCCAAGCTGTTGACAGCCTCTTGAAGGCGGAGACTTCACGCATCCGATTGTCAAGCTATTGCAGCGCTGACCTTCGTAGGTTTCACTTGTAAAGCCCAAGGAGCAGTATGTGACAGGTTTGGTCGTAGCAAATTCTCGCATGGCCCACCCTTATAGGTGCTCCTATGAACCTCATCCACCGTCTGTGACTTACATTGAGCGCAGGAGTGAATTTCAAGACATCAGACAAAAGACCGCTAAGGAAGTGATGTCTGCCAAAGAAGTAGCTCACCTTGGAAACATTGGAAAGTACTATATGGCTGTGCACGAGATCTGCCCCTACTACTACTCAGGCCTGTCAACTTGATTACGACATTAGAAGTCACTGCTAAAAACCTTGCCAGTCGAAGGAGGCTGCAAACCGAGTACCATACCTGATATTGCACACGTCTTATTCGAACGGTGTGGTTATAAAAATTCATTGTTTGATATCATTCTGGATATGGACTTTTTGTATCTATCAATCTGAGATGTCTCCGCCAATTTAAGATGGTGTCTGAATAGGCGGTATACATTCGACGTACCTTCCAACATTGTGCCGATTGGAAGGGGAAGAACCAGTTCCATAATCTCCGTGCCCATTCTGACTTCTACGTCTCTACTCATCCACCTGGGCAGGGATTGGTCACTTTGATCCCGTTCTGGAAACATCCTGCTCTGCTGAAGAGTTTTTGACCGGGAGGTCGGTGCCGGTCCTGGCCGAGCCGATGTCAAATACAAAATTAAATCAATTACTACGCGAGTCCAAAATAAACATTTAAACTCCAGCAATTTGAAAATGTCGAAGGTGAGGAAGTCTCCGGGGTCATGGTGCTATATATGGCAAGAGCAAATACCTACAAATACCAGTTATTATCATAACCGGAGCGTACCAGTCCTGTATTCCATAGTTTGAGGTATAAAAAAAATGTACAGCTCTCCACTTTTAACCATGTCTGCTACTAGCAGAACAAACCCATGTCAACAAACAGAGAGGAAAATGCCTGTCTCGTCGTATATGCCCCACATCCTCGAAGTCAAATCATTCACCATATTTGACCATCTTTCTGCACATGGGCTAGGCTCCATTGGATTTTCAGGGTCACTATCCATAGTGAGCATGTCACCAATTGCGTCCTTTGAGAATTCTTCCACATGTGCCCTGGAGATGTAATAATCCCCCCATCCTACTATCTCTCGCAAATCAACTCTTGCTTTACGAGCTGGTCCAGCATCCGTTGCAAAATCTTCACCAGAAGGTTCCGTCGAATTCTCATTGAGGCGTCTCAATGAGTTATTCCCATCAATCACAAGGAGCATTTTGAACTCAAGCAGAGGTTCATTCTTCAACACAAATGTACACACCGCACAGCAGTTCCGAAGCCGCCAATCAGGTCCATCTCGGCAAAGAGCAGTCATAACACGTTGCTGTACCAAGCGGAGGATGTCTATATAAACGTCATAGCAGATCCGAAATTGCTCCTGGAGATAGGAGCGACAAGGAAATTGATGCAAGTCACATAGAGCTCGGACAAAAGCCTGGATGGAAAACTGAGGGCATCGCAGATGGCACAGACGAAATTTTTCCATAGTCTTGATAGTGATGACAACCTTGGGAGCGTAAGGGGCGCAAGGAAGCAGACCCTGTCAAACCATAGCAGCAACAACGGTTTTGTCTTTACTGAGCATAGGTACATCTTGATATGAGTTAGCTATAAAAAATCAGCATTCTATGAGGAGCAGACATAGCAAGGACCCACTGTCGAAGTCAATAATGTGAACTCTCAATGACCTGTCAACCTCCAAACTCTCGTAGTTAGCAGTACCTCTACCCTCAGAGCTATGATAGCTGTATGCTAAATAGGCATCGACAGCGCCGTCCATACATCCATCAAATGCCTCATTGCGCCGTTGAGTTCTTTCACGTTGATCTTGTCCATCCGCACGTTTCCTATCGTACTCATGAGGTATAACCATATGTTTATACCACAATAGGACTTACTTTGGCTGCATAGCATTACGAAGCTGTTCCCATTCTCCACCTGCATGACTTATTTCTAAATATTCGTGACCTTGTACAATGTCCTTGAGGGTGATCCAATTGGGATCATCATCGTCGACAACAGCATCAGGATTGTGCTGAAACATTTCTAAGTTTTCAAGCTGTTGAGGCGTTAAGTCTGGTCAAGGAATCAGCCTTGAGCAATAGCTAGGAGAGCGAAAATACATGCTCTTCTGATATGAAACTCGCTCTAACATATTTGAGTTTTTGAATTTCCAGACCTTGGACTGGTTAAGATGAAGGCAATTTGTATTGCCCGCCTTATCATAAAGATTCAAAGTAATTCCTTTGCGGGGGGGGCATACTAGTCGTCGAGCAATATCACGAATCACGATCGTATCATGAATATTGGCAGATTTCGGCCAAAGGTACGTGAGTGCATGTGATACAATCATGTGATGTTCCCGCAGGAATCAGCGACGGGCATTGCAGAACTGGGCCCGAGTAACAGCGACCGCTGCACCCTCAACTTGAATCGTCACTCTGTTAAATCTCGGTGTTTCACTGCGATGGCCTACATCAAGCCAATATGGCTCACCCAGCTAAGGCTACTAGGACTGAAGGTGTGCCATCTCCGCCCTTGGAGGGTGGCACCAAATTCCTTGTATGCTTACCCCCACGTCTCCAGCATCCGAAAGCTTTGCGCCTTATAGACAGGATGGCGCCATCCATGTCTGTATCAATATTGATAGTCTGCGCGATATCGCAATGATGGCATCCCATTCAACCGCACAAGACATCGATGACCTCAAGCCTTTTGTTTTCCCTCAACCGCTACAGAGTCGACGAGAGCCCACTACTCCTACCTCAAAGCTTAATACTCCTTCCTCCTCGATGATTCCAGCAGCCATGTCAAAATCTCCACCATCTCGTCGTTTCCGACGGACATTTGCACGCTATCAGTATCAGCAAGCATTCGGTACCAAGGTCAAGGGGGTGACTCATAAACGCTTTGAAGCGGCGCCCTCACTGTCCACGAATTATAATGTGATCGGGCATGGGTTCACTGGGCAGCACACTCACTATGATGACACAACATATTCCGTAGATTTTTTATTGTCGCATGGGTTCACATTGGTCGAGTGGAACGGCGTGTACGTCTTTCATTCCTACTCTCTTACATTCCTAACTTCTTTACAGTGACCCATACCCAATTCTAGACCTTCAGCGCCGTATCATCGTTTATCTTGCTGGCCAGCCATGGGAACGATTTGAAGAAGTGAAGGATGGTGTGTGGAGGGCTTTCGAAGATGCTCTCACACAATGCTTGGTTCTGGAGGCCGACACTCATCACCGCTGAGGCAACTACATGCAGCTTAGCACTGGGATCTCGTATGGAGGAGGTCAGAAATATCCAGGAAACCTTCGAAATCACCCCGCCAATGTTCCAGTTTTGAATCAACTGCATGACAACGTCTGGATAAAACAGCTGGTTGGATTCATTGATCGTAAGACTTATTTCTGTGCTTTGTTGTTTATAATTGCTGATTACTGTAATAGGTGCCTATGAAACTGCCTTTCCAGACTTGCGAAAGGAATATGACAAGGTCCTTCAAAGTCTCCTCCTGCATGATGACCGTCTCCGCCGAAACTGGGAAAATTCCACCTTTGCAGCGGCTACTTTCAATCTTGGACCTTCCACCTCCACATTCTGCCATCGGGACTACCTCAACTATGTGCTTGGGATGTATCCAGTATATGCCGGTGGTAATTTTGATTCCAAGCGTGGCGGTCATCTGATTCTATGGGACCTGAAGCTTGTGATCCAATTTCCTGCGGGAAGCACCATCATTTTCCCATCAGCCCTTCTCGAACATTCAAACATCCCTGTCCAGCCAGGCGAGTCGCGTTTTTCTTTCACACAGTTTACTGCTGCCGGTCTCTTCCGTTGGGTTTATAACGGCTTTAAGTCAGACCGGGAAATCCTTGAAACCGGTCAATGCGTTGAGAAGGTTGGCCTTCAGATGCATAAGGAGAGAATTTGGGAAAGGGGACTAAAGTTCTTTAGTATACGCAAATAGTAGATATCCAATATATTAGCTTTTGTGAATTCTGTTGTGCTTTAAGTTGAATTTCATACCCTATGACACGAACTTCATTGAGAACTTGTGTCAATTTTGTAGTGAGATTGTCATGCTCTTTGGTCAAGCATTATGACCAAAATATTTATTTAAAATCCAGCTTCAAGATGCGTTGTGTGGACTAGGTAAGTTAATAAACACAAAATGATATGTCAGAAGGTCCTTCTGTAATGAATTTTCAGTGGTATATACCTGCAGGTAGGCCCATACTAACAGACGCCTTTCAGATCATGGTGAACTCACCACGTAAGGAATTGGAACGGTCCGAATGCGATGACTGCTGAGTCCCTGAACCAGCCCTCAATGAAGGAGCAATGATCATCACGAACTGGTGATTTCTCTACTTCGTGCTCAAGAATGTCCCCTCAAAAGTCACACGGTTATGATTCCTGGAAGTGCATATTCAGCCTGAAATTCATAGTGCTTGCTCATTGTTGACACAGAGCTTCATTGGTGGAGCGACAAAAATTACAAAGAAAACGAGACGAAGCAAGGGAGCGGATGCGAAAGTTAGTACCCTTTATCAACACTATTCTCAGTACTAAATCCAGTGTTAGAAGGCACCAGGAAATCAAAAATCTTGATGCGGCGACCCAGTCAGCATTGAAGAAAGCAGCCCACGCATCTCAGGCAAAGTACTGCCAGAAAAACCAATTCATGTTAGCGAAAAAAGAGGCCGACAGAAGGTTAACGTGCATATTTTCTTCTCGCCTCGGTGTAATTGATTGACCCACTTATACAGTACGTATATGTATAAGTGGGAGCATTGCCTTGACGATATGCCCAACTATAACCACCATCTTGGTTCCCTTCAACACTCTGAGGACTATTCTTTAGATGATATCCAATGCCGCAAGCAGGCACAGCACACAATATTGAGCACTCGGAATCAATAGAAATAGAAATTTTTATTTTAGAAGTTTTATCTGTCATGAGCGGTGATATAGAAGATTACGAAATGGAAAAAAACTTGGTGAAAAAGACTATGCATTTTTGGAAGTGGAAGAACTAGAGTCTGATGGAACATACTTGACCCATGAGCGGTGATATAGAAGATTACGAAACGGAAAAAAAACTTGGTGAAAGAAACTACGCATTTTTGGAAGTGGAAGAACTAGAGTCTGATGAAACATACTTGACCTGCCCACGTCCGACAGCATAGTGGAGAGCTCTGAGTGCGATGTATTCAGACAGAGCCACCTTTACAATGCTAAAATTAGTCTTTCCTGCAGCTTTCAGAGCATGTTCACTGTGAAGGGATAAAAATAAGCATGTAAGAACAATAAATATAAGAGAAAGCGCACTAGGAGGTATAAATTTTAGGCGAGAGACCGGCAATGACAATCCAGAATAATTGCTGCTTGTCAGGAACTCGCCCTTTATCAAATAGACCAATTTTTCCAGTATGCTTGTCGTTGAAGGTTTGCATAGGATCCGGAAATTTATCGGGCCCTGCATTCCTACCAATCAGGTGATCCTTCCAAGCAGACTCCCACATGAGTAAAGCATTGAACTTGTCTGCAAATCCCTTGATGACAGCCCATGTGAATCCCCGTGTACTTTTCAGCATATCCTCTCTGTGATAACCGTTAATAATACCATGTTTCAATGGATAATATCACTTACATTTTATCAAAGACACCCATGAGATTGCCTCACGTAACAACCCAGAACGATGAGGTCTTATCTGTGAGCTGAGGGCCAATAGTTTGATAGGGAAGATCTAGCATCGACACCGGCGCATTGTGGTTTCAGTGTGCGAGGTCGGTCTCCTGGTAACCTTCCGAAATGATGTCTGGATGCTCCTTGACTTGTTGTACTGGCCTGTAGATAGGTTTAGCATGCTCAGCCATGGTCCTTTTCACCCCTGCCGGCATCTTTGGAAGTACCCAACCTCCATACGAACCATCTGGACGCTTCTTTGCTGCAAGATTCTTTGCTGCTAGCTTCTCATAGTCGATCTTGGGTGAACATGACTGAGGTGGGGAAGGCGACGCGCTAGTCTGTGTGATGCAGGCAACAGTGTTGCCAGTGGTCCATGCAGCTCCGTAAGACTGGTTGATCTGTTTGTCAGAGATTGATGGCAGAATGGAAGTGGGAGGAATTCCACGCCCAGGACAACGAACAGCCTTGGTAGGAGTGTCTGGGGTGGGCAGTCTTCTTTTCATTTGGGTCCGTCCATCTGGGCTACCCATCACGACGTCAAAGTCAGGTGGGTTGGAGACTGTCGTCCGTATTGCGGATTCCTGGTAATGGACGCGAGGACAGGGAGTCGTAGGTATGGGAGGGGGTGGTCCTTTTTGAGTAGCAGAAGAAAGAGCAGGGGAGTCCGGTGGTGCTTCAACCGGTGAGTTTGCCAGAGTACAGAGATCAATGAATGGGGACATGTCACTAGGCGTCGGACTGGGGGTACAAAGATCGATGATTGGGAGGGCTGCCTTCTGCTCTGGAGTAAGATTGACGAATGGAATAGATATTTTCAAGGGAGTCGAAGGCTTGGAATACGGAGTGAACTTGATCAGAGATGGAATATTGGCATGAGGGGAACCCTGAGGAGATGACATGGTCGAATTAGACAGACTCAACGCTGTTGAGGGAGAGATAGATGCAGAGCGATCTACAATGTGAGTTTAATAGTTAGTTTGCGAGCAAAAATGTAGGCCTAGCATGACATACAACCATGGGGTGCGAAGGGATGAGCCATTGTTAAGGAGAAAGGCGACATAGCAAAGATGGGGGGCGAAGACCTCGAATACATGAGAAGTACTCATCTTGAATTATCCAAGTGACAGGGTCTGCATATTATATCGGAGATGATATGAGAATTGTGAGAGCGAAAAGAAGTGCCGTGATTGTGATTCATGATCGGATTGATGCTATTTTTAGCTACTTTGAATGTAGTCCTTGAATCAGTCTCCTATGCTTAGTTTCTCCTTGTACGCTTCCAGCCTATATCTATGTCATGTACCAATAAGCTCAACTTGCATGTGTGACAATGTTCGAGGCATTTCAAAGGAGAAGTAGATGATGTGTGAGTTTTATCGCCTACATTTCAGGTTTGCAACTCCTATCAATTTAAGCATGTAAATGTTTAGAAAAAATTCACTAAATGCAGTGGCCCTACTGTAGAATTTCCGAAGGAATGTGCAACCAAGTACACGTACATATGACTGGCCTGTAATTTTCCCATGTCTCTACACCGCAGACTGCTGCTGGCGTGCAATAGACCACTGATAATATTCAGAATGTGTCTGGCCATTTTTTGCCATGGCTACCAACCTTTGAAAAACAACTTCCAGAATTCATGCCGTGATCTCTCTCGCTATTTTTTTTCTGGCCCTGGAACAAATTTTTAGGATAATGTGTACAGGAAATTCGCTCTCTCTCATCTGACAATAATGCTCTCGGATCGCACAAACCTTCTATACAATAACCACGACGGTATATTCAACAATGATATGGACCAAGAGATGCATAATATGCTTGACACCCTTGATGCAACCCTCGAATCTATCCAGAACGACCTGCAATCCCAAAGTTCTGTTCCAAACGACTCACTTGATCCACTCGTAACACTCTCATCCCCTGCGACACTCAACTTTATCGATCATATCTCCACTATCAACGTGCACAGTGCTGCTCCACATATATCAGTAGATGCCCTTCGACCACTTCTCAAATCGACAGACGCTGTCAATCCTGATCCAGCTAAAACAACATGGGCAAGCCGTAATCCTCAGCTGCCTTCTCTCCCAATTCGAGAGTGGCCATCGACTCATGGAAATGCTGTTGCTGGAAGCCGTGCCCTCTTATGAAAGGCAAACGAAGATCGGTGCGAAGAATATGATCAAAAACTGTGCGAGGCCAAGAGCCGAATACAACAAGATATCAAAGACCTCGCTGCTGCTTTTCACCGTGATGAGAGCCAGGTCCAGTTTGATCTTGCCAGTGGCACGTTGTATCACAAATCGCGCCGGCTATGCTTTGAGGATGTGAAGATTAGTTTGGAGGCTAAAAATCGTAATGCTGGTGCGTCTCTTTACTTATCTGTTGGGTGGAATCTCATGAAATGATTTTACCAGATCTTCCTGCAGGGAAGCGTCTCGGGATCGGAGCACTCAAAACTCTGGCTGCTATTAATACCTCCTATGATAATCTCACACCAGAGGAGAAGCGTGCAATGGTACAGGCGCTTGAGGTGGAGCAGGCTGAGAAAAGTAAATCGGTACAGAGCACAAATATATCTGCTGGTCATGACTTCAGAGCAACATCTGACCACGTCGGAAAAGAGGTGTGTAAGCTTCTGTCTCACATTAGGACTTGTTGCTTACTAAGTTTTGATTAGCTGCAAAATCTAGGCGTACGAACAAAGGCAATGTCATTTGCAATTATGTCATGCTCTCATTTGGATGACGCCTTTCAAACCCAGGTTCATGCAAGCTTGGGGGCAGAGGAGTTCATTTGGGACACCTTCAAAATAGAACTTGTCAATATGGCACGGCATTTTGAGCTGTGGGCATGCTCAAAAGCAACAAGTATGCTTTATTATAAGTAATATTCATCGACTAATTTCCTTTTCAGATCACAGTGAGCGAGAGATGGGTGTGGTCATTCGATGTGATATCACCACCAAGATCCAAACAAAGCTCCATAAGTACATAATTTCAGACAATGACGAATTACTGACACAATAGTAGGGTCTGTAAGTCGTGTCAAGACCGCAACAATGCATTATGAAAAGTACAAAACCCACATCATTCAAGCATATGGTGTCGAGCTCCGTGGTTGGCCTGAGGGGATTCCTTTCATGACCCCATCTAATATCAAAGGCATTGCTCAGCTGCGCACACTTCGTGATGCTTTGGATAGCGGTAAATGTCATTGGCATGAGCTCACCACAGGGGAGATACAGAGATGAGAGAACGCACAACAGACAGTGGCTAATGCGGGGGAGGAGCCGAGTTCTAAGTGGAAGGAACGCTCCGATAAGGGCAAGAAAAGGGTCCGAAAGGTGACATCATCGGAGGGAGATGCTTCGCGTCGTAAGTGCCGCAAAGTATCTTTGTCTCAGGCCTCTTTATCCCATCTCCCACCTACATAAACAAGAATTATGCATAATTACCTTGACTTCAATTTAAAAACCCTCACTCACCCTATCTTATATGCTTCATTATGTTATAAAACAGTTGGGCAATTGAGGGATGCAGCGATAACCGGGGCGAGGTTTGTGATGTCATTGTAGGCCTGTAATTGATCCGAGGGAATGTCATCTTACATAAGCAGTATGATGTTGTCACAAGTCCTTGATTCACTTTTTGGTCTTTGTGTGCCTGAATCTAGATGTACTTATCATGCGTGGTCTATATTTGATATCCAATGTTCTGAACACAGCGGGATGTACTCCGATAGTGTTCTAATATTTTTCCCTCTTTTTTCCATATTTTTTGGAATTTATCTTGACGAGTTAGGTTGCTCAGCACCCGACACAGTGAGCGGGCCAGCGGGATCATAATGATTTGATCAGCGGCAGGCAACGGCTTGATGTCGGCAAGGCGGGATGACGAACTGATGCTCTCACTCTATCCTCATCCATTTATAGTAGTGCCCTGATGACACATATGACGTCAAAACTTGGAATTATTGAAGTATTATCGGAGTACCGTGTTTTCGCTCGCTTAAGGTTATATTATATGTGGTGACACGACATGTCACCACATCTTATATAACCCTGTAGGTGGGACGAGTAGGTGTCAAATTAGCAGCCTCTATCCCTCATTGACTGTTCTCGTTGGGGTTCTGATTCCGAAATACTCCTTCTCACACAGCCCTAAAACGCACGCTACCCCTTCTTTTTTCCATAGCACTGTTCTTCACATTAAATCGCTCAGATTTCCAATTCTTGACGTACATGGATTCTGTAGACGCAGCCGAAGACCGCAGTCCGTGTGTTGACTCTGGGACCTCTTCCTCTTCCGATACCTGTGTTGTTTCTGGACTATCCGACCAAGATGATCTTATTGACGCCGACAAAGGCTCCTCACCTGACGGTGGATTCGGCTGCGTCTGCGTCTTCTGTTCCTCCGTAGTTCATTTTTTCGCTCTTGGGTATGTTCTACAAGCATTCACAGACTGACGGAAGCTAGCGCTCATCATCTGTTAAGGATCGAGTCTTCCTGGGGAATGTATCAAAGCCATTATTTCACATCACACGATTTAGGTCCTACAAGTGCCCGCCGCCGCGTGCCGGGCCATATACGACCTTACTGTAATCTTGTCACTGGTCGCTGTCCCTTTCGAATATTGGTGGAGTCTCTCGAATGATAGTACATACAGTGGTGTTACTGGTGAACGATGTATAAGAAAAAGCCGACCATTGGTTATGTAAGAGTTACTTGTGCTCCCACTGAGCCAACTGCCACCGCCGTCGTTGCCATCTTTCGACACCCTCTCGACATCTCTACGCCTGCAAAATCTAAACATCAAGCGGTGGGGTAGAGTGCCCTTGAATGACCTGATACTTCTTGTCCGGGCCAACGCTGCCAATAGATTTGCTCAAAGATGTCAGCTTCTTGGTGATACTCAACCTACGAAGGGTATGTTTCAGTAACGAAGGGGATAGATGGGAAGTACAAACCTCATCAGTTGCCAGACTAAACCGTCTTAATCCCATCGACGATATCTGCACCTTGAATACCGAGCATATGCATGCCGCTGCCCATGGCGGGATCAACAGCATAGTTCATGTTCTCCACAACTTCAAAACGACTCGTGCCCATACCTTTAGACTGCATCCCGACATCTTCGTCTACCTCACCAACAGCCCCGCCGGATACATACACATCCAAATTTTCTCCTTTTCCTTCCTTGGGTTTCGACACCCGCCTCCAAACAACAACACCGGGAGTAATCTTGTCAAAAGCTTGAGGAATGAGAAGTCTGTCCCTTAGATCCTCGACGAGGTTGAACATGCCTGGCTCAACGCTCAACAACGTCAGCCATAATGTGAAGACACGACCACTGTATCAAAGTCCTCCACAGCACCATAAACCGTCTTGTCTTCTCGACTTCCGTAAGCTGGCCCAATCAAGAATAGGTGTTAAACACGTTGGCAGCAAAGGCCGAGTTCAAACGACGGTTGGCTGCAATGACCGACGATGGTGTCAGAAATTTGCGGCAGCCACTCTTGTCGGCGTTCGACAACGTGCCGCGCGGCTTCCTACCCTCCTGGATATCGGCACTTCCAATGTTCACCATGGAGCACCCGATCGCTTTGGCACCAGTAATCATGACATTGTTATTCTCCGTCATCTAGAATGCATTCAATGGCTTTTCGCCGTCGGTTCGTTGAGGACCCGCGTATCGATGGTATCTGGAATCGATTCATTGATCAATTTGCACAGCACGAGTCCGTTCTTGCATTAGCCGAAGAGCTGCATCGTATCGGTAGAAATGGGGTATCGGCCTGAAGTATCAGGATTGTTCTCAAGAACCTTTAGAATTATGAGCATATACTCAGTATTTTGAGAGACACAGGGCTCACCAGGTTGATATGATTCGTGAACACCCGCCTCTCATCCTGGTTGATGGTATGTATGGCTGACGTTCGCATTGCTCCCCAGCACGGCCATCCTGCCTTTTGCTGTCTTGATACCATCTCCAGTCGCTGCTTGCCGGTCTAGTTTAACGTTGAGCTGTAGATCCTATTGAGCCGCTGTCTGCGAGAGCACTCTCCGAGCACGCACCTCAACCCAGTCCTCCAGCTCGACTTTGCCGCTCGCATTGACACTACCCCGCCCGAGCGTTTCCCTAAACTGGTCGTAGCTTTGACCGTGCTGACGGTAGTCTTGGACATCGAGCTTGGATTCCGCTATCAGGGCCGGAGAATGACATCCCGTTCCATCGCACCAAGGTCAAAAGCATTCCTCCTTCATATCCTTGATATCCTTCCCATAAAGCAGCTGCATCACTCTAGACTCGAGGTGTCTCGTTTGCAAGAAGCTTCTGCTACTTCCGTCTGAGCTGCATTACCACACCATGAGTGTGTATTTTACTGGACCTCTTTGGATCCTTCTCCAGCGCTCCATAGGAATCGATAACAGCCAATGTCGTGGTGTTCAGTCGCGCATCGTTAGCCATAGTGCTGCCTTGATCATGCTTAACGTCATCTCGTTTGCCAGCTAGTTTAACCTTTGCTTTGACGGCAGTGAGTTCCCTATTGACGGCTATCTTGTAACCATCGCTGTTTGTGCAGAGTGCGAAGCAGTGTTCGAAAGGTGTGCGCGCATTTTCCTCGACTTGAGAATCTCCGCCTTCTTACTGCGCGTCTGAGCTGTGGTTGGGTTGCGGGGATGTGGGCGTCGATATATCTTTAAAGTCATTTGCAAAAGGGCTTGTGAGGTAGTACATTGCAGAAGGAAAGGCGGCGTACCTTTTTTCGCCTCGTCGCTTGCTCCAGATTGACTCGGAGGATATGCATTGCTAAATATCTTAGAGCATTGGTTGACGTTGATGGTTTACGCCGAGGAGCCTGAATCTGCGCGACCTTGGATAAACATGGGCGCCAGAGATGTCCTCAAGGTACAGTCGAAAATAGTGATGCATTCGAAAGTAATCACAACACGTGGAGGGGTTGGACGATCGGCGTCGGTCATATTGAGCGGCCAATCACCTAAACGTTACGCATTCCTCTTTATTACCTTTGTATCGCAAACCGACGACAGCATAGCAACGCCGTCACTCAATATCTGTACGTTCTCAAAGTATTTGACCATCCGAAAGTACCAATACATCGCAGCAGTGCGTCATCTCAATTCCAACAACCTAAAAAGCACAGACCAAGAGAAAGAGGCTACAACCTATGTTTTCCCTTTCAGTCCCATTTTCGTCTTGACGGCTTTCAACATCGCAGCAGCCCTACCCGCCAATTCCGTATTACTCGCCGCCACACGCTCCAGGTACTCCTTCGCCTCAGACAAATTCCCAGAATCAAAACGAATATTACGTTCCGACAACGCCAACAAGGACCCCAAATACGGCTCCGAGTTGTTCAGACGGCCTAGCCCGGATGAGAAGTCGTAAATGATCAAACAAGACCAGCCCTCACCTTCAGCTCCCTCGCCAATCTGAACCACTGTCCGGAAATGCTGCTCGGCCGCAGGCCAGACGTCCATGGAACGAAATATTGAGCCGAGTTTCCAGTTTATGCCCGGGAGGGACTGGTTGATGCCGATTTTGAGTGCCCGGCTGTAAGCGGAGATGGCTTCCTGGATTCTGAGGATACCAATGGGTAAGAGCCAGAATACGAAAAAAAAATACCGCAAGTTATACCTCTCTGTATCCTCGTAGCAGGATCCTAGGCCATCCCATATTGTCACATCGTTAGGCCTGACAGAAGAAATATTATCACGGGCAACCGGTTTCATCGAGAGGAAGACGTACCTCAATGCTGAAGCTCGTTCATAATAATACAGAGAATAGTTATACATGCCCAGCACCCTATAGGCCTGTCCCATGCCTGCCCAAGCACGATAGTCCTTCTTGGTGATATCTACAGAAACATTCATAAGCGCAAACAAGCAAAGTCAGCTCTCTACGAACCTAACGTCCGGCGATATGCTTCGATCGCAGCATGAGTATTACCCATCACGAGATACTCATGGCCCATCGACGTCCACGCGTGATAATAAGACCGATCCAGGTAGGTAGCGCGCCGGAAATATTTCACTGCATTCTCGTGCTCGGTACGGATTGAATACGCATTGCCTTGACTTTCTCCGTCAACAAGCGACAAAATATAAAAACAAACGAGCACACCAATGAAGCAGCACACTTCTGGTCGGTTCTTATCTTTTTCCTGAAACTTTTGAGCGTAAAACGAGAGCTTCTCCTTGTTGTCCATCACATAAAGGATATCAGAGAAGAAGTCGATGTCTTCAAGCCGGTCGGGTTCAATGGAAAGGATGCGCTCGAACTGCGTCTGTGCATCCCTATACTCTGATGAGTTCAAGACCTTCGCAATGACCATCGGACCGTAAAAGGTGACACTGGATAGGCAAGCATAACCGCGGCTTTTCATAGACATCACCCATAAGCTAGGTGGAAAGAATTCGGGACTGAGGAGGTGGTCGCATATTTGGACCTGTGTTGAAGCCAAGTGCAGGTCGTTGAGCATCTTCACCCTAAACATGTAGACCACGGGGTGATTTGCTTGTAGCGGTATCCGAGCTAAGACATCGTCATACTGTGGGACATCAGTTATAAAGCAGGTAACTTTGAGTGACCATTGACCTCTTTTTCTGAGTCGATACAGTCTCCCAAAAGACACCAGGCAGCCCATATCCAAGGTTTGCTCGCGACAACGTTTAATAGAGCCGTTATTGCTTCCTCTTTACGCGACATTCGGGACAGAAACAGAGCCTCACTGGTTTCCGGTAAATACGAAAGTCAATTTGTAAGGACTGACTTACATGAACATCAGCCAAGGCTCCGTCGAGTGGGCAACGTCTTCAAGTAATATAGGTATCTCGTTGTTCACAGGCGACGTAGGCTGCTCCTTCTTATCTTCTACAACGTTAGACTCGTAAACATATGTTACATGCCACGTACCACTGAGCCTGTACCACTCGTCCAAAGCAAGCCTTTCGTGGCTCTGACCGACTCTCATCAAAATAACGCGTCCTTTCATCGATGAAAACACGTACCAGATATTGGCAATACAAGTTATAATACCGGGCCTTATCACTCCTGCAGTCCCGTACAATGTAAGCAGCGCGCTGAAACTGCTTGTCACTCATCGACTGCCTTGCAGCAGCGATGAAGTCCTGCTCTGTTTGCTCCAATTCATCAACAGGCGAAGGTGGGGGTCGTTTATGTGTTCGCTTCGCAGACGGAATCGACATAAACATTTCCGATATCCTTTGCATATGCGTGAGCCGTGCTTGCGAATAGATACACGACAAAAACGCACCAACTGACCATTTCGCTGAAGCGAGGAGACCACGCTCAGTGCATTGCCGAATGGTTGAACGAATATCGTTTACCATCACTTCGTCGATAGGTGTTAGAGGATTCATCGCGTCGTAGAGCGTCGTGGTCGCGTTCAGTTGGTGGTGGTGGAAATCCGAGGGAAATTAAATTTCAATAAACAACCCAAAGCGGAAAGTGGCCGCCCTGCCGCCCGGGCCCCTAGTGGCGTTTATTCAAAGTGTGATATACTCGCGAACTCGTCGAATCTCTCATTGATCGCCTCACTTAACAGAATAAATTCATTCGCTGTTCTAGGTAAAAGCTAAATTGGAAGTTGGAAGCGTTGACTTGGCGTTGACTATCAATTATCTATCTCACGGTCAATTGAAGAACGCTCCACCATCAACGGAAATCTAGGAATATTCATAAGAAATGTGCATACGAATTGGGTTACGCTTACAGTCTGTCCAGTCATGAATTGCGACTCTGGAGATGCAAGGTACGAGGCTAAGCTGGCCAAATCCCCAGGTTGCCCGGTCTTCTTCAATGCAACTGTGTTTTCATTCTGGCGGACCTTTAATGGGAATTCTGGTGTCAGGACAAGGTTGGCCGGAGTTCAGAGACATCGTTACATGTTTAGCAAAGTCTTCTTCAGCGAACATAGATCTGGACAAGTGGGTGTCGATAAACCCTAATATCCAGCAATATCGTAAATGAGCTGAAAGACGAGTGAACTCATGATACACACCAGGTGCATATGCATTGACGGTGATCTGATGTGGTCCCAGTTCCATCGCTAGAAAATTAGTGTCTAACACTGAGATTTAGGCATCGCAGTTGAACATACCAGCGCTCTGTGTCAGCCCGCGAACGGCGAATTTTGATGCGCTATAAGGGCATACACGCGATTGAGCTAAGAGGTCAGATAAAGACAAAAACAAGAGTCCAAATGTTTCGTTCCTACCTCTCATCCCTGCGACAGAATTCGCGCCAATAATCCGCCCACCCCAACCTTGTTTAACCATCTGTATCGCAGCATACTTATAGCAAAGGAATACTCCCCGCGTATTTACGGCAAAAACATGGTCCCATTCCTCCGCCGTAGCTGATATCAGAGTTCCAGAAGATCAGATGCCAAAGATGTAAACAGATGTTCGATAACTCACTGTCCATGAGACCAGAGAACCTAAGACACATGCCTGCATTGGCTACCATCTGGACAGAGCGTCAAATTGAGAATTTAAAAAAATAAAGAATAAGACTGAATATACTTACAACGTCCAGCCTGCCTAGCACTTCTACGGTCTCATCAACCATTGCCTTTACCTCATCCTCCTTCGAAACATCTGCTATGTAAATGAGCACTTTCCTTCCTAGCCCCTCGATTTTGCTGCAAAGGATCTCTAGATTCTCTTTCTGGGAAGCGATATCGTTCAAAACAAGGTTGAATCCATCGTTTGCGAGGCGTAGTGCAATGGCACGGCCTATTCCGCGAGCTGAACCTGTCACCAGTGCAACTGAGCGTTCCGTCATGGTGTCCGATTGTATGTTTCCTTAGGGGCCAAGATATGCATGAGAAATTTTCCCATGCCGATACTGATAGGGAACAACCTTGCTGCACAAGCCACATGGCAGCTTTCGCAAGCACCTGTCACAAGACCTGTCCAGCATTCAATAATGACCCAAATTCGATGACGCGGAGGTCCCGATGTTCCACGCTTCTAAGAAGTTCTAAGAGTTCTAAGTAGTCTCTCCAATAAAGTCAAGGAATTTTCAGAAAAGGTTCCGAGGTAGGCCATCGCGAGGGGTTGGCATATCCAATTCATGTACTGCGGTAGACTGACCGTCTGTTAGTCGTTGCAAGCAAGAAAGTAAGAGTACTACTTAGACAGAACGATCTTAATCATGAATCATCCAAACATTCTACTTGAAAGAAATTGGTCTTGAACATCACTATAACGGCGGGTCCGTATGCATACTACGACATACACGCCGCATACAACTCCTCCCCACTCCCAACCATCTCATCAATGTCTACCGCAAAAAGAGCCATCAGCTCACCGACTAAATACCCACAAAGAAACAACTCACAGTCTACCAACGTCTCCGCAGGAATCATATCTAGCGTCCCCAGAGGCGTGGAAGTCTCCATCGGCTGACCACCCCACAAAACACGGATGAAGTACGCGCCTTCCGCATCCCTATACAGCTCGAAGATGATTTCCGAACCCCTGTTCCAAGCGTATTAAGGAGACTGCCAGCTGTAAAGAAAAAGGAATACATACATTCCAGGCCAGACCATCTCTGCCACCTGAAGAAACCCGAGGAGAGAGGCCATAGAACCATCATGGGCGATCTGCAGGAGTCGTCAGCTAGCAACAGCACAAGGGAGAACGGAAGGCGGACATTGTGGAAATACTTGGTCTGCTCCAAAACTACCCATCAGGAACGTATACATGCGAGAAAAAAAAACTGAAAAAGCTTACCCTTTTCGATCCACCCATAGCGGTCTGGAGATGATCTTTCAACTCGAGCAGCCACGCGCCATAGGTGAGCGTGCTGAACTTTGTGGAATTCGGCGAGTCGCGGAACATGTATGAGTATTCCCAGTTACCGAGGCGGTAGACTTCGTTGGCCTACAGATGAGAAGTTGTGCAAACTTGGTCATCGATTTCCACTTGGACAGACCCACCTCCTCTTGTGTAACACACGAATCGGTCTCGTTCAAACTGCATGGTAACGCCTTTCCATGACACTGCTTCGCACTCAAGTTATCATAGTAGCTAAACTCGCATATCAGGATTTCTTTCGAGCACCCATCAAGTCCAAGGATGCACTCACTGATCAAAACTGACATGCCAACCCGCACTGTCTTCGGACGCGATTCCCGACACGGAATCCAATTTAGCGTACAACGATTGCGCTGCAACCAAATGGCCTTGCCAGACGCCCCCGTCACCTGCACCCTTGTCGCCTGTACCTGGCTTGACGGCATTAGAACAAGACAGGCTGGGTTCGAGGGAATTGATCCCACTCCGTTCGATAAGGACTTGGGCATCAGCCGTGTCGGGGAAGAGGCCTTTGACGAGACCTCCGGCGACTTGAGAAGTGATGACGTTGTTAGTTACACCTAGATGAAGGTTTTCGTTTCAGACCAAGGTACCAGCGTTCTGACAAAGTACAGACGAATTTGAGCTGGAGACGTGTGAAAGTTGGACGTGAGCCCGAGTCGGGACGCGTAGACTCGTCTCAGATCCTGAGGTCTATATCAGCTAAAGGAAACGTTTGAGAATGGATGTACATACGGCACCATGGGTAAAACTATCTAAGAGACCTTCTGTCGTAATTTGAGGAAATTGACAGCTGCGTTTGATAGTGATAGTGAGCGAGGCACAGCAAGAAATGTTAAACACTCACGTAGACCCTACAAATCCAGGACCAACACTGTCTGTCCATGGGTTTGTGGGATTAGACGATGCTTGCCACTGAAAATCGAGAAATTAGTAGTCAAACTACTGTACGCCATTAAAGAGCTACTTGAATCTCCGAGACGGCCGGTCCGGTGGTGCTGTAACAAGTATTATGTAGCGATTGCGGCCTTGACATGAACCCCGAATTGCACACCTTTGGCCATAATAGACGGGACCCGAACCGTCACAACTCCACTCCACGTCCTCTTTGAAGAACGTGTTGGATGCATATGGTGTTCGCTTGTGGTGCCTCTGAATGACCTCTACGTATTCGAGGGTGTATTTCGAGGAGGGAGTTCTGCACAACCATGTTAAAATCTATACGAAAGTACTGATATTTCGGTTGGACGTACACGTATTCCCTGACGCGAACATGAGGCATATTACACCAGTTGTACGTGCCATATTCAGAGTCAGGCGTCGTGGATGTGTTGTATATTCCCGGGGCGTTGGTGGTTCCATTCAATACATACGTGAGGTTGTTGAGGTTCGTCGAGCGAGGCGCATAGTGGGTAACATTTACAGCATAAACCAAAGGAACAAGTAGAATCAAGGAAAGCATGCTAGATGTGGGACCGTAGAAAGGACCGGCGAGAAGACGATCAGGGAGGGTCGTCTCATTTATATAAAGGCTCAGACGAAGTCGTTACACGTGCGGTCTCATCGAAACGTGTGTACGGTGTTCGGAAAAAGTCCTTGGGCAGGTGACATCAGGCTGCAGGGGCGAATCATTTCCCGAATAAACGGCAGCTAGTACACTTAATGCATCGACAAATTGGAGTACAACGTTTAACTTCAGTCGAAAAGATATTGAGCCTTCATCATTATACGGCGGCGGGTTGACTTGACTTAGTTCAGCAAGGACAAAAAGCATGTGCATAGCTGGTGATATCATAGTAAAATGGCTACAGCGACAGCATAATGCCCCACGAAAATCAATAGCTCCATCTAAGCAATCAACGTCGATGCAGTCGCCGAGTCGTACTTGAAGGTGGGGGGAATCTGCTGCTTCGTCTTGTAGTAACGAGCAAGACGGTGGATACGGGACTCGATGAGAATCAGACGGAACTTGGAGTCCTTGTCCTTCCTATGATAGCAGACAGGTAAAAGTTAGTATTCTGGTCATTACGGTGGCAGAATTACTCGCCTGTTGACTTCGAGATGCTTGCGAACGGCGACCGCCTTTTTGATGAGGTGCCAAAGGTCCTCAGGGATGGATGGGCCCAATCCTATCCCCAAACAAAAGGCAAAGAAGATAATGCATCGACATCAAAGTCAACACAATGATGAAAGGAGCAATACGAAAAGTCTCAGCGATACAGACACGAACGAAAGGTAACAGACGCACCGCTGGACTTGAGAATCCTCAGGATCTTGTTACCCGTAACGAACCTCACTTGGGGGATACCATGCGAGTCACGGAGGACGACACCAATCTGCGAAGGGGTGAGACCCTTCCTGGCCAACTTGACAATGTGGTCAACGACGTCCTCGGGGTCGTCTTGAGCCATGTTGGAGGGGCGCGACGGTAGGGGAGAGCAGAGGAGGCTGTGAATAACGATGAGCAAAGAAAATAGAGACAGCAAACGGAATAAGCACGTACAGATACCCTTTCCGGGAGCGTGCATACGACCCATGGCTGGCTAGTTTTTTCTTGAAGATGAGGACGACGGGTGGGTTTTTGCTTGAGGCGACAAAAATTCAAAAGCAGACCGGCAGCGTTGCAATCCAGCAGACCGGCAACTCCCGATAACTGTACAGTCAGCCACCACAATAGTGTCGCTGCGCCATTGGAACCAAACAAATACTTTCCCTCCATTTTGCTCCTCGTCGTTTCGTTCGTCGTCCACGCAAAAGACTAAAGGCGAGCAGGACAAGATGAAGCTCAACATCTCCTGTGCGTATACCTTCTTCACACTCCGTATGTATCCCATTAAATACCGTCCCCAGACCCCGCCACCGGCGCCCAAAAACTCATCGACATCGATGATGACCGCCGCGTCCGTGATTTTATGGACAAAAAAATCTCGCAAGAAGTCCCCGGTGACAACATCTCTGACGAGCTCAAGGGATACGTCTTCCGGATTACTGGAGGAAACGACAAGCAGGGTTTCCCGATGAAGCAGGGTGTCCTCCTGCCCTACCGTGTCCGTCTGTTGTTGGCCGACGGTCACTCGTGCTATCGCACTCGCCGGACGGGTGAGAGGAAGCGAAAGTCTGTCCGGGGATGCATAGTGGGCCCGGATATCGCTGTGCTGAGTTTGGTCATCGTGAAGCAGGGCGAAGCTGGTGTGTACACATTCATCTTCGTTTTTTACTTGTACTGACGCGAATTTAGAAATCCCCGGTCTCACTGACACCATCCTCCCCAAGCGCCTCGGTCCCAAGCGGGCGACGAACATCCGCAAGATGTTCAACTTGTCCAAGGAGGATGATGTTCGCAAGTACGTTATTCGTCGGGAGGTGAAGAGTGCGAAGAAGGAGAATGCGAAGCCTTACACCAAGGCTCCCAAGATCCAGCGTCTTGTCACTCCCATCCGTCTCCAGCGTCGCCGTCACCTCCGCTCTGTCAAGCGCAGAAAGTTGGAGCACCAGAAGGAGCAGAAGTCCGAGTATGAGTAAGTGTTCTTCGTCTACTTCAACTTTCTCGATGGTTAATCATTTTCTCAGTGCTCTCATTGCCAAGCGCGTTTCTGAAAAGAAGGCTAAGGTCGCTGCCATTAAAGCATCACACCACAAGTTCGTCTTTCACGTCATCTAGTTTGTTTTCGTGCGCTTACACGCCGCGTAGAGCGACCACTGCTTAAACTTTGGTGACTACGTGTGCAATACTACCAGAGCTTGACACTACGACCCTAGGTGTATCTATGCTATGCTGTAATCCGTATGCCTCATGATGAATTAATGCAATCATCGTCCTCTATGTTCAATACAGCATTCACTGGAAATACACCATTTCATTTTCGGTTCATATATGTGTCGTCCTAAATGCAGTGAGCCTTAGGCTTCAACAAGCGCTTACTGTTGCAACATTGAACAACGTTCAGCTGAATTTTTGACTGTATGCACTATTGATTCTCTCGTAGTGTTGATATACTGGTCTTAGATAGGTTAGCGGATGAATGATGTTGGAATCGTGGGGCTAAGGGAATGCGAGTGAAGCACATGTATTATTGATTGCCTCAAAGGATTAACGAACATGTGGGCTCGCGTAGTGCTTGGTTCAGTTCTTCATCATTCCACCTGAAAATTTGCACAGCATGTCTTTGCCTAGTGATCTTTGGATAGTACTACAAAACGGATGAATCTTCTATAAATCAGAAACATCCCATGTTAGGAATGACACCTTGTCCTGGACAATCAGCCTGCACCCATCGGCAGTGACGAAGATCCGAATACGACTGTTGTAAGTGCTCTTATACGCACGATGAATCGTTGTACTCTGTCTGTTCGCAAGACATTGAACAACAAGATTCCGAAATTCGTCCAAATGTCCATCCTCTTCAATTTTCCAACCCTGAAGGTAGGCAACTTTCTTGCTATCAGGAAACCATGCCAAGTGATACACATTTTCGATGATTTCAATGGGGTCCATGATATCATCCTTACCCGATCCGGGCGAGATTCCCAATATACATGTCTGCGACCTTGCCTCATCGGTGATGGCGACCTTAGAGCCGTCGGGTGACCTTTGGCAACGAATATGTTCAACTTTACCAGTCTTATGCATATCGTCAAGAATCCAAGAATCCAATTTGAAACCAGGAAAACCTGTATCCCGAATGGTCAATGTTGTCGTTAAAGATGATAAAGACTATAACCTGCCGTGTATGCGGTCAGAGCATAGAGTACCCGTTGATGTTTCCCACTCTCGTAACAATATCATGTCTGTGGCTATCGTCCATCCTAGCATCCTAGATCCATCTTCCATGACAGTGAACCCATGAATACTATTTACCCGGACATCCAGGGACATCCATTTGTTGCTACCAGCAGTGCCTGGCTCGACTTTAAGCATCGAACCTAAAGCCCTATCAACGATGAAAAATCCCTGTGCATATTGAACTATATCGCAACTGTGCACACTCCACCCAAGAAACAGGTAATTGTCGCAGCGAGAGGTCTGAGTATTGACGATAGAGATGAACAGGGTCCGGTGGCCCCGATCATCGACAATGCTGTCGTACCTTTTGATGACTTCGTATCGTATATCAGCAAGATGAAAGAACTTGGATTCATCCCCAAATAGCGTAACTAGCCTAATGATCTGAACACTGGCATCCATCTGCTCATAGGAAATGTCGTCGAATGCGACGGATGGTAGTAGTTGCAAATAGGGGAAGCAACACATTGATGTTGATTCCACTATCCTCCCCGTGTCCACATTGAACGTCACAGAACTGTTGATAGAATGTTGCGAGTCCTCCTTGCGTTCAGATCGAATATACCGAGGGCCATGGAATACAGACAACCCCAGATCTTGGACTGACCACCAAGGTATAATGGCTAGCAGGCGTTCCTTGTCAGAAGGGCCATCAATACCACAGACATTCTTCCAGTCTCTGCAAATGAAGTTGTCGGAAGGTGACAAGGTTATCCCCTTATACACTGATGCATTGACGTCAATACGCGTCAAGAATAAGAAGGCATGATAGTAATATGTGCGAAGCCTTTGGTCTGTAACTCCAGCCTAGATGGAAGCAACAGTGAGGTCATGTTACATAGGACATGAACAGCTTACATTGACCTGGGAAATTATCATGAGCAGTGCATTCTGGAATTCATTCACATCGGCTGAGATTGCAGTAAGGATTGCGACCCAGAGCAAGAAGTAACGCTCAAACAAGGAATGGTAAGCATCGATCCCAAGTTCAACCAGAACTTCGCAATGCCGCTCGAAAACGTGCACGACATAGTCTCCAGCCTCGTGCAGTACAACATGATGTGGAGTTTGTGCCGTCTCTCTTTCACGAAAGGGTACCCAGGTTAACAGACGAAGCCGGGTCTGATCCTCTTCAAGATGTTCACTGCGCGGCATCCATTTCTCCAAAAGCGTTGTCAACGACGACACGCACCGCCGAGCAAGCTCTTTTTCATGTTCCTTGACATCTATGAACCATCCATCACCGCATCTGCCATGATCCCGGAGAAAGTCATCGAAGGATTTGTGTATAAGCTCCAGGTTCCCATCTTCATCCTCTCGTACCACACTTCCTAATTTGTCAACAACAAGCTGTGCTGAAGGGTCTCCTGCTTGCAGAACAAGCTCGGGAAGCATAGACACTGCCATGTTACCCTTGCGAACAATGAGGGCACCTAATACTGCACGAACACATCGTTGGACATCTTCCTTCATTCCGGATACTTCCGACACGATGGTATCCAACGCGGTTTGATATAGTATTGTCAGCGCCGCCATTGCATCTGCTGGAATCGTAGTTTCAAGTAACACCTTGAGCCTCTGGGAACCGGGAAAATTGCACAGGAATGAACAGATTGTTGCCGCCCATATGAACAGCCCGCTCGCCCGCTCAGCTAGCCGAGTGACTACATCTTGCTCATCGTATATGCCCCAGACACTCTTATCTTCGATGCTGGAAAACCTTTGCTGGATGAAGTGCCGTATATCGTGTTTCACCTCATCTGAGGAGGTATCCAGCGGAATGCAATGGACTTGGGGGCGATGCTTGAAAACACGAGAAATCCTTTCCTCGGGCCGACTAGAGACAATGAGCCGCATGAATGGCAGCGTCGGCCCAAACCCATCCGCAAGTACTTCCAGCAACTCTTTCGACACATCGCTTTCATCAAGACCGTCAATGATGACAACCAAGGGCCCTTCATCTTGTAATTCCGGAATCATCTCCAATGTCTCCCGCAAGAGCAGGTTAAACTGGTAACGTGCTTCGGATGCTGGCATTTTAGCTACGGAACGCCATGCAGCCAATGCCTTAGCGATGGCGTTGCCGATGCGCTGATCGAACATGCCCAAAGAGTAGGCAATAGACGTGATGAGTTCTGACGAGTTCCAGTATTCCGTCCTGTCGTAACGAATGAAAGCAGCAAGGTGACTACGGCCACTCATATGAAAGCAGAGAAGATTATGGAGGGTACCGACAAGCGCACTTTTGCCCGTCCCCGCCAGACCACTACACCAAAGGACACCGTCGTCGTATTCCGCAATCCATCTCAACAAGTAGTTGATGGTTTCCACGCGTGTACCGGGCATACATGTCAATTTGGGACCAAGTTCCTGTCTGGGCCTTAGTTCCTGGAGCAATGTCTTCATAGCTACTCAAATTGTGTTAAGATTACATTTTTGAGCAATTCGAAGGGACGTACCAAGTACATCAACATTGACTCTGACGCCCAATGTTACGACAAGCACATCCTTTGCTACACCCAAATTCAACTGCTCACGCAAACTTGCAAACCCTTGAATAAATTCTTCTGCTTTTTGTGTCACATTCAGTGAAAAGAAGCGCTCTGAAATAGGTCTTAGATATCAGTGTTTTAGAAACAAACGATGGACACACGGAAGCGGCTTTTGTTCATATATCCCTTGATGAGCATCCCGCACTCGGTCGTGGTCTGGAACAACAATTTATAGATCGGCTCCAACTTCTTTTGCTGCCACAGTACTAAGCGGTCGTTGCTCGCCTCCTCATAGGTCGTGATCATGGCTTCGTACAGTCGGAGTATAGTGTTATCTCGTTCCGTTCGCTGTTTCAAGATCTATCCAAAAATGTGTAGTCAGCTGATCGTCCTGCTTCCGATGAGGCTAGTACTTACATTAATGCAAGAGGAAATGATACCCCATGCTATTGAAGCAGCGGGATGTACCTGACAAAGCTCAATTAGAACCTAGAAATTCATCGCAAGGAACGTGCTCACGTCCTTGAATGCATCAATCACGCTCTTCACAATATCAACACCATCGATCAATCGAGAGATCCATTCCGAGGGTTCATTAGGCTTTGCGGTGTCCTCGATGACCTTTCCTGCAGCTGCACAATAATCTTCCATGGACCTCGCAGAAATTTCCTCAGGTTGCACAATGGACAAGTCTGAGGTATCCTGACTTTCGGGATCCACAGTATTCGATGGACCGCTTTGGGATGCGGCCGACATGTCTTCGTCCTTACTTGCTGGTTGTGTGATCGAAAAATAGTTGGAGGCACCTTCCCTGAAGATCTTCAAAGAGACGTTGGGGCAGGAAGAGTTGCTATCAATGGACATGATGATAACTGGCAGCAACCTTTTAGATCCTGACGGCAAACTAATGGTGCAGATTACAGATACTCACTGTCCGTTTCGCCGATCAAAATATCCCGAATTGATGCTCGACAGCAACCGAGGCATTGATAATCTCCCTTGTCCCGACGGCAGTATACGTCCACCTGAAAACTCTCAGATTCATTGCAGTTGCTCCTGTATATGCGATGAGCTTGGACTCAAGGGATATGTTTGCCGCCCTTACAGATCGAGATCTACTGTCCATTTAGGTATCGAGACTCTCTCCAGTACTTTTTTCTCCAGTTTGAACGTACCAGTCTTCTTGAGTTTTGTATGTCCTGCAAAGAGCTTGAGACGGTAGAAACGTTTGTCCGATGTCGGGAGTATATTGAGTAACTCTATAGCTAGCCAATAAGAGCGCTTAGCGAGAAGACCGCAAATACGAAAGTAGAAGTGCCTCTACCTTTGATCCGACGAAAGCGATACCTGCTATTTCATGAGCACAAATGTTTCTAAAGACCACGATAAAGGAGGCTCACCGTTTGTTTATCTCGGTGCTCATAGATTCGACAATGGTGGTGGGGGTGAAGTGGAAGAGCAGGTACTGCATAGATATATACCACGTGGCGGATGCAGCATCATGGCTTTGGCTCGAAAATGCACAGGTTTCCAGCTGCTTCGATTACGAAGATGCTGTATGTTGTAATCAATGTGTCACTGTCGAGAAAAGATACACCATAGTCAATGGCTCAATGGTTTGCAGACGTAGTCGCAAGATGAAGCGAACTGCGGCAGATAGCACCGAGCAAGGATGCATAAATTCTCAACTCAGACTCTACGATCCTGGCTATCCTAGGTAGTCTGCTGTCAATGGCAGAGCCTTTTCATTTCATTTCCTTCGCGAGCGTTAGGCACATCAATTCGAAGGTAAAGCACCAAGCCCCAAGTTTATGAACCTAGAAACTGTTGATTAGCGCCCAATTGGATATCAATTAGGATGAACACTCGCCCACGGCCATTCGAACAGTTCACGAGCCAAATCGAGGGGTATCGAGCTCCATATATAGACAGTTAGGAAGCGCGGAGAGGACGTTCTCCTGAATGGAGATTCACGTTCGTAACGCTATCACCCACAGCCACCACTGCTGTTGGGTGTTTGCGTAACTTGAGCCAACTACAGATGTCGGGTGATCTAGCTCAATCAGGCGAAGAACGAGTAAAGGAACTGAATACCGGATTCGTGCTCAAGATCAGACAGATACCCATCAAGAATTCGTATTTTTGCCTGGCATAAGGTGTCGATTACGATAAGAAAGGGGCTGTTCGCATTTGGGAAAGTTCGGCTGCCACGCAACGAAGACGGAATGAAGACGGAACATGATGCATTATGTTACATTGCTGTGCTTAGAGGAGATTAGTTGGGCATCACTACGAAAAACATCTCAGTATTCATCTCGCATAGCATTTAAAAGACTGCTTACGTTAGAACGGATAGACGCCATCAAGGACTGTACTATATTTGAGAACTTTGCAGGGAAAGAGGAAGGTTCTATTGTCATATTGCAACGCTGTGATATATGTGTCGAGATCCAGGCCATCCTGCTGCAGTAGCTGTTTTTTTCCAGAAGAATCGAATCGCATGCATAACCAGCAGACAGAATCCAGTTAGTCGTGAAATCGGCATACGTCCTCGATCGTCGGTATCTTGATCACCTGTCTATTATTAGGCGTCAAACGTGGTCATATTGAATTCAACTGAATTATACTCACCCTTACCGTATCGCCTTTCCGGCAAAGGATCGCAGTCGAATGATTTCTCCTTCAACTTAGCCCAGATGTGCATCTGGTTGGCATGCGGTCGAAGGGGAGAGAGGAGTTCAACTCTTCGGCGACGATGGTCAATATAAACCATTCCGCGGACATCTTGCAAAGGCAATCGATGAAGTAGAAGAGACTGGAAGTGAGATTCATCTGGCGGACAAGTAAAATGAAGAAACACGGACCCGCGGAAGCCGCATGAAGCGCAAGGCAGGTGGTGTTGGTATATGGCGAGATGAAGGTTTTCAGCTTCAAAGCTTCACGCGTCACGGACGGACAAGGGATCTAAAAACGCGTCAAAATCACATTATTTTAATCAGAATAACGGCGTTCGTACAACATTATCTCCACTGTCGTACGGTGTCAGAACGGAGGTAAGAACCTCGCCCTCGCTCTAACAATACAAACTTGAATGCGTGCCAGTTTCTTTCCTGCTGGTTTTTGAATGGTATCGACAAGGTTGATGCAATGTAACCGTACAGTAAAGGCTGACATGCCATTAAATGCGAGCTGAGAAAAAGGAATGCCAGAGAATGCAAAAAGCAAGGTCAAGATGAGTTGGAAAGGAAGCCCGGGTTAATCCGGTCCGCGCGCCCGAAAGTTCGCTTCTCCGTGAACCACCAACTTCGTCTGTGGGTATTTTCTGTTACCCGGCAATTGGAACACTCATTTTACAGATAATGTATATCTATATATCCATAAAAACCCCGATTTCATAAATCGAAACGTTCTGTACCACGACACTACATCGACGATCATAGCGCTCGCTTTCTCCCTCTCCCTAAGGTTCAAACACGGCGACTTTTCTACGACCTCCCAGAATATGTATTGGTTAGTTCTACTCTCTGTGCGATGTTGCCCGTATCTTGGTTGATCTAAACGACGAACAATGCCATAACTGCAAGCCCTTCTTAACTCTCTAAAGGCGTACGAGGGAAGGGCTTATGTGGAATATCTGGGCTCGATCCCCAGTCAGAGGAATAGGAAGATACGCCCTCGTCAGAGTTCATGTTACTTATTGTTGTTTAGTCCTTGCATGTCGACGTTGGTCGCCTTTGGAGACACGTCTTCCAACAAGTTCACCTCCTCCAGAGTCTGGCGCCGAGCTCGTAGTAGTACGGTATGTCGTGGTCCTATACTTGCTGTTGGCAATCTGATTCCAAAGTATAATGGTACAGCAAGACGGTGCGTGGCCCGACATAAGAGGTGAGAAGGCGAAAACGTAAGGAATCTGTTCACCCATCATGGATATAACTCGGGAGGTCAAAATGACTCTATTTCTTGCGAATCTATGACATGTCTTGAATCGTACAGCGTTTAATTTATAACGCAGGGCCTTTACTGTGAAAGGCGACAGTGATGGTACGGAAATGTTGTAGCATTGTCTTTGATCGCTACTCATGCGCCACAAACACTATGAAACAATGACATTGAGGAGGAACGTTAAGAGTCTGCTCGTAAGAAACAAGCGCAGTATTCATCGAAATTTGTTCTGAGCTGTGCTTACATCTCCGGTAAACCACCGTGGCGGATGACGGACAGATCCGTTCCTCGAAGGATGATATATCATTCATCGAACTTGTCGTCAAAAACGACATGATAAAGATGCAGAATGTCTAATAGCAAGAAGACGTGTGAGCTCATTTGCAAATGAGAATCAACAAAATACCGTACCTGGATGCGAGTGTAACGGCCGCGTCACTCGATAATCCACAAAGATATATCGAGTCATATCTCCGTCCTCAAGTCATTGCGCATAGTTTTCGAGCCGCAGATTACGACCGCCGTCCAAACGGCTCCCGTCCCTTATAAGCTCGATGCCCTGCTTTTTGTGCACCAAGAGAAAACCGATCCGGCTCTGAGTATCGCGATTTGAATGGGTCCCAAAGTCTGGCGATAGATCGACAGCGGCATCAGTCAAAGCTGACGCAGCTCTGTAAAACTTTGTTTTATGCCGCGAGGTACCAAAGCGAACTGGACGATGGCGAAGGAGGAGAGACGGAAAAGCGCCGTAACTTGATAGACAAGGGTTGAGAGCGCTCGTGAAAGATTCATCGAGCTCGCAAGGAATAAGGTGATACGAAAGGCAACATTAAAGAGAAGTGGCAAGGGAGATTAACACGGTGTTGGAGAGGTTTCGAGATGCGAAGGTGAACAGAGATGACTGTAATGCAGGCATCGCCGTGATTTGGGTCATATTGGAAGTCGTCGCCCCGGACACCCAGGATTCGCCTTCTGGTGTAGAACAGAGTGTTTTAGCAGCCGACAGAAAAACACCGCAAAACCTGGGTGCACAACATCAATAAGCAATGATTGGGGGATTTAGAGCTCGCAAGCTCGTCCGAGTTCAGGAGCGAACTTCTGCGGGCTTGGAGACATGGTACCGCAGCTTCAAGGTCGGCAAGGAGATGTAGCGGCAACTTGACGGCCTCACACCGGCACTGCAGCCTTGAACCAGGTCCAGAGTGACTCATCTAAATTATGAGCCAAGCGGGACGCTCGCTGATTTCGATGGACTTCGTGGAAACCTTAACGAGCTGTCTCTGAATGAGCAGATAATAGCAGAACGTACTGACACTAACCAGCGGTAGGACATTTCCTTTAAATTTGAAAGGCCCGTCTGTTGAAATCGTTGTATGTGTCTCCAGCGGCACATAAAAGGCACATCCATGCACCTGAATCTGCAAATCAAACAGGGAGGGCACTTCACACAAGAGAATAGGGTACTCACGACGAAGGGACTTTGAACCGACAACGCTCAATTATTCAGAACATGAACCGTACTCTCCCGCTGCATATAGGCACCTCTGTATTGCCGCCGCCACACCAAGAGCCATCTACATGCAATGTCGCTCGGTGGTCGGCACTCACTCTCTAAATGGCCCGTTGAAACCGAAGGTGACCTGGGTAGCTGTGGAGTGCTAGCGCTTCGGCTGTGCGCTAAACCAAGTCTGCACTCCCGGATGGTGGCTGGTGACAACGACGGGTTGTCCCCAGAGAGGGAGCCAACAGTCTCGCTGTCCGAGTTGCTCTTCCACGTGTCGATAGAATCAGGGAGGCTTTTCGAAGGTTCCGTGTCGTATTCCAGAGAGGGCCCGCAGCGCGTCGAGGAGGGAGGTGGCAAAGTCGACGGACTTCGGACCGTCCACCGGTAGCGCTACGGCCACGACCTCTGAATGTTTCCCACTACTCGGTCGTCTCAACACTCCTATTATTCTGCGCTATCGATACTCGCGGCTTAGACGCGCACACTTTCTCCGCGGTCGCTTCAAGCAACATCTCAAACCAACTTTGTACAGTGCGTCGAGTCCGTCATGCTTTTATCCTTGTTTGATTGACGCGTGGATGCAGCCTCAATTTCCTGCGATCAGACAATCACATCGACTAGCTGCTCATACAGCCGCCTGGGAGATCACTGACATTCTACTGGCAACTACACATCTGTGGCTATCTCTCCCTTCCACGAGCAAACCACGATCTCGGCTCAATCTCCTCAAAATTTCTACCCACCCATGGATTCGCATGCAGTATTTAAAGGGCTGGATGAGGAGGAGGAGCAAGAAGACTCAGTGCTACCTCGCAGCTGGACCCGCCAGCGGTGACTGGTGCGCAGGGAGCGAAAGAACAGGCGCCTACTCTGACGCCACCTCTATCGGAATCGCTCTTCCAGGACCTGATCGAGCGTTGTCTAGCACCCCCTGAGAGTAGCCCATGGAAACGGACCGTATCGTGCATTCCATAAAAACTTCACCAAGCCTCAGACACCACAGATCGCCCTTATTCCTTGTCGCCGCATTCTTCTGTGCATGCTTCGCAACGTCACATCGCTCTCCGTCCCTGTCTCCAGTTGGCCGTGCAAGACTACCAGTTGGCATCGACGACGTCCCCGGCTAACGTTCGACACTGCTACATCCACGTTCTCTTTCGGAGATTCTCCTCACTATATCAACGAACCCTCGCTGTTGGAGCGGGCCACCATTGTGGACTATCTTTTTAGAGACTGTTTCCACTCCATCACTCTTCCGCATCGACTCGATTGCACACCCTGGGCATGGGGCACAACGTACATGAGCTTGCTCATTCACGCAAACGACGGCATCTTACCGCCAGCGAAGCCTCATCCTGTCAGCTCTCTATTGGCATATCCGTGACGCGTGTCATTCGCTCCGCGAGCTAGGTTCGACTCCCAGTAAGAGGGATCGCAGCGCGCGTCCTCCCTTCTTAAGGGAGGGCGCGTGTTGCGCATTGTTTGTCCAGGGCGAATCATTTTCTATTCTGATCTTGGCTCGACGTCCCATTTTAAAGTCTATTTACTCTTCTATCCCCTCGACGTCAACACGACAAATCTCTATCACCAATTCTCGCCTCAGGCGGAACGGGCTCGGGTCCCACACGTTTACTTTTCTCAAGAGGTATTGACGTGTAGCTCTGGGTGAGTACGTTTCATTTTTTTTTCGTGTTCAGCTAACCCAATGCACCCTATTTTTTTCATTCAGCGAGCCTCGTTCTTCTTCTATCACTCCAATCCTCTTCTGAATCGCAAACTTCCATGGTTCCAGTCTCTATTTCTGCTCCGCTCTCCCGTTTTCGATGGTGTCTGACTTACATTGTGGGTCGGCTGTGAAATAGTCCATTGAAGGACACCTGTTAGCTCTCTGATGGTATATCAGAGAAGCGGTCTCGTCGCTTCTCGTCATTGGGTTCAATTCCCTGCGAGAGAGATCGCAACATATGCCCTCCTCTATACGGGAGGGCGTATGTTGTGAAGCTTTATGCTCATGCTGGACAACCTCCCTCTGTTCTGGTTTTGGCGCCACTGACTACCCTCGCGATTTCAGGCAAACCCTCGTACTCAGTGTTTCTTTCTGAACCTCGCGGCTCGCTTCTATCATAGGCCTCACACTTTTCAATTGCTCATGTGATGCAAATATTCTCCATTCTCTAACAATATGTGGCGCTTTCTTCAAACGAAGGCGGCTGTGGCTTCAGGTTATCGCTTCAAAATCTACGTCACGAAACTCCAAAGCGGCATGTACTTTGCAGTCGCGGATCAATTTACCTAAACGAATCATGACAGAGATGTGGGACCAGCGACACTGCATATAGTCAGCTCTCTGTTGGCATATCGGCGACGCGCGGGCTGCGGAGGATGGGTTCGACTCCCAGCCAGAGAGGTCGGAGCGCGCGCCCTCCCAAGGATGGGAAGGTGTGCGTTGCGACACTTTTTGCTTGGAGGGGTCACTTCCTCCCAGATTCAACGTAAACCCTTGGACCGTGAGTTTTTTTTCAATGTCAACTCTAGTTCGGTTCATTTATCGCCAGGGTAACCTTACAGATTCTCGTTATTCACCTCTTGCGGATTCCAGGCTCTCTTCAAATCAAGTATGCAAGCTCCCACTTCCGGCAAATGTAAGCCGTTTGCGGACACCTTGCCGAGGCCATTGATGAAGAGTAGAAGAGAGAAAACTGGGAAGCGAGAAACGCCTGAATAACAGATAAAATGGAGAAACACGAGTTCGTGGAAGCTGCGAGACACGATACTGAAACAGGCCAGGCCCACTAAAACGTTGGTTCGTCCCAACGACTCCGTAACGAAAACTATCCTTTCTATGTAGATCATTGTATGTTCTGCGAAAGGAGAGCTGAATCCAGATTTTCTGAAAAGAGCGTGAACTTTTGAATTTCAGTCAAATCCTCGACCAGCTCGCTGAAACGGAGCACGAGCAACGGCAAGCTTGAGTTTCCTGAAATTGTCAAGATTTTTAACAACGTGTAGGCAGGCGCAACGGCGCATCACCAGGAAGTCGCCGGGCACCAACGACCGTTGACTAAGTCTGATAATACTATAATGCGATGGGGATGGGGTCCTTGACTCTGCGGGGCCAGAAAAGGAGGCTGCATGAGCGTTCACAGTACAATTTATCAGTGTCACGTTCGCACAGTATTGTCTCGAGTCCTGCCTCTCGAGTCACGGTATCGTACGACGAGGAATGAACTTCGCTCTGGTTCGAACAAATGAAAATTTGAATGTGTGCACATTCTTCTCCTGCGATTCTTTCGACGGCATTGACGAGGTTCATGCAAGTAAACGTACAGCAGAGGATGACCTGCTACCATATGAGCGCTGAGGACTCAGGAAACGAAATGCCAGAGAAAGCAAAAGCAAAGACGGAAGCCCGGTCCGCACCCCTCTCCCATAAACCACCGACTTCTCTCTGACGCTCATACCTAATCCCAATGCCCCAAGTCAAAGCGTTCCTGACGAGCTCAAGGGATATGTCTTCCGGATTACTGGAGGAAACAACAAACAGGATTCTTGATGAACAGGGTGTGCTCCTCCCCTGCCGTGTTCGTCTGCTGGCCGACAAGCACTTGCCAGATGGGTGAGAGGAAGCGAAAGTCTGTCCGTGGATGCATAGTGGGCCTCGTTGAGTTTGGTCATACCGAAGCAGACAGAGGCTGGTGTGTGCACTTCTCCCTTCACCTTTCTACTTGTACTGATGTGAAATCAGAAATCCCTGGCCGACCCTCCCCGCCTCGTTCCTAAGCGGACAACAAACATGCTCAACTTGTCCAAAGAAGATGGAGTTTGCAAATACGTTGTCCGCCGGGAAGAAGGAGAACGCGAAGTCCTACACAAAGGCTCGCAAAATTGCGTCTTGCATCCGTCTCCAGCGCCGTCGTCACCTTCGTTCCGTTACGCGCAGACGGAGCAGAACTCTGAGTATGAGTGAGCATTCAGCTTTCCCGTTGGCTAATCATCTTTTCAGTGCTCTCAAAGCCTCTCATCATCTCTCAAAAAAACGTCAGGCCTGCAATTAAAGCATCACACCGCAAGTTCGTCTTCTACCCCTTCTCGTTTGTTTCCATGTGCTTACACGCTACGCAGAGCAACCACTGCTTAATCTCCGGTGATTATGGTAATGCCGCTAGAGCTTGGCGCTGCGATCCTGGGTGTATTCATGCTATGCTGTTATCCATATACTTCGTGTGGAATTATTTTACGCAGAGTCGTCGTCCAAGTCCAACATATCCACTGGCAATACACCCCCTTCATTTCTTCTTTCGCTCAAGGAATAGTGGTCACAAGCACAGTGAGCCCTCGGCTTCAGCAAGTGCTCAACGTTGCAATGTTGAACGATGTTCAGTTGAACTTTTGAACCTGGTGCCATGCTGTTTCTTTTATACTGTTTGTATTTCGATTTTGAAAAGGTTGGTGCTGAATGATGTTGGAATCGGGCGGCCAAGGGAGCGCGAGTGAGGCATAAATGTATCCTACAATACAGACAGATATTCTATAAATCCGAAACATCCCATGTCCTGAATTCGTACTGATCTTTATCATGGGTAATCACCCTGGACCCGTCGGGAGTGACGAAGACCTTGCAAAACGGAAAACGCATATTGTACCAACGGTGAATCGTAGTAATCTGGCCGCTCGCAAGGCATTGGACAACAAGATCACAACATTTGTGACCATGTTCATCATGATGTTCATGATCACATCGCCAACTTCGCAAGTAGGCAATTCGTTTGCTGTCAGGAAACCATGCCAAGTTCCTCGTGTCCTTGAGGTCCGTGATATCCACACTCGATCCAGGCGTGATTCCCAACAGGTATGTCTGGGAGAACCCCCACTTGTGGGAGAGTGCGACCTTTGAGCCGTCGGGCGATAATTGGCATTCAAAATCTCTATCACTGGCAGGGTCATACTTGAAATCAGGGTAATCTGTGTTCCTGGTGGTCAGTGTTATCATGGATGACAAAAGATTATGACCTGCCATATATGCATTCACGACAAAGAGTACCCACTGATGTTTCCCACTCTTGCAACGATATCTTGCCTGTAGCTCCCGTCAATCCCAGTAACCTAGATCCATCCTCCAAGATGGCGAACACGTGGACCCCATTTGCCCCGCCATCCAGGGTCATCCATTTTTTGCAACTAGTTGTGCCTGGCTCAACTTTGAGCATCAGGCCCGAATGCTTATCAACAACGATTAATCCGTGTGCATATTGTTCTACAGGACAATCTGACCCAATTGCACGTAACAGATAATTGTCGCAGTGGGGGGGAGTCTGAGTATTAGCGATGGAGATGAACATGGATAGTGGCATTATACTGTTGTCAGTTCTATCGTTGAAATCATTGTTGTCGTCAACATTGGATATCATGGCATCTTGAGTCTCGCCGTCGTGCCTTTCAATAATTTCATATTGTGTACCATTGAAGGAGTACTCGGACTCGTCCCCGTAACAAATTTTCCACCACACGAACCTAATGGTCTGAACACTGGCATAAAATGATTTGTGGGAAGTGGAGGCATAGAAGGAGGGTCCCGGGGGTAATTGCAAATTAGGAGAGCATAGAATCAAAGGTGATGGGTCCAGTATCCTCCCCGTGTCAACATCGAACAGGAGGGATCCTCCAGGAGAGAATATTCCGAATTGGCATCTTAATTTGCCGGTCCCAGGCTGAAATACGAAATCGTGTTGAATGCGTCGGGAGCCTCGGAAAATAGAGAAACCTTCAACAGAGCAACTGTCGAGGCCCGGGGGTTTGTTGGTATGTCTGCAAGGTGTGAGAGCTAGCAGGCGCTCCTTATCAAAGGGGATATTGACACCACTGCTTTGCCCCCAGTCTCTGCAGATAAAGTTTGCAGAAGGCGAGATGGTCATTGCATGGGTGTACACATGTGCAGGGTTGACTGGATCTCTTAACAATTTAGCAAACCGTTCCCAGAATGTGAAGGCATGGTAAACATATGTGCGAAGGTCCTCATCCGTAACTTCCGCCTAAAAAGAAGTAACAATGAGGCTGTGTTTATTCAGGATATAAAGCGTGAACAGCTTACGTTGACCACAGGAATGACCTTGTCCCATGGAAGCAAAGAATCAAATGCAAGCATTATTTCGAGCCAAAACAAGAAGTAATGATCGAACAAGGGACGGCAAGTGTCGATCCCAAGCTCAACCAAGGCATCAAGATGCCACTCTAGAACATTCACAGCGTAATCTCCAATGTGGGACGGCACCACACGGCAGTAGTGATCCTCCTGTACGTCAATGTCTGAAAGAACAGGTTCAAGTTGAACTCTGGTTGATGTCCAATCTTCGAAAAACAACACCAAGGATGACACACATCGCTGAGCAAGGTTCTGTTCATGCTCCTTGACATCGATAAACCATATATCCCTGCTGCGGTCATGATCCCGGAGAAAATCGTCAAATGATTTGTGTATAAGTTCCAGGTTCCCGTCTTCATCCTCCCGTACCACACTTCCTAATTTGTCAACAATAGACTGTGCTAGAGAGGCTCCTTCTCCTTGTGAAAGAACAAGCTCGGGAAGCATAGGCACCGTCATGTTGCTTTTGCGAACAATCAGGGCACCTAAAACTGCATGAATGCATTGCTGGACATCATCATCCTCTCCTGGTACTTCTGACACGATGGCATCCAGCGCGGTTTGATATAGACTTGTCAGGGCCGTTGTTGCATTTGCTGGAATCATAGTTTCGAGTATCATCTTGAGCCTCCTATGACTGGGATGATTGCACAGGAATGAACAGACTGTGGCAGCCCATATGAACAGCCCGCTTGCCCGCTCAGCCAGCTGAGCAAAAACCTGTTGGTCATTGTGATCGCCCCAGAAGTGTTTGTCTGTGATTTTGACAAGCTTTTGCTGGATGAAGTGCCGTATGTCGTGTTTTACCTCTTCTGAGGAGGTATCTAGAGGATAGCGATGGAGATGCTGGCTGTTCTTGAAAACCCGAGCAATCTTTTCCTCGTGCCGACTCGAGATAATGAGCCGCATGAATGGCAGTTCGGGCCCAAATCCGTTTGCAAGCACTTCCAGCAAATCTTCCGACACATTGCTTTCATCAAGACCATCAATGATGACAACCAAAGGCCCTTCATCTTCTAATTCCGGAATCGTCTCCAATGGATCCTGCACGAGGATTCGGAACTGGGTACGTGATTCGGATGCTGGCAATCTGGCTGTAGCAGGAGATGCAGTCAAAGCTTGAGTGATGGCATTGCCTATGCGATGATCGAACATGCCCAAAGAGTAGGCAATGGACGTGATGAGTCCTGACGAATCCCGGTACAAGGTTCTGTCGTAACGAATGAAAGCAGCAAGGCGACTACGGCGGCTCATATCCAAGCAGAGACGGTTATGGAGGGTGCCGACAAGTGAACTCTTGCCTGTCCCCGCCAGACCACTACACCAAAGGACGCTGTCGTCGCAGTCCGTAATCCACGTCAACAAGTACTGGATAGTTTCCTTGCGTGTACCGGGCATACACGTCGATTTGGGACCAAGCTCCTGCTTGTGCCCTAGCGGCCGAAGCAATTCCCTCATAGCTACTCAGATTGAGCTTACAGCATGGTTATGATTGATGCGAAGAGACATACCAAGTATATCAACATTGGCTCTGACACCCAATGTCGCGACAAGCGTGTCCTTTACTACACCCGATTTCAACTGCTTGCGCAAATTCGCAAACTCTTGAATGAATTCTTCTGCATTCTGTCACATTCCGTAAAAATAAGCGCTCTGAAATAGGTGTTAGATATCACTGTCTTGAAATAAACAATGGACACACTGATGCGATTTTTGTTTGTATATCTCTTGATGAACATACCACAATCGGACGTGGTCTGGAATAACGCTTTATAGATCGGTTGCAACCGCCCTTCCTGCCACAGCTGGCGGTAGTTGCTCGCCTCCTTGTAGGTCGTGATCATGGCTTCGTACAGTCGGAGTACAGTGTTATCCCGTTCTATCCGCTGCTTCAAGATCTATCCGAAAATGCGTGGTCAGCTGACTGTCATGCTTCCGATAAGGCTGGTACTTACATTAATACAAGGGGAAATGATACCCCATGCAATTGAGGCAGCGGGGTGTGCCTGGTAATGCTCAATTAGAACCTAGAAATTTATCGCAAGGAACGTGCTCACGCTCTTGAATGCATCAATCACGCTCTTCACGATATCGAAACCATCGATCAATCTGGACATCCATTCCGAGCGTTCAAATTTAAGCTTGACGGTTTCCTCAACGACTTCCTCCGCAGTCGCATAATAATCTTCCACCGACATTGCAGAGGAAGTTTCCTCGGGTTGCAGACCCGACAAATCTGAGGTATCCTGACTTTCGGGATCTGCAATATTCGATGGACCGCCCTGGGGTGCGGCCGACATGTCTTGGTCCTCACTTGCCGATTGGGTGATTGGAGAATAGTCGGAGAGACCTTCCCTGAAGATCTTCAAAGAGGCGTTGGCGCAGGAAAGCTTGCCACGTATAGGTATGATGATAGCTAGCACATAAAGTTTAGATACTGACGACGAAGAATAGAAGGTACTTACTGTCGTTTTCACCAATCAGAACATCTCGGATGATTGCCTCAGAACAACCAAGATTTCGATATTCTCCCTTGTCCTGACGGCAGTATATTTCTACTTCAATTGTCTCAGATTCGTTGATATCTCTCCTGGACATGCTATGAGCCCGTATTAAAATGGTATGTTGGTGCCCTTACAGATCAAGATCGAGTGTCCATCTGGGTGTCGAGGTTGTCCCGCGGTCTTTCTTCTTCACCTTGTACGTCTTGGTCTTTTCGTAGACATTTCCCGCAAAGATCTTAAGATAATACGACCGTTTATCCCATTCTGGAGGTAGGTTGAGTATTTCGATAGCTAGATTATAATGCCGCTTAGCGGAGACCACAAATGTGAAAGTAGAAATAACCATACCTTTGATCCGGCGAAAGCGATATCTACCATTTCATGAGCACAAGCGATTCTAGCAACCGTATTCAAGGGGCTCACCGTTCGTCCATCCCAATGCTCGACGATGGAGGTGCAGTGGAAGAGAAGGTGCTGTACATATGTACACCACGGGCCTCCACGCGGTGGATGCATGCCTTACAGCATCATTGCTTCGACTTTGATGAGAAGACGCTGTATGCACTGCCGAGAAAAAGAAAACAGCCTAGCCATGACTCGATGCCAGCTACGCCGGTAGTCTGCTGTTAAGGGCGGTGTCATTCCATTTTTCCGCGAGCAGTACACACTGCACTTCGAAGGTAATATTACGCGAAGGCCAAGCCCAAGTTCAATACCTTCGAGCGCCAATCAATGGGTAGCTATCGGGGGATCGCCGACAAAATGGGAATTCTCCCCCACATTCAGCATGTTCGGTCTACCCCACAGCCGCCCACTGTTATTGACTCTTTGTGAGTAACTTGAGCACGCCACAGCTGCTGGGTCATCTAGCTTAATATTTCGAACAACCCACCAAAAGAGCTTGATATCGTGTTGCCGCTCAAGATGAGACAGACGCCGATTAAGGGATTCGATTTCGTGGTGTAAACAGAACAATTACAAGAAAGGATGACGTTGGATGTTTGATTACTACACGGACAAGGTGCTATAAAGTTTTATGCCGCTGTGCTTAGAAGAAGTTGGTCATCTCTGCAAAATGAGATCTCAGTTCCATCTCGCGTATTTTGAGGTCAGAGCGATACATACCTCATAAGAGAAGAGAAAGATATTGTGAACATGGCACTGAGGTATTCCGGGATCTTAAATGATTGTCAGGTATTATTAGGTGTCAAACACGGTCGAAGTGAATTGCGCTCACCGCCGTATCACTTTCCCACGCAGCTGCAGTATTTTCTCCTTCATTTTGATTAACAAGTTAACAGAAAAAGTTGGACGCGGTCAAAGCAAAGATTGGAGTGGATTCTTCGGCGCCGAGCGTCACTTTATCCCATTCCACGGACATTTTGCGAAGGAACGCGGGTTTGTGGAAGCCGCGCAACGCATGACACTGCCAGTCTCAACGACCCTGTGACGAAGACAGTCCTAGCAGCCGATAGTTGTATCCCGCCACCGGTCTGGCAAAGAAGAGCAGAATGTAGGTTTGTCGAAAAGACCTTGAACTTCTTTCGGAGTCGTCAACATGAACATGGCAAGCGACATGCTCGCTGAAATGGAGTGCAAGCAGCGGTAAGCTTGGGTTCCCGAGATTGCCAAGATTCTAAATAATGCGTAGGCAGGCGCGTCACCATCAAGTTCCCGAACATCAACGATGACTGAGCGCTGAGCCGCGATGGGGACAGGTGGTATGGCGGGATAAGGGTATTGCCTCTACAGGGGCAGCTACAAACACGTCAAGAACACAGCATACTTATCAGAATGATGGCGTTCGTACGAGTTTATCTCCGGCCTCGTACAATGCAGAACGGAAAGAACGTGGCACTCGCTCGGAAAATAATTTGAACGCGTCGGATTTTCTTCTGTGGGTCATTGGACAGTATGGAACGGCGTTCATGCATTGTAGAGATATTAAAGCAGGTGCTTATTGTGCTGGCTCGCTATAGGAGGCTGAGGAAATCGGATGCCAGTGAAAGCATAAGCAACGTTGATCAAGGTCAGTGACAAGAAAGTCCGGGTTTATCCGGTCCGCATGCCCGACTCGCCTCTCCGTGAACCACCAACTTGTCTGTGCGTGTTTTCTGATACTCAGAGGTCCGACCGCTCATTTTAAAATTTCAGTATATCTATATTTCTGTATCAAACCCGTTGAAGTGTTCTGTACACGACTTTATGCTACGTCTGCCCGGTCCATCACAGAATATGTACTCCCTTTCGATCTTCAGATGACCTTCCTGGATATGCATTGGCTGATTTGACTCTCTGTGGTGCGCCGCCGCAACTGGGTTTACCCAACTCTTGGCGAGCGATAGAACCCACTGCAAGTGCCTTCTTAAGGACCAGATGGCGTACCGGGGAAGCGTCTATGTAGCGGATCACCAAGTGGGAAGAATCACAATGTACGCTCCTTCAGAGAAAGAGGCCGCATGTTGTATGCTTTTTGGCTTCGCGCGTCCGAACTGGTCGCCTTCGGAGAGACCTCGTCACTGGATACACGATCCTATCCCGCTCGAGGCTTCATTATAAGCAGTTGGTGTCATACGGTACATCCTTGTCCTTCCTAACCTGCTCGCCATTGATCATCCGATTGCAAACTCGTGGTATAAATGGGCAGCGAGATGGTCCGGTGGATTCGAGGCCTAACATCCGAGGTTACAAAGGCATCAGTCGTAGCACGCACATTTTTTGCAGATCCATGCTTGGAATCAATGTAGCGATTACCTCTTCAGTGACAGCAGCAGTGAAGGACGAGCTGTATTTTATAATGTCTTCGAGCGTGATTTATGCGGCAGCGTTGTAGAAGAAAAAATTCGCTGTAAATCGATATTTTTGATACAAACGGGGAGTCGCTCTGAGCGCTGGCCTTACACCTTCGGCAAACCACCATGACAGATGACTGATAGATCTCTTCTTTTGAGGATAACATATTCATACACGTGTCGTCAAAACGACATGATATAGATGCGGAATACCTGGTAGCAAAAAGACGTGTAAGCTCATTTGCACACGAGAATCATCGAATTACCTTACCTGGATGCGAGTGTACCGGTCACGTCGCCCGATAGTCCACAAAGATATACCGAGCCATATCTCCTTTCTTAAGTCATCGCGCGTAGTTTTCGAGTGGGACTACGACCACCGTCCCTTGTAAGCTCAATGTCCAACTCCTTGGGTGCCAAGAAAAGATCGATCCGGTCCTGAGTATTACAGTATGGATGGGTCCTGAGGCCTGAAGTCTGGCGACAAAACGACGGCATCACCAATCAAAGCTGACGCAGCCCTCTAAAATTCCATATGACAACGAGTTTGAAGATGCTGAAGCAGACTGGCAGGTTGCGAAGTAAGGAGGGACGGAAAAGTGTCGTTACTTGATGATTAGACAAGGTCGAGAGCACTCTCAAAAGATGGCTCAAGCTCGTAACGCGTGAGGTGAGACGAAAACCAGGAATGGAGAGTGGCGAGGAAGACTATCACGGTGTTGGGGAAATTTCGAGATGCAAAAGCGAACAGGGATGACTGTGATGCAGACATCGCCGTGATTCGGGTCATTGAGGAAGACCCATTGGTCCAAGTCGTCGTCCCGGACATTCAGGATTCGCCTTCTAGTGTACTGACGGATAATGTCGATTCTTGTAGTACGCATTCATGACACGTATGAGTCAAGCATCCTGAACGGCATGGCTTCATCAGTGAGAAAATGTGGTGTGTATAAAAAGAGAACACACCTTCTGAAATTCTAAGTCTCCTGCAGTCCAATCTTCCTTGCGCGCCGAAAACGATGAGATTCGGAATCAAGCATACGGGAGGGCACCATCGGATATCAAAGATACGAAGACGAAGGCTAACGGGAGGAAGAACCATAATAAGATGAGCAAAAGCCGCCTAGAAATGGGTCAATGAAAATATGCCAATAGACCAACGACGCACTCACGACGAATGAGATGCTCTTTCATACGGGTTGCGGACGCCCTGAGCCATAGTTTCAGTGGCCATCCTGGTCTAGGTGAAGGATTGTAGCTCGAGAGCCGAAGAGCATTTGTCGAGTCCGCGGATGCAATGTCTAGAGTCCGAGTTGCGACGAGCATCAATAAGAACTGTGCTGACAGCGCAAGAGCGTGCTAGATATGCGAGCTGATGATGCATACCAAAGATTGTATCAACAGCATATAAGCGCTTGAGTATGGATAACGCACCAAGACGCGTCTATGTGCGACGGAGCCATGAGTCGCTCGGTGGTTGGTACTCGCTCTGGTTCAGAGTGACTTGGGCAGCCGTGTCTTTCAAAACTAGTCCGCACTCCCAGATGGTGGCTGGTGCCAACATCAACAACGACCGCTTGTCCGGAGGCGGTAGTCTCGCTCTCCGAGTTGCTCTTCCAAAGGCTCCGTGGAAATTGTACTCCAGAGAGAGCCGGCAGGGAGGTGTATGTCGACGAGGACTAACTTCCGAAGGAAGAGAACGTAAGAAACCGTCGTCGGTTTAGGTGAGTTTACGATGGCGCCAGTGATGTGCTTAGAGGATCATGATGTCGATGAGCGAGAGGGTGGCAAAAACTGTTCCCACGGTCGACATTTCAGACTTTCGGACTCCGGACCGTACCCCGGTTTCCGCACATCGACTAGCGACCTCTGTGTGTTTTCCACTTCTCGGTCATCTCAACGCTCCCAAATACTCCTTGCTCGGACGTGCACACTCATTAGCCCTAGCTCCGGACGGCATCCCAGAAAAGCCAAATTTCTACAGTACGTCCGTCAGGATCCTTTCATCCCCGTTTGATTAACGTGCGTATGCAGACAACCGCTTTTCCTGCGATGGAAGATGAACCTCTCGATGATATCTGGTAGAATCAACCTGCGATGCTCTCAGCTTTCCCACCCGGCACCCGCGCAACTCGCTCGCCTATCACATCGACTAGGCTTCTCGTATCGGTTGTCTGTGAGACGACCGATACTGGACCAGTGACTGTACATGTGTGGCTATATCTCCCCTCCCCGAACGAACCTCGGTCTTACCGCCAATTATGATCTCCTCACAATTGATATCCACCCATACCTCCCCTCCGCATATGGTATTTCAAGGGGCGGGAGGAGGATCTGGAGAAGGAGGAATCAGGGCTGAAGGAAACCTCGCAGTTGGACCCACCCGCTTTGACTGATGTCCACGGAGCGAAGGAATAGGCACCTACTCCTTCTTGGCAGACCTGTACAATCATCATTTGGGACGAAGGGCGCAATCTCTATCGGACTCGTTCTTCCAGGACTTTCGAGCACGCCCAGAGTGGCCCATGGAACCAGCCCGTATCGCGGATTTCCTCGAAGCTCCACCATGCCTCAAACGCCACATATCGCCATATTTCCTTCCCATCATGTTCCCTTGCTCAGACGATGGACGAGTCCTATGCAAAGCCGGACATTCGTACACGTCTGAGTCTTCTGAATACGCTTCGCAACTTCGCGTCCCGCTCTCTCTTTCCGTCCCCGTGTCCGGTTGGCCGCGCAAAGCTATCAAGTTGACATCGACGGCATTCGTTCGAATTTAAATCACGAAGTCCAAGATCTCTGGAGATTCTCCTCACATCAGTGGACTCTCGCTTTCGAAATTCGCACCATTATGGGCTACCTTTTCGACGGCTCTCCTTCACCATTACCCTTCCATATCGACTCGACTGCACACTTCGGTCTTAGAGCACAACGTCCATCTCAGTTTGCTCTGATACCCGTTTACATAAACGACGACACCTTAATGCCAGCGAAGCTTCATCCTGTCAGCCCTCTATTGGCATATCGGCGACGCGTGGCATTCGCATCACGCTGCTGGGTTAGAGTCCCAGCAAGAGGGATCGCAGCGCACGCCCTCCCATCTTAGGGAGTGTGTTGCGCTTGTTTTTGTCCAGAGCGATCCTTTCTTTCGTCCTAATTTCCAGCTCGATGTCCTATTTTCAAGTCCAGTTATTCGTTGTATCCCTTCGTCGTCAATACATCAATTCTCGCCTCAGGCAGAATTGACTCGAGTCCCATAGGTTTATTTCTCTCGAGAGGTATTGACGTGTAGTCCTGTATAAGTAGGTTTCATCTTTTCGCGTCGCGTTCAGTTAACTCATTGCACCCAATTTTCATTCAGCAAGCCTCGTTCTTCTTCTATCACTCCAATCCTCCTCTGAATCGCAAACTTCATGGTTCCAGCCTCAATTTACGTCCCGTTCTCTCCTTCGACGGCGTCTTTACATGCATCATAGTTCGGCTGTGATGTAGTCCATTGTTGGACAGCTATTAACTCTCTGATGGTATATCGGAGAAGCGGCCTTGTCGCTTCTCGTCGTTGGGTTCAATTCCCCGCGGGAGAGATCGCAATACACGCAGTCCTCGATACAGGAAGGCGTATGTTGTGAAGCTTTTTGCTTCATGCATTATCTGGTCTTTGGGAAGAATGACTATACCTGTAATTTCGGGCAAGCCCTCGTACTCAGTGCTTCTTTCTGAACCTCGCGGTTCGTTTCCGTCGTAGCCTGTCGATTTCTCATGTGACGCAAATATCCTCCGTGCATTTCCTGTCTTCTAACAATATGTGGCATCTTCTTCAAATAAAGACGACTGTGGCTTTAGACTATCGATTCGAGATATACGCCACAGACTCCCGAGGCGGCATGTATATTGCAGACACGGATCCATTTACATAAACGAATCGCCACGGCGAGATGGGACCAGCGACACTGGATATACCCAGCTCTCTGTTGGCATGTCGGGCTGCGAAGGCTGGGTTCAACTCCCAGCCAGAGAGATCGGGGCGCGCGCCCTCCCAAGGATGGGAGGGTGTGCGTTACGCGAGTTTTTGCTTGGAGGGGTCACTTCCTCCCAGATTCAACGTAAACCCTTGGACCGTGAGTTTTTTCAATGTCAATTCTAGTTCGGTTCATTTATCCGCCAGGGTAACCTTACAGATTCTCGTTCCTCTTGCGGATTCCATGCCCTCTTCGAATCGAGTATGCAGGCTCCAACTTTTGGCAAATGTAAACCGATTGCGGACACCTTACCTAGGCGATGAAGGGCAGAAGAGAGCAAACTGGGAAGCGAGAAACGCCTGAATGACAGGAGGAGCACAAGTTCGTGGAAGCCGCAAGACATGACACTGGAACGTTGGTTCGTCCCTGACTCCGTAAGGAAAACTATCCTTCCTGTGTAGATCATGGTATGTCGCCACTAGTCTGCGAAAGGAGAGCGGAATCTAGATTTTCTGAAAAGAGGGTGAACTTTAAGATTTCAGCAAAAACTTCGACCAGCTCGCTGAAACGGAGCACGAGCACCGGTAAGCTTGAGTTCCTGAATTTTTCAAGATTTTTAACAACGCGTAGGCAGGCGCAAATGGCGCATCACCAGGAAGTCGCCGGACACTAACGACCGTTGACCAAGTCTGATAATACTATAATGCGATGGGGTCCTTGACTCTGCCGGGCCAGAAAAGGAGGCTGCATGCGCGTTCACAGGTACAATTTATCAGTGTCATGTTCGCACAGTGTTGTCTCGAGTCCTGCCCCTCGAGTCACGGTGTCGTACGGTGAGGAAAGAACCTCGCTCTTCCTCGAACGATACAAATTTGAGCATGCGTACGTTTTTTCCTGCGATTCTTTCGACGGGATTGACGAGGTTCATGCAATGTAACCATACAGGAGAGGATAACCTGCTATAATATGAGAGCTGAACGCTGAGGACTCGGGAAACGGGATGCTAGAGAAAGCAAAAGCAAAGACGGAAGCCGGGGTTTATCCGGTCCGCACCCTCTCCCATATACCACCAACTTCTCTCTGATGCTCATACCCAATCCCAATGCCCGAAGTCAAAGTATTCCTGAGGAGTTCAAGGGATATATCTTCCGGATTACTGGAGGAAACGACAAGCAGGATTCTCGATGAGCGGGGTCTGCTCCTCCCCTACCATGTTCGTGTGCTGGTCGACAAGCACTCATCAGACGGGTGAGATGAAGCGAAGTCTGTCCGGATGTATAGTGGGCCTCAATGAATTTGGTCATCGTGACGCAGAGAGAGGCTGGTGCGTACATTTTTCCCTTCGCCTCTTTACGTGTACTGACACGAAATCAGAAATCCCTGGCTGAACCTCCCAAAGCGCCTCGTTCCTAAGCGGACAACAAACATGCCCAACTTGTCCAAGGAGGATGGAATTTGCGAATACGTTATTCGTCGGGAAGGAGGACGCGAAGCCCTACACGAAGGCTCTCAAAATCGCGTCTTGCATCCGTCTCCAGCACCGTCGTCACCTTCGCTCCTTTAAGCGCATAAAATTGGAGCACCAGAAGGAGTAGGAGTCTGAGTACGAATGAATGTTCTATCTATGGTTCAACTTTCTCGTTGGCTAATCACCTTTTCAGTGCTCTCAAAGCCTCCCATCGCCAAGCGCTTCTCCGAAAAGATAGTCAAGGTCCCTGCCATCAAAATATCACACCCCAAGTTCGCCTTCTACCCCTTCTCGTGTGCTTACACGCTACGCAGGGCAACCACTGCTTAATCTCCAGTGATTATGGTAATACCACTAGAGCTTGGTGCCGCGATCCTGGGTGTTTTCATGCTATGCTGTTATTCATATACCTTGTGATGAATTTTTACTTGCATCGTCATCCAAGTCCAAGTTTAAATACTGGAAATACACCTCCTTCATATCTTCTTTCGTCAAAGGAATAGTGGTCACAAAGTACAGTGAGCTTTCGGCTTCAGCAAGCGCTCAACGTTGCAATGTTGAACAACATTCAGTTGAACTTTTGAACTTCGTGCGGTATTGTTTCTTTTAATGTTTGTAACGTTTGTATACTGATTTTGAAAAGGTGAGTGCTGAATGATTCTGGAATCGGGCGGCCAAGGGAGCGTGAGTGAAGCATAAATGTATCCTGCAATACAGACTAATATTCTATAAATCCGAAACGTCCCATGTCCTGAATTCGCACTGATCGCTTCCTTGATCATGAGTAATCACCCTGGACCCGTCGGGAGTGACAAAGACCTTGCAATACGGAATATTCATATTGTACCAACGGTGAATCGTAGTAATCTGGCCACTCGCAAGGCATTGAACAACAAGATCACAACATTTCTCACCATGTTCATGTTCATGATCACATCGCCAACTTCGCAAGTAGGCAATTCGTTTGCTGTCAGGAAACCATGCCAAGTTCCACGTGTCCTTGAGGCCCGTGATATCCACACTCGATCCAGGTGTGATTCCCAACAGGTATGTCTGGGAGAACCCCCACTCATGGGAGAGTGCGACCCTTGAGCCGTCGGGCGATAATTGGCAGTAAAAATCGTCATCAGGGTCATACTTGAAATCAGGGCAATCTGTGTTCCTGGTTGTCAGTGTTATCATGGATGACAAAAGATTATGACCTGCCATATGTGCGAGGCTCACGGCAAAGAGTACCCGCCGATGTTTCCCACTCTTGCAACGATATCTTGCCTGTAGCTCCCGTCAATCCTAGTAACCTAGATCCATCCTCCAAGACGGCGAACACATGGACCCCATTTGCCCCGCCATCCAGGGTCATCCATTCTTTGCAACTAGTAGTGCCTGGCTCAACTTTGAGCATCAGGCCCGAATGCTTATCAACAACGATTAATCCGTGTGCATATTGTTCTGCAGCACAATTTGACCCAATTGCACGTAACAGATAATTGTCGCAGTGGGAGGGAGTCTGAGTATTAGTGATGGAGATGAACATGGATAGTGGTGTTATACTGTTGTCAGTTCTATTGTCGAAATCATTGTTGTCGTCAACATTGGATATCATGGCATCTTGAGGGTTGCCGTCGTGCATTTCAATAATTTCATATTGTGTACTATTGAATGAGTACTCGGACTCATCCCCGCAACAAATCTTCCACCACACGAACCTAACAGTCTGAACACTGGCATGAAATGATTCGTAGGAGGTGGAGGGGCAGAAGGAGGAGGGGTAGGAGGAGGAAGGTCCCGGGGGTAATTGCAAATAAGGGGTGCATAGAATCAAAGGTGATTGGTCCAGTATCCTCCCCGTGTCAACATCGAACAGGAGGGATCCTCCAGGAGAGAATATTCCGAATTGACGTCTTAATTCATAGTCCCCAGGCTGAAATACGAAATCGTATTGAATGTGTCGGAAGCCTTGGAAAATAGATAAACCTTCAACAAAGTAAGGGTTGAGGCCCGGGGGTTTATTGGTACGTCTGCAAGGTGTGAGAGCTAGCAGGCGCTCCTTATCAAAGGGGATATTGACACCACTGCATTGCCCCCAGTCTCTGCAGATAAAGTTTTCAGAAGGCGAGATGGTCATTGCATGGGTGTACACATGCGCAGGGTTGACTGGATATGTTGACAATCCAGCGAAACGTTCCCAGAATGTGAAGGCATGGTAAACATATGTGCGAAGGCTCTGATCTGTAACTTCCGCCTAAAAAGAAGTAACAATGAGGCTGTGTTTATTCAGGATATAGAGCGTGAACAGCTTACGTTGACCACAGAAATGACCTTGTGCCATGGAAGCAAAGAATCAAATGCAAGCATTATTTCGAGCCAAAACAAGAAGTAACGATCGAACAAGGGACGGCAAGTGTTGATCCCAAGCTCAACAAAGGTGTCAAGATGCCAGTCTAGAACATTCACAGCGTAATCTCGAATGTGGGACGGCACAACACGGCGGTAGTGATCTCGTGTGGTCTTCCTGACACCGATGTCTGAAAGAACAGGCTCAAGTTGAACTGTGGTTGGCGCCCAATTTTGGAAAAACGACGTCAAGGATAACACACATCGCTGAGCAAGCTTCTGTTCATGCTCCTTGACATCGATAAACCATCTATCCCCGCAGCGGCCATGATCCCGGAGAAAATCGTCGAATGATTTGTGTATAAGCTTAAGGCTCCCGGATCTCTCTTGTACCACACTCCCCAATTTGGCAATGATAAGCTGCGCTAGAGAGTTTCCTTCTCCTTCTTGCAGAACAAGCTCAGGAAGCATAGGCACCGTCATGTTGCCCTTGCGAACAATCAGGGCACCTAAGACTGCACGAATGCATTGCCGGACATCTTCATCCTCTCCTGGTACTTCTGATACGATGGTATTCAGCGCGGTTCGATATAGACTTGTCAAGGCCGCTGTTGCATTCGCTGGAATCGTAATTTCAAGTAACGCCTTGAGCCTCTGATGACGGGGATAATTGCACAGGAACAAACAGACGGTAGCTGCCCATATGAACAGCCCGCTCGCCCGCTCAGCCAGCCAAGTGATAACATCTTCCTTACTGTATGAGCCCCAGACGCTCTCATCTTCGATGCTGGCAAACATTTCCTGGATGAAGTGCCGTATGTCATGTTTCACTTCATGTGTGGACGTATCCAAAGGAAAGTGATGGAATCCATGCCGGTGTTTATTGAAAACACGAGAAATCTTTTCTTCGGGTCGACTGGAGACAATGAGCCGCATGAAAGGTAGTTTCGGCCCAAATCCATCCGCAAGTACTTCCAACAACTCTGTCGACACATCACTTTCATCAAGACCGTCAACGATAACAACCAGAGGCCCTTCATCCTGTAATTCTTGAATTTTTTCCAACGGATCCTGCACGAGGAGTCGAAACTGGGTACGTGATTCGCATGATGGCAAATTGACTGCAGCAGGAGATTCATCCAAAGCTTTACCGATGACATCGCCTATGCGATGATTGAACATGCCCAAAGAGTAGGCAATAGACGTGATGAGTCCTGACGAATCCCGGTGCGAGGTTCTGTCATAACGAATGAAAGCAGCAAGGCGACTACGGTCGCTAATCTCAAAGGAGAGAAGTTTATGGAGAGTGCCGACAACGGAGCTTTTGCCCGTCCCCGCCAGACCACTACACCAAAGGACGCTGTCGTTGCTGTCGATAATCCATGCCAACAAGTGCTTGATGGTTTCCTCGCGTGTACCGGGCATACACGTCGATTTGGGACCAAGCTCCTGCTTGTGCCCTAGTGGCCGAAGCAATTCCCTCATAGCTACTCAGATTGGGCTTAGAGCACGTTTTTGATCGATGCAAAGAGACATACCAAGTGTATCAACATTGGCTCTGACATCCAATGTTGCGACAAGCATGTCCTGTGCTACACCCGATGCCAACTGGTTGTGCAAATGCGCAAACTTTTGAATGAGTTCTTCTGCTTTCTGTGTCACGTTCCGTAAAAGTAAGTGCTCTGAAATAGGTGTTAGATATCACTGTTTTGAAATGAACGATGGACATACTGAGGCGTTTTTTGTTTGTATATCTCTTGATGAATATCCCGCACTCGGTCGTGGTCTGGAACAACGATTTATAGATCGGTTGCAACCACTTTTCCTGCCACAGCTGCCGGTAGTTCCTCGCCTCCTTATAGGTCGTGATCATAGCTCCGTACAGTCGGAGTATAGTGTTATCCCGTTCTGTCCACTGTTTCAATATCTATCCGAAAATGCATGGTCAGCTGATCGTCCTGCTTCCGATAAGGCTAGTATTTACATCAACGCAAGGGGAAATGATAAACAATGCTATTGAGGCAGCGGGGTGTACCTGGCAATGTTCAATCGGAACCTAGAAATTGATCGCAAGGAACGTGCTCACGTTCTTGAATACATCAATCACGCTCTTCACAATACCCATACCATCGGCCAATCTGGACATCCATTCCGAGGGTTCATTAGGCTCGACGGTTTCCCCAACGACGTCCTCCACAGTTGCATAACAATCTTCCACCGACATCGCAGAGGTTTCCTCGGGCTGCAGACCCGACAAGTCTAAGGTATCCTGACTTTCCGGATCTGCAGTATTCGATGGACCGCCCTGGGGTGCGGCCGACATGTCTTGGCCTTCACTTGCCGATTGGGTGATTGGAGAATAGTCGGAGAGACCTTCCCTGAAGATCTTCAAAGAGACGTTGGGACGGGGAGAGTTGCCACTGATGGGCAAGACAATAACTGGCAGGATCCTTTTAGATACTGATAGAAAACTGACAGTACAGATTACAGATACTCACTGTCCGTTTCATTGGTCAAAATATCCCGGATCGATGTTTCACAAACACCGAGGCGTTGAGGATCTCTCTTGTCCCGAAGGCAGAAAACGTACACCCGAAGACTCTCGGATTCATTGCTGTTACTCCTGGATATGCAATGAGCTAGGACCCAAGTGATATGTTGGCGCCCTTACAGATCAAGATCTACCGTCCATTTGGGTATCGGAGCCCCTCCTAGCACTTTCTTCTTCACTCCGAATATACCTGTCTCCTTGGGCTCTGCGCATCCTGCAACGAGCTTAAGCTGGTAGAAACGTTTGTCCGGCGTCGGAGTTATATTGAGTAGTTCTATAGCTAGTCAACAGGAGCGCTTAGCGAAAAGACTGTAAATGCGAAGGTAGAAGAGACTGTACCTTTGATCCGATATCTACCATTTTGTGAGCACAAGCGATTCCAGAAACCGTAATGAAGGGGCTCACCGTTTGTCCATCCCAATGCTCGACGATGAAAGAGAAGGTGCTGTACACGTATACACCACGTCGACTTCGACGAGAAGATGCTGTATGCACTGCCGAGAAAAAGAATACCGCATAGCCATGACCTGAAACCAGCTACCCCCGGTGGGCTGCTGTTAAGGGCAGCGTTTCTATTTTTCCGTGAGCAATTCGGTGGTATTACGTGAAGGTGCCCGCAAGTCTATGGAATCGCAACTGACAATTAGCACAAATTTAGATATCAACTAAGATTGCACACCTGGTGTCCATTCGAAAAGGTCACAAGCAAGGTCAAATCAGGGAGGTGCCGAGGGACCCCATGTATAGGGGGCGAAAAAGCATCTGAGAGGGCGTTCTTAGGCGTCAATCAATGGACAGCTATCGGGGGATCGACTCTTCCCACATTTGGCCATGTTCGGTCTGCACACAACCGCCTATTGTTACCGTGTTTTTTGAGTACCCTGAGCAAGCCACAGATGCCGAGTAATCTAGCTTAATAACTCACCAAAAGAACTTGATATTGTGTTACCGCTCAGGATGAGACAGACGCCGAACAAGTGATTCGGTTTTGTGGTGTAAACAGAACGGTTATTTCTTCGGATATTCAATTACTATGCGGACAGGTGGTTATGAAGACGGAAGACTATACTATGCCGCCGTGCTCAGAGGAAATTGGTCATCTTTGCGAAGAAAATCTCAGTATCCGTCTCGCATATTGTGAGGACAGAGTAAATGCTACGTACATGAAGAAGGAGGTACTATCATCATGTTGAGGATGGTATCAATATATCTTCGGAATCTTTGATCAATCGTCGGATATTAGACATCAAACGCGGTCGTGGCGAACTATACTCACCTTGACCGTATCGCTATCCCACCCAAGTCTGGCAGCTACATAATTTTCTTTTCCCCTTAGCCAACAAGTTTAAAAGAAAACGTTGAACGCGGTTGAAGCAAAGGGAGGAATCGACTCCTCGGCGACGAGGGTCGCTTTATAACCATTCCACGGACATTTTGGCAAGGACACTAATAAAGAGTAGAAGAAAGAAACCGGGAAGCGAGAAACGCAGATTTGTGGAAACCGTCTGAAGCGCAAGGCATGGCACTGAAACGTTGGTCCATCCCAACGGCTCTGTGACGAGGACAGTCCCAGCACACCGATATCTGTATACCCTACCGATGGAAGGAAGAGCGGAATGAAGGTTTTTCGAAAAGATCATGAACTTCTTTTGGAGTCGTCCATCCAAACAACATGAACCCCTCGATATACCGGGCGAGCGATGCGCTCGTTAGAATGGAAGACGAGTACCGGTGAGCTCGAGTTCCTGCAATTGTCAAGATTTCCAATAACGCGTAGGCAGGCGCGTCACCATCAGGTTCCTGAACAACGACGACTAAAGAGGCTTTGAGGACAGATGGTATGGCGAGATAGGATTGAGCCTCCAAAGGAAGAGTAAAATATCGTTATAAAAGTAGCGGTCTTCGTACAAGATTATCTCGAGCCTCGTACGGTGCAGAACGGAACCTCCCACTCACTCGGACGATAATTTGAACGTGTGTCGGTATTTCTTCTGCAAGTCTGGACAGTATAGAAAATGAGATTCATACAACATAGCGGGATAGCAGAGGCTGATGGTGCTGACCCGTCGTACGATGAAAGTGGCTGAGGAAATAGTGTTGGTGTTGCTGGAATGCCAGTGAAAGCGAAAGGCAAAGAAGCCCGGATTTATCCGGTCCGCATGCCCGACTCGCCTCTCCATGCTGGGACCTTGTGCCGGTACCAATACCAATACCATTTTGCGTATTTTCTGATGCGCAGAGGTCTGACTGATCATTTCAATTCAAGAATGTTTATATATCTGTAGCGAACTCAATTATTTCCGTTGAGGCGTTCTGTACGCGGAGAGCAGCGTGTTACACCGCTGGTACTACGTCTATCGCAGAATCTATGTCCTCCCTTTCTGACTTCATTCTCCCCTCTCTCAGCTTCAAGCGCAGTGAAATTTCTACTGCCTCCCTGGATATTCAACGGCCGATTCGACTCTCCGCAGTGCGCCGACCAACAACGGACAACTCTTGACCGGTGATATAGATACTTAGAACCCACTGCTGCAGGTGACTTGTTCAGCGCACCACGGAAGCGCCTACATCAATCCCAAGTCAGAGGAATCGGGATCCAGCCCTCTTTGCAAACGAGAATCAAATAGATGTAAGTGTACCGGTGACGTCACCCGATAGTCCAAAGATATCTCCTTCCTCGAGAGTCAAGCTATCGCGCGTAGTTTTCGAGTCGCGGATTACGACTGCTGTCGAAACGGTTCCCGTCCCTTGAAAGCTCGATGCCCCACGCCAAGAGAAAATCGATCCGACCCTAAGTATCGTGATTTGGATTGGTCGCTAAGACTGGAGACAATATGACAGTCCCGTCAGTCAAAGCTGACGCTCTGTAAGACTCCATGTGGTGATAACTTTGAAGCGGAGTTGCGAGGTAAGGAGAGGACGGAAAAGTGTTGTCACTTGAACAAGTAGGCAAGGGCGGAAAGGTCCCTCGAGCTCGCAAGATGTGAGGCGACACGAAACTAATATTGAAAAGAGATGCGGCAAAGGAGATTATCACAGCGTTGGAGAAATTTGAGATGTAGAGAGAACAGGGATGACTGTAATGCAGGTGTCGTTGTGATTTGGATCATTGAGGAAGATCCATCGGTGCAAGTCGCCATCCCGAACATCTAGGATTCGCATTCTGGTGTTTTAGCAGCCGACGGAAAAACACCGCAGGGATATCAGTAAGCAATGGTTGGGGAGCAGAGTCTTTGAGAGCCTGCACGATTCAGGAGCGAACTTCTGCGAGCTTAAAGACTTGGCGCCGCAGCCTCAAGGTCGGCAACGAGGTGTAGCGGCAACTTGCTGGAGGCCTCACACTGTCTGGCGCTGCAGTCTCAGAGCGGCTCGTCCCGATTAAGAGCCTCGCTGATGTCGGTGAACTTTGTGGAAACCCTAACAGGCTGTCAGTGAATAACCAAGTAATGGTAGATTGTACTGAGGCTAACCGGCAGAATTTTTCCTCAAAGATTAAAGTCCCGTCTGGATTGAAAGCGTCGTCTGTGTCCGTAGCGGCACGTAAAAGACTTGTTCGTGAGCCTAAATCTGCCAATCAACAGAGGACACTTTCAGAGAGTAGGGTACGCACTCGAGGGGACTTTGTACCGACAACACTTGATTATGCGGAATATCGACCCTACTCTCCCGCTTGCAAATAATATCTGCGAAGCAACAAGATTGCTACACATGTTCGCAAGGACCAAATTAGTGCAGAGCTTGCAGGAGAATCACTCGAATATGTGGCGTAGGATAGGCATACACGGGCGTGTGTCGCTTTTTCTCTGTACTTATGACGCTAGTGTTGCCTCTGGAGTTGTGCATCAGAAATGGCGCGTATTTGAGAGGCCGTCATCCAGCAAGATGAGCGGATAGTCGCCGTCCTGTAAGATGAATGTCTTCATGGTCGTTCTTTACAGGTCGATGGTAGCGTCCGGTGGCAAGGTGAGTATGGTCGATGAAGGTGAGTTCTACTTCGCGATGGGTTGTCGATGAAGGGAAGGGATGAATACGAGTCTACTAACATGGCGCCATTGATTAGTTCCAAATGAAGACGTCCGAAAAGGGAGAATTGACGCACCCCGGATCCACTCGATGGCCATCTGTCCCGCATACCAACCGGTGCGAATGGCCTGCGTAATACGCTAGGTCGATGTCGATTCTTGAAGTGCTTCATGACATGTATGAGCCAGGCATCCTGAACGGCACGGCTTAGTCGGTGAGAAAATGCGGTGTATTTCAAAAGAGAGCACACCTTCCACAATCCCAAATCTCATGGAGCCCAATCTTCCTTGCGCGTGGAAAACGACGACGTCCAGAATCGAGCAGACGGGCGGACACCATCGGGTATCATAGTTCTAATAAGAACACGGAGACGAAGGCTGACGGGAGGAGGGACTCTAAGACGAGCTGAGTCAATGAAAATATGCTAGTAGACCAACGACGCACTCACGAGGGATGAGATGCACATAGAAGTTCTGAGCCATTGTTTACCATCCTGGTCTATATTCAAAATTGTAGTCCGAGAGCCAAAGAACTTTTGTCGAGTCCGCGCATGCAATGGCTGGAGTCCGAGTCGCAACGAGCATCGATAAGGTTCCGCTGGGCTGAGTTGACAGCATAGAAAGGGAGAGAGATAGTATCAACAGCGTAAACGCGCCTCCGACAGTGCTGTGGCTGTGAACGAGTAACACACCAAGAGCTACCAAGAGGCTGGACGTTGAGCATCAGCTGAACGTGTGAGGCAATGCTCATAAGGCGCTGACTAAGCAAACGAGAAGGACTCGAACTTGCCTTCGACTTCGACCCTTCTCGCTTGCAGTCAGCGCGCTAATCGCACCCAGCCCACCCGCCCTCGAGTTCCGAATTTGGGGGATTCGTCGTCCTCTGGATTCCCACTCGCAGAGAGAGGCTGTGAAGATACATAGCCTTGCTCTTTCCCCTTGGCAAAGGAATATTAAAGACGGAAGTAGCTTAGGCAGCGTCTACAGGTGGTAGCGCTGTTCCCACGGTCGAAATTTCAGACTGTCGGACTTCGGACCGTTCACCACCACCTTCGCGTACATACCTACGACCACCACTAGTAACCTCTGAGCGTTTCCCACTATTCGACCGTATCAGCAATCCCATTATTCTGCGTTATTGATACTCGCGGCTTAGACGTGCACACCTTCTCCGTGGTCGCTCCAGGAAATATCTCAAACAAACCAACTGTGCACCGTGCGTCGAGTCCGTCGTCCTTTTATCCTCGTTTAATTGACGCATGGATGCAGACTCAATTTCCTGCTATCAGACAATCACATCGACTAGATTCTCGTTCAGGCCGTCTGAGAGAGATCACTGATATTTTACCAGCAACTATACATCCGTGGCTACATCTCCCTTCCACGAGCAAACCACGATCTTGCTCCCAATCTCCTCAAATTTTCTACCCACCCATGGATTCGCATGCAGTATTTAAAGGGTGGGAAGAGGAGGAGGAGGAGCCAGAAGACTCAGTGCTACCTCGCAGTTGGACCCACCAGCGGTGACTGGCGTACAGGGAACGAAAGAACAGGCGCCTACTCCGACGCCACCTCTATTGGAATCGCTCTTCCCGGACCTGATCGAGCATTGTCCAGCACCCCCTGAGAGTAGCTCATGGAAACAGACCGTATTGTGCATTCCATAAAAGCTTCACCAGGCTTCAGACACCATAGATCGCCGTTATTCCATATCGCCGTGTTCTTCTGTGCATGCTTCGCAACGTCACATCACTCTCCGTCCCTGTCTCCACTTGGCCGTGCAAGACTACCAGTTGGCATCGACGACATCCCCGGCTAACGTTCGACACTGCCAGATCCACGTTCTCTTCGGAGATTCTCTTCACTATATCAGTGAACCCTCGCTGTTGGGGCGGGCCACCATTGCGGACTATCTTTATAGCGACTAGTTCCATCCGTCTTTCCACTCTCCGTCACTCTTCTGCATCGACTCCATTGCACACCCTGGGCATGGGACACGGCGTCCGTGAGCTTTCTCGTTTGCATGGGCGGCGTCATGTAATTCCAACGAAGCCTTATCCTGTCAGCTCTCTATTGGCATATCGGCGACGTGTGGCATTCGCTCCGCGAGCTAGGTTCGACTCCCAGCAAGAGGGATCGCAGCGCGCGCCCTCCTAATGATGGGAGGGCGTGGGTGGCGAGACCTTTTGCTTAGAGGGATCACTTCCTCCCCGATTCAACCCTTGGACCGTAAGTTTTTCTAAATGTCAATTCTAGTTCGGTTCATTTATTCGCCAGGGCAACCTTACAGACTCTCCTTCCTCTTGTAGATTCCAGGGCATCTTCGAATCGAGTATGGAAGTTCAGACTTCCGGCAAATGTAAACTGTTTGCGGGCACCTTGCCGAGGCCATTGATGGAGAGCAGAAGAGAGAAAACTGGGAAGCGAGAAACGCCTGCATAACAGACAAAATGGAGTAACACGGGTTTGCGGAAGCTGCAAGACACGACACGGAAACGTTGGTTCGTCCAAACGACTTCGTAATGAAAATTATCATGTCGCCATTAGTCTGCGAAAGGAGAGCTGAATCCAGATTTTCTGAAAGGCGCGAACTTTCGAATTCCAGCTAAAACCTCGACCAGCTCCCTGGAACGGAGCACGAGCACCGGTAAGCTTGAGTTCCTGAAATTATCAAAATTTTTAACAATGCGTAGACAGACGAAAATGGTGCATTACCAGGAAGTCGCCGGACACCAACGACCGTTGACCAAGTCTGATAATACTATAATGCGATGGGGATGGGGTCCTTGACTCTGCGGGGCCAGAAAAGGAGGCTGCATGCGCGTTCACAGGTACAATTTATCAGTGTCACGTTCATGCAGTACCATCTCGAGTCCTGCCCCTCGAGTCGCGGTGTCATACGGCGAGGAAAGAACCTCGCTCTTGCTCGAAATGCAAATTTGAACGTGTGTACGTTTTCTCCTGCGAGTCTTTCGACGGTATTGACGAGGTTCATGCAATGTAGCCGTACAGCAGAGGATGGCCTACTATAATATGAGCGCTGGCGCTGAAGACTCGGGAAACGGCGTGCCAGAGATTGAAATAAAAGCAACGACGGATGCCCGGGTTTATCTGGTCCGCACCTCTCCCACGAACCACCGACTCCTCTCTGATACTTATACCCAGCGGTCGGAGGCTCTTTTACAAGGCATGGCTATATCATTATGCCATAAAAAATCCCAATGCCCCAGGTAGAAGCATTCCTGACGAGCTCAAGGGGTATGTCTTCCGGATTACTGAAGGAAACAACAAGCGCAAGGGGTGTGCTCCTTCCCTACCGTGTCCGTCTATTGTTGTCTGACGGCCGCTCGTCGGACGGACGAGAAGAAGCAAAAGTCTGTCCGTGGATGTTTAGTGGGCCTGATAACGCTATGTTGAGTTTGGCCATCGTGAAGCAGGGAGGTGCTGATGTGTGCACTTTTCCTTTCACCTTTCTACTTGTACTGATGCGAAATCAGAAATCCCTGGCGGACCCTCTCCAAGTGCCTCGTTCCTAAGCGGACAACGAATATGCTCAACCTGTCCAAGGAGGATGGTGTTTGCAAATACGTTGTTCGTCGGGAAGAAGGAGAACGCGAACTCCTACACAAAAGCTCCCAAGATCCAGCGTCTTGTAACTCCCATCCGTCTCCAGCGCCGCCGTCACCTTTGCCCCGTTAAGCGCAGAAAGTTAGAGTACCAAAAGGAGCAGAAGTCTGACTACGAGTAAATGTTCTATTTATACTTCAACTTTCTCGTTGGCTAATCATCTTTTCAGCGTTCTCAATGCCTCTTATCGCCAACCGCGTCTCTGTAAAGACGGTCAAGGTCCCTACCATTAAAATATCACACTGCAAGTTCGTCTTCTACCCCTTCTCGTTTGTTTCCATGTGCTTACACACTACGCAGAGCAACCACTGCTTAATCTCCAGTGATTATGGTAATACCACTAGAGAAGTTGGCGCTGCGATCCTGGGTGTGTTATACATATACCTCGTGATGAATTATTACACGCATCGTCGTCCAAGCCCAAGATATTTACTGGAAATGCACCTCCTCCATTTCTTCTTTGTTCAAGGAATACGAGCCCTCGGCTTCAGCAAGCGCTCAACGTTGCAATGTTCAACAACGTTCAGTTGAACTTCGTGCAGTTTGTTTGTTTGTTAATGTTTGTATACTGATTTTGAAAAGGTTAGTGCTGAATGGTTTTGGAATCGGGCGGCTAAGGGAGCGCGAGTGAAGCATAAATGCATCCTACAATACAGACGAATACTATAAATCCGAAACATCCCATGTCCTGAATTCGCACTGCTTGCTTCCCCCGACCAGATTAGTAACCACCCTGGATCCGTCGGGAGTGACCAAGACCGCGCAATCTGCATAATTGTACCAGCGGTGAATCGTAGTAATCTGGTCGTTCGCAAGGCGTTGAACAACAAGATCACAGCATTCGCCACAAAGTCCATGTTCACATTGCCAACTTTGAATATAGGCAATTCGCTTGCTATCAGGAAACCACGCCAAGTTTCTCGCGTCCATGAGGTCCATGATATCCTCACTCGATCCAGACGTGATTCCCAATATGTATGTCTGGACGTTGAAGTACCTCCAATTAAACAGGGAGACGGCGACCTTTGAGCCGTCGGGCGACATTTGGCAACGAAAACCTTGGCCATACTGGAAATAAGGGCAATCTATATTCCCGGTGGTTAGCGTTATCATGGATGACAAAAGACTATGACCTGCCATATATGCGTTCACAGCAAAGAGTACCTGTTGATGTTTCCCACTCTCGCAACAATATTTTGCCTGCAGCTCCCGTCAATCCTAGTAACCGAGATCCATCTTCCATGACGGCGAACTTATCGACCCAATTTGCCCCTCCATCAAGGGTCATCCATTTCCTGCAGCCAGTAGTGCCTGACTCAACTTTGAGCATCAAGCCTGAGCGCTTATCTGCGATGAGTAATCCGTGCGCATACTGAAATACGGGACAATCCGGCCCTCCAATTGCAGGTAACAGATAATTGTCGCAGTGAGAAGTCTGAGTATTGGCGATAGAGATGAACGTGTATTTCGTGTTACTGTTGTCAGTTCTATGGTTGCAATTGTCATCATCGTCAACATTAGATAGCATGGCATCTTGAGGGTCGCTATTGTGCCTTTCAATGGTTTCATATTGTGTACTATCCAAGGAATACTCAGGCCCGTCCCCGCGATGAGACTCCACAGTGAGCATAACGATCTGACCACTGGCATTAAATGATTCGTAGGAATTCCGGGCGTCATAGAAGGAGGGAAATAGCAAATCGAGGAGGCGTAGAAGTATCGACGGAGGTGATGGGTCCAGTATCCTCCCCGTGTCAACGTCGAACAAAACAGATCCTGCAGAGTAGAATGGTGGCACTCTTCTCCCGGACTTTCGGACTATGAACTCGGATTGAATATGTCGAGAGCCTTTGAACATATTCAACGAGGGAGTAGAGCATTCGCCAGTTCCACCAGTAAACCTGCCACAAGGTACAAGAGCTAGGAGGCGCTCCTTATTGAAAGGGGCATCAGCACCACTGCTTTGCCCCCAGTCTCTGCAAATAAAGTTTTTAGGAGGCGAGATGGACATTGCATAGGTGTACACATATGCAGGGTTGACTCGACGGTATTTCGCTGAAAATTGGTTGAAACGGTCCCAGAATGTGAAGGCATGGTAAACATATGTGCGAAGGCTTTGATCTGTAACCTCAGCCTAAAAAAAGTAGCAATATTAATGAGGCCATCTTTATTCAGGATGTAGAGCACGAAAGGCTTACGTTGATCACGGAAATCACCTCGAACAATGCTTCAACCGGAAGCGGAGATTCAAATGCATAGAGTATTTCGAGCCAGAACAAGAAGTAACGACTCTCGAACAAGGGACGGTACACATCAATCCCAAGCTCAATGAAAGCGTCGAGATGCCACTGTAGAACCTTCACAGCATAACTTTGAATATGGAGCGGTACAGCATGGTAGGACCAATCCAGTACTGTCGCTCTTAGACAGATGTCCATAGAACCAGGATGAGCAGAGGGCGGGGTCCAATTTTTGAAAAATGTTGTCAAGGACAACACACACCGCCGAGCAAGCTCCTTTTCATGCTCCTTGACATCTATGAACCATCCATCCCCGCATCTGCCATAATCCCGGAGAAAATCATCAAATGATTTGTGTATAAGCTCCAGGCTCCCGTCGGATCTCTCTTCTACCACACTTCCTAATTTGGCAACAATGAGTTGTGCTTGAGGGTCTCCTGGCTGCAGAACAAGCTCAGGAAGCATAGGCACCGTCATCTTGCCTTTCCGAACAATTAGGGCGCCTGATACTGCACGAATGCATCGTCGGATATCCTCCTTCGCTCCTGATACTTCTGACACGACGGTATCCAGCGTGGTTCGATATAGTATTGTCAGGGCATCCATTGCATCTGTTGGAATCGTAGTTTCGAGTAATGCCTTGAGCCTCGGAAGACTGGGAAAATCGCACAAGAACGAACATACTGTGGCTGCCCATATGAACAGCCCGCTCGCCCGATCAGCTAGCTGAGCGGCAACCTCTTGCTCATTGTGCTTCTCCCAGGCACTTTTGTCTGTGATGCTGTCAAGCTTTGTCTGGATGAAGTGCTGTAGATCGTGTTTCATCTCGTATGAGGAGGTATCCAAAGGAAAGTGGTAAACGTGCTTGTGGTTCTTGAAAACACGAGAAATCTTGTCCTCGGGCCGACTAAAGACAATGAGGCGCATGTATGGCAATTTCGGCCCAAACCCATCCGCAAGCACCTCCAGCAAATCTTTCGACAGATCACTGCTTTCATCAAGGCCATCAATGATGACAACCAAAGGCCCTTCATCATGCAATTCTGGAATCGTCTCCAATGGCTCCTGCAAGAGGAATTGAAACTGGGTGCGTAATTGGGATGGTGCTATTTCAACTGCTATACCAGATGCAGTCAGTGCTTCAGCGATGGCGTTACCTATGCGCTTATCGAACATGCCCAAAGAGTGGGCAATGGACGGAATGAGTTCAGATGAATTTGAATACGAGGTTCTGTCGTAACGAACAAAAGCAGCAAGGCGACTGTGGCTGCCCATATGGAAGCAGAGAAGGTTATGGAGGGTGCCGGCAAGTGAGCTTTTGCCCGTCCCCGCCAGACCGCTACACCAAAGGATGCGGTCATCCGAGCATTCCGCAATCCACGACACCAAGGTGTTGATCGTTTCGACGCGTGTACCGGGCATACATTCTGATTTGGGACCAAGTTTCTTTCCAGGCCTTATGTCCTGAAGCAATGCCTTCATAGCTATTCAGATTGAATTTAGAATACATTTGTGAGTCGATAAAAGAGACCTACTAAGTATATCAACTTTGTCTCTGATACCCAGTATCACGACAAGCGCGTCCTTTGCTACACCTGAATCCAGCTGCTCTCGTAATTTCGCAAAATCTTCAATGAGTTCTTCTACTTTCTGTGTCACTCTCGGTGAAAAGATATGTTCTGTCATCGGTCTTAGATACTACCCTTTCGAAAAGAAAAGATGGACACACTAAGGCGGTTTTTTCCCATATACCTCTTGATGAGCATCGCACACTCGGCTGTGGTCTGGAACAGTGATTTGTAGATGGGCTCCAACTTGTTTTGCTTCCACAGCAGACGGTCGTCGCTCGCTGCCTTGTAAGTCAAGACCATAGCTTCGTACAGTCGGAGTACCGATTTATCTAGTTCTGTCTGCTGCTTCAAGATCTATCCGAAAAAATGTGGTCAGCTAGTCATCTTGTTTTAACAAGGAATCCTTACATCAACACCAGAGGAAACGATGCCCCATGCTATTGAGGCGGCAGGATGTAGCTGAGATTACCCAATTAGAACGTAGAAATTATTCCCAAGGAACCTGCTCACGTCCATGACTGCATCAATCATGCTCTTCACAGTACCAACCCCATTGATCAAATCGGAAACCCGTTCAGAGGGCCCCTTAGGCTTTGAGGTTTCTTCGACGGCTTTTTTTGCAATTGCATAACCATCTTCTACAGACGTCGGTCCGGGCTGCAGACCCGATAAGTTTGAGGTGTCTTGATTTCTACGACCGAAGATCCTCAGGCCCCATCGGCGACCCTTGGGCGTCGAGATGCCAATGTTATGGTCCTCACCTGCCGATTGTCTGATCTCGGTGGCAGGCTCCCGGAAGATTTTCAAAGAAAGATTGGGACATGAAGACTTGCTCTGTATGTCCACATTGATAGCTGCCATACAAAGTTTAGATGCTGACAGTGGAGAGTACCAGTACTCACTATTATCTTTGCCTATGACAATCTCTCTGATCGATGCCTGATAAAATCCAAGACTTCGATCTCCCTCACAGCAGTATACATCGACTTCAAATGTCTTGCCTCCTTTGATGTTACTCCTGGATATGCCATGAGCCGTGACTCAAGTAGTATGTTAGTCTCCTTACAGATCAATGTCGATCGTCCACTTGGGTGTTGGGGTTGTCCCAGGTGCTTTCTCCACACAGGTTTTCAAGTGTTTTCCCGCAAAAATGTTGAGATAATATGACCGTTCATCCCATTCTGAGGGTATGTTGTGTAGTTCGATAGCTAGGTTATAATGGCGCTCAGCGAAAAGATCACGAATGTGAAAGTAGACTCAGACTGTACCTTTGATCCGACGGAAGCGATATCTGCCATTATTTATGGGCAAAAACAAATCTTAGAATCGTGAAGGGGACTCACAGTTTGTCCATTTCAATGTTCATATACTTGACGATGAAGGTGTAGTGGCAGAGGAGCGTTGTATATATATACCATGTGGTGGATGCGTGTCTTACAGCATCACGGCTTCGGCTTGGGAATGCACAGGATTCCAACCGCTTCGATCCGAAAATGGCTGCCACTGCGTTGCTGCCGAGATAAGGAAACACACAAGTTATGACTCGATGCTCCGTAGCACAAAACGGAAACAATACAATGAAGGAACTGTACTACTGGGCAAGGATGTTTAACCTCTCAACCCGGACTCTACCGATCCCAGCTATCATTCTATATTTTCCTTCGTGAGCATTAGACGCAGCAGTTCGAAGATACACCGGCAAGGCCCGTGTCTACGGACCTAGAAACTGTTGATCAACGCCCAGTTAGATCTTAACTAGGGGCAACACTCACCGACTTAAGAGGTCACGAGAAAAGTCAAGTTGAGGGGCTCCATGCATATGTAGCGAGAAGTTCTTGAGAGGCTTAGGACGGGGTGTTACTCTTGACAATAGGGAATTCGCTTCCGTGACACTAGAACTTGGGACCTACATCTGCCTCCTGTTGTTGGCTTTGCGTAACGTGAGCCAGCTACAGATGCCAGAGAATCTAGCTAATCATCCGGAGATCTTGCCGTCGCAAAGAATCTAAGATCGTGTTCCTGCTTAGTATTAAACCAAGCTCTGGGATTTACAATGTAAACAGAGACGATGAAAGAATTCTTCGCCGTTGAGAAGGCTCCATTACTATGCGGACAAGGTTTGATGAAGACAAACGAAGATAGAAGAGGACGTTACGCCACCGTGCTTAGGAGATCAGTTAGGCATCAATGTGAAAATAGTCTCAGTATTCGTTAAACTTTCATCTCGTTGCCGCATACTTCGAAGGCCCTACTTCGAAATGCGACATACCACATTCGATGTCGTCTCCATCGTGTTGAGGGTGACACTGAGATGTTTGCGGTCTTCACAGGCAAAGAGAATGGCTCTATTCCATATTGGAAGGCCGTGATATGTGTGAAAATCTAGGGCATCCTGGTGCTGTCGTTTCTTGCAGAAGCGTCACATCGATGTCCGCAACAGTAGTATGCGTTGACGGCATATTTAATTTGTAGGCAGACACTAGTTAGTTGGGGGCCTAGTTAGTTACGTAGTCGTCCCACTGTTTCCGCCTTTCAAGTACTAAGTATCGGTGTCTGGATCAATCGTTAGCTTTTAGGTATCAAACACGATTATAGGGATCTGTACTCATCTTTACCCGGAAAAGTGCCACAGCTGCAGAATTTGCTCCTTCGTCTTATCCCAGATGTACAACTAGGAAACAAGTCTCAAAGGGAAGGCTGTATGCTGTTAAGCAAAGAGGGGAGTCCGAGTCCTTGACGACGGGGGCTAACATCCATTCCGGCTAGCTAAGGCCGTTGATAAAGATCAGACGACAGTGAATTGGGGAGCAAGAAACACCTGACCGACATATAAAATGATGAAATGCGGATTCATGGAAGCCGTACAAAGTGCAGAGCACTACACTGGTCCCAGCGACGAGAGGACAGTCCTTACATGCCGGGTGTTTCCAGGATAGTCAACCTCTTTTGAAGTCGTTCATTTCAAGCGACATCACTTTCGATATGCTAGGTGAGAGGTGAGCCCATTAAAATAGAGGACGAGCTTGGGTTCCTGCAATCGTGAAACACGTAGGCATCATTAAGTCCTCAGATCTCAGACATCAACGACGACTGACCACGTTTGAAGATGGCGAGATGGGTTTTTCTTGCCTCTGCAGGTTGCAGGGTAGAAAGGGAGGCTACAAGCACGGTATGGTTATCAAGATAACGGTGTTCGCAGTAAATTACCTCGAGTGCCGTACAGCGTCAGAACAGAGGACACTCCTTTGAACAATATTTGAACATGTGCTTCTTCTGCGCCAGTCATCCTCTGGTTACACTGCATGAATCTGGTTGAGAGCTGAGGAAACGGAATGCCAGCCAAAAGCAAGAACACATTGAAGTCAGCGAAGGAAGGCCGGGTTTATCCGGTCCGCAACCTCTCACCGACTTACACATCCTCCTCCTCCTCCTTCCTCGGACACTTGTAAAGACTGTAAATCAAGCATGTCACAGACCTCAATGTCTTGTTCCTGATGACCCAACAAGCTCATGGGATATGTCTTCCGGATTAGTGGAGGAAATGACACAGATTCTCGAGAGTTGATGAACGGGGTGCTCCTCTACCGTTCATCTGCTGGCCGACAGCCACTCGCCGGGCGGGTGAGAGGAAGCGAAAGTCTGTCTGTGGATAAATATTGGATACGGATATCGCTGTGTTGAGTTTGGTCATCGTGAAGCAGGGAGGTACTGGTGTGTACACTGATCTTCGTTTTTTTGTTTAAAAATACTTCTAACGCCAATTTACAAATCCCCAACCTCACTGACACCATACTCCTCAAGTGCCTCGGTCCTAAGAAGACAACGGACGTGTTCACCTTGTCCAAGGAGGACGATGTCTGTGGGTGCCTTATCCGTCGAGAGGTCAAGAGCGGGAAGAAGAACGCGAAGTCTGACACCAAGGCTCCGAAGATCCAGCCTCTCGTTTCGTACATCTGTCGCTAGAACCCTTGTCGTTTCCGGTCCGTCAAGCGTACAAGATTGAAACATCAGAAGGCACAGAAGTCCGAGTATGAGTGAATATTCTGTTTCTGCCTCGCTGCGATTCTGGGTGCATCTACTATGCTCTGCTGTTATATGTATGCCCCATATATCGCAGCTGAGTTCAGCTTAAGATTCACCGGAACTTCTTTCAGCGAGTATTGTACGGCCGAACTCAAAGTGCGAGCCAAGATATAGGTAAAAATCCTACAATACAGACGAATATTCTATAAATCCGAAACGTCCCATGTTCTGAACGACTCCTCATCCTGAGTAATCACCCTGGACCCACTGCCATCAGGAGTGACGGAGATATCGCGAGGAATATGACCATGCTTTAAGACCTGGCCGTCAGTGGCCGCGTACCAACGATGAATAGTAGTAATCTGGTTGCTCGCAAGGCGTTGAACAACAAGATCGCAACATTTGTCACAAAGTCCATGTTCACATTGCCAACTTCGAAAGTAGGCAATTCGCTTGCTATCAGGAAACCATGTCACACCTCTCACATCCTGGAGGACCATGATATCCGCACTCGATCCAGATGTAATACCCAATATGTATACCCTGGCTGGCCGCTCCGGCACCATCGTGACGGCAACCTTTGAGCCGTCAGGCGAGATCAAGCAACGAAACCCTGTGGAAGGCCCGTCATACCCAAAATCTATTCCTAATGGTCAGTGTTGTCATGGATGACAATAACTATGACCTGCCGTGTGTGCGAGTGCAGCGTAGAGTACCCGTTGATGTTTCCCATTCTCGCAGCGATATCTTGTCTGCGGCTGCCGTCAATCCTAGTAGTAACCTAGATCCATCTTCTTCCCTGACGGCGAACGTATGAACCCCATTTGCCCCGTCAGCCAGGGCCACCCATTTCTTGCAAGCAGTAGTGCGTGGCTCAATGTTTAGCATCAAGCCCGAACGCTTATCAACGACGATTAATCCGCGTGCATATTGAACTACAGACGAATCCCCCCCAATGGCAGGCAACAAATAATTGTCGCAGCGAGAGGTCTGAGTACTGACAATAGAGATGAACATGGACTGCTTGTTCCTGCGGCGGCGGCTATCCCAATTGTCGTTGTCTTCAGCATTTGAGATCACAGCATCTTGAAGGTCGCTGTCGTGCCTTTCAATGATTTCATACCGTGTACTATTGAAGGAGCACTTGGACCCGTCCCCGCGCCACGTGTCCCAACACACAAGCCTAACGGCCTGAACACTGGCATCAATTGATTTGTGGGAAGTGGAGATGTTATAGGAGGAAGGTAATAACAAATCGGGGAAGGGTAGAAGTATCGACGGAGGTGATGGCGGCTCTGCTATCCTGCCCGTGTCAACATCAAACAGGGAAGATCTTCGAGACAGGATCGGTTCTCCAATCACTTTGGACATTGGGTCATTGAACTCGAATTGAATATGTCGAGGGCCTTGAAACATAAGTGAACTGCCAAAGTATCTTAATCTGCTCCAAGGTATAAGAGCTAGGAGGCGCTCCTTATCGAAAGGGGCATTAACACCACTGCTTCGCCCCCAGTCTCTGCAAAGAAGGTTTGCAGAAGGCGAGATGGACATTGCATGGGTGTACACATATGCAGGGTTGACTCGACGGTATTTCGCTGAAAATTGGCTGAAACGGTCCCAGAATGTGAAGGCATGGTAAAAATATGTGCGGAGGCTTTGATCTGTAACTTCAGCCTAGAAAGAAGTAACAATCAGGCTGTGTTCATTCAGGACAGAGAACATGAACAACTTACGTTGATCACGGAAATCACCTTGAGCAAAGTGTTATCCCGAAACAGAAAATCCAATTTCCGGGAAGTAAGACCTTTGGCAGGACTGTTTAAGAAGGCATAGAGTATTTCGAGCCAGAACAAGAAGTAACGCTCGAATAAGAGACGGTAGGTATCAATCCCAAGCTCAAGCACGGCGTCGAGATGCCATTCTAGAACATTCACAGCGTAATCTCCAATGTGGGACGGCACAACACGGTAGTACTGATCCAGTATCGTCGCTCTTCGATAGATGTCCGAAGAACCTGGATTTGCACCGGGTGGGGTCCAGTTTTTGAAAAAAGTTGTCAAGGACAACAAACACCGCCGAGCAAGCTCCTGTTCATGCTCCTGGACATCTATGAACCATTCATCCCCGCATCTACCATGATCCTGGAGAAAATCACTGAATGATTTGTGTATAAGCTTCGACTGCCAATATTCAATCGTAATCTGTGTAGTTTTATCAATGAACGGGCCGTCCATGTACCCCTCTTGCACCACGCACCACACTTCCTAATTTGGCAACGATGAGCTGCGCTGAAGGGTCTCCTTCTTGTAGAACAAGCCCAGGAAGCACAGGTACAGTCATCTTGCCCTTGCTAACAATCAGGGCGCCTAATACTGCACGAATGCATCGTTGTATATCCTCCTTCGCTCCTGATACTTCCGACACGACGGTATCTAGCATGGTTCGATATAGTATTGTCAGGGCATCCATCGCATCTGTTGGAATCGTAGTTTCGAGTAACGCCTTGAGCCTCGGAAGACTGGGAAAATCACACAAGAATGAACGGACTGTGATCGCCCATATGAACAGCCCACTCGCCCGCTCAGCCAGCTGAGTGACAACGGTTTCCTTAGTGTACGCGCCCCAGACAGTGTCGTCTTTGATCTCGACAAACTTTTGCCGGATGAAATAGCGTATGTCATCGTTCACTATGGGTGAAGAGATATCCAGAGGAAAGTGACGAACGTGTTCGCATTTCTTGAAAACACGAGAAATTCTTTCCTCGGGCCGACTAAAGACAGTAAGGCGCATGAATGGCAGCTTCGGCCCAAATCCATCAGCAAGCACCTCCAGTAAATCTTCCGACGCATCGCTTTCATCAAGGCTATCAATGATGACAACCAATGGCCCTTCATCTTGTAATTCCGGAAGCGTCTCCAATGGCTCCTGTACGAGGAGTCGAAACTGGGCACGTGATTCAGATGCTGGCATGCTGACTGCAGCACGGGATGTATGCAAAGCTTTAGCGATGGCATCACCTATGCGCTGATCAAACATGCCTAAAGAATGGGCAATGGACGTGATGAGTTCTGACGAGTTCCAGTACGAGGTCCTGTCGTAACGAATGCAAGCAGCAAGGCGACGGCGGCTGCTCATATCAAATCCGAGTTTATACCGGAGGGTGCCGACAAGTGAGCTTATGCCCGTCCCCGCCAGACCGCTACACCAAAGGACGCGGTCGTCGCAGTCCGCAATCCATGACATCAAGTAGTTGATTGTTTCCACGCGGGTATCGGGCAGACAACTCGATGGAAAAGAGAGTGTGCTGCTGGGCATCAGCCCCTCTAGCAATGTCCACATAGCTACTTGGACTGAGTTTAGAGTACATTTGTGAGTCAATTAAAGAGACATACCAACTATACCAGCCTCGGCTCTAACATCCTGAGTCACGATAAATGCGTCCTTTGCTACACCTGAGTCCAGCTGCTGCCGTAAATTTGCAAAACCTTCAATGAATTCTTCCATTTTCTGTGTCACTCTTAGTGAAAGGATATGTTCTGTCATCGGTCTTAGATACTACCCTTTCGAAAAGAAAAGATGAACGCACTAAGGCGGTTTTTTCCTGTATATCTCTTGATGAGCATCCCGCACTCATTCGTGGTACGGAACAGCGATTCATAGATTGGCTCCAACTTGTTCTGCTTCCACAGCAGACGGTCGTCGCTCGCTGCCTTGTAAGTCAAGATCATAGCCTCGTACAGTCGGAGTACCGATTTATCTAGTTCTGTCTGCTGCTTCAAAATCTATCCGAAAAGGTGCGGTCAGCTAGTCGTCTTATTACAACAAGAAGTACTTACATCAATACCAGAAGACATGAAACCCCATGCTATTGAGGCAGCAGGATGTACCTGGAAATTCTCAATTAGAACGTAGAAATTGATCGCGAGGAACCTACTCACGCCCTTGACTGCATCAATCATACTCTTCACAGTATCGACCCCATCGATCAAATTGGAGACCCATTCAGAGGGCTCCTTAGGCGTTGGGGTTTCCTCAACGACTTGTCCTGTCATTGCGTCATCATCTTCTACCGACGTCGCAAGGAGTTGCGGACCCGGCAAGTCTGACGTATCTTGATTTCCAGGAGCGTCGACGTTCGATGGATGACTCTGGGGCGCGGTCGAGATGCCAACGTCTTGGTCTTCACCTGCTGATTGTGTGATCACTGCGGGATCCTCCAGGAAGAGTTTCAAAGAAGTATTGGGGCATGAAGACTTGCACTGTATGTCCACGTCGATAGCTGTCATAGAAAGTTTAGCTGTTGACGGTAGAAAGTTCCAGTACTCACTATTATTTTTGCCTATGACAATCTCTCGGATCGATGCCTCGTAGAATCCAAGACTTCGATCTTCTTTGCCCTTACAGCAGTGTACATCGACTTCAAATGTCTCGCATTCTTCGAGGTTACTCCTAGATGTACCATGAGCCGTGACTCAAGTAGGATGTTAGTTTCCTTACAGATCAAGATCGATCGTCCACTTGGGTGCTGGGTTTGTCCCAGGCGCTTTCTTCTTCTTCACCTTGAATTTAATGGTTTGTTCCGAGTGTTTTCCCGCGAAAATCTTGAGATAATATGACCGTTTATCCGGTTCCGAGGGTAGGTTGAGTAGTTCGATAGCTAGGTTATAATAACGCTTAGCGAAAAGACCACGAATGTGAAAGTAGCAGATACCGTACCTTTGATCCGCCGAAAGCGACAACTGCCATCATTTATGGGTAAAAACGAATCTAAGAATCGTCAAGGGGACTCACAGTTTGTCCATTTCAGTGTTCATATACTTGATGATGAGGGTGTAGTGACAGAGGAGGGTTGTATGTATGTACCATGCGGTGGATGCGTGTCTTACAGCATCACGGCATCTGCCTCTGTGAAGATGCTGTATGCTGTGACGACTGTCACTGCTGAGAAAAAGAAAACCACGGTCACGACTCGAAGTCAACTACCCCGGGTGGTCTGCTATTAGAAGCAGCGTCTTTCTATTTTTCCGCGAGCAGTATACACTGCAATTTGGTGGTATTACGCGAAGGCAGGTGCAAACCTATGAATTCGTAACTGATGATTAGCGCCAATGTAGATATCAACTAAGATTACATACTTAGTACCCATTCGAAGCGGTCACGAGTAAGGTCAAGTTGCAGAGGTGCCGAGGGGCTCCATGTATAGACAGCGAGGAAGGATCCCAGAGGGCCTTCTTCATCAGCTCCGAGCGCCAATCCATGGGTAGCTATTGGAGGATGAATTCTCTCCCACATTCAGCATGTTTGGTCTGCTCCATGACCGCCCACTGTTATTGGGTTTTTGTGAGTAAATTGAGCACGCCACAGCTGCCGGGTCATCTAGCTTAATCATGCGAACAACCCACCAAAAGAGCTTGATATCGTGTTACTGCTCAAGATGAGACAGACGCCGATCAAGGGATTCGGTTTCGTGGTGTAAACAGAACAATTACAAGAAATGAAGACGCTGGATGTTTGATTACTACACGGACAAGGTGTTAGGAAGTTTTATGCCGCCGTGCTTGGAAGAAGTTCGTCATCTCTGCAAAATGAGATCTCGCGTATTTTGAGGTCAGAGTGATGCATACCTCACAAGAGAAGAGAAAGATATTGTCATCACGTTGAATATGGCACTGAGATATTTCGGGATCTTGAATGATTGTTAGGTATTAGGTGTCAAATGCGGTCGAAGTGAATTGTACTCACCTTCGCCGTATCACTTTCCCGCGCAGCTGCAGAATTTTCTGCTTCATTTTAATCAACAGATTTAACGGAAAAAGTTGGACGCGGTCGAAGCAAAGGTTGGAGTGGACTCTTCGGCGACGAGGGTCACTCTATCTCATTCCACGGACATCTTGCGAAGGAACGCGGGCTTGTGAAAGCCGCGCAATGCATGACACTGTCAGTCTCAACGACCCTGTGACGAACACAGTCCTAGCAGTCGATAGTTGTATCCCGCCACCGGTCTGACAAAGAAGAGCGGAACGTAGGTTTGTCGAAAAGATCTTCAACTTCTTTCGGAATTAACATGGCAAGCGACATGCTCGCTGAAATGGAGTGCAAGCAGCGGTGAGCTTGGTTTCCCGAGATTGCTAAGATTCCAAATAACGCGTAGGCAGGCGCGTCACCATCAAGTTCCCGAACATCAACAACGACTGAGTGCTAAGCAGCGATGGGGACAGGTGGTATGGCGGGATGAGGGTATTGCCTCTACAGGGACAGCTACAAACACGTCAAGAACACAGCATAGTTATCAGAATGATGGCGTTCGTACGAGATTATCTCCAGCCTCGTACGATGCAGAACGGAAAGAACGTGGTACTCGCTCGGAAAATAATTTGGACGTGTCGGATTTTCTTCTGTGGGTCTTCGGACAGTATGGAACGGCGTTCATGCATTTTGGTGGTAGTACAGCAAGGGTTGATTGTGCTGGCTCGCCGTAGGAGGCTGAGGAAATCGGATGCCAGTGACGTTCAGTGACAAGGAAGTCCGGGTTTATCCGGTCCGCATGCCCGACTCGCCTCTCCATGAACCACCAACTTCTTTCTGTGTGTTTTCTGATGCTCAGAGGTCCGACCGTTCATTTTCAATTCCAGTATACCTATATATCTGTAGTAAACCCATTACCTTCCGTCGAAGCGTTCTGTACACGATGTTATGCCACTGGCCCACGATGCCGTGTCCATTCTATGTACTCCCTTTCGAGCTTCAGTCTCCCTAACTAAGCTTCACTAGTGCAGTTGCATTTCCACGACCTTCCTCGATATGCATTAGCCGATTCGACTCTCTGGTGCGCCGCCGCAAGTGGGTTTACACAAACGGGGCACCTCTGGACGAGCGATAGAACCCACTGGAGCCTTCTTAAGTATCTGATAGCGTGACGGGTAAGAGTCTATACAGGGTTCGATCACCAAGTCAGAGGAATCGTGAGACGTAGCAAGAGAGCGCATGTTGTATGTTTTTGGTTGGTTGCCTTCGGAGACAAAATCCTGGTCACTGGATGAATGGGCCTGTGCCGTTCGTGTAGCTCTACTGTGAGCAGTTGAAGTCATACGGTACGTCCTGAACCTTTCTTACCTGCTCGGCTATTGATCTTTGGATTGAAATTGAAGGCGCAGGGAGGTGGTACTGCCGTCAGTTCGATTCTTAACATCAGAGATTACAAAGGCATCAGTCGCGGTACGCCCATTTTCTGCCCACCTACGCTTGCAGCGGTTGCCTCTTGAGTGAAGCAGCGGTAAAGAACAAGTTGCATTTTGTAACGTCTTTGAGTGTGATTTATGCACCAGTGTTATGAAGCAAAACATTAGTTTTACATTGATACTTTTGGTACAAAACGCAGTATTGATGGGAAGTCACTCTGAGCCCTGGCCTTACATCTTCGCCAAACTACCATGACAGATGACTGAGAGATCGCATCCTTGAAGGATAACATACTCTTCAAACTTTTCGTCAAAAACGACATGATATAGATGCCGAATATCTGGTAGCAAAAAGACATATAAGCTCGTTTGCAAACGAGATCGACGAATTACCGTACCTGGATGCGACTGTATCGGTCGCGTCACCCGATAGTCCACAAAGATATACTGGGTCATATCTCCTTCCTCAAGCCATTGCGCGTAGTTTTCGAGCCGTGGATTATGACTGCCGTCCAAACGATTCCCGTCCCTTGTAAGTTCGATGCCCCACTTCTTATGCGCCAAGAGAAAATCAAACCGGCCTTGAATGTCACGATTTGGATTGGTTGCAAAGTCGGGAGACAAAACGACAGCACTATCAGTCAAAGCTGACGCAGCTCTGTAAAACTCCATATGATAACGACTTCCAAGCGGAGTACCGAAGCGTACTGGGGGATCGCGAAGCAGGGAGGGACGGAAGAGCGCTGTGACTTGACACACAAGGTCAAGAGGACTCTCGAAAGACGCCTCGAGCTCACAAGGAATGAGATGCTGAGAAAACCAGCATTGAAGAAGAGGAGTGGAGAGGGAGATTATCACGGTGTTGCCGAAATCTCCGCACGGGGAGGGAAACACCCAACCCTGACGGATGGCTGTAAGGCAAGCATCGGCGTTGATTGGGTCATCGAGGAACACCCATTTATCTAAATCTCCGCACACGGAGGGAACCACCCAGTCCTCTCGGATGGCTGTAAGGCAAGTTTCGCCATCCATTGGGTCATCGAGGTACACCCATTGGTCCAATCCGCCGTATTCGACATACAGCGTTCTGCTTTCGGCACAGAGAAGAGAGCCGTGTTTTAGCAACCTCCGCAAAAACTCCGCAAAACTTGGGCGTCCGGCGTCAGTAAGCATTGATTGAGGGGGCAATCCCTTTTTGAGCTCGCAGGCTTTCCCAAGCTCGTGAGTGAAATTCTGCAAGCTTGGCACTGCAGCTTCAAAGTCGGCGAGGGAGAACTTGTTGCCACGAGGTTGAGTCGGTAAGCTCTAATATTCGGTATTCAAGAGTGGCCCTCGACTTCATAATTTGACAGCTCACCGTCTTTTGCAACATCCCATAGAGAGCAGTAATCGCACCAATGTGACCATTCGTCCATAGGAAGAAGCATCTTTCTAAATCTTCATCGATGGAAACGCCGCGCCGTTGCTGTACGTATTCAGAGAATTCTGTTTGAGTGAAATATAGTCCAAAGGGAAAATCTTCTGTTGGCTGTAAACCCATGTGACAGCGTCTGTCAATGTATATTCTGGGTGATGCATCCAACGGTATGGCAGTGGGGTCGGCACTACGTCCAAAGACACAACCATAGCGGCAGAATATGACGATTTTGACGTCTTTTACTATGTGCGCGTCCTTGATCCACTGCCAGAGGTGCCTGTCCCAATACGAACTCTCCATATTGTCCATCAAGAGCCATGCCGGGCGCTCGCTCATTTCGATGTACTCCATGGAAACCTTAATGACTGTCAGCGAATATCCAGAAACCTATACGTGTAATGGACCATACCGAAGCTAACCGGGAGAGTCTTTTTTGAAATTCAGTACTTCCCCGTCTGGGCTGTCACTCGTTGCCCATCGCGGCGCATAAAAGACATTGGCATCTGGTTCTTCCTGCATGATATAGTTGGACAAAAGATCCAGAAGCGTAGATTTTCCACTACCCAAAGGGCCGCGCACCTAAACCTTCCGGTCAAACATACAGGGCGCGTTAAGAGAATAAGATACGTACAATGAAGGGATCTTCTCTCGACAACTTCGCTCGAGTATAAATAGTATGGACGGCTTCCTCCCGCTTGCAGAAGACATCTACAAAGTAACAGTTATCACTATGCAGGTTCGCAACGACAAAATTCGTGTAGACCTTTCAAGGAAACCACTTGTTTATATCGCCGAGGATAGACGTAGACAAAACGCCAGCCGTCATTTCTCTGCGGAACTTGCGACGCGAGGGTTGTATCTGGAAATGCATACCAGACATGGCCCGTGCTTGAACGGTCGCTATCCAGCAAGATGAGCGGACCAGGTAATTCGGTGGCCTTCATAATCATTCTTCGCAGGTCTGTTATGGTAGCATCCGGGGGCACTGCAATTATTCCCCCTCGACCAGGACGTACATATCTCGCGAGATCGTCTTCTAAATCGAACATAAAGTTGATTCCGCCGGTCACCATTCTGATAGGAGCCTGAGAGAGGACAAAAATCTGCAGGGGGGGTACTTGTAGAATCAGTAGCGCCCTTCTGCATCACTGAGATTGTAAATCACCTTTCCGGGATTTCGAGAATCAAACGCCGCAACTGCATGTGAGAGACAAAGACGGAGTGGGGTCTGAGACTGGCTACTATGACGAGCTATCCTCTGGAATGATCTTGGCAAACCATCTGTTTTCTGTTTTCTTTTCGTGTCAACTAAACGACATGATACCGTTCACAGAATTGGTGATGATGTTTCAACGTTATAATGAGGATAAAAGCAGTGAAGGTTGAAGCTGAAGTCTAAACATAAAACCCAGATTCCCACGACTGACCTTTTGATCATTTTCGGACCGTATGCCGGTACTCATCATCAAACCACCATACCTCGACTTCTCAAAGCTTCCAATCTTTTACGATCTCATTATTCAATTGCGAATGGACGTACAATCATTCTCTGTGGTCTCTACGGACCATATTCGCCAATAAAGTTATACCATGCGTCTAGTTCGGCATCCTTTCTTCTCGGTTGATTAAGTCGTGAAATATAGACTTGATTGCACAGCCTGGGCCATCCATGAATTTGCTCGGATAGCCATTTACATAGCCAACGATAGGTGAATGCCAATGAGGTCTAATCCTGTTAGCTCTCCGTCGGCCTATCGATGACGCATAGCAGTCGCTTCGTAGGTTGCCAGTGGGCTCGAGTCCCTGCAAGAGGGATCGCAGCGCGCGCCCTCCTTTCTCATGGTTCGTGCGTTACACACTCGTTTCCTCTTCAGTCGTGGAAATTGTTTTTGCTCCAACTTTTGGATTTATGCATGATGTCCAATCTTAATTGTCAAATCACTTGTGATTCCCCAAACCTAGGGGAAGAAATTAGGATCCCGGGCTTTGGTCCCATTTCCCGAGAGATATCTCCATGTAATCCTGAATGAGTAGGTTTCGATTTTCGAACCGCAACCAGCTAGCTCAGTGTATCATATTTTTCATTTAGCTTCGATCCTGTACATTCTTCTCGAGATCCCAATCTTTCATCCCCTTTTTTTTACGGCCCGCTCTCTCTTCTTCGACGGTGTCTTTACATGCATAAAAGGTTGACTGTGATATAGTCTATTTTAGGACCGCCATTAACCCTCTGATGGCACATTGAAGAAGCGGCCCCGTCGCTGGGTTCAATTCCCTGCGGGAGAGATCGCAACACACGCCCTCCTCAGTGTGGGAATGTGTGTCTTGTGACGCCTCAGACTTATTATGTTCTGATCTTTGGGAACACTGACTACGAGCAGCCCTTGTCCTCGGTAGTTCCCCGCGACTCGTTTCTATCGTAGGGCTCACACCGGCCGAATTCTATGTGATCCCTTTCACCGATAACGGGCAGCTACTACGACTCCAATCATCAGAGAGACTTTATATGGGTTTTCAATTTTTCTCACTGCGCTCGGTAAGCTTTATCTTTCTGTCTTCCGCTTATTTTTGACTGATTTTATCCTATTTCCAGCCGTTCTGGATACATCAAGATTCATCCCATTCGCGACATCTCCCTCTTAGGACGACTTTTTCGATAACGATGAGCAACGCGCACAGCGAGACAGGACACGACGTCCGCAGAGGATGCACGCGGACGAAATCACCTGCCAATGGGATGCCATCCGTGTCGAGTGCGCGGACATCCAACGGTGACCTCCCTTTCCCCATCCATCACATCCCCGCCTGCCGACTACCACCGCACCGCACTGACCACTACTACACGCGGTCGACACCATTCCTTTCCAAAAATTTGCGATGAGTTCCATACATCTCGAATCAGTCAACGGGCTTGAAAGGAGGATAGCACGGGACAGGGGACAAGGCTGAGTTGGCTGACTACCGAGGACTTTTGGGGTCGGCAGGCGGGTATTTGAGTTTTGGCTGAAGACGACGTATCGTCTTCTGGCGAGCCAAGTGTTGACGTCAGGGAGGAGGGCGTTCCTACCTCGGGCATCCATTACCACCCTCTCTCATCTCCGCTTCCTTTCCATTCCATGTCCCACGACAATCTCTTCATTACAGTCCTTCGATAACGTGGCCACGAAGACCTTACGGCGCCATGACTTGCTGCAGATAGAGGGCAATTTCGACGGGAGAGGAGGATATGTGTGGGTCGGCAAGTTTTGGCTCGAGATGACGGATCGTCTTCCGGCGAGCAGGGTGTCAACAGCGGGGAGGAAGAGGTCTTGGATATCCCCCGCCTCGGTCATCGATTACCGCCCTCTCCCTTCCTTTGGCGCCCTTCTTATCCACCGTCCTCCGTCAGACTATGACTACGGACACATCGTGGAAGGAGTATTTTGCACCGACGCTATGTATTGACGTCCGGAGAGCAAGGACGTGGTGCCGTTGAGATTGTAGTGTCTGCAGGAACCTGAAGGTATGTATTTGCGGTGTCAATAACTGGTTGTTTTTGCTCATCATTCGAGTGTAGCGACGCGTGCCGGGCGTCACTTCAAGGCCTGTACTTGCACGTCAACATCTTTGCGGCGCGACAACGTATCGACGTCCGGTGAGGGAGGGTGCGGTGTTGTTGAGGTGTTAGGGTATCTTCATGGAGCGCAGGGTTCGCAAATATACTGTATGTCCTTTCCACATGAATAACTATCTTATTCACTGAACAACATAGTGCAGCGTTGAGTTTCGACATTCAGCTTCAAGACTCGTAGGACATATCCCACACCAGACGTATTCCCGGACAACGACTTTTGCGCCGCCACGACGTATCGACATCCGGCGAGCGAGGAGATGGGAGTACCTTAGGAAGTGTGGAGCTCGAAGACACCCAGGCACAAGGTACGTTGCTGCCATGTCAGCAACTGCCTTCCTCGCTAATGGTGCTCAGCTGTCTGAATCAAGAACAACGTCCTCATCACTGGGACGACCTATGCGCCGGCACGAGTCCGGCGAGCGAGGTCATGGCACGAGGAGCACAAGGTATGTGGCTTCCACGTCAGGAACTGTTTTTTTCGCTAACGTTTTGCTTGCAGACTCGTAATCAAAATGGTGAGACGATCATCGAAGACTCCCCGGACGACGATTTTGCACCGACGTCCGGCGAGCACGGTGAGTACATCTCTCTGAGTTTATGTTTCTTTCAAACTCATAGAATACAGACACTACTAGGCTGGTGGTGTACTAGTAAAGTGCAAGGTTGTACATCTTAATCACGGAAGTAAAATTTAAGATATAGTACATAAGCTAGTCAGTGAAAGGAATACCAGTGCTATCGACGGATTCAGAGACAATGCCAAGGTTCCTGCGCTGTATGAAGACAGTCAGCACTAATGATAGATACAGCATGACAAGACGCACCCGGAACAGACGGTATAGAGAAGACAAGTTTGCATCTTCGTCGAGATCGTCAGCATGGGAAGAAGACGTCGAGTCCGTCGAGTCTGTCGAGTCCGTAGCTGATGATCCATTGCTGGAGGATGGAGAAAGTTGCGGAATACAACCGTCGTCGACGGACGTCTCGGTGTTGAATATGGACGTAAGAGCAGAAGCAGCCACCAATGCCTTTCTACCGAGGAAGCTGAACAAGCCAGGATTGTCGGCTGATTGAAAATAGGTTAATGGATAAAATAAAAACGTGATGCCATGCTACTGACTGTGACCGGAGGGTAAATGAACTGGAGCAATCGGATGTATCAGCTGATACATCTCCCTGCGAAAACCTTTCCAGATGTCTGTGGAGTCAAATGGAGTAAAGCTCGCTACTCAAAAACACTCAAAACACTTACGAGTATAGGTATCTACTGTCTGTTGCATATACATCCAGACAAATAATTCCAATTCAATATCCTGTTTGTCGCCGCGCAGTTCGACGTGACCACGATCTCCAACAGAGAGTACTGCTGCATACCACTCGGGTGAGAGCGACGGTGTGCGCATACTTAGAGGTGGTGGAGCTGGTGCGCGGTCACCTTCAGAGAGTTGAACGATGCAGTTTTCGCATTCAATCCGGAACTCGAACGCCGAATAGGTTTTTGCTATTGCAAGCTGAAGAAGGGCGGGCCAAGCAGAGGGGTCTACTTTATTGGGATCAGGAACCTCGGTGGCAAGATCAGGTATGACATCGTTGAAGAGCGTAGAGAGTGAAGTGGATAGAACAGGAGACCGTGCAGTGTAGACTTCTGTAGCATCGGAGGGTATCGTTCCATATTCAGCAAAGAAGGGTCCATACTTGAAATTAGAGGGCCACTCAAATAACAGATAGTTGGAATGGCCATGCACGGAGGAGATTGGCCTGGGCTTCATATAAATCTCGACGCCTGCCATGAGATATGATGAAGGTGGGATACTGGGTCGGATACCGGTGTACGGTCCGAAGTCTGAAAGTCTGAAATGTCGACCGTGGGAACAGTGCTGGTTCTCGCCGTCCTCCTTCATCGGTGCTGAAAATGAAACCTCATCCCAACCGTTCTCTGCTGAATGTGGCTAGTTCACTGGACGTCATGGTAACTCCTTTATGAGCTGCGGCACGAAAAGAAGAAAAAATGAAGGAGTCAGGCATACTTAGCTCGTCATAAGCACTGCAGTCTCAGACCCCCGTCTTTGTCTCTCACCTTGAACTTGATTCTCAGGCCCAGAAAAGTAATCTACAACCTTGATGATGCAGAAGGACATTACTGATTTTTCAAACAAGCTAGTACTTCCGTCGCGAATCTTTTTTTCGCCCTCTCTCCGTCGTCCGACTCACTGTACCAGAATGGCCATGCCAGCAATCATCTTTGTAGTCAAATTAGAGGATACTTTCAAGCGGTATCTACCTCCTGGACGCTCGGCCATAATTGGGGTGCCCCCGGACGCTACCATTGCAGACTTACAAACAACGATTATCAAGACTACCCAATTACCTGATTGTCCTTTGGTTTTAAAGGCCGATGACGGTCTATACTCATACGTCACTGCAGAGGCAGCATCCCAAGTTCCGAGATCCTCTAATGGCAGGCGTGTCGTGCACGTATATCCTCTGCCACACCTTCGACTGGTTTCCCTCATAGGTATACACGAATTATCTTTCGAGACTCCTCTCGACCTTGTGTGTCAAGTCACAGCGCGCTTCCGTCCATCCTTACTTCGTGATCCGCCAGTCCGCTTCGGTACCTCGCTTGAAAGTCGTTATCATATGGAGTTTTACAGAGCCGCGTCAGCTTTGACTGATAATGCTGTGATTCTGTCTCCGGACTTTGCGACCAATCCAAATCGAGATATTCGAGGCCAGATTGATTTTCTCTTGGCGTATAAGAAGTGGGGCATTGAGATTACAAAGGACGGGAATCGTTTGGACGGCGGTCATAATCCGCGACTCGAAAACTACGTACAATGGCTTGAGGAAGGAGATATGAACCAGTATATCTTTGTGGACTATCGGGTGACGCGACCGGTACACTCTCATGCAGGTACGGTAGTTCGTTGATTCTGGTTTGAAAAGGAGCTTACACGTCTTTTTGCTCCCAGATATTCGGCAACTATATCACGTCGTTTTTAACGAAAAGTTCGAAGACTATGATATCTTGCAAGGAAGCGATCTCTCAGTCATCTGTCATGGTAGTTCGGCGAAGATGTAAGGCTTGGGCTCAGAGCGACTTCCCATCAATACTGCGTTTTGTATCAAAAGTATCAATGTACAACTAATATTTTACTTCATGACGCTGGTGCATAAATCACACTCGAAAACATTACCAAATACAACATGTCCTTCACCGCTGCCGTCACTGAAGAGGTAACCGCTGCATTTACGAGTCCGAGTTTACGAGGATTCGTTCTTTTGTGCTACATTTTGAACCTGGACCCTGCATTTTAAGTTTTACCTTAGAATTCAATAAAGACAAACAACGCTCCTTTTATATACACTTGTCTTTCAGAATATTAATTGTGCCAAATGAACTTGATGACAGCCATTTTTTTTCATTCTTATGGTATGTAGAATGTATCAAAGAGTATATCTCAGTAAATTTTTGGGCTTCGGAGTGAGAGAATAGAGTGGAGGACGCATGTCTAGCATTCCGCTCGCCACGGTCCGATGAACCGAGTACTGATCGAGTGGCTATGCCGCTCTTTTCTTGCATTTTGCCACCTTCAATGGTGCATGGTGCGCTCCCCAACACCTGTTTCATGGACATGAAAAGGTGTGTATTTATTATTCTGTTACTTCCTCTTCTTTTTAGGTCCATCATACGTATCTGGTGGGCCCAGAAACCCCGGATTGCGTGTATAGTATACTGTATACTGTCCCCACCACCCGCGTAAGCCCTCACTCGAGGCAGCGCTACGATCCATGCGTCCACGGCGATGGCGAAGATACCAGTAAGCCCCAATGCTGACGATGACCCCCGCCGACCGCTGCCACGGCTACGAATATGACCCCATCCCCTTCCCGACCGACGAGCACTCCCCACATCGACATCGGTGCCAATCGCCCCCGCACACGAACTCCGCACGGTACGACAGTATAGAATACGTCCCGAGATCTAACATCGACCACCATCTCCGCGCGCGAGGCACCATGAAACGAACAACCGACGACCAGGACGCCAACGCTGAGCAGGACGACGACAACGACAAGTTTCTACTGTGAGATAGTTCTATGGCATGGTCTTTGGGAGGGCTGATGTCGAAGGAGAGCAGACATGGATGATGTAGGAGGGCGGGAGACGGCGAGCAGGATGGCAGGACCAAGATCGGGATGCTGACAGCGAACGACGACGATGACAAACATGCCCTTCTGAACATTGAAGGAGAACCCTTGGAGGTCACGAATGCCACAAGAATTGTGGTCGTACAACGATTCTCCCACCCACCGCCGCCCACCCCGCCGAAAGCCAACATCGGCCTCCCCCACTCCACTCACGCACCCCAGCCACCCCAGAGTCGCACATCCCCAATTATCTAAATGGGGGAATACGACTCTGCTGTGTTCCAGTGCCCCGTTTCCCCCATTGCCAGGCATCGCTACTCCGTCCACATACCCGCCCTTTCCACCCTATAACTACCCCTACGGACAAGCTGCCACCACCCCTGTTTTCGACATCGGGGAATCCAGTGGTGAAGTTAGCTTTCCTCTCCAACCTCCTCATCGCCGTTAACAGGGTTTCAGCCCTTTCCCACCCCTTTTCCCATTGCACCGCAACCTCTCCAAATTGATGCAGATATTACCGTTTCAACAAACGACACTTTCTGCAGTACTCGCTGCCGACTCGTGTACCCACCGTGCTCACTGCATGGATTCTAATTTTTGTATCTATGCATACCATTGTAATATACTACGTTTCACCAATATCGCCAGCTCTCTTCGTGATACAATGGGAGTTTCGCGGTGTTATCATGTCTGCATAGATATGTTTCATACTCAACACTGCTGCCGTCGTTGCGCTTACGCGGCACCGTCACTTCCCAGTGTCGCTATACATTATACATACACACCGTCTCTCCCTTCCTCAATAGGTGTGTATCGTCCGTCTGTCTAGGAGAGACTACTTTGTTCCGGGCTGTTCCACTCTAATGTCAAGGACAGGACAATGTAGTACGTGGGAGCGTCGTACCGAGTTCTACCTGTTCAATCAAATGTACTGCTAATAGAATTTCTTGACCCTGCACTCGAATCAAAGATAAGGCCGACGACGACGAAAAGGCTGATTTCTCGATAAGGAATCAGAAAGCAGGAGGATTGCATTAATACTACCACAATACACAATCTAACGAAGCGAAGAGCGGAGTCGAAGATACGCACCCGATGATGTACTTTCTGATGTCATAATTCCTGAGTCCTCTCATGAATTGGTGCTAGTCTATTCCGACTCCATCCTTGCCACACTTATGTAACACTTGCAAGAACACCATAGGTCTTTCCGACATGGGCGACTTGATGCTTTCTCTCATCACTCTCAACATCTTCAAAACCGAATTGCCAGTGGCCACACTTTACTACCACTGCGGCAATTGTTCTTCTTACATGGTATTTGGGGAGACTCAACACCCCTTATTTTGAGTGATGAAAATGAACATCTGCATCAAGATTTTTGGTACTTGTACTTCACTCGTCAGGAAGTTATCTGAAATGTGAATATTATGGACTTGCCTTACGGTTTACTAGTTTCGCTGTCACTGGAATTTCCACGTGGATTTCACCATGAATACTCACACTACTTAGTCTATTCCAACTCCAATTGGGTGCTTCGGACTCGTATCTGCCGTGCTCGCAATGGCCCACTTTGGCTAAGTTTCAAGCATAGATCCCCCAAAACGGGCGTACCACGACTGATGCCTTGTTACTCTTACGTTGGGAATCGAACTGACTGGCGTATCAGCTCGTCGCGCCTTCATTGCAATCCAAAGATCGATAGCCGGTAATAGCTCAACAGGTTAGGAAGGACCAGGACGTACCGTACGACTCCAATTGCTCATAATGGAGCGACACGAACGGCACAGGCTCATGCATGCAGTGAGTAATATCCTATCTCCGAAGGCGACCAGCCAAAAATCATACAACATGCGCTCTGTTGCTATATCTCACGATTACTCTGACTTGGTGATCAAACCCAGCAACGCTGCATGGACACTTCCCCGGTACGCTATCAGATACCTAAGAAGGCACCTGCAATGGGTTCCATCATTCGCCAAGAGTTGCCCCGTTTGTGTAAACCCAGTTGCGGTGGTGCACCACAGAGAGTCGAATCAGCCAATGCATATCCAGGATGATTGTGAAAATGCAACTGCACTTGAAGCTTAGAGAGGGAAAGTGAAGCTCGAAAAGGAGTACATAGATTCTGTGATGGACGCGGCACCAGTGGCATGACGTCCGAGTGTACAGAACGCTTCGATGGAAGGTAAATGGGTTTGCTACAGATATATAGGTATACTGGAATTGAAAATGAACGGTCGGACCTCTGAGTATCAGAAAACACGCACAGACAAGTTGGTGGTTCATGGAGAGGCGAGTCGGCCATGCGGACCGGATAAACTCGGACCTCCTTGTCACTGACTTTGATCAAGGTTTCACTGGCATCCGATTTCCTCAGCCTCCTACGACGAACCAGCACAATCTACCCCTGCTGTACTACCACTAAAATGCATGAACGCCGTTCTATACTGTCCAAAGACCCGCAGAAGAAAATCCGACGCGTTCAAATTGTTCGAGCTTGAACCACGTTCTTTCCGTTCTGCATCGTACGAGGCTCGAGCTAATCTCGTACGAACGCCGTCATTCTGATAACTATGCTGTATTCTTGATGTCTTTGTAGCTGTTCCTGTAGAGACGATACCCTCATCCCGCCATACCACCTGTCCTCATCGCTGCTCAGTCGTCGTTGATGTTCACTGGCAGGAACTTGATGGTGACGCGCCTGCCTATGCGTTATTTGGAATCTTGGCAACTGCGGGAACCCAAGCTCATCGCTGCTTGCACTCCATTTCAGCGAGCATGTCGCTTGCCATGTTCGTGTTGACGACTCCGAAATAAGTTCAAGATCTTTTCGACAAACCTACGTTCCGCTCTTCATTGTCAGACCGGTGGCGGGATACAACTATCGACTGCTAGGACTGACTTCATCACAGGGTCGTTGAGACTGACAGTGTCATGCGTTGCGCGGCTTTCACAAGCTCGCGTTCCTTCGCAAGATATCCGTGGAATGGGACAAAATGACCCTCGTCGCCGAAGAATCCACTCCAATCTTTGCTTCGACCGCGTCCAACTTTTTCTGTTAAACTTGTTGATTAAAATGAAGGAGAAAATTCTGCAGCTGCGCGAGAAAGTGACACGGCGAAGGCGAGTGCAATTCACTTCGACCGTGTTTGACACCTAATACCTGACAATCATTCAAGATCCTGAAATATCTCAGTGCCATATTCAACATGATGACAATATCTTTCTCTTCTCTTATGAGGTATGTATCACTCTGACCTCGAAATACGCGAGACGGAACTGAGATCTCATTTTGCAGAGATGATCAACTTCTTCCACGCACGGCAGCGTATAACTTCATAAAACCTTGTCCGTGTAGTAATCAAACATCCAACATCTTCGTTTCTTGTAATTGTTCCGTTTACACCAAAAAACCGAATCCCTTGATCGGCGTCTGTTTCATCTTGAGCGGTAACAAGCTCTTTTGATGGGCTACTCGAGAAGGATTAAGCTAAATGAAATATGGGAGAGAATTCCCATTTTGTCAGCCATCCCCCGATAGCTACCCATGGATTGGCGCTCGGAGCCAATGAATAATGCTCTCGCAGATTCTTCCTCGCCGCCTATACATGGAGCCCCTCGGCACCTCCCCAACTTGACCTTGCTCGTGACCTCTTCGAATGGGTACCGAGTGTGTAATCTTAGTTGATATCTGTATTGGCGCTAATCATCAGTCACAATTCCATAGACTTGCGCTTGTCTTGGCGTAAAACCACCGAATTGCAGTGTATACTGCTCGCGGAAGAATAGAAAGACACTGCCCTTAACAGCAGACCACCGAGGGTAGCTGGCATCGAGTCATGATTATGTGGTTTTCTTGTTCTCGGCAGTGCATACACTCCTGTCATCGAAGTCGAAGCCATGATGCTGTAAGACACGCGTTTACCGCATGGTGTAATATGTACAACGCCTTCTCTCCCATTGCACCTCCATTGCCGAGCATTGATATGTACAACCGGGTAGCCCCCTTATTACAGTTTCTAGATCGCTTGTGCTCATGCAATGGCAGCTATCATTTTCGTCGGATCAAAGGTATAGTCCTTTCTACTTTCACATTGGTCCTTTTGCTAAGCGCAACTACGACCTAGCTATCGAACTATTCAATCTACCCTCAGAAAGGGGTACACGGTCGTATTATCTCAATATTTTTGCGGGAAATATCTACGAAAAGACCAAGACGTACAAGGTGAAGAAGAAAGACCGTGGGACAACCTCGACACCCAGATGGACACTTGATCTTGATCTGTATGCCGTTTCGCCCGAAGGACATCGTTATTTCCAGAGCTAGAGACGTCTATGACTGGATGTAAGCTAAACATCCCAGCAGTCGACCGCCTTTTCCAACACCTACATCGTACCAAGTGCCGTTCAGTTGCGACGTATGATGTCCTGCTGGTCGGATACGACATGAAACAAGATTTGATGGCCCCCTCGCCGTACGATACCACGACTCGAGACAATCTTGTGCGAACGTGATGACGATAGCCCTGAGAACCTCATGAGACCTCCTTTTCTGGCCCTGCAGCTGTGCGGAGTCAAAGACCCCATCGCGCCGTAGTACTATCAGCGTCGTTAGTGTCCGGCGACTTCCTGGTGATGCGCCATTGCCTCTGCCTACGCTTAACAATTTCAGGGACTGAAGCTTGCCTGTACTCGTTCTCCGTTTCAGTGAGTTGACGATGAAATTCATAAGTCCACCCTCTTTGAAAATTCTGGGTCCGGCTCTCCTTTCGCGGACTATGGCGACGTACAATGATCGACACGAGGGTACAAAATAATGTTTCAGTGTCGTGCCTTGCGCTTCAAATGCCTTTGAACCTTCGTACTCTCCCAACTTTCTCTCCGTGCCGAAAAATGGTTTATATATTGACCTTCGTCGCCGAGTCCGACTGCCCTCATTACTTCGACCAGGCATATGCACTAAATTCTGCCACGAATAATGCTACTGCACAATACCTCTGAAAGTACTGATACCAGTGCAGTTGTCTGACAAGTCTTGTTTACAGGAATCATTGATCAATGCATACGACTACTTTCGAGCACTATTCAGTCGGCTGTTCTCAGAGCCATCTGCATAACGGCCTGTTCATCACTTATCTTGCGTTTTGAACTTCTAACTGACACTGATAATAGACGTGGAAATGTGTCATATAATGTCGCGAGAAGATGGTAATAGAGGTACTACAGATTCGGTAAGAACATCATCCCCAAATAACCGGTACTTCATCCTACGGGCGCCGAAATTAACTTCAACATGTCTGAATTGAAGATAAGCGGGAACTCACGAAATACCAATGCACCCACATCCCCGTCTACCTCTGTTGGCTCAGAGAGACATCACTCGCTGCCAATGGTGTAATCAGCTTGTAATTGCGTTTCGAGCCGTGAACCTTTGACTTACAGAAGGGAGAGGGTGATGTCGCCGTTAACCTTGGCCTGGATGGCGATCTCCACCTCGAGGTTGAGGTCCAAACGGAGCTTCAAGGCCTCCTTGGGTGCGACGGCGCCCTTGTTGGAGCGTCCGACGAGTTGTCCGCCAGTGACGGAAGAGGTTTCAGCAGAAGAGAATTTGGTAGCGGTTTCGGGGGCAGACATGTTGGTGCTGTGGATCCTTGCAGAGTGGTCGATCCTTTTGTATGGTTCGAGAGGGGGTACGGGCAACGTTATGCACGCTGTCCGTTTTCCAGATGCATGACCATAGACCATAGCAACTGCATAGACGGCCTCGAAGGCGAAGAAGCTTTCTACATGTCCTACTATTTCATAATATACGTGTCTGCCTCGAACGGTTGAGGACTCGACGTCCTTCTGTGACAATATGGGAGGTGTTGCAGTAACGTGTCCGACGACTGTATGCTTTGCATTCTATGGCAGTGGGTGCTTGTGGGTCCCACTTTCCGCGCCGGCGTTTCGACCGTGGGACTCATGTCGTTTGTAATTTTACCATCCGAGTCGCTCCCACTGGCACCCGCAGCCGTTTCCCTTGTCTCTTCGCCAGTGGCTGAGAGATGCTCACCAATTGCTCACGCTGTCAGTGACCGCCACCCATGGCCTGGTGAATCCAGTAACTACCTTGACTACCAGTAAAATTTCCGGAAGATGTCAAAAACTGCCCTGGAGTCTGGAAGTAGCGCTTCTCGTCATTTGGAGTTCTTCTCGTAGGATCAGAGGATATCAATGTTGCGAATAGCACATCGAAAATCTTTTTAGCGTCTGGACTTCAGGGACGACTTTGTCGATTTTCTCCCCTCAAGCGTATTCAATAGCCACTCCGCCACTGTCACGAATTTTTTCATGGAACAGGGAGGAAGTACTTTGAATTTGGTACGTCGCCGTCCCGTTTTCTCGTCACACGTCGTTCACGACGAGCGTAGACTATAGTACCTCTTGCTTTCCCTGTAACTCAGTCATCGGAGGATTATGCAACAGCGTTGGTCCCAAGTCCGTGAGCAGGACCCTGGCTATGCAACAAGGCATATATTTATGATCTTGCCGTCTCTGAAGTTATATCGCCGACATTGGCCACGGCCACCCACCGTGCAGGATCGTCGGTCTCTTGATCTCCGTCATTCTCTCTATTGTTTGTCTTAACTTTCTACCCTCTGTATCAATCCGTCTCGAATTCAAAACACTACGCTCGGCCCAGGGAAGGCGGCATCTTCTGCAGCCCATCAATTGCCAACATCTGGTAATGTATCGTTTCGCCGTTTTTTCATGTGCTGGTGACGTATCGACCGACTTCTAAGATTTCGAAAGATTGGAAGGAGGCTTCATTCATGTCCGCCATTCCCCGTGCACGTGTGTGACTGGGTTACTTATGTTCTTTGAGACAATTTTTGAGATATGTTGCGGCAGTGAGCTCACTCAATTCAGCTTTATTGGCGCAGTAATAATCCCTTAGCTCAGTCAAGAGTTACTAGCTGAAAATCCTCTTCGAACATCTGCCACTCGTTGAAACGCGGCCACGAGATTGCTTCAGCGGCATACATTTCCCGAAGGCGTTAACAATGGCCCCTCTTGCCACGGCCCTTTGTCTTTTCATTAACTATACTTTTTTTGTCATGGTCGACGTAACGTCATCATGCACAAGGCCGATTGTACCACGAATCCGGTACCGAGAACTTGTCTTGTCTTAAATCGCTTAATTCTATTTCATTTCACCAGTGCCACTCGCTATTTCGAACAATAGAGGCGCAAAAGGGTCTGCAAAGTTGCCAAAAACCCTATAACAAGCTGTGAGCATATATAAACCTCGCCAGAATGAGATAGGAACGTAACATTCAAAAAAGTTTCCTCTCTCTCTTGTGCGTGCTAACCACTCTTTTTTCCTCCCAGGCTCTCCCTCTCATCCGCCATGGCCGCAGCGATTGCCGCGCGTATGTTCGCTGGGGCGATGATGGGCACTCGTCACTCAGCGCGCCTTCCTCCACACGTCCCTTTCCAGCATTATGAAACGTCACCGCGCAAAATGTTCAACGTACGAAAAAAGAGAAAGGGCAAGGGCAAGAAACCCAGGAAGCCTATCAAAGCGGCCCCGGACGATGACAACTATCTGGATTTCCCTTTCTCCTCGGTCGCATCCAGAACGGGGTTATTCTCTGGTGGTGTGCCTTCGGCTACGTCTCTGGGACAGGTACCGGCCAGCGAGCAAGCAACCGCCGTGGACAATGCAGCACCCGATAATGCCACCATTGCACCGACCGCATCCCGAACGAGTTTATTCTCTGCTGGTATGCCTTCGACTACGTCTCTGGGGCTTGTACAGGCCGACGAGCCAGCGACCATCCCGGCAGGCAATGCAGTACCTGATAATGCCGCCGTTGCGCAGATCATCCCTCCCGCCGCGCCCACGCAACGCAACTCCGATCGAGTCCTCCAGAACAACTTGGAAGGGGCCGAGGCTATGCAAAAGGATGCCCGATTATTCGCGGAGGCTTGGACTCTCGACTCGTACAACCGACGTTTGAGCAGGAACGATCTGGGCCAGAATATCGACAAGGGGAAGATGAAGAACTCGCGCGTTCCGATGAAGCCCAAGCACCGTAGGCGCGTTAGGGCGCGTAGTCAGTCCGTGATAGCGATGCAGTTGGGTATGGGTCTGGGTCCTCACTTTCCGCGTACGCCCGCCAGCAGTCGTCAAAACACGCCCGATTTGACCGCCGGACCGCCGACAAGGGAGAACACGCCTGTGCCTGCACCTGGTCCGATGGCGGGCCCGTTGATGCTCCCTGACTGGAAAATACCAACACTTGTCCCTACGCGTCAGAACACGCCACAATCCAAGGATGGTCCAGTGGCGGGACCGTCGATGCATCCTGGCGCGCTTGAATGGAGAGACTTGACGCCTGTTCCGACGCGTCCAAACACGCCCCAATTTGAGCCTGGTCCGTCGGCGCCCCTTGGGTCGCGGACCAACCCCGTCAAGTTGGATATGATCGAGGAAGAACCAATGGATATCGACATGGAGTTTGACCCATCAAAGTAATTCTGCCGGGCTGATAGTTTGTGGTCCGGACAATTCTTTAGTATAATTCCCCGTAGGCAGGTCCTGCATCGTCTTTCCTTTCCTTATTACTACTTTTATTCATCTCCCTCGCTATTTATCTACCGATCAATTTTGCATCTTGTATCGTTCTATAGAATTGTTATCCCCCAAAGTGTTTATAAAGGTTTATAGCCGCCCTCAGATGCTCCGGCTTCCTCTTGAAATCAGTATACGTTGATATCGATTGCCTTCGTCAATATGGGGGAAACTCGTAGCGCCGTTATCTGATCTGAAGTGTACGTTTATCGGGAACGAGGATTACGCGAAGTTTCACCACCGCATGCCTTGAAGCCTGGGAGTCTCTGTGCGAGGTAAACTCGTGTAAGGAAATGAGCTTCCTAACTTTACTGACGGTTTCCGTGCTTTCGTGAGGCCTCGAGTATTCCCTCAACGGAACTGTATGGGGTGCTTCTATACTCAATCAAGAATACACTATGTAATATTATTTATTACCTACGGTTCCCTCAGAGACTGTATCTGCCGCTGCGGTGCCATTCACACAAGGCCCGTCTTCACTCATGGCACAACCGATACTGAATTCAGAATCACAAGCACTCAGCCGCGGAACGCCCTTGGAGGCTGGGCCAAGGAACCAAACTTCCGTCAAGCTGTCTGTCATTCAAGCTGCTATATTCGCCGTACCATCTCTTCCATTTCCTAGGGCAATGATGGTGGATCCCAGCCCATACATTCCGGCATAGCTTCAGAGAACCATTCTTGAGACGATAGGCGCTCTTCGTCACTGTAGCCCAGTAAGCTCCAATTGATATTTTAAATCACATCTAACTTTGCAGGGTGCCTTTAACATAGAATGTATATATTGATCGCCGTCGTGCACGAGCCCTAAATATGTTCAACAGCACCATGAAAAAGATCAGACAGGCTCAATGGAAGATTCCTGGGATAGAGTCTCGCTCGTCCCTATGATCCCATTATTCGTTCGACTTCTAGCAGTACTCTCACCCTTGCCGCAGAGCCTTCCGTGGTGCTACCCCCAATCTTCTTGCCTTCACCCATCCCTGTAGTAATGCCCTCATGAATAAGCGCCAGCACCTTCACAAACTGCTGACCCCACATATCCTTCGCATCGGACCCGAGAACAGACAGGCCCGCTGATATCAATGTGTTTAATCAGAAATCAAGGTGGGAACACCGAGATACGTACTAGCCAAAAGTTCCGCGCCAACTGCTCGTTCCAGCATAGCCCTCCCTCCTCCGTCAGAGCCAAGGAGCCTAGCGATCCACGCCCAAAACATTGGCGTCCGCCACATCGACCCATTCAATGGGCCTTTTTGTGGCTGAATCGCCAGTACACCAAAGTATACTCTCATAACCCCGTTGAGCCGCGAGATATACATCTCCTCATTCTCCCACAACATATCACCGTTGTCAGCCGTCTGCTGCCGATACCCCATCGCTTTCTTCTTCTCGACAACGTTACCCCACGGTTTCCCATCCCAATCGCGGTCACCGATCAGAGTAGGTACAGCCCATCCCCCAGTCCGAGCAACAATCCGCGCCCAGAAGACCTGACCGAAACCTTCGAGTGTCTCAAGGAGGTTGAACGCGACTTTGGACAGTGGGTAGGCAGATTTCTTCTCGGCTGTGACTTCGGTTTCGGCTTGAAGAATGATGGCCTTAGCAAGGGTGGATAAAAGAGCGGCGTAGATGACAGGATGATGTCCTTGTGGAGGTAACAGAATTTGGACGAGCTGTGTTGACTATGGCATCTCCTTAGCAAATTCGGAGCACGGCATACCTAGCGAAAACCTACAATGCGATTGATGGTAGCCTCATCATGCGTTAATTGACCCATCTTGGGGGTAATTTGACGACGGAAGGTACCCCAAGTCGATTTCATCTCCGCTGAGTTCCCGAGCTTGTTCTTAGCGACAGAAAGTACATCAGTTTTGAGCGCCTAACAAAATGAGATGGTCAGCTGGAAAGCGAACATCGGGCGAGGTCTCACCTGCAGAGTTTTCCTAGCCTCGCGCCAATCACGGTCTGCAGTACTCATGCCCAATTGTTCTCTCGTCCCTTTCTGTGCCTCGAGTTTCTCTTGCGTAGCCTTCTTCTCAGCCTCTACTCGTTCCGTTTCCTCCCTCTCTTTCTGCTCCTGCTCCTCCTTTTTCCTCTTCTCCGCCTCCTCCTCTTGTCGCTTCTTCTCCTCTTCCGCACGTTTCTTTTCCTCTTCCAGCCGTCGTTTCAGCTCAGCTTCTCTGACTTTTCTCTGCTCCTCATCACGTATACGCTGCTCTTCCTCCATTTGCTTCTTTACTTTACCAGCGTCTAGAGCAATTGCAGCATCTATGCGTCGCCATAATGTATCCTGTCGTTCTTTCCACCGTTGACGCATTACAGCTTCTGCTTGTTGATGTCTGGACCGCCATTCGGACAGTTTCGCGTTAACGGCGCGCTGTTCCTCCGCATGTTTTGCTTGAAGCAGCTCCATTTGTTGTCGCTTAACATTATCTTGAGCGTCATGAAGGAGTGACTGGAAGGTGGCGTGATTCTTCCGGGCTGTTCGCTATTATAGTTGAGCTAGATCTTTTTGTGAAAGACCTGGATACGTACGAAAGATTCCCGCCGAACGTTTCTTTCCCAGTCTTCATAAGGGTCATTATGTCGAGCTCGTAATCGTATAGATGCCAGGGCTTCTTCCATCTGTCGCTGTTCTGATTCCGACAATGCTTTGGACGGTGACTTTGGAGTGGCATGAGTGGATATTGAAGATGATCTATATCGGCCCTCCTTCAAAAAGACATCACAAAGACAAGGCAGCATGACTCACGCAGTGGGGCGGGCACGAGGTTGAAATTTCTTCTGACTCCGATGGCGCCATTGGGGCGAGAGCTCATTGTCGGATGAGGCAGAAGGATCAGAATCTTCTTCAGAACTTGATACTGATGACATTTCATCACTGTCGTCGTCTTCATAGACGTCGTCCACGACGTGATGTAGTCCAAAGGTGGAAGACGTCCTTGTTCTGTTCTTGAGCGATTGCGTAGTATATATAAAATGCACACACCTTCCCCTCACTGGAGAGGGCGACGGGGAACGAGGGGCCCTAAATCTCATGACGCGCCTCCAAGTACCTCAATATTTTGTTACCGAGCCTCCTAGCCGCTCCCTATGTAAGACTTCAACTGTGCAATATGAACAAAAGCTTTCAACAAAGCAAGAGAAAGCGAGTCTAAAGGCGATACCAGGGAAATGGAGAAGGTATATTGCAGGTCGTGGAGGTTGGACTTCAAGATTTCAATGTTCAAATGTCACGTTCTTGCCTCGATCACGCTATTGTCACGAGTGACCCGGAGAATTCGGTCCGGCTCTGCCGGACCCAATTTGGGAAAGTGTTGCGTCACGTCACACCCTTGACGCGTACGCCCTCCCATTGCAGAACTTCCTACCTACCACCAATTGCTCTTGCCATGGAGAACTTATTTGCCATCACTGGGAAAGGATATGTCATTGTTGCTGCAGACACGACATCCGCACGCTCAATTGTCAAGATGAAGGTCGACGAGGACAAAATTAAAGTACTGAGTCCCCATTTACTCATGGCGTATTCTGGCGAACCAGGTTTGTACTCATTGGTTGCGCTGGTGGGCATCTTCTTACCGATATCCTGTATAGGCGACACTATTCAATTCGCTGAATATGTCGAGCGCAACATCCGTCTCTTCCAAATACGCAATACATACCCTCTAGGCCCTTCAGCAGCCGCGTCATGGATTCGGAGATCCCTAGCAGAATCTCTGCGTTCCCGAAAACCGTACGCCGTCAACTTGCTACTTGGAGGGTACGATACAACCAAGCATGAACCTCATCTGTACTGGGTGGACTATCTTGGAACAATGACGGAGGTGCCGTTTGCCGCTCATGGTTATGGAAGTTACTTTGTACTAAGTTTGCTGGATCGGTGAGGCGGTTGTCATTGCGTTGTGGACTATTCGGCTCATTCGAATCGTACCTACAGGTACCATAATCCTGAGGCGTCGCTGGAAGAAGGACTCGCGACCCTCAAGCGATGTATCGCCGAAGTGGCGAAGCGTGTAGTTGTCAGTCCAGGGCAATACAAAGTCAAGGTTGTAGACAAGGACGGCTCGAGGGAAGTAGAGATTTGAATAAGAGGCGTTGTCACTGTTACGGGGAAGCAGGCTTTTACTGCTGTAAGAGTTGTATTAATCATGCAATGTGACCGCATCTTTCTTATTACATGTTCACATGACCATTGTCCGCCAGGACGTGTTTTACAATCACCGATTTTCATGAGAAACGACATACTGTACTTGCATCTTCCACAGGTACAGAAATGTTTCTGTTGGCGTCTCAGTGGCACTCTCACACCAATGCTACGGTTCAAATCTTGACAACATTGTTCTCACCTCAAATGAATTACTGCAGCTGGGCTTTAGTAATTAATGTTGCCCAGGATCTTTTCGGGTACTGCCTGGTATTTATCGCTTCAAAAGCGGGGCAAACCAGGAGTGCCGCTGGGTTTGAATGTGACTTGATGTTCAGATCGAACGTTGAGGAGTCATGAATATCAGTAATCATTCCTGTGAAACCCGAAGATCCCTCGCGACTTGATGCCGGGTGCTCTTCCTAAATTGTCCATAAACCTAATTTCGAGACCCTTCTCTCAACTTCCTCGGTGAGGTTACACCATGCTGTATCCCCGTCCTCATTTTCTACCAATTTTCTTCTGTGTGTAAAGAGGTGTAAAGTGGCGTTACGTTCTGTGGCGCCAAGAGATCAATACGTTGCCCTTTATGGTAGATATCCGCCTCCAGCACCGCCAACATGATAACAATCGACGCCCGGCACTGTTGCTGCAGATGAGTGGAAGGCCTATCAGCGCCTCCCCCAGAGGCTTAGGACTCTGCGAATACACAGGACGATCTCAACTCGGTTTTGTCGGAACAATGACAGTGGGGGCAACCACCATCAAGACAATAGCCATTGAAACAACAAAATTTGTCGATTGTTGAACAAATGGGTGGCTTGAATGCGATGCTCTACGCCTTTAAAATATCTTGGGTCTTGGCGATGATTCCCCCTTATTCTTTCTCTTGACGACTCCCACTTACTGGCCTAGCGCCCTCTTTCCACTTGTTCCCTCGACCTTTCACTCTTTCTAGGTGCAATCCTACTAATGGTCAACTACACTATCCTCGCCGGAGGTTTCTCCTCCGCGATCGCCACATATTTCTTTGACGCAGGCGCCAAGTCTCTTACCCTGACACAACAGAATCCATCTGGAGAAAACCCATCGTGGATTGCTCAGCATCCTAATAACAGCCTTATTATATAGTACGTCGCATCTATCGCTCAACTGACCTTATCTTGATCTTCATTCATATAGTGCGGTCAATGAAATACAGCCCGTAGGGAATTTGCAGTCTTTTTCTGTCGGTGACGCAGGGCTTCTGTCCCTGGTGGATACTGTGTCTACGGGCGGCAATGGTCCAACTTTCACCAATCCGCTTTCAACGGGAGAAGTGACAGGCATGAATGTAAGTCACCAGTTCTCTATCTACCACAGCCGCATCTAAAAAGCTGTGATATGCCCAGTTTGGATCTCCCAACTGCTCTTTCGTTGCCACCGTTCCCGATGATCCCCTTCACTTCGAAAAGGATTCCTCGATCATCGACTTCCCCGTTGGTCCCAGCGCCCCGTCTAACCCTCACATGTCCCTTGAACATAACGGAGAAGTCTTTGTTCCAGACTTAGGCGCCGACAAAATCTGGCGAATCGTAAATGATGGTGCCCCGGGCAAGTTCAAAGTCCAGGGCCAAATAGACATCGATGCAGGTGCTGGACCAAGGCACATTGCTATTCACGGTACGTCTTGAATCCACCCGTTCCCTCCGCTCCCGGAACTCCATTCTGATAGTAAGGCTGTGTCTTCTAGATGACATTCTCTTCACGGTGCATGAAAAGACGTCCACGTTGACTGCTCAGCATATACCCGAGGCGCCTAACGGTACAACGCTTCCTCTTCTTGCCAATGTTTCTGTTGTGCCGGCCAATCCCCCTGAAGGCACCTCCTTCGCGGCGGCTGAAATCCTCATCTCCACTCCGACTGAACGTTTCCCATCACCGCTAATATACGTGAGCAACCGTAATATTGGGACCACGATCGATCCTGCGGGCGATACAATCGCAATTTTCCAGTTCAATAACGGAACGAGTTCTGATTCAACGTGTACGGAGAGTACCAAACAGCGGATGAAGCGCGTAAACAAGATCGCAAAGCGGGGCACAGAATCTCTGGAGCTGTTGGCCCAGGTACCGACCGGATTACAACAGATCCGGAGCATGAGCCTCGGCAAAGTCGAAGATGGTGGTGACGAATTTATCATGGCAGGCGCCAATACTGTTGGGGGTGTTGTTGTCTTACAACGAGTGGAAGAAGGTCGCAATTTGGTGGAAGTGGCCCGGAATGGAGACATTGCAAATAGAACGAGTTTCATTTTCCTTTAATGTTATTTGCTCTCAAGTTCGACATTCAATTGTAGCCTTCCATTCATTAATGTATCAGTATCTATTAAACGAATAGAGAGTTTCGACGCTTGAAGCTTCAGACCTAGGGCTTCATGTACGCAGGACTCCGAATTTGAGATTGCACGTTGCCTCCATAAGGCTTGAAACTCAAGATTTTCCGCGGACACCGTCTGGCCGAGAAGTTCTCTACGTGATATAGCTGAACCGTTCTATAGTGATTATAGATGAATGTGTTGGTGTCAGATATACGTTACACAGAACTCTATTGCTAAGTATGCAGGATCCGGATTGATACTCGTTGAGATGGATAGTAAATAGGAAACCAGTGTTCCAAAATACTAAACTAGACCCAGTATTTTTATCGGAAACTTGGTGTTGGTGTTGGTGTTGGTACCGGCACAAGGTCCCAATCAGGAACGGCCGACTTGGTACATTGTGACCACCCAATGTGGCTGGGCAGGCTCACTCAATGCGAGGCAGGAATTGAAGCGGACCTGAATTTTTAGCGGGCCGATTTTGTTCCGATTTTGACCGCATCAACTCTAACATTAACCCTGTCCCAGTCGCCTTTTGCCACGTTTTCTTTCTTCCACCCCATCCTGAATCTTGTCGTTCGCAGTATGGGATCATTTTCTGGGTTGGTCCTAACTCTATCGATACTCGGAATGTTGTCGGACTCTCTGCAATCTCATCAATCAGTAAATAAAATATGTGGGCGCTAAGATTTAGTTCGCAGATCGAACGGATGGTGTTAGATGCAGGGTCAATCTGAACGTGGAGTGTAAGCGCCAGATCTTTTAGTACCATGCGGCGTTTACTTGGATACAGCTCCCTGGAACCTCGCTCTCGTATGGGATGTCTGGCAAACATCTTTGTCATTTCATTAATAAATTTGATTACATTGACGGTCTCTCTCCCTCATTGACTGTTCTCGTTGGGGTTCTGATCCCGGAATACTCCTTCTCACACAGCCCTAAAACGCACGCTACCCCTTCTTTCTTCCTTACCTCTCGGTCCCCCTCATTGATTCGCTCAAATTTCCAACTCTTGACGTACATGAAACTTGTAGACGCAACAGAGGACCGAAGTCCATTTGTTGACTCTGGGACCTCTTCCTCTTCCGATACCTGTGTTGTTTCTGGAGTATCCGACCAGGATGACCTTATTGACGCCCACAAAGGTTCCTCGCCTGACGGTGGGTACGGCTGGGTCTGCGTCCTCTGTTCCTTTGTAGTTCATTTTTTTGCCCTTGGGTATGTTCCACAAACATTCACAGGCTGACAGAAGCTAGCGCTCATCATCTGTTAAGGATCGAGTCTTCCTGGGGAGTGTATCAAAGCCATTATTTCACATCACACGATTTAGGTCCAATTTCCAGCTCAGATCTAGCCTGGGTCGGGTCCATCCAGGCAACTGGGCAACCACTAGTTGGGATGTCAGCATTTAACAGCAGTTCCCATGTCTACGTGTTACTTACGCTACTATGAATAGTTTGGCTGGAATCTTGGCCCAACGTATCGGCTACAGGTTGACAGGATTTATCGGGACTTGTATTATGTGCATTGGATTGATCTCTGCGTCGTTTTCGTGAGTGGTACACTGCATCGAGGGGCGTATCCTTAGCTAAACATCGATGCAGTACTCACGTATGGCATTTATACCTCACCCAAGGTCGGTCATACGTACGTCATACCTGAAGCCATTCAACGTACTTTTCTAAGGTGTATTATTCGGCGTTGGGAGTGGGTTCGCATTCATTCCTGCCGTCTGCATACCTTCACAATGGGTGAGAGTTTCGTATATTAATGCCTGAGTCTTTCTTGACTTATGTTTACTTTTGGCTCCATGCGTGTAGTTTACTAAACACAGAGGTGATTCGCTACACCAAATTGCAGTACAGGAAACATTGAGATTCGTTACCCAGGACTCGCTACTGGAATAGCAGCTAGCGGCTACGGTCAGTCCGACCATTTATTTGTCATTTTCCCACTCTAAAACATCAGATTTTTTAGGTGTCGGGGGTTATTGCTTAGTCCTTTAACGCAGAGACTCATCGACCTCATGGGTTTCCGCTGGGCTCTCCGAATCACGGGATTGATGACTCTAGTTGGTAAGTCGTTAGTGACATATCTTCAATGCTATGCTTCCAAGGCGATGCAACTTCCTTATCATCACCGGGCGCCTTCATGTTTCCTATTTCATTGTTCTTTTTGTTTGTATCGCACTAACGAACCGCCTCCTTTTCTTAGCCCTCGGAGTGGCTGATATCTTCCTTCGGCCCCGTGCATCAGCTAAGCCGGCTACAAAGGTGGACAAAACATTGATGATGGACAAAGTGTTCTTGTTTCTGTGTTCTATCGGGTTGCTCAGTGGTCCTGGCTTCTACGTCCCCATTTTCTACGTTCCGGGTACGTCTTTGCAGTATCACAATGACGGGCTCGACAATTCTCACCTTGCGATGCATTTTATTATACTCGATTTCTTTTCTCAATTTGTCTGTTCTAGACTATGCCATAAACAAACTGGAACGCAGTGCTCAGGATGGTGCAAATGCCGCAGCTCTCATATCGGCCTTTTCCGCTGCAGGTCGCGTGGTAAGTACTGGTTTCAAGCGTGGAGAAGACCTATGCTTCGGTTTCCATGTGAAGATCACTGGGCGCTTATTATCATCATACAGCTTGTCGGTATAGTCGGCGATCGGCTGGGACATTTACCCGTTCTTTCCTTGTGTCAATGCATGGGCGGTATTGCACAAATGGCGATTTGGCCTTTCGCTGGCAGCCTCCCCAGTTTGATGGCCTTTTCGTCTATCTATGGATTTTTTACCGGTGGTTATGTCAGTTTGTATCCAGTTGGTATGTTGTTCGCTTCAGATATTGGAACACAGATTTAATTGACGACATTCCAGTTGCTGCTGATCTGTACGGCGTCGAAGGCCTGGCAAGCATCACTGGAATCATGTTCTCCAGTTTTGTGGTGTGTACATACCACTGTTTCAATGAACTCGCTATTCTGATGAACAACGTCGCTAGCCGGGAACGCTTCTTGGACCTCCCATCTCAGGAGCTATTCTTGATTCTCACACCAATCCCCTCACTGGCAAGATCAATTTTCTTCCCGTACAGCTCTTCGGCGGCAGCTGGCTACTTGGGTCGGCTTCCATGGCAGTCATGGTCCAGATTTTTCATGCCAAGGGAGGTTCAATTGCGCTGGTGTGATGCTCCATCCGACATTGTCCTTTTTTTTTTTTGAGTTCCGTGTATGACTTGAGTTTGGGGTTCGGGGTGGGTTAGTTTGCCGTCCTTAGTGACTGTCAAATATTATAACTCCCGCCGTTCCTCAAATTTGACATACTTCGTACTCCTTGGGGTACCGTGGATTTCACAAATGAAGGGCATGAAACTACATGCCGGGTAGGTTGGAAGACGATCTTAAGACCTACGATTGTCTTCGTCAAGATCTCGATCTCAGAAGCCGATCGAGTGTAAATGATCGAGTCGCCGATCTGCCTGACACTCGCGGTCCCTTGAACCAAAAAGTTACCAGGTTTGGATGGTCTGCTCAATTCAAAAAGAAAGAATAACTTGATTAAAAATACAAAACAGGACTGCATATCATCGGAGCCATTTACAGAATCTGCGAGTATCCTTGGTTGTCAGATTTTGAGACATTACGATCAGACCTTCTGGTGTATGCTCGAATGATCGTTCACTTCAAGCTCTATGCTTCCGGTTAGCAAGTTTGAAGGTGTGTATAAGAGCGATCGACTGACCGTGTTCTTGCTTGATGATGTTCTTATCTCGCTCTTCCTTACTAATAGCACCGAAGATAACATCCATGTCTTCAAGACTACGGCCCTTCGTCTCCGGAATTAGACTTTATGATTACAGTCAGCACGGAGGTTGAGATACGCATGCATTGACGATGATACTCACATTGCGAATAAGCCCATCGCACCGACATTTACGGTAGCAAACATAACAAAAATTTTCCAACCCAGATTGGTGACCATATCCGGAGTGACCTTGGACACGACGAAATCTGTCATCCGATCAGCAAAGAGTTGACAGATAAATGATACAGGATACTCACTCCACAACCACTGAGAAGCGCTGGCTAATGCTAGGCCGTAATGTCTTGTTCTGGTTGGGAAGATATCTGATACGTAGACCCACGGTAGTGGTCCCCATCCCATCGAATAGAAGCAGACGTAGATGTACAGCATGGCTGCCATGGCTTGGCTGGCTGGCTCGGGCGATATAACCGAGGTATCACTGGAGCTAGCTGCAGGTGGCGGATGTGTCTTTAGAAGTGCTCCGACGATATAGAACAAGATGCCCATTCCAAACGCAGAAATGGTTAAGGATAGTTTTCGACCAAGCCATTCGACTCCGAAGAAGACGAACAACGATGTGGATACTAATTTGACAACACCATAGATTCCAGATGCTAGAAGTGAGTTTTTTGTACCAGTATAACCGATGGATGCAAATATCTGGGGCGCATAATAGTTCACGGCTGAAATCGTACGAATGACGTTCAGCTAGATAAAACGAGGACGAATGGGAAACGCACAATTTTGACCCGACCACTGCTGTAAGAGGAAGATGACGAACGCGATCACGAACCGAATGAAGTTTCCTTTTCCGAAAAAGGCTTCCTTCCACTGCAGACCCTCACGAGCCAAGCGCTCCTCCTCAACAACGGCTTCGATTTCGGCCATCTCGTGGAGGACTTTCTCGGAGTTAAGTGGGAGTCGTCGCAAATAGGCGAGGTTCGTAAGTGCATCATCTTTTCGGCCAACTGAAGCGAGCCAACGAGGCGATTCCTAGTCTTTGTTTAGCCCCGCATCCAAGTACAAGTGGGTGAACGGGCACACTTTGATGGTCAACAATCCAAAGGTCATGATCCCAGCTGGCACGAGCTGGAACCCGAACGGGATCCTCCATACATTCGTGCCACCGGCAATATGAACTCCGATACCATCTTGGGGTTCATCGTTTTTAATAAAGGCGAGTGATGACAACTTGAACCCACGCACAATTAATGAAGTAGGACAGCATGACTCCAGTGGCCACCATGATCTGGAACATCCCGGTGATCCGTCCTCGGACTTCCTTGGGCGAGCACTCGGAGACATAAGCTGGAGCCACAGCCGAGATCCCACCTATTCCAACACCAGAGATAACTCGCCCGGTGTAGATGAGGGCAAGACCGTTTGAGGGGGACTCGGCTACGGTCGTCAGAATCTAAACGCCATATTTAAAGATGGAACAATGATGGAACGAGAAACGGACGCACTGCACCGATACAGAAGAAAAGAGAATATATGAGCAAAGTGTATCTTCTCCCGAGCTTGGCTGATACAGAATGAACTTTTCGGATAGAAGAAGCGTTCGACAAGGACTCACGGGATATCGGAACACTACCCAAGGCACCGAAGAAAGCTCCAGCCTGGAGAACAGATACAACATTGGATGAGATGTTGTTTACTTTGTGGGTATCCTTCGTTCCATCGGCGTTGAACATTCCGAAATGCTGCTGGAAGTACGGGTGATTGACAACACCACCGCCGACACCGCTGAAAGTCAAACACCGCATAAACGCCACCGTTCGAAAGACGACATTTAAGAATATACACGCACGTATCATAACCGAATAGGACGATTCCCCAATACACGACGAACGCGAGCCCTACACCATAAGATGAGGGCGGGAACAAAAAGATGGAATGAAAACTGACAATAGACCCGGATATTCTGGAATCTGCCATCCTCCATGGTGCGGTACGTATGTGATGGGAAGAAAGCACGAATACATGTGTACGGCAGCTACGACTTTTTATACCTTCCCCACCTGACCATCCGCCTTAATCTGTGCGGGGAACGGATGTGGGGAACGGACGGTCCGAGCGGTCCGAATTTACCCCACATCGCGCGGCTATCGTCTATCTTCCCGTTAGTCTGCTCGTCGGTTCAATTTCAAGCATCCGTCATCGTGGATTAATAAATCAGAGCGTTTTGAGGAGTAGGAGACTGGAACTCTAAATTCGTTTGTGCGACGAAGCGAAAGGTGGGAACTCCGTGGGCAATCCAGCGAATATTTGCCGATGGCGGGGAATTGTGCCTGGTTGAACGGCGTCCATGCGGGGCATCCCTGGCATCGGCTAATGTGCAAGAAAACCTGGGATTCAACACTGAGGTCCTCCAAGGTTCTAGTGGGCGAATCACTTGTCCCTTTTGTGGCCAGACGTATACTTTGTTAGAATAAAGTGTAAGAGAGCTGTCCCAAGAGGTGCCGGATCTCTCGGGGGCCGTAGAATAGAAGTAAATGTCCAGTTCCATCCACGAAACGTCGGAAATGCACTGTTGGGGATCGACAGAAAATGATCGTCTCAGCTGACCAGGATCCTTCCCGAAGTCATATTGCGATACGTTCCTGTGGTGTACACACTTGCACACAGCGCCAGAGCACAGCTCAGCGCACGAGACCAGGATAATCGAATTGATGAGCCTGAGTACCAAAAGGGTCTTGAGAAGTGGTGTTTATTAATTTATTGCGTTAGTCTGAACGCGCAGGCCTCAGGTCAGGCACACGCAGTGGACTGCGACATCAGCAGCGACATCTCGTGTTATTCGTTCCACGTAGAATGAGTCTTGGAACATGATTTTTTATCAAGTTCATCCCTGTCGACAGATATTCTCCTTTATTAGACGCAAATTGGTGAGAATAACGCCACATACAAGTTCAAAGCATTAAGTCTCTGGGAGATATGCTAGATTCCAATATTTCTGATGTTGGTAAAACATATCGCGTTCTGAGAATGACTAAAGTCAGTAACGGGAGAAAACCTTCCGGAGTGCGTCGGTCTTGAATGCGCAGTGTGACAAATCGCCTCTTTACTCCCCCGTTTTTTGGCAGTATTGCGATAAGCTGGTTGTATTTAGGACTCCGGCTTCGGTTTGTCAATGCTACAATGCGCAGCCTGAGCTTTGATTGTAGAAAATACAATCGTGTGCCCAGAGGTCTGACGGCCTGAGAAAGTCAGCTTCTTGATCGAGAGAATTCTTTTTCGTTCGGGCATTTCATCCCTAGACAGGCTGAAGCCTTCAAGTCCGAAAATTGCGACACCTTCCGAAGAAGAGACAGAAACAGACGGCCCGGACCAGACATCGGTCCGTCAAAACTAATCAGTTGAAATAGAATAGGCCCAATAGACACGGATTGTCTAAGCGCTCAGGCTGCGACACATAGTAGAACGAGTGGAGCCATTGATACCCATTGTCATCTCGTGTTGAACGTTCGACGTCGTACATAGACTGTCAGGTCACCAAGTTCACCCCGAATTCGTGAAAGAAAGTTTCTCGAGTAAAAAAAACCGCATCCCGGCCCGAGTCTTTTAAACCAACAATGGGAAATGTTCGAGAGATAAAAATGCGTAGCTTGGTCGCTGTGAGGTGGCCTCCTTCTGCCCGAATAGAAGTCATGGATCGAGATAACACACCGTTCTTCGGACTACTACATCGCGAGATGGTTGAAGCTGTTCTTATATTTAGAACTCGAGAAAATAGGTGTATCACGGACCGTGGGACCACACCGGAGCTTTGACGTTCAAAAGATATATCCTGCGCCCAGGGAACGAAAGCAAGAATCCGCACGTCGGGTGAACTCGCAGAGAAATTTGAAGTTTTTTGCAAATCAGGATACCGTTGCCTCGCGCAGGAAGGGGCTCAAAGATGGGTCGAGGTCCGAGGAGAAGTTAAGTGCACTGATTTTCCGGTGGGTGTCCACGATCAGGATGACGAGACCGGGTGTGCTTGAGTGCAGCATTTTAGTATGTATGAAGAATCTACCTGCTACTTGCCAGAGATATAGGATTTCGCACAGTTGCCTAGGTTCCAGAGATATTGCAGGCGAGATCAATGCAACCCCGCCAAGCGAGATGATGTTTCTTAAGAAAGAGCGGAACTGTGCCTTTTATTAGATACTACCTGATCCAATTACTATAGCTATTATTATTGAAAACGATGGGCATTAATGGGGTAGTGGTAACCTGGGTCGTTGCCATCGACCCGCCGGGGGTTCGATTCCCTCTTAATGCAATTGTGTCGCATTTGTTCTTATTTTGTTGGGGCTCCATCATATAAGGGCCTCGAGTCTCGAGTCTCGACCCTCGGGCCTCAGGAGTCAAAACATAAGACTCAATAGTCAGACTTAAAACGCACGATGTGGTGGCGAGTGTGCCCTACGCACGAAAGTGACCAAAGTGTGAGGTGAGTTAAAGTGACTCCAAGTTGCGATTTTTTACTACGGTATTTACAAAGTATTTACTTTACTCATTTCGCGTTTAATCCTATAAATAAAATTTGGTTGTACATATCTTGAATCTTCACATCGTAAACGGAATATATATGTAGTGATACTGAAGTTTCACGTTTCAAATTTGAATTCTGAACTGGGAACGTAGGCTTGAACATTGAATGATCCCTCGTGATACGTTATGGAATATCTCGTAGTGTCTTTGTGTTCCAAGCCGATACACGCAACGCAACTTTTACAACATGCGAGATAGCGCTTAGTCCGGCATCTTTGCTTCTCGCCTAGTGACACACTGGTGGTGTGTGCTAGCCTTAACAGTTTTAGTACATTATACGCTGTAAAATCGGAGCACACCATGGCGTAATACCTGATTTTCTGCCACATAATATTACGTCCCATATACAAGCGCTTGCTTCAAGCTAGCCCTTCCACCAATTGTCGACCTCAACGCTCGTATTGATGCCCATCGTGATGAACCCTGCAAGACCCTGGTTAATAACCCCACCCAGTAAATGCAATCTATAATCAGATCACGCGCCGTTAGTAATGGAAAAGAAGCCAACGCGACGGGATCGCACACCGAGTGCAGGTGATCCATAAAAATGACTTACTTGAACACGGGATCGTATTCCCCCTCCGGACCTTGCGAGTCTTCAAAGATATTCAGCGAGTCGCGCCAGTTCCGCGTACGGCCGATAGTGTCTTTAATGGGGTTCGTGGTGTAAGGGTGCATCTAGGGTGAGACGAGGTGAGAATGCGTGGGTGGGGGTACCTAGGTCCTACCTTATCGACTTGAAGATTCACATCGTCGTCAAAGAAGAACTGCCCGACATGGGAGAGCTTGCCTCCCTCGAACGTGCCGTTCGGGAGGGTCGCCCATGATTGGAAGACTTTGGCATGGACGTGCGTCGCGCGACCTTGGAAAAGGCTAAGGGTGCGAGGCATCGCGGGATGGGATTTGCGTACCTGTGTAGTAACCTGGGAAGATAGCTACGGATATATCGTTAGAATGAAACTGAAAGAAGTAGGAGATAACGTACTTGTAAATTGGGCGACACCATTCTCGTTGGTCGGCCACGCGCCTCGGAGAAATGTCTCATGACTATTCGTTCTGGGGAAAGCACTGAGGAGACCACTTCGTTTCCCGCCAAACTGGGGTTTCTCGTTAACGAGCTCAGGTTTCGGTGTGGGGTGTCCGGCGTAGTGGCCAGTAGCATTTGCTTGCCATATGTCGACGAGAACATTGGGAAGTGGTTGGCATGTTTCTACGTCGATGACGCCGATGTCAAGGAGCAGGAGGAGGCCGGCCTGGTACTCGGCGATGTTTTGGCGTACGGGGTGACCGGCAAGGTGATAGTAAGGACCTTCCGTTACGATGGGGGCTATCGAATCCAAAGGTCAGGCGATAGCGAGATAAGGAATGGGTTCGACTTACTCAGTACGCAAGAATTGTTCTCTATCTTAGCCTCTTCCGTTACCGGCGTACAGCTCATGAGCTCTTGCCCCTCCTCTCCTGGAAGGGCCTTCTCTTCGTCGATAGCGTCATTATACGAGGTGAATAGATCCTGGTAAGCAGGTAACGACGGATTACCGGCGAGAACCTTCTGAGCCCAAGCCCGTTTGCGCTGAGCGGTGAATTGAGCTACTGTTGGTGCACAGTGGTACGCTGCCTGCTGTAGCGAACGCTGAACCTCGATTTCTGCGTCAGTTTTAGGATTTGAGTGGGCGAGGGCAGCTGGTAGCAATGCGAAGAAAAGGAAGAAGGAGTGAGGAAGGAGGATCATGGCGGCGGATTCGGTTGGGCGATCGTCATTTTGCCTTATATAGTCGGAAAGTAGTTTCTCCGCTTCTATTTGATAAGGTAGTCCTTTTCCGGAAAGGGACGCTTCTACTTAACCGAGGTGGAGGAGGAAGATATTTATTCTGGTCGATGTCCCTGAGAAGGAAACTGACCAGAGTCCGTACTACACAATCAGTGCTACGGTACCGAACACTCTCTGGGCCAAACTGATTCGGCTTAGCCCCCGTAAGGTACGGCCTCTCAGAACTAGCTTCAGAGGTGTGAGAATTACATTAGTAAAGGAAGATTTGCTACACTACGTGCTGACACGGATGATATCATCCGCTGAATTCGAGGGGCGCCTCCTCTCAGTGAACAGCGGACAGCGACGAGGGCAAGCAAGGTCGTGGTGACGGTCGGGACCATTATGACATCGGAGTTTTCCGGAGCCAGGAGGAGCCACCAATCAAGTCCACAGAGAACTTTGAAAGACTTCGGCACGCCGTCGTGGTCGTGCGTTTGAAAATACCTACGAAACCACGACATATATACATTGAACACAAACAGACGGCCAACATCTCCAGTAGCCCCAGCGCTGTAGCATACAGGACGCCGTTGATATGACACACATCCAGACTACATTCGTTGAACCCGGCGAGATAATCAACATCTCCATGGTAGTCCCAGCGCTGTAGCATTCAGGACACCTTTACATGGGATGGGATTCGAGAATCCACCAAATTCTTCAGGCTCGTCGTTAACTCCCAGCGCAAGAGCATACAGGAGGAACGTGCGAGCTAAACGTAATACACTGTCCCAGCGCTAGAGCATACAGGACGCATCTTCCGGTTCTATTCCCAGCACCAAGGCTTACAGGAGACTAGCCCCACCATAAGTTTACGACACTGCACACAAGTTAAGAACTTGAGGGTCGCAGCGCGGTAACCCCTATTCCCCTTGGAGCGTCATCCAGTTGTTATGCAGGCCATCCAGCGAAATGAGGGCTGCTTGAGCAACCTGCGGCATCGCAAAGCCCGCTCCAATGAGATGGGAGTCCAAGAGAAGGAACGCGCGATCGACGGGATGGTGGTGGTCGGAGGGGAGTCGATAAGACTCCAATGGCAATGGGGTCACCAGTGGAGTCGACCAATGACTACCAATGATCACCGTTTCACTGTATCACTATTTTCAAGCACCGCTCATACCCCCTTACATCCTTCGAGATACGGTGTGGCTTCCTTCTTAACTTTCTTCTCATTGGTACATCCTCCTATCCAAAACTTATCTTGAACTATGCCCGCCACCGCTTTCCAAATGGCCCGTTTGCTTTCTCGTCTTCCTAAGATAAAGCAACCGAAAGGCAGTATTGAACGGCTCACCGCTGCACGCAAGCGCGAAATCGCTGGGTGCGGAAAAGACAATTCCGAGCTTCGTGAAAAGATCAACGCTCAACAGAACCGAATGTACAGATCCCGGATGGCTGATGAGAAGCTCATAGTGCGTCACTAATGTTTCTAATACGGACGATAGTCCATAATCTGTATTAAAAAAACAGTTCGACTCAGCATCTCGTCTCCATCGAATCGCGCGGCTGAGAGAGACGGAGTCTGTAAAGACGTCGCTGGATATCATAGATCATATCTATCGACAGCGTCTCGAAGGCGCCGTAGGTCCCCTCCCCCCCGACCCGCAGTTTGTCCTCTCCGCAATCATCGATGGCGCTCTCGATATCTCATCAAAAGTTTACGGTACCCCATTAGAAGCGTACAGCTATTCCCGGAACAAGGTCATTTCTATCGTGGACCCCACACTCCAAGAGGACGAGGTCGACCAAGCGGGACGTTGTCTGTACAGCTCTTGTCGTCTCCTGTACAAGGGTTGCACAAGTCCCATTGTCTTGAAGGAGGGCGAATTGCCCCCTCCGTCAGTCGCGGCATTCTTCGCACTCGCTCATTTCTGTGACCGGGCGAATGTGAGAGTGGAGTATCGGTCGAAGAGTGGGAGCGTATTGCTTAGAGGTCCATATATTAGTAGTACCATCGGAAAATCTCTCCAAGGGTTGTTCTGAGGGTGTGAACTGGCTTGAATCCAGTTTCCCTTTGACTCGGTTGTCTATCAACTAGAGCGAACATAGCTGCGATCTCCATTTTGATGCCTTAACATGAAATAGTCGGGAACTGGTTTCTCCGCTGCTATTTGATAAGGTAGTCGGAAGGGGTCGTATAATTGATTCCCGAATTTCCATCGTGGACATCCACATTCTTTCCGGTTCCTTCACCTCGTTCTCTCTTCCCCCTCGCCTTCTCACCATTCAACGGCTCGCTCCGGCTTCTCCGTACCGTGCCCGTCGTCGGCCCACACCAGTACGTAGCACAGACACCTCAGGCCGTGTACGCGACGACATGGGCAACTCCACCGGCCCTTCACACATGGACTCTTCCCTCGCTAGCGCACATCGGCAGTCACTCCCATAACGGCAACGTCTTTTTATATCACAATCCTTGACTCTCACGCGTACTCCACGGGTGGGCCCACAGGAGAGATTCACGTACTCGAACCTGCGACTGGAGCATGGAAACAAAAAAAATACAAGAGATTCTATTTATTGAATCCGGAAGACTGGATGAAGTTGAAAAGACAAGGTAAGCGCCGAGATACAGTTCTCATGCGATAGAGTTCACAGCAGACGGAAACTATGGCTTCGTTCCGGTTCTTGGGACAGAGGAGATCCATATCTTCAAGAGAGGTACCAATGGGACGCTCGAACGCGTAGCGAAAGCCAAAGGCCATGCAGAAGACGGTCCACGGCACGTCAAAGTTCATCCGAACAGAGAGGTTGTTTACTGCGTAACCGAACATAGTACGTTTTCTTGAACTTTGTTTGAAATCGGAATGCTTGAGATGCGTACAGGCAATAAACTAGACGTATACGCCTTCAATACAACACCTACGCCATCTCTCAAGCTCGTCTCTTCGCAGCCCCTCTATGCTTCCGGTTCAGCCATTCCTACAGGGGTGACACGCTGCTACTTGCACCTTCAGCTAACCAAATATTCACAACCACTCGTGGGGAAACGCACCTCGAGCCAGGATACATCTCTGTCTTTTCTCTCTCCTCCGAGTGTCCGGTCTGCTTAGTGGCCAAGTTGAGTACTACGAGACCCCCACCTCAGGAGGGAAAGCCCACGCTATATACTTGCTCTCGAAGAATTCCGAGTCGTCCTCCACCGTAGACCAGGAATCTCTCTCTGTCCCAGCCGAGTCGGTATGGATAGTCTTAACAGACGATGACCCATGCACACAGACACCTGAACCCTACGCGAGTGTAAGAATACTCGAGTTGGACGGCTGGGGTACTGGTGGGATACGCGAGGTCGCGTCGTACGCTGGGACAGAGATGCAAGGCAGGAGCCACGCGGTTTACTTGCATGTACACGCAGATGTCGAGGAGGTGGTGCAGCATAATGAACTATGGAGCGACCAATGGTGTCGCATATGTTCTGACCAATTAGCGCTCTTTCGATTTTGAACTTGGCAGAACTCATTTATCCCCTTCGCTGCGTATGAACTGAGAGAATGCTACTGCTAGACTAAATTAGATTACGCTGTTTATTTGATTGCTTAAAAGAACGGGTTTACACAGTCTTTTCCAGAGGAGAGCCAAGCTTTAATCAACGCGCTTAACGCTACCACATATCGAGGATCAAGGAGTCTCTTTGACCACTCTTTTACCAAAAGCAAAAACAGCATTCATGTACATTTTTATCTCTCATGTTTGGACTCAAACCCAGGCGCACCGACCATACTAATATATCACCAGAGAGTTGGTATTCATGTTCATTGACATCACATATGCAAGTAACGGCGAGACTGGGGCCTGTGCATGAGTGCTTGTACCCCAAACTGGCGTATTGGAAGAATGGCTTTGCGATACGTCAGTTAATCAGCATTTATGAAACAAAGGGAACAAAACCTAACATACGCCCTCTTGCACTGTGGCAGGAGGGCGTATGTGACGATCTCTCTCGCTGGGAATCGAACCCAACACGAGAAAGCCATGTATACGCTTGCCCGGTGTGCCATCAGAGAGTTATTAAGGTCGTGACGGATCTTAGTTTGAGCTGCCCGTCATTTATGTAAACGGTGCGTAGCTCGCTGGTTCACCGCCTGAGAAGTGGTAGCCTAAAGTCGAAGAGGGACTGAACGAAATGAATAACGAGAATCCGGAAGGTGTATACTGGCAGATAAACAAATCAACTCGATGTGATAGGAAGAAAGAGTAAAACCTACTGTCCAAGGCATCGAAAATTCGAATCCGGGAGGACGCAAGACTTCCAAGCAAAAAGTGTCGCAACGTACACCCTCCCGTCCTTGGGAGGGCGCACGCTCCGATCTCTCCGGTTGGGAGTCGAACCCAACCTTCGCAGCATGCGCTTCGCCGATATGCCAACAGAGAGCTGAGCATATCCAGTGTCGCTGGTTCCATATTGCCGTGGTGGTTCGTTTATGTAAATTGATCCGCGTCTGCGAAGTATGCGACCCGGGACTTTTTAGGTAGCGTATATCTTGCCGCCTTCAGTTCCGCATAATGTTAGAAGAGGAAAATGTATACAGGCTATTTGTGTCACGTAGAAATCGACAGTTGTGAGGCCTACGCCAGAAACGAGCCGCGAGGAACTACCGAGTACGAGGGCTTGCCTGCAGCCTGTAGTCAGTGTTCCCAAATTGAAGCCTGAGGCAAAAAGCTTTGCAATAGACGCCTTTCCACATTGGGGAAGAGGGGGGTGTCGCGATACCTCCCGCAGGGAATCGTTGCCGTTCATCGTAACATTCAACACTGTCGACAAGTTCAGCGGAACGAAAATACGAAAGGCTTAGACTACTACGCAATATTTCGAGTGCATCTGAATGTATCCTTTTCCCATGAGGTCCGAGGAACTTTGCTGAGTCCTTCATCCTTCAACCGAGTCCAAGATCGACGTCGACCTCTGTCGGAGCCCACTGCTAGATACGTGCATGTCCCGAACAGATGTTTCTGCGAAATTGCCAAGGAAGTTGCTACCTTTCTCATCGTTTGGCCTCAGTATGTCTTCCCACAAATGCTTGTGTTCTTGTGTTCTTGTGTATGACGATACTATTCCTTCCTTGTTGGCGAACAGCATGGTACCAGGTGTACCGCCCCTCCCTCTGTCATCAGGTATGTATCGTCCGTCTGTCTATGAGAGACTAGGTACCAGGCGACTGGAGGCTGGTATAATAAGATACGAGGCATTGGGCAGCATCCCCAACAAAATCAGTCGCGCAGGAATGGTTATACGGCAGGAGGAGGTGAGAAGGAAAAAATTCACGGCGTACACCTTCCCAATTTTGGGACGGTGGGCGCCGCGATCCCTCTAGCTGGGAATCGAACCCAGCCTTTGAAGCCCGTGAATTCGTTTACGTGGACTGACGGATTCCCGCCTGCGAGCGAGCGTGCCTCAGATTGTTAGACAGCCAGGACGCTTGCAGTGTATAGTCCATGTTTGCGATCCGATTGAAGCAACTAGGAGAGGGAGGGAGGAACCTGGAGTGCGTTGTTCCGGTATATAATAGCCGACTGATTAAAGCAAGGAGGCGTAAAGTAAAGGAGCTAGATATTAATATCATGTTATGTTCTGCACATGCACGGCTTACAGTGAAAGCGCAGGATGTGTTCTCTTGGACAGAGGATGATTCCCAGGCTGTCGTGTGAAAGGCAGGTGAAAGCTGAGCGCTGAAGTCTGTCGTCAGGAACAAGTGAATTACCAGTAAAATGTTTAGGGACTTACATGGAGAGATAATTGACTTCCACGTCGGGAAGCTTCTGAACCGTCGTTGGTAAGTGGTAATCAAATTTGTCAAAGCTCAGGGCGGAGTTCCGGTGGCAATCAAAGCACGCCACCGCTTCTCTTTGAGTCTCCACGACACTGTTGCATATTCTTGTTCACTGGGTGTCTGCTGGCGTCTGGGACTTTGTTTTTTCCTGATATACGTTGCACTTGGATTCGTCAATGGCTATACTGAAGGTTCTCAGTCTGATTTTATGGCTTCATCAATCGTAAAGCCTCCCCTTCTTGTGCCAAGTAAGCTCCTTAAACGGTGAAAATGCTGGCCTTATCCATTCTCTAACGGCATTCAGCTGCAGTTCCCCCTTTGAAGTACCATTGTCCCTAGCCTCTTCGACGATGTTCGCTTGCAAGCGCGGATCTATTTACATAAACCAATCCACGGCAGTAAGACTCTCGTGACAGTGCATATCTTCAGCTCTCTATTGGCGTATTGGCGAAGCGTGCACCCTCCCGAATGCGGGAGGGTGTATGTTGCGCGATTCTTTTTATTTCCTCCTGTCGGTACGTAAGGCCCAAGGATTGAACGCAATCCTCTCTACTATCTACAATCGCCGTCTATATGGGCGTATAATGTACAATATCGAACGCCCCATTGTGCCCAATATTTGGAATGGGACACGTTCTTGCTCCTTCACACCCGCTGCCGCTGGATGTGCACTGCGTTCTAACAGACGAAGTCACAAAAGATCCTTTTCATCATTTCGTTTCGGTGCATGTTGACGAGATTTATTGTTGAATGATATTCAGTGAGTCCCAGAATTGTCTCTATAAATACCAGTGTTGTATTCTTACTGATGTTCCTCCCACATATTAGAAGTTGATTAGAAGCACGGGCGAGGCGCTCGCTCGATTTCGTATCGGACTCGGCATCTTCAAATTTCTGGGACTGGATTATGCGGCACTCTTTCGAGGGTGTAACGCCTTTATCTAGCATGTACAGCCTTCGTTGTCCTTCAATCATGTCGTTCTCCTCTACACGCACCGTCCTATGTGACTTTTATGAGTATCTCCTCCTCCTTTGGGCGCGTAATTTTCATCAGTGGCTGGCTATGTTTGATGGATACTATTAGTTCAATTCAATGCCCAAGATTCGAAGCTCTGCAAGCGCTTAAAAACACACTCCGACCACGAGGCCTTTCCTTGTTCTCAACACTCACTTCAGTCTTCCAGCGTGCTCCCTACCCACTACAGGGTGAGATCTATCTCTCTCCTTGTATTCATTCTCGTCCTCATTCCGTCTGCAAGACACAACAAATCGATAATGGTACGGCCTACCGCAGTCAAAGGGCTCGTCTTCGGAAACATCGTGGCATTGATACCCATCCTCGGGCTAGCCACGTCGGTTGTTTACAATGTCCTTCAAATACCTTGTGAGCAATACCTTACGTTCTTTCCACGAGAAAGCAATTCTGAACCTATTTCGAGGGGGCCTTGTTTTGTTCTCCGTTGCAATGTATCTGTACTTTGTCGACCCGCCTCTGCCCAGCTGGTTCAAAAGGGGGTGCATTTCGGTGGGCACCTCCTTCTCAGCCCTCTCCCATGCCCGAGTCCGGCGTCTCTTCGTCGAAGATCCAAATGTCACAGCTCCATGCTGGTTTTCCCGCCGAAACACCGACACCTTTCATCGTCCTGCACAGATTCTCCGTGTCCTCGTCCTCATCATCCTAGGACCTATCTACATCTACATCCCACATGCAGTCTACGTACAGATATCCAACTTCGCCAGCTCATCTTGGGCCTTTGAACTAACGTCTACACCTGACGCGGTGTTAACTATCGCTCCAGGCGGTGGGTCGGGTGTATACGCACCCACTGGCTTTACTCCTCAGTGGCTGTTAATGGTTGAGATCGTAGATGGTGCTATCGCACTGGTAAAGCAGGTCCGCTGGTCGGAGGGGATTAGAAACAAGGGATACACGGCGCTAAGCTATCCCATGGAGAGCGCGAAGGTTTTATTCAGTGAAGCCGGCTTGAAGGTGCAGGACCGGCCTACTGAGAAACGTGCTTTCAGTTTAAAGGACCGGAAGCGCATCGCTGAACGGCTCCTCATAGAATACTGTTCCGCAACTCGAGAAGTTGGTAACCGTACCGAGTATATCTGGCTCGACGAGTTTTGTCTGTCTGACGAACGCCTGCCAGACGATACCCCGGAGAGGTCCAAAGAACTCGGACGTCTTTCTGACATTTTCCGCAACGCATCCCAGGTAGCCGTCTTCTGCCACCAAGAAGGCTGTGACCACAGCTCTATTTCGTGTGTTTGGGGCACCCGTCTCTTCACGGTCGGCGAGATACTACATGCTGGGTTCGTCATTCGTCTCACGCGACAGAGAGACCAGGACGACCCCTCGCGTCCACTCGTAACATACGCATACCGAGAGCCTGCTCGCGTATTCCGTGAACGTATGCAGAGCAAGGCCGCGTTGGGAAATCGTTGGCACTTGTACTCTATTATGCAGCACTCGGTCAATGCCGGCTCCGTCGCATGGCAGAACGCCATTCATGCGCTCGTAGTCGAAGCTATCATTCGAAATCGACAAGGCGGATATGAGGAAAACATGCTCGGGAAGGCATTGAATGGGCTGCTACCCCGGCGCGCGCGGCTTGAGGACCTGAAGGGAGAAGACGGATGGGCAGATCTAGCATGGTTGCTGGAGTTGAACCAAGGATTTTACAATGCAGCGAGTTTGGCAGCGGTGTGCCGTCTGGGAGACGGCAGCTGGCTGGGTCCTCCCATTGAGCCTGTCGCAGGAAATGAAAGGTTGGAACCGGTTGTCCACGCGTTTCCTGTGGGGGTTCCCAACAAGTCGGGGATTAAGATGCCGCTCAGTATCATCGGCAGTCAGACGATAGGGTTGAGAGCCTCTCTGGAAAGGGATCCGTTTGGACTATACACCAATGAGGATATGACAGGGCTTGCAGGACTGTCGGTGTCCATCCTCGTCCTGGTTTGGTCTATCGGGTTGTCTATAATAAAGAGCGACCCGTTTCTTGGCATCGCGATCATTTGGCTCGGCTCCATCTCATTCGCCATCTTGGAAATGCTAGCCGGAACAATCTATCTGGAGCGAGATGGGTGGATATTCCTCAACGACAAAGTTTGGGGACATGCTCCTCAGCAGCGCCTTGGCGAGCAAGACCCGAAGCTGGCAAAGCTTATTAAATGGGGGAAGCGTCAGCTCATACCGAACTGGAGTCTCTCTGATGGAAAAGAGAGCAACGGAACCCTGGTGGATCTGAATAGCCGTGTTATGGTCAAGGTCGTCGTGACTGGCAAACCCAACGCAATGATCATACTTGCAATCCACGGTAGCGGGGTGACGTCCATGTTAGTGGACCGGAAGGAAGAACTACATGAGCTCGTAAAGAAGGTTGGGATGTGTAACGTTCCTCCGTATGTCCTAGCCCAGACGGTACGCTCGGGGACGATATGCGTCGGAATATCTTCAGAGAGCAAAAAATGATTTCTTCTGGGTTTGCTGGCTATCTCACGGTTCGTATAAAGAATATGGATAGTTTACTGACGATACCTGGATTTCATGCAGTTGGAAAATGAAGACAAGACATTGTATTTCATGGGTTTCAATTGTCAACTTGAGTTCTTATCTGAGGCCTGGAGGCCTTAGGTCGTGCCTCGGCGACTGATTTTGTAGTCATGCAGTGGTTCTGTTCACGGAAGCCATCGTTTTATCACGAGTAGTGTAGATACAGGTATCACTACCACAACCAGATAGAATAGGGACCTCTTTCATCTGGTCAATCATAGTTCATGGCGATGAGTGACAATTCTGAATCGATGCATGGAGTGATAATAATGTACAATTGAATAGGAGAGGGAATAGTATCGAAGTTCTTCACAAGTCAAGGTCTGGTTCTTCATCTTCTCCGTAGCCATTGAACCATTCCCCTAATCAACTGAGCATTAGGAAGGAGGTGCTGAATACGATCAACCAAAGCATACCTAGTTCTTCATCATTTTCTTCTAACCATTGCTTATATTCATAATTCTGCGAGAACGCCCTTCATCGCGACCTCTGCCTCAGCTTCATATGCTTTCTGGCGTGCTTTCCGCGTTGAATGGTCCACCTAGAGCGATATCCCATTAGCCACCACCTTTGAGAACAGAAATACATGGGTCTTACCGAGAGATCAAAGAGGTCCCAAGGCATCTTGGGCCGGGCTGCGAAGATGCGATGCTGGGAAGATGACATCAGAAGCTAGCAAAGATCATTCGCACCAGGGGTACATACTCCCCACTTGTAATAGTCAACCGAAATTGGATGCTCTGCCGGCGCGGGCGAAGCCATCGAATCAGAGCTTGAGCGGGAAAGGGAATCTGACCCTGAAGTCTTGAAAGAAGCGCTTGAATCGGCTGAGCAAGTTGAATTCGACATGATGGTTGAAATAGAAAGGAGAGCAGTGAGACAGTGTGGCGATGGCCCCACGGCGAGGGGCGGGCGGGTGACGGCGAGGCTCGCGGCGGCACCTTATTAAATCCCAACTAAATTTTGCCCAAATTCTGCCACATTCTACCTGAAATCAGCCAAGAAAATTTGGATGATACGCATTCTTTAACTGTTTGTTCTATACGGGTCGATTGGCTATCTCACGAACGCAGTCGTAGAATCGAAAGGTAATAGATAGGCCTCGAGGCAAGCAAATTTGCTCAACAAATAGAAATCGACCTCCAGACCAGGTGCAAGAAACTTCTCTCTCGTCATGTTATACTGCTTCTGTAAAAGAGCTTTGCTCCAGACTCAGGGCTACTTGACATCTTCCGGAATACTTTTCTGGTAGTCAAGATGGTTGCTGATTATCTAGGACTCGGGCAGGATGCATCAAATGACTCTAAGCCACCGGTGAAAAGACGGGGAAAAAGCTGCGAATGGGAAGGGGAAGACGATCGTTCTTCCCGCGGTCAGTCTGGACCCACAATCACCCACACTAAATTTTTACCCAGCATTTTGAGACTCAACGCATCACAGTTTCCGAACGCGTTGGATTGAACTCTATCCTGGTCAGTGCTAAGTACTTACGACATGAATCAAATTCTCCGGCGGGAAGATGTCGATCGAGGCTCGTGCGTGCCATCCATTATGAAATAAGCACGCTTGGTACGTGTAGAAAGCTTCTTCACCTTCGAGGCAGTCTGTGCAGTTGCTATGGTCAATGGTCATGCATCCGGAAAACGGACAGCGAACGTGACGTTACCCGTACCTCTCGAAACATATAAAAGGATCACCCACTCTGCAAGGATTCACAGCACTAACATGTCTGCCCCCGAAACCGCTACCAAACTCTCTTCTGCTGGAAACTCTTCCGTCGCTGGCGGACAACTCGTCGGACGCTCCAACAAGGGCGCCGTTGCACCCAAAGAAGCTTTGAAGCTCCGTTTGGACCTCAACCTCGAGGTGGAGATCGCCATCCAGGCCAAGGTCAACGGCGACATCACCCTCTCCCTCCTGTAAGCGAGTTCTTACTTCGTTGAGCGTCCTAGTGCTGACTGTTCGGGTTTCAGTGAGTAAATGTGTTCACATCCGAGTGACGGTTTTGGGACGTAGTCGTCGCCTGAGGTGAGATCCGCCGTTCCGAGTCCCTTTCGTTTCAGTAATACTGACATTCGTTGCGACGCTAGCATGCATCCATCTCTTGTACCTTCGCTCCATCCTCCATATATTGATGTCAGTATTTACCGGTGTTCATTGCCTAGTACTACGAAATATCAGGGTTTTGGGTTCATACAGTAAGAACTGAATATACGCACATTCATCTGAAAGTGCAACGAATGCGGCACGAACGCGACTGGTCTGGAATGGTGCCGCTCAAACTCGCGAGGGAAGATGCCAACATCAGAGCTGTCCAGGAAATGTGCAGTCTCATATTTGACCATCCGCCTGTATCCTCATGCAGGAACTCATGCACGGCCTTGTCAAAACTTGCAGTCATCGTTAAGTGGGAGACAAATACGGATCCTCAGACCTCAGGGCCAAGTTGACCAACTCTTCGTCAAGGTCTACCCACAAGAACTGCCACTGCCTAAACTGCCAAAGCGACCGAGCCGCGAGACCAGCTGTACCACAGCGTAATCCACTGGCTTCTAAGAAATAAAAAATTGGCAGCACCCGTCGTCAGGTGCTCCACCTCACTCGTCGTCGACGTCCAGTAACCAGAAAAGGTGACTGTTTCGAAACACCTCGTAAGGAATAACAATCGAGCAGCCTTTGGCCTACAAAACAAAAAATCCTCACCATACATTCCATTGCATCTAAATGAAAGTGATCAAACGATGTCCCAGAGATCTTCGAGTGCGCAGCAGAACTAAAATTTAAAAAGTCAGCGAAAATCAAGCAAGATAGTGGTTTTCGAGACCTTGCCACAAGTAACGCTAGCACATAGTGGGTACTCGCTGATACTTATTTTTTCGTCAACGTAGGCGTCCGCAAAGTCGTCCCTTCCACGGGCCATAGCGCCTACGAAGACAGCAATGTTATGAGTCTGAGGTAGCGTGGGCAGGTATTGTGAAAGGCGCTGCGTTTTGGCGTCACCCGAAAGCGTCAGCTTAATGGTATTCGGTGGGAAGTAGTCGACGATGGGGTTCTTGATGACCTTTCTGGACTATTGACACCATGAATAAATAGTTTGTGGAGGAGTTGGACTGAATAGAAACCCACGGGCCATGTTAGCCAAGGAAAAAAGAAAAGAAAAGATCTAAGACGCACCCATCAACCCACTGAACCGCCTGAACGTCCTCGGTATCCCAATATGCGGATTGACTTCAATGAGCAGCCTGTCGTAGTATGAATGTACACTTGAAGAAGGCCAGCTTTGTTCAAGGGCGAGTCTAGGAGAGTCAACAAGCACTAAGAAAATCAACCGCCAAAATCCACAAAAGATAGAAAAGGGCATACCTGATGCGAAATATCAGGCCTAGCATCTGCGATATCCCTTCCTGTCTTGGCAAGGATACCCTGGTGGTCGTCGCAGTTGAGCAAGGTATACTTGACGTCGCCCTCGCTTCCTTTGCCATGTTTGCCGCCCTTTGCACTCCCGCTCGAGATACGGTAAGCCTCCAAGCAAGCCTGCTCCAGTACGACGAAAAGACGCCGTTGAGAGGCGGCTGCTACGCCATTAGGTACATGCGCCTGCACAGGAACCATCAGCAAGTTAAGGTTGAGCATGAAAGGGTCTGCCTTGAGCGACGTCGGCGTAGTGAGCTTTTTCCTCTTGGATGTAGGAAGCGGTCGAGTAGGCCTATCCGTCGTCGTCCTAACCCTTTTCAAGACGGTAATTGCTACCACTCCCGGCCTCATTCATTTCTTCATCGACAGTCTGCATATTGTGCACTTGTTCTTTTTGTTCAGATTCTGAGCTACGAATAGGGATATTCTGGCGTCGACGCTGCAGCGAGCGTTCGACGAGACTGGATAATTTGCATTGTGGTACTGGTAGGGTAGGGTAGGGTAAGATTACACGGCACGGTCCAACGGGGAACGCCGACTGATGGTACTGATCCAAGGTGCGAGGTGCTGCTTCTATTTCTGGATGTTTGCGCAGGCGGCATCACAGTATCCCCGATGAGGTATATTTCATAGTATCTTCTCGATGCTCGCGCAGACGACATTGCAGTATCCTCCGCGAGGTGCGACGTCTATCTTTGTGACGTTTGCATGGACAATTGAGGGCTAGTAATAGGTATGTACTATTTTCTCGATGTTCGCACAGGCGTCACGGACCCACTTGCGGTATCCTCTCTGAGGTACTATCTCTATCTTCTTGATGCTTGCACAGGCGGTATCACAGTATCCTTTGTGAGGTACCATTTCTATCTTCTCAATGCTCGGCAGTGCCGAGCTGGACTCCTAGGTAACTAGTATTTTGAATCAACCCACACGGAATCATTCGGCGCGCATGATACCCACCTGCGATGGAGAAGAATGTGGCATGCTTGTTACTCGTTGGCGTGAAGTGAAGCGAGCGCCAGAAATGACTTAGGGTATGCATGCTCACACTGGTCGTCTATAAACATGCACCGGCTGTTTAGTCTGTGCAACCATGCGACCGAGAAGAGGGGAGAGGCCGGAGGTCAGTGTGTTATCGCATGTTCCCATCTATCAACTGTGTAGCTGAGTTTCATCCAAGAACATCAGTCGCCTTGGATATATTTATCAGCATAGAATTGAGCCTTGGATGAAATGATGTTCAAAGGGCCTGCCCGGTGTTCCTTCTCTAAAAGATGACTTTCATCGACGCTCGAGAGCAATTGAAGGGCTGAGTGCGAACCGGGAGTAACGTGTCACTACTACCTGTTGGCTCTTTATTGTGCTGAAATCAAACCCGTAGCTCTCAGTAGTGAATGACTGGAGCAGAAGATAGCATCTCGTTACCGGAAGATGAACTCCCACATATTGTCTTCTCTGCTGTAAATTCTCATCAGGAATACGCAGGTTGGCACAATCTGATTTTCTCAAGCCTCAATACAACCATGACCAGCTTGCTTGGAGACATCTGCTTCTTCGCGGTCCCACAACCGAGCCTGAATCTTACTGAGGCCTGCCCTCGAGTCTCGAAAAGTGATGATGAGAAAGATCAATCCGAGAAGCTCTTGGGTCGGCAACATCAGTTCCGCACTGCGCCTACGGGAGATGATCAGCAGGTGTTTTCAATTCCGATCTGCGTGCCCTACTACTTCAACACCAGCTTCTTTCTTTCTTTCTTTCTTTATTCCCCTCTTTTCATATGGATTTGAATCCTGTACCAATCCCGCTACTCGGTGTCACGTTCGGGGTAATTCTTGTTGGGGCCATCCTTTCTGCCATGTAAGCTTCAGTCCCGTCTGTCCTCAGCTGACTGACGGCGGACCACGGATGAGCAGTCTATTTGGGATGTTAAATCTCCAGTCCATCTGGTACTTCAAGCAATACCCAAATGACTGGTGGCCCTATCGACTCGCTGTGCGTGTTGCCTAAACTTTTATTCTCTCAATTGAGCTTGAGGTGTTTGTCGAACAGGTGGCGGTTATTTGGTGAGCAGTTCCGACTCATGAGTTTGACAAAACCTCTGATGAATACACACAGTGTCCTTGATACATTAGATATCGCAGTTAGCACTCACGCATTGTATTTCCTTCTCATTGAGACTCGGATTATGGGCAAGTTCCTAGCCTTGGATCAACTTGATAACATTTGGTACATCTCACGATTCACTGTATCGTTTCCTTGACCGTATCTGGCATGACAGGAGCTGCAAGGTTTGTATCATGATTTTCTGGTTATGGCTATGGCGGTTAATGTCTTGTCGGCCTGGGTAGTTGCATATTCTTCTTGGAGTGCGTATCCCACAATCTTAAACTCATGGACAAAATTAGATTGATATGCTGTTCAGATGTTGGTCAAAGTAGTGGTCCAAGCGTGCGTTACTCCTAAGCTTTGGTTGCTTCATGAAAACTCATTTTGGCAGTATATATGCCATACGACTGTGGAAAGGTCACTCATCGGCTCTTCGCGTTGACTCTCTGCTAACACTTGTCGATGGCCAGTCCGACAATACTTTCATCTCAGTCGAGTTATACCCTGGTTTCTTGTAAGTTTGTCTTACTGATTATTGTGTATTCTTTTCAACTGCAATTCCTTTGTAGGCCCTCATCACGGCTTGCAATGTTGGTATGTGAACCTCGGATGCTTTCTGGTTGGTAGCAGTTTCTGCCTCGATAATTTACCATTCACTTCCATAGGCGCTGGAATTTGTAAGTTTGTACTGCATTTGTTGACCAGTACATTTCACATTCCTCTTCTCATCAGATATGGTTTATGGAGCGTGAGATTTTGTGATTACACTGAATGATTATTATCGATAATCCAAGACACTTTCAACAGCTACAGTGTTTCCAAGTTCTCCGACATTCCTACTGTCAAAGTGAGCATGCATTCAATCGTTGTTCGATCTTGTATCTCACTTGAAAATAGAATGAAATGATCGCGGTGTTCTCGACGAGCACAGCAGTTGATTTTCTCATATCGATCACCATGTGCTATTATCTGAACAGAAGCAGGGCTGCTTCAATGTTCCCCAAGTCCGTAATCTAGCTTGTTCTCCCAGGTTATGACATTGATATTGTGTAAATTCAGCACTGTTTCCATGTTGGTCGCGCTGATGCGGCTGATCCTGATATCTGGGTTGGTTACTAGGTGAGAGTCGACTTATAAGCTTATGCAACCGGTTTACCGAAGTATGCAGCGTGTGCTCTATCGCCACTCTTATAACAGTATGTGCCAATTGTTATGGGCCATCCGATCTCACGTTCATGATTGACGCAGTTTCTCATGCTGCCAAATACACTCATATTCATTGGGATCGATCTCATCAAGCCCAGATGTCAGTCCTTCGTCACAGATTCAAGAATTCTGACGCATTTGCTTATGCACAGTGTTTATCCACTCTTTGTTAGCGATGTGTGTACCAAATGCCGTCATTGGTGAACTCTGGTGACTTACTCGAGTGTCTAGGCTTAATGCACGAAGAGAGCTCCGAAAGATTCAGAGCTCCCCATTCCTGGAACCAAAAGGTGAATCTCAGCTGAGATTTACATCTGAATGCGAGTGTAGCAGGGAAACGGAGATGGTATGCGGACCGCACACTCACTCGACGACAACTGACAAACGGACTGCTAGCCCATCGTTATATCTATGAGGATCGAGTCGGAATCAGCTTAATCGTCAAAAATCAGACCTTGCGCCGCGCCTTTGCAATAGATAATTTGGAACCTGAAAGCAAGGGCAGTAGTCTACAACAGGACGATCTATAGCCTTCAGTATTGCCTCTAGAAAGTATGTTTGCAATTGAATTCCCGGGAGATCAACGCGAGATAGACCGTATATTCGCGCTTGATAGAGACTACGAAGGAAGATTCCCAGTGATGTAATACCTGCCCTGATTCGAATTACCACCAGAACTCCGCCCCGAATATCTTTGACTGTTACCTTTAACCCAGACCTTTGTCGTTTTGTTCAACGGAGCGTTCAATCTCAAAACGCTCTAATTCAGTGCCTAACATTTTGAATGGGGTACGTCTTTGAAATGTTTGCCCTTCAACCCATCTCCTTGACTCGGAAGAACTTTTAATACCATTCGATCCGTCACTTGCCAAAGTTGAGTATTCGTTGAATCCTTGTCAGTGGATGTAGGTTGCAAAGGAAATCGGTAGCGGGATCACGCACAATGAAGATATGGGTGTTCAGTTCCGCAGCTCACCCACGGCATCAGAATATCGAATTGGAAATCAAAGTTGCTCCAAACCACGATGACCTCACCGACATCCCAAAGCGCCGTTCGATGGTACCCTCCCTCGTTCGACATACGAGTTGAAGATGTTCCCTTTCCAGAGTGTGTTCATCCAATTGGAGTGTTTCTCTATACGAATTGAGATCGGTACTCGTAGAATCAGCGAACCAGATGACGCGATCGTGAAAGTAAAGGTGAGACTACCCATCTGCGACTTCTCAATCAAGATGCCTATATTGTATAGTTGACAGCTCTCTGTGGTACGTTATCTACCACAGCGATTCCTTCACATCGGACAGCCGATCAATGATTGCGATCAGGGAGCGATCTACACATCTATCGAGGGCATGCAGGCGTTACTAAAGTGTGAGTAGGAAAGATGGCCCAGTGACAGCTTAGTCCTCACACGAACAGCCATATCTGCGGACACGAGTTCATCGGCGAAGTGGTGAAACTCGGCTCGAGCTACGGAGGACCAGCGCAAGGGCGCCCGGACCTATACTCCGCCTTGAAAGTGGGCGACAAGGTCGTCTCTCCTTTCACCGTAAGCTGCGGTGAATGCAGGTTAGTCCGATAGAATCTGCATTTGAAGCTTCGACTGACCATATATCCTCTCCAAGTGTTTGCCGACTCGGATACACTTGTCGATGCCCTCACGGCGCCCTCTTTGGTTCCCCGGCGCTCGAAGGAGGCCAAGCGCAATATGTACGTGTCCCAAAGGCTGGGGGGACGCTCTACAACCTCAGTGACACCAGTTCATGGTCTACCTCTCTGTCAGACAAGACTACCACTGCAGCCCTCGATAAAGTATCTGAGAGCTCGCTTGTCCTTCTCGCTGATATTCTTCCAACGGGGGTATTCGCTGCCATGCAGGCTCTAAGCCACCCAAAGGTCCTGACGGCGCTCACGGGAAGGCCATGTCCGTTGAATTTCTTCCCACTGAAAGATCTTCCCTCCAAGCAAGACGCCCTTGTGCAAGAGGACAGAACGCTCACATTTGCGATTGTGGGCTTGGGTCCTGTGGGGATCTGTGCAACGGTCAGCCTGCTTGACCTACTTTCCACTGGACAGTACCCTTTCCGTGTTGTCGCGATCGATCCTATTGAGAGCAGGAGAGAGAAGATGGTAGCCGTCTATTCGAAGATCTCCCCGGATGGTAGAGGCTCGGGAGAGTTTATCGTTGCGTCGATCGAAGATGCCGAGACCAAGGTTCAGGCGTGGACATCTGGTGTAGGATGTACCGCCGTTCTTGAGGTAAGGCTGAAGTCATCTCGTTGTGCTTGACACTGATGTACTATACTCCAGGTGGTCGGTAATAACAGCGCGCTTAGCCTCGCCTATGACCTCGTCCGAGACTTTGGTGCAATCATATCTGTAGGAGTTCATGGAGCAAATCAAGTTCCATTCACAGGACGACAGCTGTATAACAAGAACGTATCTCTCGAATTCGGAAGATGTCCTGCCCGAACTATGTTCCCTCCTGCTTTCGAGTTATTGGGTGAGAATCTATAGGTTCTGTCTTGATGATAGTATACTCAAGTGTTGCTACAGTGAAGCGGCAAGACGTCTTTGGAGGTGTCGGTGATGCTAGCAGCCTAGTTGACAGGATTGTTGGGTTTGACGAGGCCCCGGAAATGTATCGAGCATTCGAAAAGGGAGAAGTTGGAAAGGTTATATTTGATCCTTGGAAATAAACTACTGTTTGTAAATGCTGACGCAATGCTGGTACTACCACATCTCGTACAGAAGCGAGGCAGTATCTGAAGAGAGTGACTCCTGCAGGCTGGTTATGCCATGATGGTGCTGTAAGATGTACTATACAAACTTTTTCGATGAAGGGCAAACCTCTCGAGATGGTGAGACGACGTGCTCTTGAACACAACATCGCGACAGGAAACCACGCAAGAAAGGATATCCGTCAATTGTGTTAGTATCCATTGCCGATGAAAGGACGGTGACCATTCTACTTAAATAAGTCAGTACATCTCGGTGACTAGGGCGCAAGGAACTGGAGAAATGATTAGATGTTCAGCGTAGAAAGAACAACTCTCCCATCTCTGCGACTGCGCTATGCCAACAGTCGGCCAAGGCTAACGAAACCCGGTGCAGTTTGTTATGTACCGTAAATGCATCGCGTTCAAGAACAGGCTACGCTATTTTTCACCCACACATATATTGCTTAAGCTACTGCTGCAATCATAACAACAGAAAACGGGTATCATGTAACAGAATGAATGAAAATAAGATACGTTACGATGAATATATACAACACGGACGACATGCCCCAAAAGAAGACGTATAATAAATATTCCATCGTAAATGTACCAGCATCTGAAATCACTAATAAAAGGTAAAATGAAGAGAAGACAGAGTGTGGATTATTAAATAAAAAGGTACAGTTTTACGCTCACATGCCGCCATAGGCATCTTCGGGGTCATACACGGTGTAGACCGTGTCCGGCCTCTTGGAGCCTACAGGGGCGGGGTTTCGAGATGCCGTGAGGGTCTCGTTGGAAGTGGGAGCGAAACCGGGTTGGGTAACTTTCCGAGCAAGGGGCGATGTAACAGCCGGCTTCGCGTTCTCTAACGAGGGGGTGGAAGGCGCCACAGAGGAGTCGCGAGAAACCTCCTGAGTGGGCGTGGTGACAGCAACACCGACCGAACCTGCGCTTCCAACTGAAGGAACCCTGTTTAAGTCAACGTACTGCGCTTCCTGTTGCTGTTGGAACGGATCGGCGTGGTACGTCTGAGAGGACTCCCTGTTAAGCTGCGCCTCGATCTGAGAAGGTTGCATGTTCAAGTACGAGTCGTGGCCACCCATCTGCTGGCTGATCACAGAGGGATCTCTGCTATACGCAGCCGCTGCAAAAGGATCGTTATCAAAGCCGCCGGAGGGTATGTCCATTTCGTTGAAAGGCCTAGGTCCCACGATCTGACCCGGAGAGAAGGAAGTCGGTGAAGTCGGTTGTTGGGTACCGTATCCGTACTGAGCCTGAGTGAACGACGCAGGGCTGTTATTGACGTGACGCTCAATCATGGTGGGAGGCCTCAAATGGCTGTTCCATCCTGAGCCTCCACGGCCAGAATCCCCGGACATGGAAATGTCGTCGTCAAGGAGTACAGCAGAGCGACGGAAGTGAGATGCATCAAATACATCCTTATCCTCTCTGTGGCGACGCCAACGACGCTGGTGTACATGGTGAATGAGAGCACTACTGTGACGCAAGAAAAAAACTCACAATGAGGAATCCAATAACGATTACGACGAAGGCAATACCGACTAAACAACCGATACCAACACCGATGATAGTGCCTGTACTCATACCGGTGTCAGCGCTGGCTGTAGAGCTGGCGCTGGCACTAGAACTCGCCGACGAGGACAAGGACACATGAGTAGACTTGGTTACCGTTTGAGTCGTGAGAACCGAGGAATGACTAGAAGTAGTTGTGGAAGCTTGAGTGGTCACAGCCGTCTATCGGACATGTTAGAATCGATCTGAATCGAAATGAAATAAACGGACGTTGGCAGTCGTGACTGGACTAGCACTGCTTGTTGTAGAAGTGCTAGCAGTCGACGTAATGCTACTGCTTGAGGTAGTAGATATGACCGAGGTAGACAAGGTGGTCGAAGTGCTCGATGTAGTCGGCGTCGTCAAAGGAGTCGTCGACGTCGACGTCGACGTGGAAGTGGGGGTCGTCGAGGTAGATGTGCTGGCTGTGGTGCTTTCCGAGGTCGTAGAAGTCGAAGTCGAGGTCGGCGAGGTCGTCGTCTCAGCCGCGGCAGAAGTCGCAGCTATCCAACAGATGATTCCCTGCTACAATTAAATGAAAGATGAACATACCAGTCGTTCCCGACGTCGTAGGCACTAGATTCCCGCCCATTGCTTGCCGATTTACGTGGATTTTCCTCCATTCGCGCCGTTCGAATTGATGATGGGACATGATTTTTATATTAAGTCGTCGAAAAAAGATAGGATTTTTAGGATCGGTAAGAGAGCGTCGATATCTTGAAAGAAAGTGGTGGTACTGGGTCGTACCAGGACGTGGACGCCGCAAGCGAGGAGGGGACCAGGGAAAAAGGCGGAAAGAGGCGAAAAGTGGAAAAACAGAACTTGCCTCGACTGTGACAGGCGTGACACAGGGGTTGAAGGATCACGTAATAGTCACGGGTATATCAAATACTGTCATGTTATTTTAAAGTTTCTTCGGCACAGCGATGCTGTACAACTGTGGCGCGAAAGCGCGTTATTCTCCTATTGCCAAACCCGCGAACCTTTCTGAGGTTGGGAGGCGGGGGAGAGTCATAAGTGCTAAATCATAATATCGCAGTAGATTGGTCTAAACTTTGAACTTCCACTCAGAACCAACGAATGAAACACGTTGGAAATGATTATATGATGCTGATGCTGATGCTGATGAGATGTTGACGACACGCAACATATATTGTTAGGCGAAAGTACGGGGTTGTACGAAGGCCTCCTGCTACACCTTGACACGTCACACGAAAAAAAGGTATCATAGTATCATTTGTGATCTAAGTAAGGGGATTCTCCTTGTTGATGCTGTTGATACTACTGGCGCTTTAGAATCAGAGATGCCGGCGGGACAGTGTGATGGATGTCGTTACTTATTCGGACTGAAGTCTTTCGCAAAAAGAGGACCAGCAGTTATTACCTCTATGGTACCAAAAGTTATTATTCCAGGAGCTGGTACATCCTTTGATGACTACTGGTTAACGTCGACGATGCAAGGGCAAACAGAGGCCGTAGAACATCGTAATTCCTATAGCATGGCGTAATAGAACTGTATACTGTGAAACATCGTGAGTAGAGGATCCAGGGGCACCCGTTTGCCGCAGTTTATCGTAACCATCATGATGAACCTCAGTGCGCCTCGATCCCAGGAGTGCCAGGGTCACCAAGTCGGTGAAACTCGGCGGGGAATTTGGAAAAGCGGCAACTAAATGAAGACTTACTGAAGTTCGGTCCTTTCGTAAATAGACATTTATTTCTTAGCCGCTGCCAATCCACCCTGACGATAGGTGAGCGGGGGGAATAAAAGTGAGTCATAGTCAGATCCGAGACGGGCGGAATCGCCCATATAGTGGGTGCTGGACTGTGCTGGACGTTCGAATTAAGCTCAGGAAATTTGCAATCGAAACAATGGCTCGACGAGCCGTATGGCACCGAGGGCCTAGACCATAAGCTGGTTCCATCAGGCATCCGTCACGCTTAGCGCTAGCGCGTTGTTCAAGTTGGAGAAATGGAACTATGCATCTGATGCGAAATCGATACTTGGTCAAGTCACAACGATGAGCGTTCGGACGTCGACGATCTGATCAAGGGTAGAAGAATGCAGACGCCAATCGAAATCATCAATAGTTCGGTTGAGTGTTAACGTTAAGCACGAGTGACACCGAGCTTGAGCGCATATATGTGGAATGTCAATTTATAAGAACGAACTGCGAAGAGCAAGTTCAGGTTGAGTACGCGGGTTACATGATCCGTGGGATAATACTTCCAAACAAGTCGATGACGTCTATCGAAACTGACCGCAGCGCACCTTACCACCAACTATCACCCACACATAGCAATGTCACTGGTGCGCCGTACACTGCCTGAAAAATAAATTTACCTCATCTACTGCTTTTCTAACAGATACACGCTCTCGTAGCACAGGGCTCAACAATTCTCGCTGAACACAAAGCAGGGAAACGGGATTTCTCTCAAGGTGAGTAAGGAAAGGCTCGTATTGTGGCTGCATCTAACGTGCTTCGTAGCTACGCAAACTATACTGTCAAAGATCCCACCAAACAACAGGTCGGGCCAAATTGCCTTCTACTGCGCCTGTGCTGACTACGAACGCTTTTAGTAAACTCACCTACGTCTGGGAGCAATATCTCTTTCATTATGTCTCCGAGGGAGGATTTACATACTTGGTCATGGCGGATGACTCTGCTGGAAGGTGCGATCATTTTTGGGTTCTCCGTATTGCTGCAGTACTGAATCGAGGACTGGCAGGAGGATGCCCTTTGCTTTCTTAGCTGAATTGCAACGAAAGGTATGTCTATAAAATACTCCTTCCCTCCCCCGCCGCGCGGAAAACACCAACATTATCCCTAGTTCACTTCAGCACCCTCGTCGTCGTCCTCTGATGATATGCCCGCCTATGGCCTTCAAGGCACGTTCGGACCTACCATATCATCACTAATGCACACCTATAACACCGCACCACCGTCCGACGAACTTACTCGAGCACAAACAGAGCTCAACCAGGTCAAGGACATCATGGTGCAGAACGTCGAGCAGATCCTGAGCAGGGGAGAGCGAATTGAGCTTCTCGTCGATAAGACTGATGCTATGGCTGGTCAGGCGACTGCGTTCAGACGTGGAGCGAGGAGTGTACGAAGGCAAATGTGGTGGAAGAATAAGAAGGTACTAGGACTTGGCATCTTGGCGGGGCTGGTATGTTCTTTCCTTTGTCAGATATTAGTTGGTTTGCTAAATATACGCAGGTCTTGCTGTGGATTATATTGGCGCAGTTTTGTGGCGCCAGCTTACGTTGTGCGCGCAAGACGAGCGCTTAGATCATACCAGCTATCCCTTATCCCTTTATGTTATTGTCGGATTCAATATTCTTCACCTGTACCGTTCTTTTGGCTTATCGACTCTTTCAATTCTGTGGAATGTCTGCAATTCGCTCGTATCTTCGGACCTGCGCTGTCAGTCTTTGGGTCATCTGTTGTTGACGTAGGCACCATTGTGGCCTTCTTTCGAGGCCCCAGGGTGTAGCTGTCGTGCTGTGACAAGATGAGACAGGCAGTATGCATCGTGCTAAATTGGCCGGGCTTTTAGCAGGATCCGGTTACTTTCACTTAGTAACCGGCAGGACGGTACCTCCTTCAGGATTTTACCATGCGTCGGAATGGAGATACCAAACCTGCACGCCCGCATACAGGAAAGACGTACCAGAGGCCGATTGATCTAACTGTCTTCATGTGTTTTTGAAGATTTGTCACATTGTTTTCAGGGGAATCACCGTGTAACTGTATGTATATCTAACCAGCTTTCGAAACGCGTGCAGGATGTAGGATTCTTGCGTATGTCCTCCACTTCATTTTGACGCTTTTCCGTTCTCGTCGCGTCAGCGAGCGGTCCGGAAGAGGGCTTATACAAAGGATTTGGTTCGTTACCTGCTCGGTATGCTGACACTAAGCTCAGTTTTGCGAAGTCTAACGTGTTTACCCAGGATTTCAGACCCCTGTGATCTGCTATCGTTCTTATGGCTACATACTCCATCTCGAAGTTCCATCAGTTTGTCACGCCCGTAACATTTCAAAGTGTCGCTGATGGAGTTAGGCACAGGTGCTTAGTGCTTGCGTCCCAGCCAGGACAATGATATACCGCGGCACGTGCGGGTGTAGAGTTGCGGCAACTTTCCCCCCCTCCCACTCGGTGGGTCAAACCGTCGTCAAACTCCAGACCATAGGTACGGATTCCTTCCAACACGTAAAAACATGTCTCTCTGCGCAGACTCGGGGTGGTATCCACTTACAGCAGCGAATCCGGACGTATGCCCCGAAATTGATTCCGGCCTCTCATCTCCCTCTTTGTTGCGCACCCCGATGGAGTCCCTATATCTTGACGCCTTTTTCTCCTCGTCTACGCCGTCGCTCCTTGTGCACAAGAACATGCGCTTCGGGCACCTGTTCTTGGCGTCTACCCTCTCATGCTGACGGACGGGCGCGTGATAGGGCAGGGTTCCTGGGCCCTACTACTCCAGGACCCGCGCTTATTCCCCCCTCCGGCATCGAAGGAGCTCCCCGATGCAACAACGATGCAAGTACGCCCAGGCCATTGTGGGTATAACACGGCTCGCTTCACCATGCGGACGGTTCCCAGAGTCTGGCGACCATAGGGTCACAGAGTCATCCTTACGGTTTTGCGGTGAATCAAACACAGACATGAAACGCATGCTTCATTGAAAGACGACCAGGTTCACATTCAATCGAAAGTTTTGTTTGAATCACTGGCAGGCAAAGGTTTCCACCGAAATATCCTCCGAGTGGTTCCACAGCTGCGAGAACTGATAGAAATCGCTATGATTACTTCCCACACTCGGGAGCTGTTCCGCTGCGGACATGTTTTTCTTTTTGCGTTGCCTCTAAAATTTTATTTCCTGCCAGAACCTCTAGGGTTTTTACTACGCCCCTGGTGTGCAGTGATTGACAGTTCTGCGCCACTTGGGCCCCAGGTGGTTGCATGGGGTCAGAGATGGGTGCGAAGAATAAGGGATAAATGGACAATGACATTTCGAGATGCGAACGTTATCCAACCAGTCGCTACGCCCGGGTACAAGTTGGACCCTTGGGTGAGCAACCAATCCGTGTCGTAGTGAGGACTGGATCTAATTCGTTTCTTATCCTTCCGGGTTTTTTACAGACCACGAGGCCGAGTATCCCATAGTCGGGATAGTGGTAGTGCAGCCACAATGTCTTCTGCATCCGATACATTATCTAGCCGAGCTTTTCATTTCGATCTTTTACGACATGTGAACTCCACCGTAGGAAAGTACTTGGGGGCAATGAGCGTGCAGTGATCGACGCTAGAAGCAGAGCATAGAACAGATTCTGTCATGGACAGGCCGCATGTTTTTCTGGACTATAATGGAAGGGGTGAATGAAAATTTCTAGATGCGAGATAGATAAGACCATACTACGGTGGGTTAGGATCAGAATTGGCCGGAAAAATCTGGTCCCTAGTTGAATGGGTGGATATTATCGTATCACTAAAAGAGTTAGAGCCAGTATTATTCTGCTTCGTCCAAGGCTAGAGGATAAGCGCTGGCGGCCGGGGAATATTCCGTCAGAGGGCGGCCGTTCCAAATCTTTTAGGCTCTCCTCCACGCAGCTGACGATATGGGACATATTAGCTGTCACTCTACGTTAAGTTTATTGAACAGAGAGAAGGTAAAGCCTCGGAAACGAAAACGTTGGACTATACTAAGGGTACAAACTTTGAGCCTAGAGTTGGTCTGAGCACCACAAGGCACACCGGTATATCATCGCAGAGTGCAAACGCCGCGTCGTGAAGGGTACGGAGGCTTCGGAGATCAAGCCGATGCCGATCACGCCGTCCTCGAACGTATACTTACCCCTTTTGGAAAACGACCAGGACATCGGTCCCTCGAGCTTCCTTCCCCGCCTTTCGCCCACCACTGCCACGAATAATTGACGACTTTACGGAATCCTGCTTCGAACTTGGGTAACTCGTCCGGTTGTTGCTACCCGACAGCTTTATATACCCTGGAAAGATACGCTGTCACGATAGAGGGGTCCGATTCCTCCTTTTTTACTTTCTTTCTACCACCATCACTTCACTTCAAATGGCCACTGCACTTTCACTGGAATCGTTCCCAGAGGAGCTGATTGAGCGTATCCTCTCGTACTGTGTCGTAGCGACGCCGACGCCCGCTGTGTCGTGCCCAGCGTGGGCCCCAGTCCATCCACCCACCGGCCCACGACCAGTCTGCTCTCGTCTGGCCCCCCTGCTCGTCTGCAAGGCCTTCTACCGCATATCTCTTCCACATTTCTACCACACCATTCATTTGACACGCCCCTCACAGCCGGCGAACCTCCTGGCCGCCTTGCATCACTATCCCTGGCTCTCCCGTTATGTCCGCAGAATAGTCATCACCGGCATCTTTGATGGCGCCGACCAGGTCTTCCGGCGGTGCAGCCATGTCAAGGCCCTCGACATTACCCTCGATCCTCGGTTTCCCGACCAGGCATACTGCCCTGCAGTAGAGCGTATGTGTGACTCGCTGGAGGCTCTTGACGCGGTCACGCATCTTACCATTCGCAAACCGGCCCGCCTATACCTTACCCACGCCGGTGTGAAGCGCCTCATCGTCCGTTTGGCCAGTGCCATCACCGGTTGGATAGATCTTGTCAGTTTAATTTATGTGATCCAAAAGATCCCGTTCACTTACCCGTTCTGTAGGAATCTGCCCACCTTGCGTTCCGTATCTCAGATGATTCACCAGCAGCTCAACCCCGGGGCCCCATATCCACTATCACCCATGCGCTATCTCTTGCGCCGTCGTTGCATACGTTTTCCACCCAGCTTCCGAGTCTCTGGAACGAAGCCATCCTCTGTGTCAGCCGGAATCCTCGTCTCGAGCGGATCAGGCTAGGGGGCTCGGACCACGAAGACGGCTGCGGGATCATCAGTGGCGGCGGGCTATACATGATACAGACGCGTAAACATCCCAGACTGGCAGAATTGATCAGGAATGGAACGTATGTCACTATTTCCCCCCTACTTGCTGGCATCAATCTAACCACCTCCTGTTTAGACCCATGATCAGGTCGAGGGCACATACAATGACTTCGCAGTCCCTGGCGGCGTTGTCGCATGCTACTGCGGGCGACAAGAAGGACGACGCTCCGATGACGCACATTGTGAGGCATCACAGTCTCAAGAGGCATGGTCGGGCCTATTAGACCGTCGTACATATTGTAGTTGAATATGGACCGTTGTTTTGATTGTTCTTGTACGTTGTGGTGGACTTCGAGGTACTCTACTAGGTGTCATAATTACATGTTATACTTCTTGCCCGTTTCGGCTTAGTATACTTTTATTGTACATACAGTATTAATTGCATTCATTGAAGTCTACTCCGAGGATCCATCAAATCCTCATTTCTATCTTTCATCATTGTTGGCCTGATTATTAACGGGAGAAAATCACCAATGGTTGCTTGTGGCACGCGAACAGATTCCACGCACTGCCGCACAGTTTATGTAAGTTCACGTCGCATCCTCTCGGAGCCTCTTATTTTATGTCCTCCACCAATAAGTACCCAGCAAAATACCGTCGCAGCAATTTTCACGGTCAAATTGGGCGCATGGCAGACTTCGGTGTTTTTTATCGCTTCCCTGGTGCTAAGTATCGCGATATATTATAGTCAAAGTAGTCGGTCCGGCCTCCTACCGCTTGTGCCTCTTGCTCTCCCTTCCCCCCTTATCTATTTATTTTTCCTTCTTCCAACGAGTAGCTATAGACGCTGTAGAGTACTATACCCCCCAATACGAGGTGTGTTGCTGGTCACCAATCCAGATTATTATCATCCACTTATGCCTCTTGCTCACCAAGCATGTAGTCAGCAATAACTTGATGACAGAAATACTAATTGTATTATTCTGAAAAAAAACACCCGATGATAAATTTTGGGTGGAAATGCACAATGGCCTGGGGGTATCCAAGAAATGATTCCGTCATCCCGCGACCTTGAAATATCGACGGTGGAAAAGATCGATGACAATATGTATGGGCAGGCGAGATAAGTATGCGACCACAATAGAAGAGATAAACTTGCTATACGGATAGCCAACAAATTATTGTCTGTAGCGTCCATTCACCCTCGGTATTATGGAGAATCCGTTGTAGTAACGGTAACGTCCCGTCATCCCGCGACTTGTGATGATCAGTCCAACAGTGATAGATAGAAGTAAGGGTTTGATGAGGGGAGAGAATCACCAGCGGTTGCTTGTGGCGCATGACCAGATTCCACGTACTCCCTAGAGTGCCGTACTGTGAACGAGTAGATTGGTGTAGTGAACACCGTTCCTTCGTCTCCTTGAATTGAACTCATGAGATTCAGATTCTTCCTTCAGGTGCTCATTGAGTGCAGGATTAATGCATCCAGTGAAGTAGCTATCAAACGGTAGCAGAGATGTTAAAAACAGCTCCCGCACTGACGAGAGTTTGGGAAATGTAGTACTGTATTGAACGAAGTACATACTTACTATTTAAAATCTCGACTGTACGAGTTCGGATCGATGCAAATTTTTGATGAATGATTTCCTGTGACTCGTAATGTTTAGAAAATGCATGGGTGCCTTCTAGATTGGCTATGTCTATTTGGCTCCCCCGGGAGTACCACCAGGAATTTGCCTGCCCCACCAGGGAGTTCAGGGTAGCAAGAACACCCTCGCAGTTTTGCTAAATCTCTCAAGATTACAGTCGGTAAATCCCTACATAAGTAGTGCACAATGCACGTAACATAAGGAAATTTTGTCGTGGTAGGTCCTAGGAGTCAGTGGATTAGTGAAGCTAGTTACCTATTCCAATATAATGACCGGTCTTTCTTCGCATGCAAGATGACTATTTATTAGAATGAGAGGATGTTTGCAGCGTGGCTATCAAAAATGAACGGTCAGCTAATGACATCATAGCATTAGTCCCGCGACATTTTTCCTCTCATCACTGTGCATCGCTACTACATTATTATGTACGAGGGATCGGTGGCAGTGCAAGATAAGAGGTCGACAACGAAAAGGTCGATTTCTCGACGAGGGGAGGCGTGATAAGCAAGGAAAGAGCAGAATAAGTTTATTGAGAGTACTGCTGTACAGGATGTAATGAAAAGAAGAGGATCGAGGCAAAGAAAATACCCCGAGGATTTGCCTAACAAGAAATCAACACGGTTAGGCAACGAAATAACCCATAAGTCAGCAGCCATTCTGCCTCATAGGATCATAATTTCCCCGCCCCGAAGGTAAGCATCAAATGCACAAACGGGAGGGGGCTTCCTCCCATTTGTGCTCCGGCCAAGCATAGTCTCCCGTTCAAATCGTTCCAACGGGAAACCGAGGCTTGCCGTTGTGGGTCCGATTTGCCCAAAATAAAATAAAATCAATGACCTAGAAGTCATTCAGTACGCCTTGCCCGATGCACTTACCTTTGAAGAGACATCAACGAGCTGCAATGTAGGCAAGTCAGCGTCTGTCTTTTGGATGACAGATGTCAGCTTACCTCGTGCAAATCCAGAATCTCCATACGAGTCAAACACTCCACGCCGTTACCAAACCTCGCGTCACCCTCAACAGACGGCGGCTATTTAATCAGCCGCGACGGGTTCGACGGGGTTGAGCAAAGGCGTAGACTGGTCGACTCCTCGTCTTGATGACTAAGCAATTCGTGCACACTGCAGGAGGCGTGTCAGTCGCGAAATCAACCACTGGATGCGTGAACACATACCTTCCATCCAATGCTGAAGCTAAGACCGAGTGCGGACATCCCTCGATACACGCGGGTTTGGAGTGATCGGCGGATCGTCGTCCTCCCCTGTCAGTGTCATGCCCGTCCTTTCGGTGTGCGCCTTGCTCGCCGGATCTCGATACGTCGTCTCGCCGCAAAGCTTGATACCCACAAAGTTCGTGGTCTCTGGGTGAAGGGAAAGCCGTTGAAGGCAGGATTCTGTTACAATGGAATCAGCCACTAAGAAATGAAGTAGAGACATAGAACTCACCTTCAGCAGACTGGAACGGCTCCCTAAACGCTCCCCACCCTCGCTCGCCGGAATGAGATACGTTGCCTCGGCGCAAAATTCGACTTCGACTCGCCGACTGTCTTAACAATGCGAGGGGTAACCTGTTGGGGAGAGGACGGTCGAAGCACGCGTCAAGGAAGACGTCGAATGGCGCAATGTGAAAGAGCTGCGTCAAAACAGCATTAGACAGCGAAAATCACATGTCAATGCAGCACTCACAAACGAGGACCCTACCCTCCCGCGCGCACAATCCTTCCCCTCCCATTCCACCATCCATGAATTCTTGCTCGCCGGAACGCGATACGTCGTCTCGGCGCAAAAAGTCGTCGTCGTCACCAGGAGAGCTTGAGGTGTCGCAAAGACTGACATTGCCTGGAAAAAGTGTCAGAACTTGCCTGTCAGGAGTTAGAGAGGAAAGAAAACGCACCATATTCGAAAAGATACCAGTGCTCTCCGCAATGGCATCATCCACGTCCACGTCCACGTCCTAGAGTCAGATCAGTTGAAGAAAACGGAACAAGAAATAAAAGGACGTACGGTGGTCGACACTTTGGATCGGTGCGATCGACTTGCTGGCCGATCGTGTAGCCCCCTCCCCGCAACTCCGAGTGCCTCCTCCACAAAAACAACCCTCTACATGTCTTGATCCTCGCCGATGCTGCTCGCCGGAAGCCGATACGTCGTGTCGGGGTAAAATTCGTCCTATACAGCCGATTTGAGAGTTACTGAGCTGCCTGGGAATGGTGTGGGTTCCAGTGAAGGTCAGAGTAGAGAAGAGAGGATTCCATGGCACACGGGGGACGAAGTCGAGGTAGGAGGGGAATAGACGTTAGCACTGCAAACCTACGGGAGAATTCATCAGCCACGGATCTATGAAGTAGGAATATAAATCTTATCTCTAACACCAAAAAATGAGCCACATCTTGCTCCAACAACACGCGCTTCCTCCACGCCAATACGCATCGTTGACAGTCGAGAACCGAGTCGTCCAGGGAATGCACTAATCGAGGGTGTGCCGAACAATGAGGTCCTACTAGAGTGAGAACAAAATCAGTTAAACGAGATAAGGAATAGAACTGAGGAAGCCTACATGGAAGAATAGCCGGACATCAAGAAATGAGAGAGCGAGACAGTAGGGCGGAAGACGGATTGAAGGCAGAAGAGAGAATGGCCTTGCCAAATAAAGTGCCGTTGCCAAACATCCCTTTTCGAGCATTCACCTCCCATCATGACCATATGACAACAACGCGTCCTCGATGGAACACAACGTGACGGAGAGGTAAACACAGGACAGGTAGACATCTGCATCAATCGGGTATCGTGCAGCAGACCAGCATAATGTCATCATAGAGGTAAGAAGGGGGAATACCTTATTGCTCAATTTCCGAGCCTTATATACTTTTGCAGATCGGTTTCCACGGTCCGTAACTCGTAACATCAACAACCTAATTTCTCCGGAAATTTTTACTTCCACATGCTTGCTGTACCTACTGACTCGGATCCGCAGACGTCACATCAGTCTAAATATTCTTCTAGGTTTTTTGTTGCCACCTGTCATAATTCCGGGGCTTTCCAGTGGGGCGTGAATGCTTGGATGAGCTTTCACATACTACTGGAAGGTACTGTAATTATGACATCTATTTTTTTCTCTCCGCATGATGTGTGATTCTAAGAAATTCTCCAATATTCAACTTCAAGCTGTTCAAAGTATTCAAGCACAAAACACTGCTCTTCAGCTTATTCAATCAACTCAATTTAATGCCCCTGAGACTTCCAAGACTATGAGGTACCTAAACAATGCGAAAAGAATGTCAGTTAGAAGCAATGTCAATTCATAAAGTACGCATCATACAAATTAAACTACTAAGTTACCATGATACCATGAGAGTATTCCTTCCCATTCACACTCCCCATCTACCTCTCCACATGCACTCCAACAAATTCTTCGGGTCCAAGTGTCATCGTGTGGATACACCAATACAATGATCTCTCGAAGCATGGCAATCACGTACCAGGCTACAGTCTCAAGAGTGCATCCAACTAAATATGTGGCCGCCATATGATTGCAATTCAAGCCGTTGTCAAGAATCACTCAGGGATGTTCCTATGCCTTCAAATTATACCCTGGTGAATCTTCACCCGAGTTCACCGTATTTCAAGTCTAAACAAATACTCATGCAGGCCTGATCTGCACCACACGCGCTAATTATATCCATTGAGAGTGTGTTCATCGAGTGTGGATTCTGTGTTTTCTGACCTAGCAATGAGTACAACTATTTTCCTTTATAAAGTTAGAAATGTCTTTACCTTTCCAGCGCAGAGAATTGCCGTTTACGCCATCCAAAATTCTTGATGGACCGTACGATAGTAACGGGATACTTCGAGTTCCTGAATTACGGGTCAACTACATGTCGATCGTGAATCAGCACGCCCCACATGGATGACTCGTAATGATACTGACCAGCAGAGCCGAGTGTTACGAATACCTCTTGGATGCATTTCTTCCCCAGAATGTTTGGTCCAATTATCAGAACAACAATCCATGTTTCGAGTCCAGTGCCCTATTGTTAATACTTCATGAGTTTCCTTGGTTTCATAGCATACAAACTAATGAATACATGCCTTGAAAACATCGGTGCGGCTAGACGCCTATGCCATCAGGTCAAGCGTGTATGGTGTTCCTGAATTATTCAGGGATCGTAGCTGTCTGAAATTCGGAAATCTTCGTTGTACGTATTCCGCGAGGATGGTTTCACCGTCCTCCCTGATAACAGTCTCAATACCCGGCTAATAACTTCACCACAGAAACTTACCGTCATTTCAAAATGACAATAGAATATCGCTGAGCAGCCCAGTGAGTCTTTGTTTGTAGATTCCGTGTGTTCACTCACAAATTGAGGAGTTAAAGTTAAGACGGCTCTGCCGTCTTCTCAGAGTATACTTCTTTTCGCGTGATCGGGGTCACAAGGGCGATCAGTTACCACATTGCACTGGATTTCTCTCAGGCGACGGGAAAGATGGTGGATACGGCGCTAATAGAGGTTTCCCTGTCAGCATTAAACTCATCTCGTCTTCCATTTGAATACTGACCCTGGCTCAGACGAGTGCAATCGAGGCGGCTCTATGGCTGTCTTGTATTCGTCGAGTCAGTCAAGACTGTACCCCCATACATCCGCTCATCGTCAAGAGACATTGAGGGAAGGATTCCTGTATCACTGAGGGTAGCGAAGGGTGGTAAGTGTTCTATTCATTCGGTTCAGAAAAGGACGGCTTACCTATGAATCAGACGATGTGTGCGCCTTGGAGACGGTATTCCGGCACCTTCACCGATGTCTTCAAGTGGCTTAGATGCTCCAGAGTTCGGGATCGCGCCAATATCACACGGAGTATGGATGGATATCCTTGAATATTAATGGAGGATACATTGCCTTGCTGCAATAAAGAAGTCTTGTAGTGTGTAAGCCGTAGGCATACGTGAGAATGCTAAGAAACGCGCACCAAAACTACGGAAGGTAATGGGCGGGTTCTGCCCGCCTCCGAATCAATCTTCATTACAATTGGCCAAAAGTTACCATCAGAACTCCCGCACATTACCGATCATCCTCCATTCGTACCAAAAATCGTCAACCACCGAATTAAACAGCGCACACATGCCGCAGGTATCTAGATGTTCGAGTTCGAGTTTTCAAATGAGAGGGATGCTCGGTCCAATAGGATGCGTGGGACGTATCCATATCTCGGCATTTTTGTCGTTTCCAATAGATTCAGATGTTCTGAGCCCTGAACGTACGAGAGAATATGAAAAACAGCACCTGGTACCAAACTGCCCAGATCAAGGTCACACGGCTTGCATGATCGTGCTATTGTAGTTAGGTCGTTCTTTAGACGGGCGCGATGGAAGCGGCTTTGCCGCCGCATCGCATGAGCCATCCTGATCGTGAATGTCACGGAGTCCCTCGTATCATCCGGTTATCTCATGATATGGATCCCCCAGTCCTTAGGGCTCAGCGTGTCTGCCACAGCCTGTGCGACCACAGTCGTCGAGTTCATCTCCCCTCGGACTTGCACGGTGCACGGTGCACGTACCGTGGAACAAATCGTCGTTCCACACGTTAGGTATACCAACTTGAGGGTCGAGTAGTTAAGCACGAGAGCGGAATCACTCCATGAGACGTGTAGTAGTGTATGAAATGCATTGATTTCTGCAAAATACATGAGACCTATAACGAATAAGCACCCGGGATGTATGAGGGAGCAAATGAAGAGACGTACTAAACAATGAGAATCTGTGCTCCCGCCTCGGCTTCTTCGATAAGTCCATCCAAAGATTCGTATTAGACCTCCCAAGCCTTGCTGGAGGTCTATCGGATCGATCATAGCCGTCGAGCATCGAAAAATCGGGATTGAACGAACCAGTCCCTATTCAGCATATGAAGTTTCTGTAAAAAGACACCGCTGGATTAGACTGATTGAGAGAATACGAATGTGTACTCACACGTATTCAGAATCCAAGCTTTTACATATGCGTCGCCAAGGTACCTCCATCTCTATTGAGGAAAAACAGATACAGGTTTGATAATGCTCTGATACGAATTTACACTGATTTGAGAGATTCACTGGGTTCGGAGGCTACAAATGCTAATTGAAGAGGATCGAACGCTCAGCGTTGATGATAGTATGAACAAAAGAGGCAACTGCCGGATCGATCAACTTGGACAGAGCGATCGACATGGTTTTCGTTCTTACCACTTCTTCCTATTGTTCAATTTCATTGTTCTTCATCTTCACTTCGCGTATCGACTACTCGCTTTGCCTGGCACTCCTGATTCCGTTATTTCCAGCCTTTATTCAATCAACCACGCGTGATGACGTGTTTTTTGCTGCTCATACAGGATGGGAATCGACCTATATTGACGACCGATGACTCTGAGGACCCTTTACGACGCGGAATTCATTAATGAGACCAATCGGACCGAGACACCGACGCGTCAGATCATGACGTCGCGCGCCAGCCCTGAACTCGAACAGGAGCTCTGCCATCGATACGTGAGTTTTCCTCCTTACTCTGCTCCAGGCCTCGTAAGTTTGACGAGAAACGAATTATCAGGCTGGACGGACCTTGTTTTACATATCTAGGCATCCGAGGAAGTCGGTAGTGCGGTGTCAATTCGAGAATTTACACGATTTCAGCAAGGTGCGTTCTCTATTGGCATCTGCTTATCGTATAGCCGTACTTGCACAGATGAAATAGCAGCACCATGTGCTAACATATGTATGACAACGGCGCCTAGATGTTTTGCCCGCTGCCTAACCGGTTGAATATTTCAGCGGAAGCACTGTCGAACGTAAGTAAGTATCCCAAGTATACTTCTGCATTTCAAAGTTCTCAAGTTTATACAGTTCTGAGGCGTCCCTGGTACGTGATCAGGGTCGTCGCTTCAGCATGGTTACGCCGCGTTCCTGCGGCTGAATGGACTTGAAAGTTGGAATGCCCTCGAGTGCGTACTTGTATGTTTCTGCTGAATGCTGATTGCTCATATTCTACTGTTAGGTCGGTTCTACATGAGGCGGAGGGCATGAATGGGCTCTAGAATTTTCAGACATTCCATGACTTTGTTTGATGTTCAATATCGGCACCACTAACATCAAAGCAACGAGGGAACTACGTTTCGCCCGCGCAATCTGTTTTTTGAGATCTTCCAAATTTCGGGTGTCGCGGATTTTATTGGCCGATGATACCACGATGTCACATCACCCGGTGTAACTAACCCGTACTTTTCGTGCGCTCCAGGCCTCTGCGAAAGGTTTAAATACAAGGTATATTCTCCCTTTGTTCTCATCATCCCACTTATCCTCCCTCTCCTCCCTTCTCCAGGTTCTTCCCTCTCCTCTCTTTCTCACATGATCCATACCACTATCTCCTCGTTGTCGAGCATGTCCTCGGCGGGTCTCCCGCCGTCGTACGTCTCCTCGTCGATTTCTTCCATCTCGATGGGCTTGGTCTCGTGACCGCCATCATTTCCTTTTCGGCATTGTTCGTTGATTTCCTCCTTCCCTTTAACCTCGACCATGATGACGGCCTCAAGCTCAACGTCCACAATGGTGAGCTGGCTTTCATTTTTTCGTGTTTTATTCCATTCTCACATCGCATAGGCCGTTGCTCATGCCCACAACGTCAACTGTAACTGAAGGGGATGCGTCGAACGGACTCCGCGTCCATGGTGAGCTCCCACTCTAATCAGTTTCCGCCTCTGCTAACTAATATTTTGCCTCAGCTCGTTCCGTCGACTTTGATACAGTCGCACCCTAGGTATGTACATGATTCTTTAACCCACTCGCAAGCTGAGTTTTTTCCCCTCGGATAGCTCCATTGCAAGTAGCCATCGATCCTGTTCAACGACGGCCATGGTCAGATTAGCAGCGCTTAACCCGATGTCCCGATAACGGTAACGTCCTACCCTTTTTGAAGATTTCTTAGCTTTTGACGTCGTTCAAGCTCACATTTTGGCTATCGAATGGGGTGATCTCAGAGCTAGTGCGCGCTGTCGATCAGTGCCAGTAAGCACGGGTTTCCTACTGCTCACACCCCCACTGACTACTGTTTTCTATAGTAGCTCGTTGTATGGTTTTCGGCGGGTATTGGTGGAGACGCATGGCAGGTAAGTAATTGATACTCTGTAACCCATTCGCAAGCTGACGGCTGGTTCCAGCTTATGCGCCGACACTCGCGGGAGGATTAAAGCTGTTGATCGGGGTTCCAGAGAAGCGTCAACATTCTGGTCGAGTCACCACCTCCCGATTCACAGGTATGCAGAGACGACTTGATTGCATTTTCGCCAGCTCACGCGCCGCTTGTCATTGCAGGATCTCCTACCAGCGAAGCAGCACACCACTACCTTATGCCATCGTGGATTCACGGGACACGGCTGAGTGCATAGTGCGCAGGGTTGCCAGCTCCTCGCAGAAGGCGGAGATGCGGACGGAAGCAGCGTTGACAGTCGACGCACGCGCGGAGTAACAGCGCAGGAAGTACGTGCGGGTTCTGCGGAGGGACGTTTGCGGAGGGAGGTGCGTGCGGAGGGGAGGGACGTCGACGGGAGCGTTCTATTATTAGCGCGTGCGGAGGGACGGGAGGTCGAGGGGTGGACGGTCGTGTGGCTGTGAGGGAGGTCGAGGGTTTATGGGGGACGGCCATTTTCCTGCATAAAGGGAGGTCGACGCGGTTTTGGCGGGAGTTTATAGGGACAGGCCATTTCCCGCTTGAAGCGAGGTCGATGGGATTTTGGCGGGAGTTGGCAGGGATGAGCCATTTCGTGCGGAAGGGAGCTCGATGGGATTTTGGCGGGGGCTCATAGGGATGGCCATTTTCACGGAAGGCGCGTCGGATTGTGGCAGAGGCTTCAACGAGGGAAAGAGCGAGTCGGACAAGGGGAACGACAGACAAGGGGCACGTCAGACAAGGGAAACGACGCCTCACCAGGTGGTGCTTCACGCCGTCCTCGAACGTATATTTACCCCTTTTGGGAGACGACTAGGACATCGGTCCCTCGAGCTTCCTTCCCCGCCTTTCACCCAGCACTGCCACGATCGATCGACGACTCGTGGAAGCTTGCTTCGAACTTGGGTGACTCGTCCGGTTGTTGCTACCCAACAGGTTTATATACCCTGGAAAGATACGCTGTCACGGTAGAGGAGTCCGATTCTTCCTTTTCTACTTTCTTTCCACCACCACCATCACCACTTCGAATGGCCGCCGTACTTTCACTGGAATCGTTCCCAGAGGAGCTGATTGAGCGTATCCTCACACACTGTGTCGTAGCGACGCCGACGTCTGCCGTGTCGTGCCCAGCGTGGGCCCCAGTCCATCCACCCACCAGCCCACGACCAGTCTGCTCTCGTCTGGCCCCCCTGCTCGTCTGCAAGGCCTTCTACCGCATATCTCTTCCACATTTCTACCACACCATTCATTTGACATGCCCCACACAGCCGGTGAACCTCCTGGCCGCCTTGCATCACTATCCCTGGCTCTCCCGTTATGTCCGCAGAATTGTCATCACCGGCATCTTTGATGGCGCCGACCAGGTCTTCCGACGGTGCAGCCATGTCAAGGCCCTCGACATTACCCTCGATCCTCGGTTTCCCGACCAGGCATACTGCCCTGCAGTAGAGCGTATGTGTGACTCACTGGAGGCTCTTGACGCGGTCACGCATCTTACCATTCGAAAACCGGCCCATCTATACCTTACCCACGCCGGTGTGAAGCGTCTCATCGTCCATTTGGCCAGTGCCATCACCGGTTGGATAGATCTTGTCAGTTTAATTTATGTGATCCAAAAGATCCCGTTCACTTACCCGTTCTGTAGGAATCTGCCCACCTTGCGTTCCGTATCTCAGATGATTCACCAGCAGCTCAACTCCAGGGCCCTAGATCCACTATCACCCGTGCGCTATCCCTGGCGCCATCGTTGCATACGTTCTCCACCCAGCTTCCGAGTCTCTGGAACGAAGCCATCCTCTGTGTCAGCCGGAACCCTGGTCTCGAACGGATCAGGCTAGGGGGCTCTGACCACGAAGATGGCTGCGGGATCATCAGTGGCGGCGGACTGTACATGATACAGACGCGTAAACATCCCAGACTGGCGGAATTGATCAGGAATAGAACGTATGTCACTATTTCCCCCCTACTTGCCGGCATTAATCTAACCACCTCCTGTTTAGACCCATGATCAGGTCGAGGGCACATACGATGACTTCGCAGTCCCTGGCGGCGTTGTCGCATGCTACTGCGGGCGACAAGAAGGACGATGCGCCGACGACGCACATCGTCAGGCATCACAGTCTGAAGAGGCATGGTCAGGCCTACTAGGCCGCCGTACATATTGTAGTTGAATATGGACTGTTGTTTTGATTGTTCTTGTACGTTGTGGTGGACTTCGAGGTACTCTACTAGGTGTCATAATTACATGTTATACTTCTTGCCCGTTTCGGCTTAGTATACTTTTATTGTACATACAGTATTAATTGCATTCATTGAAGTCTACTCCGAGGATCCATCAAATCCTCATTTCTATCTTTCATCATTGTTGGCCTGATTATTAACGGGAGAAAATCACCAATGGTTGCTTGTGGCACGCGAACAGATTCCACGCACTGCCGCACAGTTTATGTAAGTTCACGTCGCATCCTCTCGGAGCCTCTTATTTTATGTCCTCCACCAATAAGTACCCAGCAAAATACCGTCGCAGCAATTTTCATGGTCAAATTGGGCGCATGGCAGACTTCGGTGTTTTTTATCACTTCCCTGGTGCTAAGTATTGCGATATATTATAGTCAAAGTAGTCGGTCCGGCCTCCTACCGCTTGTGCCTCTTGCTCTCCCTTCCCCCCTTATCTATTTATTTTTCCTTCTTCCAACGAGTAGCTATAGACGCTGTAGAGTACTATACCCCCCAATACGAGGTGTGTTGCGGGTCACCAATCCAGATTATTATCATCCGCTTACGCCTCTTGCTCACCAAGCATGTAGTCAACAATAACTTGATGACAGAAATACTAATTGTATTATTCTGAAAAAAAACACCCGATGATAAATTTTGGGCGGAAACGCACAATGGCCTGGGGGTATCCAAGAAATGATTCCGTCATCCTGCGACCTTGAAATATCGACAGTGGAAAAGATCGATGACAATATGTATGGGCAGGCGAGATAAGTATGCGACCACAATAGAAGAGATAAACTTGCTATACGGATAGCCAACAAATTATTGTCTGTAGCGTCCATTCACCCTCGGTATTATGGAGAATCCGTTGTAGTAACGGTAACGTCCCGTCATCCCGCGACTTGTGATGATCAGTCCAACAGTGATAGATAGAAGTAAGGGTTTGATGACGGGAGAGAATCACCAGCGGTTGCTTGTGGCGCACGACCAGATTCCACATACTCCCTAGAGTGCCGTACTGTGAACGAGTAGATTTGTGTAGTGAACACCGTTCCTTCGTCTCCTTGAATTGAACTCGTGAGATTCAGATTCTTCCTTCAGGTGCTCATTGAGTGCAGGATTAACGCATCCAGCGAAGTAGCTATCAAACGGTAGCAGAGATGTTAAAAACAGCTCCCGCGCTGACGAGAGTTCGGGAAATGTAGTACTGTATTGGACGAAGTACATACTTACTATTTAAAATCTCGACTGTACGAGTTCGGATCGATGCAAATTTTTGATGAATGATTTCCTGTGACTCGTAATGTTTAGAAAATGCATGGGTGCCTTCTAGATTGGCTATGTCTATTTGGCTCCCCCGGGAGTACCACCAGGAATTTGCCTGCCCCACCAGGGGTAGCAAGAATGCCCTCGCAGTTTTGCTAAATCTCTCAAGATTACAGTCGGTAAATCCCTACATAAGTAGTGCACAATGCACGTAACATAAGGAAATTTTGTCGTGGTAGGTCCTAGGAGTCAGTGGATTAGTGAAGCTAGTTACCTATTCCAATATAATGACCGGTCTTTCTTCGCATGCAAGATGACTATTTATTAGAATGAGAGGACGTTTGCAGCATGGCTATCAAAAATGAACGGTCAGCTAATGACATCATAGCATTAGTCCCGTGACATTTTTCCTCTCATCACTGTGCATCGCTACTACATTATTATGTATGAGGGATCGGTGGCAGTGCAAGATAAGAGGTCGACAACGAAAAGGTCGATTTCTCGACGAGGGGAGGCGCGATAAGCAAGGAAAGAGCAGAATAAGTTTATTGAGAGTACTGCTGTACAGGATGTAATGAAAAGAAGAGGATCGAGGCAAAGAAAATACCCCGAGGATTTGCCTAACAAGAAATCAACACGGTTAGGCAACGAAATAACCCATAAGTCAGCAGCCATTCTGCCTCATAGGATCATAATTTCCCTGCCCCGAAGGTAAGCATCAAATGCACAAACGGGAGGGGGCTTCCTCCCGTTTGTGCTCCGGCCAAGCGTAGTCTCCTGTTCAAATCGTTCCAATGGGAAACCGAGGCTTGCCGTTGTGGGTCCGATTTGCCCAAAAAAAATAAAATCAATGACCTAGAAGTCATTTAGTACGTCAAACCCCGAGGGACCTACCTTTGAACAGACGTCAACGAGCTAAAATATATGCAAGTCAGAATCGTGTGTAAAAGAAATCAAAGGCAACCTTACCTCTTGCAAATCCAAAATCTCCATACGAGTCAAACACTCCACGCCGTTACCAAACCTCGCGTCACCCTCAACAGACGGCGGCTATTTAATCAGCCGCGACGGGTTCGACGGGGTTGAGCAAAGGCGTAGACTGGTCGACTCCTCGTCTTGATGACTAAGCAATTCGTGCACACTGCAGGAGGCATATCAGTCGCGAAATCAACCACTGGATGCGTGAACACATACCTTCCATCCAATGCTGAAGCTAAGACCGAGCACGGACATCCCTCGATACGCGCGGGTTTGGAGTGATCGGCGGATCGTCGTCCTCCCCTGTCAGTGTCATGCCCGTCCTTTCGGTGTGCGCCTTGCTCGCCGGATCTCGATACGTCGTCTCGCCGCAAAGCTTGATACCCACAAAGTTCGTGGTCTCTGGGTGAAGGGAAAGCCATTGAAGGCAGGATTCTGTTACAATGGAATCAGCCACTCAGAAATGAAGTGAAGATATAAAACTCACCTTGGAATGGCTCCCTAAACGCTCCCCACCCTCGCTCGCCGGAATGAGATACGTTGCCTCGGCGCAAAATTCGACTTCGACTCGCCGACCGTCGTAACATTGCGAGGGGCAGCCTGCTGGGGGAGGACTCGAGGATGGTCGAAGCACCCGTCAAGGAAGACGTCGAACGGCACAATGTGAAAGAGCTGCGTCAAAACAGCATTAGACAGCGAAAATCACATGTCAATGCAGCACTCACAAATGAGGACCTCACCCTCCCGCGCGCACAATCCTTCCCCTCCCGTTCCACCCTCCACGAATTCTTGCTCGCCGGAACGCGATACGTCGCCTTGGCGCAAAAAGTAGTCGTTGTGACCAGGAGAGCTTCAGGTGTCGCAAAGACTGACATTGCCTGGAAAAAGTGTCAGAATTTGCCTGTCAGGAGTTAGGGAGGAAAGACAACGTACCATATTCGAAAAGATACCAGTGCTCTCCGCAATGGCATCGTCCACGTCCACGTCCTAGAGTCAGATCAGTCGACGAAAACGGAACAAGAAATAAAAGGACGTACGGTGGTCGACACTTTGGATCGGTGCGATCGACTTGCTGGCCGATCGTGTAGCCCCCTCCCCGCAACTCCGAGTGCCTCCTCCACAAAAACAACCCTCTACATGTCTTGATCCTCGCCGATGCTGCTCGCCGGAAGTCGATACGTCGTGTCGGGGTAAAACTCGTCCTATACAGCCGATTTGAGAGTTACTGAGCTGCCTGGGAATGGTGTGGGTTCCAGTGAAGGTCAGAGTAGAAAAGAGAGGATTCCATGGCACACGGGGGACGAAGTCGAGGTAGGAGGGGAATAGACGTTAGCACTGCAAACCTACGGGAGAATTCATCAGCCACGGATCTATGAAGTAGGAATATAAATCTTATCTCTAACACCAAAAAATGAGCCACATCTTGCTCCAACAACACGCGCTTCCTCCACGCCAATACGCATCGTTGACAGTCGAGAACCGAGTCGTCCAGGGAATGCACTAATCGAGGGTGCGCCGAACAATGAGGTCCTACTAGAGTGAGAACAAAATCAGTTAAACGAGATAAGGAATAGAACTGAGGAAGCCTACATGGAAGAATAGCCGGACATCAAGAAATGAGAGAGCGAGACAGTAGGGCGGAAGACGGATTGAAGGCAGAAGAGAGAATGGCCTTGCCAAACAAAGCGCCGTTGCCAAACATCCCTTTTCGAGCATTCACCTCCCGTCATGACCATATGACAACAACGCGTCCTCGATGGAACACGACGTGACGGAGAGGTAAACACAGGACAGGTAGATGTCTGCGTCAATCGGGTATCATGCAGCAGACAAGCATAATGCCATCATAGAAGTAAGAAGGGGGAATACTTCATCGCTCATTTTCCGAGCCTTATATACTCTTGCAGATCGGTTTCCACAGTCCGTAACTCGTAACATCAACAACCTAATTTCTCCGGAAATTTTTACTTCCACATGCTTGCTGTGCCTACCGACTCGGATCCATACATGTCACATCAGTCCAATTATTCTTCTAGGTTTTTGTTGCTGCCTGTCATAGTTACAGGGCTTTCCAGTGGGGCGTGAGCGCTCGGATGAGCTTTCACGTACTACTGGAATGTACTGTAATTATGACATCTATTTTTCTCTCTCCGCATGATGTGTGATTCTAAGAAATTCTCCAATATTCAACTTCAAAAGCCGTTCAAAGTATTCAAGCACAAAACACTGCTCTTCAGCTTATTCAATCAACTCAATTTAATGCCCCTGAGACTTCCAAGACTATGAGGTACCTAAACAATGCGAAAAGAATGTCAGTTAGAAGCAATGTCAATTCATAAAGTACGCATCATACAAATTAAACTACTAAGTTACCATGATACCATGAGAGTATTCCTTCCCATTCACACTCCCCATCTACCTCTCCACATGCACTCCAACAAATTCTTCGGGTCCGAGTGTCATCGTGTGGATACACCAATACAATGATCTCTCGAAGCACGGCAATCACGTACCAGGCTACAGTCTCAAGAGCGCATCCAACTAAATATGCGGCCGCCATATGATCGCAATTCAAGCTGTTGTCAAGAATCACTCAGGGATGTTCCTATGCCTTCAAAGTATACCCTGGTGAATCTTCACCCGAGTTCACCGTATTTCAAGTCTAAACAAATACTCAGGCAGGCCTGATCTGCACCACACGCGCTAATTATATCCATTGAGAGTGCGTTCATCGAGTGTGGATTCTGTGTTTTCTGACCTAGCAATGAGTATGACTATTTTCCTTTATAAAGTTAGAAATGTCTTTACCTTTCCAGCGCAGAGAATTGCCGTTTACGCCATCCAAAATTCTTGATGGACCGTACGATAGTAACGGGATACTTTGAGTTCCTGAATTACGGGTCAACTACATGTCGATCGTGAATCAGCACGCCCCACATGGATGACTCGTAATGATACTGACCAGCAGAGCCGAGTGTTACGAATACCTCTTGGATGCATTTCTTCCCCAGAATGCTCGGTCCAATTATCAGAACAATAATCCATGTTCCGAGTCCAGTGCCCTATCGTTAATACTTCGTGAGTTTCCTTGGTTTCATAGCATACAAACTAATGAATACATGCCTTGAAAACATCGGTGCGGCTAGACGCCTATGCCATCAGGTCAAGCGTGTATGGCGTTCCTGAATTATTCAGGGATCGTAGCTGTCTGAAATTCGGAAATCTTCGTCGTACGTATTCCGCGAGGACGGTTTCACTGTCCTCCCTGATAACAGTCTCAATACCCGGCTAATAACTTCACCACAGAAACTTACCATCATTTCAAAATAACAATAGAATACTGCTGAGCAGCCAAGTGAGTCTCTATTCGTGGATTCTGTGTGATGTTCACTCACCAATTGAGGAGTTAGGCAGAACACGGCTCAGAGTATACTTCTTTTCACATGAACACCGTCGCAAGGGCAATCAGTTACCACAGCGCCGCATTGGATTTCACTCGGGCGACGGGAAGATGGATACGGCACTATTAGACTCTTCACTGTCAGCAATTTAAACTTGTCTCATCTTCCATTTGATGACTGTCCCTGGTGCAGACGAGTGCAATCGAGGCGGCTCTATGGCTGTCTTGTATTCGTCGAGTCAGTCAAGACTGTACCCCCGTACATCCGCTCATCGTCAAGAGACATTGAGGGAAGGATTCCCGTATCACTGAGGGTAGCGAAGGGTGGTAAGTGTTCTATTCATTCGGTTCAGAAAAGGACGGCTTACCTATGAATCAGACGATGTGTGCGCCTTGGAGACGGTATTCCGGCACCTTCACCGATGTCTTCAAGTGGCTTAGATGCTCCAGAGTTCGGGATCGCGCCAATATCACACGGAGTATAGATGGATATCCTTGAATATTAATGGAGGATACATTGCCTTGCTGGAATAAAGAAGTCTTGTGGTGTGTAAGCCGTAGGTATACACGAGAATGCTAAGAAACGCGCACCAAAACTACGGAAGGTAATGGGCGGGTTCTGCCCGTCTCCGAATCAATCTTCATTACAATTGGCCAAAAGTTACCATCAGAACTCCCGCACATTACCGATCATCCTCCATTCGTACCAAAAATCGCCAACCATCGAATTAAACAGCGCACACATGCCGCGGGTATCTAAATGTTCGAGTTCAAGTTTTCAAATGAGAGGGATCGCTCGGTCCAATAGGATGCATGGGAGGCATCCATATCTCGGCATTTTTGTCGTTTCCAATTGATCCAGATGTTCTGAGATGAATGAGCCCTGAACGTACGAGAGAATACGAAGAACAGCACCTGGTACCGAACTGCCCAGATCAAGGTCACACGGCTTGCATGACCGTACTATTGTAGTTAGGTCGTTGTTTAGACGGGCACGATGGAAGCGGCTTCGCCGCCGCATCGCATGAGCCATCCTGATCGTGAATGTCACGGAGTCCCTCATATCATCCGGTTATTTCATGAGATGGATCCCCCAGTCCTTAGGGCTCAGCGTGTCTGCCACAGTGCGACTACAGTCGTCGAGTTCATCTCCCCTCGGACTTGCACGGTGCACGTATGGTAGAACAAATCGTCATTCCACACGTTAGGTATACAAACTTGAGGGTCGAGTAGTTAAGCACGAGAGCGGAATCACCCCGTGAGACATGTAGCAGTGTATGAAATGCATTGATTTCTGCAAAATACATGAGACCTATAACGAATAAGCACCCGGGATGTTTGAGGGAGCAAATGAAGAGACGTACCAAACAACGAGAGTCTGTGCTCCCGCCTCTGCTTCTTCGATAACTCCATCCAAAGATTCGTATCAGATCTCCCAAGCCTTGCTGGAAGTCTGTCGGATCGATCATAGCCGTCGAGCATCGAAAAATCGGGAATGAACGAACCAGTCCCTATTCAGCATATGAACATCCTGTAAGAAGACACCACTGTATTAGACTGATTGAGAGAATACGAATGTGTACTCACACGTATTCAGAATCCGAGCTTTTACATATGCGTCGCCAAGGTACCTCCATCTCTATTGAGGAAAAATGGATACAGGGTTGATAATGCTTCGACACGACTTTGCAATGATTGAAGTGATTTGCTGGGTTTGGAGGCCGCAAATACCAAGAGCAGATGATCGAACGCTCAGCGTTGATGATAGTATGAGCAAAAGAGGCAACCGCCGGATCGATCAACTTCGACAGAACGATCAACATGGTTTTCGTTCTTACCACTTCTTCCTATTGTTCAATTTTATTGTTCTTCAAGATCATCTTCACTTCGCGTATCGACTACTCGCTTTGCCTGGCACTCGTGAATCCGTTATTTACAGCCTTTGCTCAATAAACCTCGCGTGATGACGGGTTTTTTGCTGCTCATACAGGACGGGAATCGACCTATATTGACGACCGAGGACTCTGAGGACCCTGTACGACGCGGAATTCATTAATGAGACCAATCGGACCGAGACACCGACGCGTCAGATCATGACGTCGCGCTCCAGCCCTGAACTCGAACAGGAGCCATACCGCAAATATGTGAGTTTTTATTCTTTCCGCGTTCTGGTCCTTCACAAATTGATTATACTTCATTCTCAGGGCCAAAATAACTCGTTCCCATGTCTATATTGGCCACGCATGTTCAGGACGGTCAGCAGTGCTCTCAAAATCGATAGTAATTTAGCCGACTTGGTATGTTCCTACAGCGTCTGGATACCATTAGCCGAACTAACCAACATGAAAATTGCAGTATCATGTGTGTTTTCTGAAATAGAATTACGACGGCGGTGCCCAGACGTTACGTGCATAGCCAAATCCATTGGATATTGCGGCAGATGTATCCCCCATGTAAGTCTCTCGTTTCCATCTTCCAAAGTTCGTAAATTCATGTGTCCCCAAAGGGTCCGTGGTACACGGTCAGGGTCGTCGCTTGAACAGGGTTCCACCCTGTGCCTGTCGTTGAACCGACTTCAAAGTTGGAAGTCCCTCCAGTGCGTACTTGCTCTTCTCGTATTTCTATGTAATGCTCATTAAGCTACGAGTCCAGTTCTGTGTTGAGCGGAGGGCGGGATGGACTTCAACTTTCTCTACAATGAAAGTACTTTAGCTCATTCCCAATATCGGCACCACTAACATCAAAGCAACGAGGGAAATACGTTGCGCGCGCGCAATCTGTTTTTGAGATCTTCCAAATTTCGGGTGTCGCGGATTTTATTGGCCGATGATACCACGATGTCACATCACCCGGTGTAACTAACCCGTGCTTTTCGTGCGTTCCAGGCCTCTGCAAAAGCTTTAAATACGAGGTGTATTCTCCCTTTGTTCTCATCATCCCATTCATCCTCCCTCTCCTCCCTCCTCCAGGTTCTCCCCTCTGCTCTCTTTCTCACACGATCTATACCACTGTCTTCTCGTTGTCGAGCACGTCCTCGGCGGGTCTCCCGCCGTCGTACGTCTCCTCGTCGACTTCTTCCATCTCGATGGGCTTGGTCTCGTGACCGCCATCATTTCCTTTTCGGCTTTGTTCGTTGATTTCCTTTCTTCACTTTGACCTCGACGATGAAGACGCCGTCAAGCTCAGCATTGACAATGGTGAGTTCTCTTCCATTTTTCCATGTTCTGTTCCGTTCTAACCTTGTGTAGGCTATTGCTCATGCCCACAACGGTGGCTCTGGCTGCAGGGGACGCGTCAAATGGATAGCAGCTCAGCTTGGCAATAATTCACTAGACGAAGGTAAGCTGCTTCGTAACGTATCATGTCCTTTTTTTCTCAATCTTTTCTTCGCCAGGCTCCGCGTCCATGGTAATCTCTCACCCTAATCAATTTCCGCCTCTGCTAACTAATACTTTTCTTCAGCTCGTGCCCGTCGGCTTGGATACAGCCGCACGCTAGGTATGTACTTGACCATTAACCCTCTCCCAAGCTAACATTTTCCCCCTCGATAGCTCCAATGCAAGTAGCCATCCAAACTGTTCAACGACGTCCGCGTTCAGATTGGCGGCGGTCCCGATAACGGCAAGTCCATCGCATCTCGAGGATTTCTTGGTTTTCGACGTTGTGCAGGTTATCTTTCCTGCTAGCAAAGGGAGTGTTTGACTCGGTGCGCGGTCAATAAGTACAGAGTACGCCGTCAAGGTGAGTTGTCATTGATTGTTGCTCCTACCAGGCTCATTATTTTCTATAGTAGCTCGTTCTATTGGTTTTGGCGGGTGTTGGTGCAGACGGACTGCAGGTAAATAATTGATGCTCTGTAACCCTTTCGCAAGCTGACGGCTGATTACAGCTACCGCGCCGATACTTGCAGGAGGACTTTTGCTGTTCCTCGGGGTTCCAGAAAAACGTCAACGCTCTAGCCGAGTCTCCACGTCCCTCTACACAGGTGTGTAGAGACGACTTCACTGTATTTTCGCCAGCTCACACGCCGCTTGTCATTGTAGGATCTCCTACCAGCGAAGCGGCCACACCACTACCTTATGGCACGGTGGATTCACGGGACACGGCCGAGTGCATAGTACGGAGGGTTGACAGCTCCTCGCAGAAGGCGGAGATGCGGATGGAGGCAACATTGAAAGTCGGCGCGCGCGGAGGGATTAACAGTGCGGAGAGTATGTGCGGGACACGCGGAGGGACGTCAGTGGAGGGAGGCGCGTGCGGAGGGGAGCGACGTTGACGGGAGCGTTCTATTATTAGCGCGGGTGGAGGGACGGGAGGTCGAAGGGTGGACGGTCGTGTGGTTGTGAGGGAGGGCAGCAGAGGGAGGTCCATGTTTTATGGGGGACGGCCATTTTCCTGCATGAAGGGAGGTCGACGCGTTTTTGGCGGGAGTTGGCAGGGATGAGCCATTTCGTGCGAAAGGGAGGTCGATGGGCTTTTGGCGGGAGCTTATAGGGATGGCCACTTTCACGGAAGGCGCGTCGGACTGCGGAAGAGGCTTGGACGGGGGAGAGAGCGAGTCGGACAAGGGGAACGACAGACAAGGGGCACGTCAGACAAGGGAAACGACGCCTGACCGGGTGGTGCTTCACGCCGTCCTCGAACATACCCCTTTTGGAGAACGACCAGGACATCGGTCCCTCGAGCTTCCTTCCCCGCCTTTCACCCAGCACTGCCACGATCGATCGACGACTCGTGGAAGCTTGCTTCGAACTTGGGTGACTCGTCCGGTTGTTGCTACCCAACAGGTTTATATACCCTGGAAAGATACGCTGTCACGGTAGAGGAGTCCGATTCTTCCTTTTCTACTTTCTTTCCACCACCACCATCACCACTTCGAATGGCCGCCGTACTTTCACTGGAATCGTTCCCAGAGGAGCTGATTGAGCGTATCCTCACACACTGTGTCGTAGCGACGCCGACGCCTGCCGTGTCGTGCCCAGCATGGGCCCCAGTCCATCCACCCACCTCCCCATGACCAGTTTGCTCTCGTCTGGCCCCCCTGCTCGTCTGCAAGGCCTTCTACCGCATATCTCTTCCACATTTCTACCACACAATTCATTTGACACGCCCCTCACAGCCGGCCAACCTCCTGGCCGCCTTGCATCACTATCCCTGGCTCTCCCGTTATGTCCGCAGAATTGTCATCACCGGCATCTTTGATGGCGCCGACCAGGTCTTCCGGCGGTGCAGTCATGTCAAGGCCCTCGACATTACCCTCGATCCTCGGTTTCCCGACCAGGCATACTGCCCTGCAGTAGAGCGTATGTGTGACTCGCTGGAGGCTCTTGACGCGGTCACGCATCTTACCATTCGCAAACCGGCCCGTCTATACCTTACCCACGCCGGTGGGAAGCGCCTCATCGTCCATTTGGCCAGTGCCATCACCGGTTGGATAGATCTTGTCAGTTTAATTTATATGATCCAAAAGATCCCGTTCACTTACCCGTTCTGTAGGAATCTGCCCACCTTGCGTTCCGTATCTCAGATGATTCACCAGCAGCTCAACCCCGGGGCCCCATATCCACTATCACCCATGCGCTATCTCTTGCGCCGTCGTTGCATACGTTTTCCACCCAGCTTCCGAGTCTCTGGAACGAAGCCATCCTCTGTGTCAGCCGGAATCCTCGTCTCGAGCGGATCAGGCTAGGGGGCTCGGACCACGAAGACGGCTGCGGGATCATCAGTGGCGGCGGGCTATACATGATACAGACGCGTAAACATCCCAGACTGGCAGAATTGATCAGGAATGGAACGTATGTCACTATTTCCCCCCTACTTGCTGGCATCAATCTAACCACCTCCTGTTTAGACCCATGATCAGGTCGAGGGCACATACGATGACTTCGCAGTCCCTGGCGGCGTTGTCGCATGCTACTGCGGGCGACAAGAAGGACGACGCTCCGATGACGCACATTGTGAGGCATCACAGTCTCAAGAGGCATGGTCGGGCCTATTAGACCGTCGTACATATTGTAGTTGAATATGGACCGTTGTTTTGATTGTTCTTGTACGTTGTGGTGGACTTCGAGGTACTCTACTAGGTGTCATAATTACATGTTATACTTCTTGCCCGTTTCGGCTTAGTATACTTTTATTGTACATACAGTATTAATTGCATTCATTGAAGTCTACTCCGAGGATCCATCAAATCCTCATTTCTATCTTTCATCATTGTTGGCCTGATTATTAACGGGAGAAAATCACCAATGGTTGCTTGTGGCACGCGAACAGATTCCACGCACTGCCGCACAGTTTATGTAAGTTCACGTCGCATCCTCTCGGAGCCTCTTATTTTATGTTCTCCACCAATAAGTACCCAGCAAAATACCGTCGCAGCAATTTTCACGGTCAAATTGGGCGCATGGCAGACTTCGGTGTTTTTTATCGCTTCCCTGGTGCTAAGTATCGCGATATATTATAGTCAAAGTAGTCGGTCCGGCCTCCTACCGCTTGTGCCTCTTGCTCTCCCTTCCCCCCTTATCTATTTATTTTTCCTTCTTCCAACGAGTAGCTATAGACGCTGTAGAGTACTATACCCCCCAATACGAGTCGTGTTGCGGGTCACCAATCCAGATTATTATCATCCGCTTACGCCTCTTGCTCACCAAGCATGTAGTCAACAATGACTTGATGACAGAAATACTAATTGTATTATTCTGAAAAAAAACACCCGATGATAAATTTTTGGCGGAAACGCACAATGGCCTGGGGGTATCCAAGAAATGATTCCGTCATCCCGTGACCTTGAAATATCGACGGTGGAAAAGATCGATGACAATATGTATGGGCAGGCGAGATAAGTATGCGACCACAATAGAAGAGATAACCTTGCTATACGGATAGCCAACAAATTATTGTCTGTAGCGTCCATTCACCCTCGGTACTATGGAGAATCCATTGTAGTAACGGTAACGTCCCGTCATCCCGCGACTTGTGATGATCAATCCAACAGTGATAGATAGAAGTAAGGGTTTGATGACGGGAGAGAATCACCAGCGGTTGCTTGTGGCGCACGACCAGATTCCACGTACTCCCTAGAGTGCCGTACTGTGAACGAGTAGATTTGTGTAGTGAACACCGTTCCTTCGTCTCCTTGAATTGAACTCATGAGATTCAGATTCTTCCTTCAGGTGCTCATTGAGTGCAGGATTAATGCATCCAGCGAAGTAGCTATCAAACGGTAGCAGAGATGTTAAAAACAGCTCCCGCGCTGACGAGAGTTCGGGAAATGTAGTACTGTATTGGACGAAGTACATACTTACTATTTAAAATCTCGACTGTACGAGTTCGGATCGATGCAAATTTTTGATGAATGATTTCCTGTGACTCGTAATGTTTAGAAAATGCATGGGTGCCTTCTAGATTGGCTATGTCTATTTGGCTCCCCCGGGAGTACCACCAGGAATTTGCCTGCCCCACCAGGGGTAGCAAGAACGCCCTCGCAGTTTTGCTAAATCTCTCAAGATCACAGTCGGTAAATCCCTACATAAGTAGTGCACAATGCACGTAACATAAGGAAATTTTGTCGTGGTAGGTCCTAGGAGTCAGTGGATTAGTGAAGCTAGTTACCTATTCCAATATAATGACCGGTCTTTCTTCGCATGCAAGATGACTATTTATTAGAATGAGAGGACGTTTGCAGCGTGGCTATCAAAAATGAACGGTCAGCTAATGACATCATAGCATTAGTCCCGCGACATTTTTCCTCTCATCACTGTGCATCGCTACTACATTATTATGTACGAGGGATCGGTGGCAGTGCAAGATAAGAGGTCGACAACGAAAAGGTCAATTTCTCGACGAGGGGAGGCGTGATAAGCAAGGAAAGAGCAGAATAAGTTTATTGAGAGTACTGCTGTACAGGATGTAACGAAAAGAAGAGGATCGAGGCAAAGAAAATACCCCGAGGATTTGCCTAACAAGAAATCAGCACGGTTAGGCAACGAAATAACCCATAAGTCAGCAGCCATTCTGCCTCATAGGATCATAATTTCCCTGCCCCGAAGGTAAGCCTCAAATGCACAAACGGGAGGGGGCTTCCTCCCGTTTGTGCTCCAGCCAAGCGTAGTCTCCTGTTCAAATCGTTCCAACGGGAAACCGAGGCTTGCTGTTGTGGGTCCGATTTGCCCAAAAAAAATAAAATCAATGACCTAGAAGTCATTCAGTACGCCTTGCCTGATGCACTTACCTTTGAAGAGACATCAACGAGCTGCAATGTAGGCAAGTCAGCGTCTGTCTTTTGGATGACAGATGTCAGCTTACCTCGTGCAAATCCAGAATCTCCATACGAGTCAAAGACTCCACGCCGTTACCAAACCTCGTGTCACCCTCAACAGACGGCGGCTATTTAATCAGCCGCGACGGGTTCGATGGGGTTGAGCAAAGGCGTAGACTGGTCGACTCCTCGTCTTGATGACTAAGCAATTCGTGCACACTGCAGGAGGCATATCAGTCGTGAAATCAACCACTGGATGCGTGAACACATACCTTCCATCCAATGCTGAAGCTAAGACCGAGCGCGGACATCCCTCGATACATGCGGGTTTGGAGTGATCGGCAGATCGTCGTCCTCCCCTGTCAGTGTCATGCGCATCCTTTCGGTGTGCGCCTTGCTCGCCGGATCTCGATACATCGTCTCGCCGCAAAGCTTGATACCCACAAAGTTCGTGGTCTCTGGGTGAAGGGAAAGCCGTTGAAGGCAGGATTCTGTTACAATGGAATCAGCCACTCAGAAATGAAGTGAAGATATAAAACTCACCTTGGAACGGCTCCCTAAACGCTCCCCACCCTCGCTCGCCGGAATGAGATACGTTGCCTCGGCGCAAAATTCGACTTCAACTCGCCAACTTTCTTAACAATGCGAGGGATAGCCTGCTGGGGAGAGGACGGTCGAAGCACCCGTCAAGGAAGACGTCGAATGGCACAATGTGAAAGAGCTGCATCAAAACAGCATTAGACAGTGAAAATCACATGTCAATGCAGCACTCACAAACGAGGACCTCACCCTCCCGCATGCACAATCCTTCCCCTCCCATTCCACCCTCCACGAATTCTTGCTCGCCGGAATGCGATACGTCGCCTCGGCGCAAAAAGTAGTCATCGTGACCAGGAGAGCTTCAGGTGTCGCAAAGACTGACATTGCCTGGAAAAAGTGTCAGAACTTGCCTGTCAGGAGTTAGAGAGGAAAGAAAATGCACCATATTTGAAAAGATACCAGTGCTCTCCGCAATGGCATCGTCCACATCCACATCCTAGAGTCAGATCAGTCGAAGAAAACGGAACAAGAAATAAAAGGACGTACGGTGGTCGACACTTTGGATCGGTGCGATCGACTTGCTGGCCGATTGTGTAGCCCCCTCCCCGCAACTCCGAGTGCCTCCTCCACAAAAACAACCCTCTACATGTCTTGATCCTCGCCGATGCTGCTCACCGGAAGTCAATACGTCGTCTCGGGGTAAAATTTGTCCTATACAGCTGATTTGAGAGTTACTGAGCTGCCTGGGAATGGCATGGGTTCCAGTGAAGGTCAGAGTAGAGAAGAGAGGATTCCACGGCACACGGGGGACGAAGTCGAGGTAGGAGGGGAATAGACGTTAGCACTGCAAACCTACGGGAGAATTCATCAGCCACGGATCTATGAAGTAGGAATATAAATCTTACCTCTAACACCAAAAAAATGAGCCACATCTCGCTCCAACAACACACGCTTCCTCCACGCCAATACGCATTGTTGACAGTCGAGAACCGAGTCGTCCAGGGAATGCACTAATCGAGGGTGCGCCGAACAATGAGGTCCTACTAGAGTGAGAACAAAATCAGTTAAACGAGATAAGGAATAGAACTGAGGAAGCCTACATGGAAGAATAGCCGGACATCAAGAAATGAGAGAGTGAGACAATAGGGTGGAAGACGGATTGAAGGCAGAAGAGAGAATGGCCTTGCCAAATAAAGTGCCGTTGCCAAACATCCCTTTTCGAGCATTCACCTCCCGTCATGACCATATGACAACAACGCGTCCTCGATGGAACACAACGTGACGGAGAGGTAAACACAGGACAGGTAGACATCTGCATCAATCGGGTATCATGCAGCAGACCAGCATAATGTCATCATAGAGGTAAGAAGGGGGAATACCTTATTGCTCAATTTCCGAGCCTTATATACTTTTGCAGATCGGTTTCCACAGTCCATAACTCGTAACATCAACAACCTAATTTCTCCGGAAATTTTTACTTCCACATGCTTGCTGTACCTACTGACTCGGATCCGCAGACGTCACATCAGTCTAAATATTCTTCTAGGTTTTTTGTTGCCACCTGTCATAATTCCGGGGCTTTCCAGTGGGGCGTGAATGCTTGGATGAGCTTTCACATACTACTGGAAGGTACTGTAATTATGACATCTATTTTTTTCTCTCCGCATGATGTGTGATTCTAAGAAATTCTCCAATATTCAACTTCAAGCTGTTCAAAGTATTCAAGCACAAAACACTGCTCTTCAGCTTATTCAATCAACTCAATTTAATGCCCCTGAGACTTCCAAGACTATGAGGTACCTAAACAATGCAAAAAGAATGTCAGTTAGAAGCAATGTCAATTCATAAAGTACGTATCATACAAATTAAACTACTAAGTTACTGTGATACCATGAGAGTATTCCTTCCCATTCACACTCCCCATCTACCTCTCCACATGCACTCCAACAAATTCTTCGGGTCCGAGTGTCATCATGTGGATACACCAATACAATGATCTCTCGAAGCACGGCAATCATGTACCAGGCTACAGTCTCAAGAGCACATCCGACTATATGTGGCCACCATATGATTGCAATTCAAGCCATTGTCAAGAATCACTCAGGGATGTTCCTATGCCTTCAAAGTATACCCTGGTGAATCTTCACCCGAGTTCACCGTATTTCAAGTCTAAACAAATACTCATGCAGGCCTGATCTGCACCACATGCGCTAATTATATCCATTGAGAGTGCGTTCATGGAGTGTGGATTCTGTGTTTTCTGACCTAGCAATGAGTACGACTATTTTCCTTTATAAAGTTAGAAATGTCTTTACCTTTCCAGCGCAGAGAATTGCCGTTTACGCCATCCAAAATTCTTGATGGACCGTACGATAGTAATGGGATACTTCGAGTTCCTGAATTACGGGTCAACTACATGTCGATCGTGAATCAGCACGCCCCACATGGATGACTCGTAATGATACTGACCAGCAGAGCCGAGTGTTACGAATACCTCTTGGATGCATTTCTTCCCCAGAATGCTCGGTCCAATTATCAGAACAATAATCCATGTTCTGAGTTCAGTGCCCTATCGTTGATACTTCGTGAGTTTCCTTGGTTTCATAGCATACAAACTAATGAATACATGCCTTGAAAACATTGGTGTGGCTAGACGCCTATGCCATCAGGTCAAGCGTGTATGGCGTTCCTGAATTATTCAGGGATCGTAGCTGTCTGAAATTCAGAAATCTTCGTCGTACGTATTCCGCGAGGACGGTTTCACCGTCCTCCCTGATAACAGTCTCAATACCCGGCTAATAACTTCACCACAGAAACTTACCGTCATTTCAAAATAACAATAGAATACTGCTGAGCAGCCAAGTGAGTCTCTATTTGTGGATTCTGTGTGATGTTCACTCACCAATTGAGGAGTTAGGCAGAACACGGCTCAGAGTATACTTCTTTTCACATGAACACCGTCGCAAGGGCAATCAGTTACCACAGCGCCGCATTGGATTTCACTCAGGCGACGGGAAGATGGATACAGCACTATTAGACTCTTCACTGTCAGCAATTTAAACTTGTCTCATCTTCCATTTGATGACTGTCCCTGGTGCAGATGAGTGCGATCGAGGCAGCTCCATGGCTGTCTTGTATTCGTCGAGTCAGTCAAGACTGTACCGCTGTACATCCGCTCATCGTCAAGAGACATTGAGGGAAGGATTCCCGTATCACTGAGGGTAGCGAAGGGTGGTAAGTGTTCTATTCATTCGGTTCAGAAAAGGACGGCTTACCTATGAATCAGACGATGTGTGCGCCTTGGAGACGGTATTCCGGCACCTTCACCAATGTCTTCAAGTGGCTTAGATGCTCCAGAGTTCAGGATCGCGCCAATATCACACGGAGTATGGATGGATATCCTTGAATATTAATGGAGGATACATTGCCTTGCTGGAATAAAGAAGTCTTGTGGTGTGTAAGCCGTAGGCATACGTGAGAATGCTAAGAAACGCGCACCAAAACTACGGAAGGTAATGGGCGGGCTCTGCCCGCCTCCGAGTCAATCTTCATTACGATTAGCCAAAGGTTACCATCAGAACTCCTGCACATTACTGATCATCCTCCATTCGTACCAAAAATCGCCAACCACCGAATTAAACAGCGCACACATGCGGCGGGTATCTAGATGTTCGAGTTCGAGTTTTCAAATGAGAGGGATTGCTCGGTCCAATAGGATGCGTGGGATGTATCCATATCTTGGCATTTTTGTCGTTTCCAATAGATTCAGATGTTCTGAGCCCTGAACGTACGAGAGAATACGAAAAACAGCACCTGGTACCAAACTGCCCAGATCAAGGTCACACGGCTTGCATGATTGTGCTATTGTAGTTAGGTCGTTCTTTAGACGGGCGCGATGGAAGCGGCTTCGCCACTGCATCGCATGAGCCATCCTGATCGTGAATATCACGGAGTCCCTCGTATCATCCGGTTATCTCATGATATGGATCCCCCAGTCCTTAGGGCTCAGCGTGTCTGCCACAGCCTGTGCGACCACAGTCGTCGAGTTCATCTCCCCTCGGACTTGCATGGTGCACGGTGCACGTACCGTGGAACAAATCGTCGTTCCACACGTTAGGTATACCAACTTGAGGGTTGAGTAGTTAAGCACGAGAGCGGAATCACCCTGTGAGACATGTAGCAGTGTATGAAATGCATTAATTCCTGTAAATTACATGAGACCTATAACGAATAAGCACCCGGGATGTATGAGGGAGCAAATGAAGAGACGTACCAAGCAATGAGAGTCTGTGCTCCCGCCTCGGCTTCTTCGATAAGTCCATCCAAAGATTCGTATTAGATCTCCCAAGCTTTGCTGGAGGTCTACCGGATCGATCATAGCCGTCGAGCATCGAAAAATCGGGATTGAACGAACCAGTCCCTATTCAGCATATGAAGTTTCTGTAAAAAGACACCGCTGGATTAGACTAATTGAGAGAATACGAATGTGTACTCACACGTATTCAGAATCCAAGCTTTTACATATGCATCGTCAAGGTACTTCCATCTCTATTGAGGAAAAACAGATACAGGTTTGATAATGCTCTGATACGAATTTACACTGATTTGAGAGATTCACTGGGTTCGGAGGCTGCAAATGCTAATTGAAGAGGATCGAACGCTCAGCGTTGATGATAGTATGAACAAAAGAGGCAACTGCCAGATCGATCAACTTGGACAGAGCGATCGACATGGTTTTCGTTCTTACCACTTCTTCCTATTGTTCAATTTCATTGTTCTTCATCTTCACTTCACATATCGACTACTCGCTTTGCCTGGCACTCCTGATTCCGTTATTTCCAGCCTTTGTTCAATCAACCACGCGTGATGACACATTTTTTGCTGCTCATACAGGATGGGAATCGACCTATATTGACGACCGATGACTCTGAGGACCCTGTACGACACAGAATTCATTAATGAGACCAATCGGACCGAGACACCGACGCATCAGATCATGACGTCACGCTCCAGCCCTGAACTCGAACAGGAGCCATACTGCAAATATGTGAATTTTTATTCTTTCTGCATTCTGGTCCTTCACAAATTGATTATACTTCATTCTCAGGGCCAAAATAACTCGTTCCCATGTCCATATTGGCCCCGCATACTCAGGACGGTCAGCAGTGCTCTCGAAATTGATAGTAATTTAGCCGACTTGGTATGTTCCTACAGCGTCTGGATACCATTAGCCGAACTAACCAACATGAAAATTGCAGTATCATGTGTGTTTTCTGAAATAGAATTACGACGGCGGTGTCCAGACGTTACGTGCATAGCCAAATCCGTTGGATATTGTGGCAGATGTATCCCCCATGTAAGTCTCTCGTTTCCATCTTCCAAAGTTCGTAAATTCATGTGGCCCCAAAGGGTCCATGGTACACAGTCAGGGTCATCGCTTACACAGGGTTCCACCCTGTGCCTGTCGTTGAACCATCTTCAAAGTTGGAAGTCCCTCCGGTGTGTATTTACTCTTCTCGTATTTCTATGCAATGCTCATGAACCTACAAGTCCAGTTCTGCGTCGAGCGGAGGGTGGGATGGACTTGGATTTTCTCAACAATGAAAGTACTTCGGTTCACCGCTAATGCCAGTACCACTAATATCAAAGCAACGAGAGAAATATGCTTTACCCATGGAATCTGTTTTTTGAGATCTTCCAAATTTTGGGTGTCACGGATTTTATTGGCCGATGATACCACGATGTCACATCACTCAGTGTAACTAACCCATGCTTTTTGTGTGCTCCAGGCCTCTGCGAAAGCTTTAAATACGAGGTGTATTCTCCCTTTGTTCTCATCATCCCACTTATCCTCCCTCTCCTCCCTTCTCTCCTCCCTCCTCTTTCTCACACGATCTATACCACTGTCTCCTCATTGTTGAGCACGTCCTCGGCGGGTCTCCCGCTGTCGTATGCCTCCTCGTTGATTTCTTCCATCTCGATGGGCTTGGTCTCGTGACCGCCATCATTTCCTTTTCGGCTTTGTTCGTTGATTTCATCCTTCCCTTTGACCTCGACCATGATGACAGCCTCAAGCTCAACGTCCACAATGGTGAGTTGTCTTTCATTTTTCTGTGCTCTATTACGTTCTAACCTTATGTAGGCTATTACTCATGGCCACAACAGCGGCTCTGTGTACAGGGGACGCGTCAAACGGACGACGGCTTAGCTAGCCAATATTTCATTGGATGAAGGTAAGGCTTCTTTGTAAGGCTATCATTTCGTTTATTTCTTACCCTTTTCTTCTCCATTAGGTTCTCCATCGAAGGTAAGGCATGGCACTATGCTCGTTTCCCGCCTCTACTAACAAATGTTTGCCGTAGCTCGTCTCGTTGATTTTTTATACAGCCACACGCCAGGTAATCACCTGATGCTCCATATTTCCCCCGCAAGCTAACAAATTTTTCAGTCGCGCCATAGCAAAGTAGCACTTCTCCTCAACGATGGTCTTATTAGTGCGTACCCTGATGTTCCCATAACGGTAAGATCCTCCCCTCTTGAAGATTTCTTGGTTTCTGACATCGTTCAGGCTCACTTTTGCTCCATTGAGCAGAGTCTCAGAGCGAGTACGCGTCATCCATTAGTGGCAGTAAGCACGGTTTCACACTACTCAGCTTCCATCCCTACTGACTACTGTTTTCTATAGTAGCTTGTTCTATTGTTTTTGGCGGGTGTTGGTGGAGACGCACAACAGGTAAGTGATTGATGCTCTGTAACCATTTCGCAAGCTGACTGTTGGTTGCAGCTTACGCGCCGATACTTGCAGGAGGATTTTTGCTGTCCCTTGGGGTTCCGCAAAAGCGTCGACGTGTGAGCTGAGTCTCCACAACCTGCTTCACAGGTATGTAGAGACGGCTTCAGTGCATTTTCACCAGCTCACACGCGGTTTGTCATTGTAGGATCTAGTACTGGCAACACGGCACTGCATGCTATGGTGGATTCACGGGACTGGGCCGAATGCATAGTATGCAGGGTTGGCAGCTCCTCGCAGAAGGTGGAGATGCGGACGGAGGGCAGCATTGAAAGTCAGCGCGCACGCGGAGTAACAGTGCGGGAAGTGCGTGCGAGTTCTGCGGAGGGCCGTTTGTGGAGGGACATGCGTGTGGAGAGGAGGGACGTCGATGAGAGCATTCTATTATTAGCGCAGGTGGAGAGACGGGAGGTCGAAGGGTGGACGGTTGTGTGGCTGTGAGGGAGGACAGCAGAGGGAGGTCGAGGGTTTATGGGGGACGGCCATTTTCCTGCATGAAGGGGGGTCGACGCGTTTTTGGCGGGAGTTTATAGGGACAAGCCATTTCCCGCTTGAAGGGAGGTCGATGGGATTTGACGGGAGCTTATAGGGATGGCCATTTTCATGGAAGGCGCGTCGGACTGCGGAAGAGGCTTGGACGAGGGAGAGAGTCGTCGGACAAGGGAAACGACGCCTGACCTGGTGGTGCTTCACGCCGTCCTCGAACGTATATTTACCCCTTTTGGAAAATGACCAGGACATCGGTCCCTCGAGCTTCCTTCCCCGCCTTTCACCCAGCACTGCCATGATCGATCGACGACTCCGCGGAATCTTGCTTCGAACTTGGGTGGCTCATCCGGTTGTTGCTACCCGACAGCTTTATATACCCTGGAAAATACGCTGTCACGGTAGAGGGGTCCGATTCCTCCTTTTTTACTTTCTTTCTACCACCATCATCACTTCGAACGGCCACCGTACTTTCACTGGAATCGTTCCCAGAGGAGCTGATTGAGCGTATCCTCACGTACTGTGTCGTAGCAACGCCAACGCCTGCCGTGTCATGCCCAGCGTGGGCCCCAGTCCATCCACCCACCGGCCCACGACCAGTCTGCTCTCATCTGGCCCCCCTGCTCGTCTGCAAGGCCTTCTACTGCATATCTATTCCACATTTCTACCACACCATTCATTTGACATGCCCCTCACAGCCGGCCAACCTCCTGGCCGCCTTGCATCACTATCCCTGGCTCTCCCGTTATGTCCGCAGAATTGTCATCACCGGCATCTTTGATGGCGCCGACCAGGTCTTCCAGCGGTGCAGTCATGTCAAGGCCCTCGACATTACCCTCGATCCTCGGTTTCCTGACCAGGCATACTGCCCTGCAGTAGAGCGTATGTGTGACTCACTGGAGGCTCTTGACGTGGTCACGTATCTTACCATTCGAAAACCGGCCCATCTATACCTTACCCACGCCGGTGTGAAGCGTCTCATCGTCCATTTGGCCAGTGCCATCACCGGTTGGATAGATCTTGTCAGTTTAATTTATGTGATCCAAAAGATCCCGTTCACTTACCCGTTCTGTAGGAATCTGCCCACCTTGCGTTCCATATCTCAGATGATTCACCAGCAGCTCAACTCCAGGGCCCTAGATCCACTATCACCCGTGTGCTATCCCTGGTGCCATCGTTGCATACGTTCTCCACCCAGCTTCCGAGTCTCTGGAACGAAGCCATCCTCTGTGTCAGCCGGAACCCTGGTCTCGAACGGATCAGGCTAGGGGGCTCTGACCACGAAGATGGCTGTGGGATCATCAGTGGCAGCGGACTGTACATGATACAGACACGTAAACATCCCAGACTGGCGGAATTGATCAGGAATAGAACGTATGTCACTATTTCCCCCCTACTTGCCAGCATTAATCTAACCACCTCCTGTTTAGACCCATGATCAGGTCGAGGGCACATACGATGACTTCGCAGTCCCTGGCGGCGTTGTCGCATGCTACTGCGGGCGACAAGAAGGACGATGCGCCGACGATGCACATCGTCAGGCATCACAGTCTGAAGAGGCATGGTCGGGCCTACTAGGCCGCCGTACATATTGTAGTTGAATATGGACTGTTGTTTTGATTGTTCTTGTACGTTGTGGTGGACTTCGAGGTACTCTACTAGGTGTCATAATTACATGTTATACTTCTTGCCTGTTTCGGCTTAGTATACTTTTATTGTACATACAGTATTAATTGCATTCATTGAAGTCTACTCCGAGGATCCATCAAATCCTCATTTCTATCTTTCATCATTGTTGGCCTGATTATTAACGGGAGAAAATCACCAATGGTTGCTTGTGGCATGCGAACAGATTCCACGCACTGCCGCACAGTTTATGTAAGTTCATGTTGCATCCTCTCGGAGCCTCTTATTTTATGTCCTCCACCAATAAGTACCCAGCAAAATACCGTCGCAGCAATTTTCATGGTCAAATTGGGCGCATGGCAGACTTCGGTGTTTTTTATCGCTTCCCTGGTGCTAAGTATTGCGATATATTATAGTCAAAGTAGTTGGTCCGGCCTCCTACCGCTTGTGCCTCTTGCTCTCCCTTCCCCCCTTATCTATTTGTTTTTCCTTCTTCCAACGAGTAGCTATAGACACTGTAGAGTACTATACCCCCCAATACGAGGTGTGTTGTGGGTCACCAATCCAGATTATTATCATCCGCTTACGCCTCTTGCTCACCAAGCATGTAGTCAGCAATAACTTGATGACAGAAATACTAATTGTATCATTCTGAAAAAAAAACACCCGATGATAAATTTTGGGCGGAAACGCACAATGGCCTGGGGGTATCCAAGAAATGATTCCATCATCCCGTGATCTTGAAATATCGACGGTGGAAAAGATCGATGACAATATGTATGGGCAGGCGAGATAAGTATGCGACCACAATAGAAGAGATAAACTTGCTATACGGATAGCCAACAAATTATTGTCTGTAGCATCCATTCACCCTTGGTATTATGGAGAATCCGTTGTAGTAACGGTAACGTACCGTCATCCCGCGACTTGTGATGATCAATCCAACAGTGATAGATAGAAGTACATGAGGGTTTGATGATGGGAGAGGATCACCAGCGGTTGCTTGTGGCGCATGACCAGATTCCACGTACTCCCCAGAGAGCCGTAATGTGAACGAATAAAATTGCGCACCGTTCCTTTGTCCTCTTAAAATAAATTCCTACCTCTTCTCCAGGTGCTCGTTGAGTGCAGGATTAATGTTAAATGCATCTAGTGAAGTAGCTATCCAACGGTGGCAGAGATGTTAAAAACAGCCCCCGTGCTGACGAAAGTTCGGGAAATGTAGTATGAACAACTCGGAAATAGTACATGCTTACTATTTAAAATCTCGACTGTACGAGTTTGGATCGATGCAAATTTTGAATGATTTTCTGTGACTCGTAATGTTTAGAAATTTTCATGGGTGCCTTCTAGAATGGCTATCATTCTATCTGGCTCCCCCGGGAGTACCACCAGGAATTGCCTGCCCCACCAGGGAGTTCAGGGTAGCAAGAACACCCTCGTGGTTTCCCTAAATCTCTCAAGACTACAGTCGGTAAATCCCTAAATAAGTAGTGCACAATGCACGTAACATAAGGCAATTTTGTCGTGGTAGGTCCTAGGAGTCAATGAATTAGTGAAGTTAGTTACCTATTCCAATATAATGACCGGTCTTTCTTCGCATGCAAGATGACTATTTATTAGAATGAGAGGACGTTTGCAGCGTGGCTATCAAAAATGAACGGTCAGCTAATGACATCATAGCATTAGTCCCGCGACATTTTTCCTCTCATCACTGTGCATCGCTACTACATTATTATGTACGAGGGATCAGTGGCAGTGCAAGATAAGAGGTCGACAATGAAAAGGTCAATTTCTCGACGAGGGGAGGCGTGATAAGCAAGGAAAGAGCAGAATAAGTTTATTGAGAGTACTGCTGTACAGGATGTAACGAAAAGAAGAGGATCGAGGCAAAGAAAATACCCCGAGGATTTGCCTAACAAGAAATCAGCACGGTTAGGCAACGAAATAACCCATAAGTCAGCAGCCATTCTGCCTCATAGGATCATAATTTCCCTGCCCCGAAGGTAAGCCTCAAATGCACAAACGGGAGGGGGCTTCCTCCCGTTTGTGCTCCGGCCAAGCGTAGTCTCCTGTTCAAATCGTTCCAACGGGAAACCGAGGCTTGCTGTTGTGGGTCCGATTTGCCCAAAAAAAATAAAATCAATGACCTAGAAGTCATTCAGTACGCCTTGCCCGATGCACTTACCTTTGAAGAGACATCAACGAGCTGCAATGTAGGCAAGTCAGCGTCTGTCTTTTGGATGACAGATGTCAGCTTACCTCGTGCAAATCCAGAATCTCCATACGAGTCAAAGACTCCACGCCGTTACCAAACCTCGTGTCACCCTCAACAGACGGCGGCTATTTAATCAGCCGCGATGGGTTCAACGGGGTTGAGCAAAGGCGTAGACTGGTCGACTCCTCGTCTTGATGACTAAGCAATTCGTGCACACTGCAGGAGGCGTGTCAGTCGCGAAATCAACCACTGGATGTGTGAACACATACCTTCCATCCAATGCTGAAGCTAAGACCGAGCGCGGACATCCCTCGATACATGCGGGTTTGGAGTGATCGGCGGATCGTCGTCCTCCCCTGTCAGTGGCATGCCCGTCCTTTCGGTGTGCGCCTTGCTCGCCGGATCTCGATACATCGTCTCGCCGCAAAGCTTGATACCCACAAAGTTCGTGGTCTCTGGGTGAAGGGAAAGCCGTCAAAGGCAGGATTCTGTTACAATGGAATCAGCCACTCAGAAATGAAGTGAAGATATAAAACTCACCTTGGAACGGCTCCCTAAACGCTCCCCCACCCTCGCTCGCCGGAATGAGATATGTTGCCTCGGCGCAAAATTCGACTTTGACTCGCTGACCGTCGTAACATTGCGAGGGGCAGCCTGCTGGGGGAGGACTCGAGGATGGTCGAAGTACGCGTCAAGGAAGACGTCGAACGGCGCAATGTGAAAGAGCTGTGTCAAAACAGCATTAGACAGCAAAAATCACATGTCAATGCAGCACTCACAAACGAGGACCTCACCCTCCCACGTGCACAATCCTTCCCCTCCCGTTCCACGATCCACGAATTCTTGCTCTCCGGAACACGATACGTCGTCTCGGCGCAAAAAGTAGTCATCGTGACCAGGAGAGCTTCAGGTGTCGCAAAGACTGACATTGCCTGGAAAAAGTGTCAGAACTTGCCTGTCAGGAGTTAGAGAGAAAAGAAAACGCACCATATTTGAAAAGATACCAGTGCTCTCTGCAATGGCATCGTCCACATCCACATCCTAGAGTCAGATCAGTCGAAGAAAACGGAACAAGAAATAAAAGGACGTACGGTGGTCGACACTTTGGATCGGTGCGATCGACTTGCTGGCCGATTGTGTAGCCCCCTCCCCGCAACTCCGAGTGCCTCCTCCACAAAAACAACCCTCTACATGTCTTGATCCTCGCCGATGCTGCTCACCGGAAGTCGATACGTCGTCTCGGGGTAAAATTTGTCCTATACAGCCGATTTGAGAGTTACTGAGCTGCCTGGGAATGGCATGGGTTCCAGTGAAGGTCAGAGTAGAGAAGAGAGGATTCCACGGCACACGGGGGACGAAGTCGAGGTAGGAGGGGAATAGACGTTAGCACTGCAAACCTACGGGAGAATTCATCAGCCACGGATCTATGAAGTAGGAATATAAATCTTACCTCTAACACCAAAAAATGAGCCACATCTCGCTCCAACAATACGCGCTTCCTCCACGCCAATACGCATCGTTGACAGTCGAGAACCGAGTCGTCCAGGGAACGCACTAATCGAGGGTGTGCCGAACAATGAGGTCCTACTAGAGTGAGAACAAAATCAGTTAAACGAGATAAGGAATAGAACTGAGGAAGCCTACATGGAAGAATAGCCGGACATCAAGAAATGAGAGAGCGAGACAATAGGGTGGAAGACGGATTGAAGGCAGAAGAGAGAATGGCCTTGCCAAATAAAGTGCCGTTGCCAAACATCCCTTTTCGAGCATTCACCTCCCGTCATGACCATATGACAACAACGCGTCCTCGATGGAACACGACGTGACGGAGAGGTAAACACAGGACAGGTAGACATCTGCATCAATCGGGTATCGTGCAGCAGACCAGCATAATGTCATCATAGAGGTAAGAAGGGGGAATACCTTATTGCTCAATTTCCGAGCCTTATATACTTTTGCAGATCGGTTTCCACGGTCCGTAACTCGTAACATCAACAACCTAATTTCTCCGGAAATTTTTACTTCCACATGCTTGCTGTACCTACTGACTCGGATCCGCAGACGTCACATCAGTCTAAATATTCTTCTAGGTTTTTTGTTGCCACCTGTCATAATTCCGGGGCTTTCCAGTGGGGCGTGAATGCTTGGATGAGCTTTCACATACTACTGGAAGGTACTGTAATTATGACATCTATTTTTTTCTCTCCGCATGATGTGTGATTCTAAGAAATTCTCCAATATTCAACTTCAAGCTGTTCAAAGTATTCAAGCACAAAACACTGCTCTTCAGCTTATTCAATCAACTCAATTTAATGCCCCTGAGACTTCCAAGACTATGAGGTACCTAAACAATGCAAAAAGAATGTCAGTTAGAAGCAATGTCAATTCATAAAGTACGTATCATACAAATTAAACTACTAAGTTACTGTGATACCATGAGAGTATTCCTTCCCATTCACACTCCCCATCTACCTCTCCACATGCACTCCAACAAATTCTTCGGGTCCGAGTGTCATCATGTGGATACACCAATACAATGATCTCTCGAAGCACGGCAATCATGTACCAGGCTACAGTCTCAAGAGCGCATCCGACTATATGTGGCCACCATATGATTGCAATTCAAGCCATTGTCAAGAATCACTCAGGGATGTTCCTATGCCTTCAAAGTATACCCTGGTGAATCTTCACCCGAGTTCACCGTATTTCAAGTCTAAACAAATACTCATGCAGGCCTGATCTGCACCACACGTGCTAATTATATCCTTTGAGAGTGCGTTCATGGAGTATGGATTCGGTGTTTCTAACCTAGCAATGAGTATGACTAGTTTCTTTTAGAAAGTCAGAAATGTATTTACCTTTCAAGTTTCCAGCGCAGAGAATCGCCGTTTATGCCATCCAAAATTCTTGATGGACCGTACGATAGTGACGGGATACTTCGAGTTCCTGAATTACGGGTCGACTACATGTCGATCGTGAATCAGCATGCCCCATATGGACGACTCGTAATGATACTGACCAGCAGAGCCGAGTGTTATGAATACCTCTTGGATGCATTTCTTCCCCAGAATGCTCAGTCCGATTATCAGAACAACAATCCATGTTTCGAGTCCAGTGCCCTATAGTTAATACTTCGTGAGTTTCCTCGGTTTCATAGCATACAAACTAATGAATACATGCCTTGAAAACATTGGTGCGGCTAGATGCCTATGCCATCAGGTCAAGCGTGTATGGTGTTCCTGAATTATTCAGGGATCGTAGCTGTCTGAAATTCAGAAATCTTTGTTGTATGTATTCCGTGAGGACGGTTTCACCGTCCTCCCTGATAACAGTCTCAATACCCGGCTAATAACTTCACCACAGAAACTTACCATCATTTCAAAATAACAATAGAATACTGCTGAGCAGCCAAGTGAGTCTCTATTTGTGGATTCTGTGTGATGTTCACTCACCAATTGAGGAGTTAGGCAGAACACGGCTCAGAGTATACTTCTTTTCACATGAACACCGTCGCAAGGGCAATCAGTTACCACAGCGCCGCATTGGATTTCACTCAGGCGACGGGAAGATGGATACAGCACTATTAGACTCTTCACTGTCAGCAATTTAAACTTGTCTCATCTTCCATTTGATGACTGTCCCTGGTGCAGACGAGTGCGATCGAGGCAGCTCCATGGCTGTCTTGTATTCGTCGAGTCAGTCAAGACTGTACCGCTGTACATCCGCTCATCGTCAAGAGACATTGAGGGAAGGATTCCCGTATCACTGAGGGTAGCGAAGGGTGGTAAGTGTTCTATTCATTCGGTTCAGAAAAGGACGGCTTACCTATGAATCAGACGATGTGTGCGCCTTGGAGACGGTATTCCGGCACCTTCACCAATGTCTTCAAGTGGCTTAGATGCTCCAGAGTTCAGGATCGCGCCAATATCACACGGAGTATGGATGGATATCCTTGAATATTAATGGAGGATACATTGCCTTGCTGGAATAAAGAAGTCTTGTGGTGTGTAAGCCATAGGCATACGTGAGAATGCTAAGAAACGTGCACCAAAACTACGGAAGGTAATGGGCGGGCTCTGCCCGCCTCCGAGTCAATCTTCATTATGATTAGCCAAAGGTTACCATCAGAACTCCTGCACATTACCGATCATCCTCCATTTGTACCAAAAATCGCCAACCACCGAATTAAACAGCGCACACATGCGGCGGGTATCTAGATGTTCAAGTTCAAGTTTTCAAATGAGAGGGATCGCTCGGTCCAATAGGATGCATGGGATGTATCCATATCTTGGCATTTTTGTCGTTTCCAATAGATTCAGATGTTCTGAGATGAATGAGCCCTGAACGTACAAGAGAATACGAAAAACAGCACCTGGTACCAAACTGCCCAGATCAAGGTCACACGGCTTGCATGACCATACTATTGTAGTTATGTCGTTCTTTAGACGGGCGCGATGGAAGCGGCTTCGCCGCCGCATCGCATGAGCCATCCTGATCGTGAATGTCACGGAGTCCCTTGTATCATCCGGTTATCTCATGATATGGATCCCCCAGTCCTTAGGGCTCAGTGTGTCTGCCACAGCCTGTGCGACCACAGTCGTCGAGTTCATCTCCCCTCGGACTTGCACGGTGCACGGTGCACGTACCGTGGAACAAATCGTCATTCCACATGTTAGGTATACCAACTTGAGGGTCGAGTAGTTAAGCACGAGAGCAGAATCACTCCATGAGACGTGTAGTAGTGTATGAAATGCATTGATTTCTGCAAAATACATGAGACCTATAACGAATAAGCACCTGGGATGTATGAGGGAGCAAATGAAGAGACATACTAAACAATGAGAATCTGTGCTCCCGCCTCAGCTTCTTTGATAAGTCCATCCAAAGATTCATATTAGATCTCCCAAGCTTTGCTGGAGGTCTACCGGATCGATCATAGCTGTCGAGCATTGAAAAATTGGGATTGAACGAACCAGTCCCTATTCAGCATATGAAGTTTCTGTAAAAAGACACCGCTGGATTAGACTGATTGAGAGAATACAAATGTGTACTCACACGTATTCAGAATCCAAGCTTTTACATATGCGTCGCCAAGGTACCTCCATCTCTATTGAGGAAAAACAGATACAGGTTTGATAATGCTCTGATACGAATTTACACTGATTTGAGAGATTCACTGGGTTCGGAGGCTGCAAATGCTAATTGAAGAGGATCGAACGCTCAGCGTTGATGATAGTATGAACAAAAGAGGCAACTGCCGGATCGATCAACTTGGACAGAGTGATCGACATGGTTTTCATTCTTACCACTTCTTCCTATTGTTCAATTTCATTGTTCTTCATCTTCACTTCGCGTATCGACTACTCGCTTTGCCTGGCACTCCTGATTCCATTATTTCCAGCCTTTGTTCAATCAACCACGCGTGATGACGCATTTTTTGCTGCTCATACAGGATGGGAATCGACCTATATTGACGACCGAGGACTCTGAGGACCCTGTACGATGCGGAATTCATTAATGAGACCAATCGGACCAAGACACCGACGCGTCAGATCATGACATCGCGCTCCAGCCCTGAGCTTGAACAGGAGCCATACCGCAAATATGTGAATTTTTATTCTTTCCGCATTCTGGTCCTTCACAAATTGATTATACTTCATTCTCAGGGCCAAAATAACTCGTTCCCATGTCCATATTGGCCCCGCATACTCAGGACGGTCAGCAGTGCTCTCGAAATTGATAGTAATTTAGCCGACTTGGTATGTTCCTACAGCGTCTGGATACCATTAGCCGAACTAACCAACATGAAAATTGCAGTATCATGTGTGTTTTCTGAAATAGAATTATGACGGCGGTGTCCAGACGTTACGTGCATAGCCAAATCCGTTGGATATTGCGGCAGATGTATCCCTCATGTAAGTCTCTCGTTTCCATCTTCCAAAGTTCGTAAATTCATGTGGCCCCAAAGGGTCCATGGTACACAGTCAGGGTCATCGCTTACACAGGGTTCCACCCTGTGCCTGTCATTGAACCATCTTCAAAGTTGGAAGTCCCTCCGGTGTGTATTTACTCTTCTCGTATTTCTATGCAATGCTCATGAACCTACAAGTCCAGTTCTGCGTCGAGTGGAGGGCGGGACGGACTTGGATTTTCTCAACAATGAAAGTAGTTCGGTTCACCGCTAATGCCAGTACCACTAATATCAAAGCAACGAGAGAAATATGCTTTACCCATGGAATCTGTTTTTTGAGATCTTCCAAATTTTGGGTGTCACGGATTTTATTGGCCGATGGTACCACGATGTCACATCACACGGCGTAACTAACCTGTGCTTTTCGTGCGTTCCAGGCCTCTGCGAAAGCTTTAAATACAAGGTATATTCTCCCTTTGTTATCATCATCCCACTTCTCCTCCCTCTTCTCCCTTCTCTCCTCTCTCCTCTCCCCTCTCCCCTCTTTCTCACATGATCTACACCACTGTCTCCTCGTTGTCGAGCACGTCCTCGGCGGGCTTCCCGCCATCGTACGCCTCCTCGCCAATTTCTTCCATCTCGATGGGCTTGGTCTTGTGACCGCCATCATTTCCTTTTCGGCTTTGTTCGTTGATTTCCTTCTTCACTTTGACCTCGACCATGATGACGGCCTCAAGCTCAACGTCCACAATGGTGAGCTGTTTCTTATTTTTCCGTGTTTAATTCCATTCTGACATCGCATAGGCCGCTGCTCATGCCCACAACATCAACTTTAACTAAAGGGGACGCGTCGAAGAGACGGCGGCGTCGCTAGCCAATATCTCACTTGATGAAGGTATGCCTCTCCTGTAAATTGCCGTTTCCTTTTTTCTCAATGTTTTCTTCACCAGCCTCCGCATCCATAGTAAGCCATCGCCCTAATCAGTTTGCACCTCTACTAACAAAACTTTCTCTAAGTCGTCTCGTTGATATTGGTGCAACCACACACCAGGTATGTACCTGATTCTTTAACCCACTCGCAAGCTGAGTTATCCCCCCTGGATAGCTCCACTGCAAGTAGCCATCCATCCTATTCAACGACGTCCGCGTTCAGATTAGTGGCAGTTACCCTGATGTCCCGATAACGGCAAGTCCCTCACATCTTGATGATTTCTTGGTTTCTGACGTTGTGTAGGTTATCTTTCCTGCTAGCGAAGGGAGTATTTGACTTGATGCACGGTCAATAAGTACAGACTACGCAGTCAAGGTGAGTTGACATTGATTGTTGCTCCTACCAGGCTTACTGTTTTCTATAGTAGCCCGTTCTATTGTTTTCAGCGGGTGTGGGTGTAGACGGACTTGAGGTAAGCAATTCATGCTCTGCAACCCTTTCGCAAGTTGATGGCTGGTTCTAGCTAACGTGCCTATACTTGCAGGAGGATTTTTTACTGTTCCTCAAATGCGTCGATGACTGAGCCGAGTCTCCATGTTCCGATACACAGGTATGTAGAGACGACTTCACTGCATTTCGCCAGCTCACACGCCGCTTGTCATTGTAGGATCTCCTACCAGCAAAGCGGCCACACCACTACCTTATGGCACGGTGGATTCACGGGACACGGCTGAGTGCATAGTGCACAGGGTTGCCAGCTCCTCGCAGAAGGCAGAGATGCGGATGCAGGCAACATTGAAAGTCGGCGCGCGCGGAGGGATTAACAGTGCGGAGAGTGTGCGGGACACGTGGAGGGACGTCAGTGGAGGGACACGTGTGCGGAGGGGAGGGGGGTCGACGGGAGCGTTCTATTATTAGCGCGGGTGGAGGGACGGGATGTCGAGGGGTGGACGGTCGTGTGGCTGTGAGGGAGGACAGCAGAGGGAGGTCCAAGGTTTATGGGGGATGGCCATTTTCTTGCATGAAGGGCGGTCGACACGCTTTTGGTGGGAGTTCATAGGGACAGGCCATTTCTCGCTTGAAGGGAGGTCGATGGGATTTTGGCGGGAGCTCATAGGGATGGCCATTTTCATGGGAGGCGCGTCGGATTGCGGAAGAGGCTTGGACGAGGGAGAGAGCGAGTCGGACAAGGGGAAGGACAGACAAGGGGCACGTCAGACAAGGGAAACGACGCCTGACCTGGTGGTGCTTCACGCTGTCCTCGAACGTATATTTACCCCTTTTGGGAGACAACCAGGACATCGGTCCCTCAAGCTTCCTTCCCCGCCTTTCACCCAGCACTGCCATGATTGATCGACGACTCGTGGAAGCTTGCTTCGAACTTGGGTGACTCGTCCGGTTGTTGCTACCCAACAGGTTTATATACCCTGGAAAGATACGCTGTCACGGTAGAGGGGTCCGATTCTTCCTTTTCTACTTTCTTTCCACCACCACCATCACCACTTCGAATGGCCGCCGTACTTTCACTGGAATCGTTCCCAGAGGAGCTGATTGAGCATATCCTCACGCACTGTGTCGTAGCGACGCCGACGCCTGCCGTGTCGTGCCCAGCGTGGGCCCCAGTCCATCCACCCACCTCCCCATGACCAGTTTGCTCTCGTCTGGCCCCCCTGCTCGTCTGCAAGGCCTTCTACTGCATATCTATTCCACATTTCTACCACACCATTCATTTGACATGCCCCTCACAGCCGGCCAACCTCCTGGCCGCCTTGCATCACTATCCCTGGCTCTCCCGTTATGTCCGCAGAATTGTCATCACCGGCATCTTTGATGGCGCCGACCAGGTCTTCCGGCGGTGCAGCCATGTCAAGGCCCTCGACATTACCCTCGATCCTCGGTTTCCTGACCAGGCATACTGCCCTGTAGTAGAGCGTATGTGTGACTCGCTGGAGGCTCTTGACACGGTCATGCATCTTACCATTCGAAAACCAGCCCGTCTATACCTTACCCACGCCAGTGTGAAGCGCCTCATCGTCCATTTGGCCAGTGCCATCACTGGTTGGATAGATCTTGTCAGTTTAATTTATATGATCCAAAAGATCCCGTTCACTTACCCGTTCTGTAGGAATCTGCCCACCTTGCGTTCCGTATCTCAGACGATTCACCAGCAGCTCAACCCCGGGGTCCCATATCCACTATCACCCATGCGCTATCTCTTGCGCCGTCGTTGCATACGTTTTCCACCCAGCTTCCGAGTCTCTGGAATGAAGCCATCCTCTGTGTCAGCCGGAATCCTCGTCTCGAGCGGATCAGGCTAGGGGGCTCCGACCACGAAGACGGCTGCGGGATCATCAGTGGCGGTGGGCTATACATGATACAGACGCGTAAACATCCCAGACTGGCAGAATTGATCAGGAATGGAACGTATGTCACTATTTTCCCCCTACTTGCCGGCATTAATCTAACCACCTCCTGTTTAGACCCATGATCAGGTCGAGGGCACATACAATGACTTCGCAGTCCCTGGCGGCGTTGTCGCATGCTACTGCGGGCGACAAGAAGGATGACGCTCCGATGATGCACATTGTGAGGCATCACAGTCTCAAGAGGCATGGTCGGGCCTATTAGACTGTCGTACATATTGTAGTTGAATATGGACCGTTGTTTTGATTGTTCTTGTACATTGCGGTGGACTTCGAGGTACTCTACTAGGTGTCATAATTACATGTTATACTTCTTGCCCGTTTCGGCTTAGCATACTTTTATTGTACATACAGCATTAATTGCATTCATTGAAGTCTACTCTGAGGATCCATCAAATCCTCATTTCTATCTTTCATCATTGTTGGCCTGATTATTAACAGGAGAAAATCACCAATGGTTGCTTGTGGCACGCGAACAGATTCCACGCACTGCCGCACAGTTTATGTAAGTTCATGTTGCATCCTCTCGGAGCCTCTTATTTTATGTCCTCCACCAATAAGTACCCAGCAAAATACCGTCGCAGCAATTTTCACGGTCAAATTGGGTGCATGGCAGACTTCGGTGTTTTTTATCGCTTCCCTGGTGCTAAGTATCGCGATATATTATAGTCAAAGTAGTTGGTCCGGCCTCCTACCGCTTGTGCCTCTTGCTCTCCCTTCCCCCCTTATCTATTTATTTTTCCTTCTTCCAACGAGTAGCTATAGACGCTGTAGAGTACTATACCCCCCAATACGAGGTGTGTTGCGGGTCACCAATCCAGATTATTATCATCCGCTTACGCCTCTTGCTCACCAAGCATGTAGTCAGCAATAACTTGATGACAGAAATACTAATTGTATTATTCTGAAAAAAAACACCTGATGATAAATTTTGGGCGGAAACGCACAATGGCCTGGGGGTATCCAAGAAATGATTCCATCATCCCGCGATCTTGAAATATCGACGGTGGAAAAGATCGATGACAATATGTATGGGCAGGCGAGATAAGTATGCGACCACAATAGAAGAGATAAACTTGCTATACGGATAGCCAACAAATTATTGTCTGTAGCGTCCATTCACCCTCGGTACTATGGAGAATCCGTTGTAGTAACGGTAACGTCCCGTCATCCCGCGACTTGTGATGATCAGTCCAACAGTGATAGATAGAAGTAAGGGTTTGATGATGGGAGAGAATCACCAGCGGTTGCTTGTGGCGCACGACCAGATTCCACGTACTCCCTAGAGTGCCATACTGTGAACGAGTAGATTTGTGTAGTGAACACCGTTCCTTCGTCTCCTTGAATTGAACTTGTGAGATTCAGATTCTTCCTTCAGGTGCTCATTGAGTGCAGGATTAATGCATCCAGTGAAGTAGCTATCAAACGGTAGCAGAGATGTTAAAAACAGCTCCCGCGCTGACGAGAGTTCGGGAAATGTAGTACTGTATTGAACGAAGTACATACTTACTATTTAAAATCTCGACTGTACGGGTTCGGATCGATGCAAATTTTTGATGAATGATTTCCTGTGACTCGTAATGTTTAGAAAATGCATGGGTGCCTTCTAGATTGGCTATGTCTATTTGGCTCCCCCGGGAGTACCACCAGGAATTTGCCTGCCCCACCAGGGGTAGCAAGAATGCCCTCGCAGTTTTGCTAAATCTCTCAAGATCACAGTCGGTAAATCCCTACATAAGTAGTGCACAATGCACGTAACATAAGGAAATTTTGTTGTGGTAGGTCCTAGGAGTCAGTGGATTAGTGAAGCTAGTTACCTATTCCAATATAATGACCGGTCTTTCTTCGCATGCAAGATGACTATTTATTAGAATGAGAGGACGTTTGCAGCGTGGCTATCAAAAATGAACGGTCAGCTAATGACATCATAGCATTAGTCCCGCGACATTTTGTGTACGACATTTTTCCTCTCATCACTGTGCATCGCTACTAGTACTACATAGCTAGTGGTCGACTTGGCAGACTGGAAATAGCAGTAGACAAAGTTGAAAATTTCCTAGACATTCATTGAAAGAGTATTCCAAGTCATCGTCAGTACGGAGAGGGGTCAGGGCCCAGTACAGATGGTATGATGGTATCTAAGATGACTGGGGGAGCAGGATTGAAATCAGGCCTCTGCGGCCATACCTGTGCCTGAAGGGGAGCGGCTTATGCAACTAGCCATATAGATTTTTCCTTCTAGAATATCCTCCGATATTGAGGTTCAATTTTGAGGGACAAGATGTTCTGTGACATTGTTCAGTGCAAAACAAGTAGTTGTGCCGGTTAATGCCGCGGCTACTCTTTAGAAGACCGCAATTGCCGATGCCGGCTCTCCGAGAGACGAGGAGCCGTGGCGCTACGCGGCAATGTAGAGTTTGAAATCATCATCCACGGTAGCTCCCTGGTTGAGTCGCTTTGCACACATCCATCACGTTATGGGAGTCCAGTTTCCGGCATGTAGCTACAAAGCTGCATCCATACCTGAATTTTGCTTGTTAGTTTTCCTGCTCCCAAAAATGTTGCAAAAATCGGTGCAGTCCCTACACATGGTTGTGCCGGCCGAACTGAACTTGTTAACCTACCGTTGGTGTCTGAATCTGATGAACTACTACCTTAGCACCTAACAGCAAGCGAACTCACAGGAGAAATGGTACAGTAATGCGTCCCCAGAAGGCATCCAAGGCCAGTCAAGCAATGAAGTGCAAAGCCGGAAATAGCCGATCCCTACATCGACGAATTTTTAGTCAGTCTCCGCTGTCTCGAAGGGCTTAAAGTAGTTGTAAACCGTTAATAGAATTTCCACGCAATCTCAGTAGTATATATTCTTCCAGCTGCAAGAAAAACAACGAGGCCAACAATTAGCCTGAACGTGCTGCCAACCAAAGTTCGCACGATCTTCCTGTGGGTCGTTTTCCTCACATTTTCTGATCGAAATGCGGCTATCGTGAGTTCAGGCTGGTGTTCTCACTTTAACAAGGCCGGAATCCAAAGCTCTCTGACCCTAAAGTCCAGAATGGGTCCAAAATTTCGTCCCGGCGAATGTCATGGTCAAGTCGAGCGCATGACATACTTCTGAACTCTCACCCACTGCAGCTTTGCGCAGCTTCAGTATTGCTACGCTTATGACTGAAATAAAGTCATGTTTAACTCTCATGATACGCACCGTTAATGCCCCTCACTCACAGTTTTATCGTCCCGCGACTGATGATTATTAGATGCAAGAAAAAAAAATACAAAATGAGGGATTGGTAATGACGGGAGAAAAGTCCCTAGTAGTTGCTTGTGGCGGAGAAGTAAAATCCCCTCCATAGTACCATATGGATTCTTGGAAGTATGCAAAAACGCGTCGAACGGAGGGTACGAAAAGCGGCGTGGCGCTCCCCATTGCCCACTGCCCAGGTAGAAAGTCCCCCCGTAAGAAGGGTCTTGGCGCGTCGCATGCCTGATGTCAACAGACATATTGGAAGGGCAGACTTGTGCTGAACCCCTAGAGACCCACATACGATCGGCGGGCGAGATCTCGATTTGCAATTCAGGTGCCGCGGAAGCAAAGTTGCAACTTGGTAGTAGTGTGAGGTCTACGCAAGGCCATGTAGGAGCTAAAAATCCTAATGATAAGAGAAGTGAGCCGCGCTGGGTGCACGAGAGATAAGTCGCAGCCTCGTGGTCCTCGCATGTTGAAAGAAGAAGCAAAATGTCCGGCGACTTCGAGGACACGTTCGGTCTCCCGCGATTGTCAGAGGCAGGGTGTATTATGTACGAGGGTTCAGCTCCGAGTAACACCTTGAGAATCGTAGTTGGAGGTGCAAGTTGGAGCACGATCATTAAAGAGTGAACTTTAATCGATCGAAAAGAGCTGCAATCGATCAGACCTGGCAGGAAAAGAGGTGCCATTTCGGAGATTATAGTAAGCGAGTGATAGTGGACCCGGGAAAGAGAAATGAGAGTAAATTAGTAGAGTAAAAGCGCGAGCTCGGTGCCGGAATGAAACTTGGACGTGGAGCTAATAATAAGAGGTGCCACTGAATTCGAAGGGTGTCCTTGCCATTCAAACGTCGAGCGAGAGAGGAACCAAGAGGTAAAAGGATAGATATCAAGTTGCTGATGATCAATCATCGTCATCACGATTCGGATTGCACAGTACCCGAAACGAGAATTATTCACATGTCAGAAAAGACTCCGTCTGATTCTAAAATGAAGATTCATTTCTTCTGGTCGGCGGTTGAGAAAGAAAGAACGAGTAGGCGTCATTGTTGCCCGCGGGGTATCATCGCAGTGGGGTCACAAATGACTCAACAATGACTCCATGTACGCCGAACCGAGCGCGCATCACTTAAGCCGCTTGCAAATCAACAAACGATCCAAGAATAAAAAGCTGCTGAATCAGGACAGTATGACTCGGTTCGTTCCTTGTGGTTCTCCCCCCTTCGAAAATATACCAATGGGAACGGGGTGAAGAAGCCAACACAGGATCTAGCATCATGCTCGCCTTGGGAGAATGCTCAGGAATGCTCTTGATCTCGTGGGCAGAAGGGAGAGGGGGCGAGTTGGGCAGGGGGTTTTTACCAAAAAGGCGGCATGCTTACGGCACACATTCTTAGATCAGGGTCTGTCCAAATTAGGCACGCATAACTGTTTCTCATAAGTACCTCGCATTAGGGTTGAGGGCAAAGAACTTTTTTTTCTCTTCCCACTTAATAATTCCTGGGGACAGCTCCCTCAACGGTATCAAGATGCTGACTCTCGCTCCTGGTTCGGTGTGCGACGTCTGCGCTGAGGAGTACGGTCCCCAATGTCTTCCCCACTCCATTCCCTGTGGTGAGTCATGTTTTCGAGGGGGATCCAGCAAATTTTCTGACGACAGTGTAGGTCATGTTCTATGCGCGAGCTGCAGCACTACTATTGCAGACAAGACACCCTCACGGCTCAAGCCTGTCTGTCCCTTTTGTCGCGAAGAATTCACGGCCAACGACATTCGTTTAATACGTACGGATTTCAGCTCAGGGAGCTCGGGTGGGTTTACTACGCCCCGACGCTTTCCTCCCCCAATGGAAGCCAGCAAGAGTGATTCTGCTACCGACTTGTGGGCGCGTAAGGCTGAGAGGTTTTTGCTTTCCGACGTAGGTTGCTCGAGATCTCGCGAAGAGGCCCGAAGACTCGAGGACAAGGTCGCCAAAGTGGCCAGCAAAAAGTGTTCTGTGGAGGAGGTCTCTACCCTCCACAACGAACTGGAGGAATGGTTAACGTCCGCCGTCAAGTCTGGAGATCAAGTATGTTCTTCTGATTCGTTCTCTTTTGTTCATCAATTGATTCTGCCACCCCAGACTTCCTCGCTGTATCTCAGTGCTGCCCTCCTACGTGCTATTCTAATGAATCATGTAGCGCATTCCGAAGCCAGTAAGACTGCAAAGCACACTGAAAACAGCCTCAAAGGCAAGCTTGACGACATGGAAATTTCGATGGGTAAGCTAGAAGCTGAGCTCCGCCGGTAAGCCAATTCCATCCTTGACTCGTGTATTCCATTCTGACGATGTTCATACTTTGTCTTGTCACCCTATTATAGACAAGTGAGTCATGTTCTTTTCTGCTTCTAATCGTCATTGCTGACTGTGCTTCTAGCGCGAACAGTACTCCCAAAAATCGCATGAATGCGAGAAACTGCGGACGGAGCTCAGCCGCTTCAAAGGTGTTTCACCGCTTTCCTCGTCGTACGTGGCGTCTCCGCCACGGTACCAAAGCCCGTCCTCCCCGACACCACCGGCGACGCCTACGCCACCATCCACTACTACTTACAGTCCTTCCGGGAATTCCCCTCTTTCACGATACAACTCGCTTCACATGAGGTCCGCCTCCATGAGCGCCTCTTCACGACCTGTTACGCCAGCTCAGCCTGTACGATCTCACACGCCTTCGTTACGATCCCAGACGCCCTCCCTACGATCCCAGACGCCTTCAGCACGATCCTATACTCCGGCACCCCCGGTACCGCCCCTACCTCGCTCTGCGATACCCACCCCGGTCTCGCGGTCTCAGACCCCAGCACCACCTAAACCACCCAAACCCCGCCGCTTATCCCAGCCTTCACCCCCAAAAATGGTCCGCTCCCTCTCGGAAGAGAAGCAGGAGATGCACCAGCGTTGGATTCCCCCAACGCAGGAGGACCTTGATGCGTATCCCGGTAACCTGCTCAAGTATTCCTCGGCGCGATATACCAGCTCGCGGCTGAGGGATATCCGCTCACCCTCTCCAGGGTAATTAATTGACCGAACGCATCTACTTCTGGAAGCCCAGACATTGCATTGCATTTCATAGGACTCTGTGCTTACGCTAATACTTGCTGTTAGTTTTCTTCTTATCGTTGCTTTCTTCCAATTTTTAGTACATATCTTTCTTGCTGTGTTCGTTTTTGCTTGTACCCGTCCCGGATCATACATACATATACCTCGTTGCTGGCCTTCGTTCGCTTCTGCACATAGTATTACCATCCGTTTTCACTAATAATCGAATGACTACCTTCTATCTTTCCGTACAGTCATTCGTCTTTTTTTCTTTTACCTTTTTTACATAACTCTTATCGAGAGCAGCTGCTCTCATTCATCTTCTTTTTTTTGGATGTCTTTTTTCTCGTTTCCTTTCACTTTTCGGCAGAAGATAACGGTAGAGAACGGTCGGAGCGAAAACTTCGTGTAGCCATTATACATCTCTTTTTTTGCGTATTTTATACGATACGTATATTCATTTGAATGATCATTAATGTTTTTATCCATTGGCGCTCCCACAGACTTGACTTGTGGCGCGGGAAGGAGATGGACATGTCATTTGAGAGGAAGCGATGAGGGAAATGCGCGGCAGAACAGCTGGGTTAGGATCTAATAGATTTAGCGAAGAGGGGGATATTAAGGAGGTAGTGATATGAGCATTGAGCACGGCGGGTCCGAGAGCAATACAGAGAGTAACCTTCAGCCGAAGGCAAAACAGAATATCCCATCCCTGCTAGATATCTCCAAACACGCGGGTTTGGCGAGCTGGATAACTTCCCAAGCTAGTTCTTATCTCTACACGAGGGTATCGCCTGTAATACATGTACATGTAAGAAGTAAATTTTCGTCGACGGGATTAATGAAATGGACCCTTTACGGTGTAGAAGAGGCCCCGGACGTGGGTGTCAAGTCCTGGGATTTGAACGCCACAGTCGTGTTGAGTCAGGATACATGTGTCGAAGGGTCATTAATGTGGCAGGAAGAGGCAAGTGAGATGTACCAAGTTCAAACGGAACACTCATTATTGGTTGGTGGTGACGTCAGAGTATTCGCGGATCTCTCATGGATGGGTCGGATCTCTCATGTGCATGAGTTACAGGTATGGTACAGTTTCTTATATATTGCTAGTTGGTACAGATATACGACTGCAAGTTCATCCGGCGGTGGCATGTGCACCATCGTGTGGGGCCTACGAACCGTCAGAAGGGGATGCGAACGGAGGAGGAGAAGAACAGCGTACGCTAGACGACGAGATGCCAAGCACCTGCGCGATGGCGCTGAATTCGGTGGAGGTCGCCTTGACTTTGCCGGTGCAGACTGCTAGGTTGTCAGTGAGGAATGTAGATATGGGTAGGACTACGGACTGTCGATAACACGTTGCTCGGAATCGCCGATCTGCGAGGCGATAGCGGCGTAGGAGATGCCTGTGTTCGTGTGGTGAGCGGGTGGGATCTGAAGTGAGGTGGGGGAGCACGTACCCTTCTTCTCCTTTGCAGCAGCGAGCGCGGCGCACTGGGGGTTGGGAGCCATGGTTGAGTGAGGAATTGAGAACGATAATGGGAAGGATTAAATAGCCCGGGGTCGAGTGAATTTGATGGGTGGAGGTGTGATTGCTTATCGATGGCCTGGGGGCGTGACCGGGCAGAATTATTCGGATCTAGGCCGTGTGTGGGTTACCGGCAGGGTGAGTGAATAGAGATGAGTGCCCAGTGCCCAGTGCCCACCCAGCTGGATTGAGTTCGTGGTAAGAATGGGTCACGAGAAACGGTTGGAATCTGGATGCTAAATCTAGTCGACACGGGGTGTATGACTGTTGAGTATTATATTGAAGATTCAGGCTGACGAAGGTATAACGATCCCGATTTGAATTTGTAGGGTGTTATCGATGGCCAATGATAGAAGAGGCATTAGGCCAATAACACTAGAGCTTAAGTTTCAGTTAGTAATAGTTACCACGAGCTGGAAAAAGGAAAAGGACGACCGACACTTGTAAGTACTAGCATATAAGTATCGTACTTAACTGTTACAATACGCTCTAAAGTGCGATCTATTTACGGGTACTTCCTAGCTCTGCAATCCGAATCTCGACTTAGGGCTTTGTCGTAATAATGATCATCAGGAGAAGAAAGGGAGGGAGCCAGAAAGCAAAGATAGAGGGACATGCATGGCAAGTGTAGCGAGCAACGTTCGGGAACGTGTTTGAACCTTAGAGAAGGCATGAGAAGCAAAAGCAATGGTTTCTTGCAACTAGACCGCGAGGTAGAATCTGAGCGCTAGCCTCCAACGTGTCTGGTAGTTGACGGAATCAATAGTTGCTCTACGGCAGTTTGCAGAAACGTCTTGTGTCGTTTTCAGATCAAAATAAGTAGATGGCAAGCATCATTTCGTTCGTCATTATCAAAAATGATCCCGTTATGCATTCAAATTGGGTACACCCACGCACTCAGACTAAAGATGAGCAACCGGGCGAGAGCGAGCAGAGATAGGAAACTTCTGATGGATCATTGCTACTGCGAATGCGTATTGAAACGTGTACTCCAGCCTCAGAAATGTGTGACATGTAGAAAGAAACTCAGTGTGGCGCTGGGAGAGTCCGAGAGCCATGCTATAGCCGCAAGCAAGTTAGGATACTCGTTCAAGCTGAAGATAAACCAGCCTGTCCACGGAAAGAGAGAGGCTTCGCCGATTGGAGGGTAATCCTTGCATCAGGGTGACAAGCAGTCCGGGATTCGGTGTTGTGTTCAGGAGAGATGAAACGGAAATGACTCAGACCAGTGGGAGATATTTGAAAAAGAGATGCCTTGTACAAAGGGACATACGTCGATGGCCTTCCTAATTTCGTAAGAAAGAAAGGAGAACCGTGGTTCCAACGCCGCCGAGGGAGCAAAGGGGTCGGTCGGAATATAACGCCCTGTTACTCTCGTCCGGTAGTCTGTACGCACCACGCATCATAGATGGGGCCACATGTAGTAGCAGTAGTATGCCATTACTTCGTTAGAGCGTGAGCAGGTCCAGTGGCTCCCAGTCTTGGTAATGTTGAACGCGCCTCGATTGCCATATTTGGTTGTTGTGCTTTGTTTGTCATAACCGTCCAAGAGCGCCGAAAAAGTTCTTACTCCTCGTCCTCAAGCCATCCTCAAGCCCTTCAACTCGTCCATATCAAAAAATGGTATGTCAGTTCTTTCTCTGATGCGTCCGGATGGTATATGCCTGTATATTTCTTGAAATTTGCGGTATCTAAATGCCTAGGAAACGATGGATGGCCCGAAACGAGTTTGGATGACGCTGATGACCTTTGATATTTCTAGCCTCCCAAGAAAACCAAGGCACCAAAGGAAGAAACCACCGTCTCGCTGGGACCTCAGGTCGCTGAGGGCGAGCTCGTTTTCGGTGTTGCACACATCTTCGCCTCTTTCAACGATACTTTCGTCCATGTTACGGATCTGTCAGGGAAGGAAACCATCTCTCGTGTTACTGGTGCGTCTTTAAGTGTCGCATTATTATGTCGATGATTGAAGGCAATATAGGTGGCATGAAGGTCAAGGCTGACCGTGACGAGTCTTCTCCCTACGCGGCTATGTTGGCGGCCCAGGACGTCGCTACACGATGCCGTGAGGTCGGATTCACTGCCCTCCACATCAAGCTCCGTGCGACCGGTGGAACTGGCACCAAGACCCCCGGTCCTGGTGCACAGAGCGCTCTCCGTGCTTTGGCCCGTGCCGGAATGAAGATTGGACGTATTGAGGATGTCACCCCCGTGCCCACTGACTCTACCAGACGCAAGGTCTGTAATTATTATTATTCTCCTTGATGTGTTTCTAACGAGGGATTGATTAGGGTGGTCGTCGTGGTCGTCGTCTCTGATTACTTCGGGGATTTCGTTGGGTACTGCACCTATCAAAAGTATTGGCTGTATGTAGTTGCTCAATTCATTTGTCGCCGTTCGACGCGCATCAGGTTTTCTATGACCTGCCCCGCGGTCGTCACCCCACGCGTTGTATCGATAATATTACTTAAGAGAGAAATTGACTGAAAGAGCCGCTATTTCCAAGTGTTGAAATGTCCCTGTGGCTGTACTGCGAAATTTCTTTTTTTCTTACTTCCAGGACCGTTTCGTCAGTGTGATTGCCCAGAGTCCACTCATGTCAAAAATCTGGCTTTTGGGTGGCGGCGGCGACGGTAACGGTGACGACGGTGATATTCACATGACTGGGTCTCAGTTTACTTGAACATCGACAACCATGACCTTGAAGCTCGTATATCGCATCCTTCGACAATTGTCGGATTGGACAGTTGACGGATTCTACTCTGAAGTATACGTCGAAGGCGCAGAGAACGTACCGAAAGACGGTCCACTCATCATGTACGTAAACCTCGATGTATGCGCCCTTTTTGCTGAGAAGGACTTCGCAGTGCCGCGACGCACCACAATGAAATCATCGACGTGGCCGCCCTTGGTGCGTCACAGAAGTTCTTGCTTTATTACCCCTGTTGAGCGTCATTACAGCTGTAACGATACCCTACCGACGGCACGTTTGTTTCTGGGCGAAATCCACGCTCTTCTCCAACCCCGTCTTTGGATCTATCCTCGCCTCGTCAGGCGCCATCCCGGTTACGCGGAACCCGAACCGCGACGATGGGACCTCCAAGGCGGTGTTATTCCAGTCCACTACGGCGGCGATAGCCAAAGGCGAGGTGGCTGGCGTGTTTTCGGAGGGGGCGAGTTATTCGGAGCCAACGATAGTGCAGATCATGAGCGGGACAGCATGGGCAGCGGTGGAGTATACGAGATGGCGCGAAGAACACGCAAAGGACGGGCCCGAGCTGGTCATCGTCCCCGTCGGCCTGGTTTATACGGAGAAGGATACCTTCAAGAGTAGGGTGAGTCGCGAGATGCTTTCTGTTGGCTGGCCGACTCATTTGGAATCTTTAGATGCGAGTCCAGTGCGTTGCGAACCATCATTCTGACGCGTGTGCTGATGCGCATACACAGCTATGGCTCTCCCATCTCTATGGCAGATCACACTGAAGAACTGTTCGGTATACCGCCTGGTGCGGATCCTAATGATGTCGGCTATGCAGTCGTACACAAAATATCCAGTCGAATTGAAAAAGAACTTTTCGACATGACCATTAATGCCAATGATTGGTGAGGATTTCGATTCGCCTCTATTTGCACCCTCACAAGTCATGCTAGGGAGACGCTTTTCGCAGCACAAACAGCTCGTGCAATACTTTGGAGAGACGACAAAAATGTCGACCTAAAGCACTGGAGAGTAGTTTCACAGACGTAAGCCTTCTCAAGTCTAAACGAGTATTTATCTTAATATTATACAGGCTAGTAGACCTTCTGTCATATCATCCTAATGCAGAACCACCTCCAGAACCCATACGACTCGTCAAAGCCTCTCTCGTCAGGTATTTCTCCCTCTTGCATCACACTGGTCTCTCCCATACTATGCTCGAAAACGTCATTCCTTCCACGTCGCATATTCCGTCGCTACTGCCGTCCCTGAAAACTGTACTGCTCCTTCCGGTGGCGATACCAGCGATACTCCTTCACGTCCCAGCGTGCATCACGGCTGAGCTTACTCTCAAACTGTTCGCGCAAGTGGACGAGTGGGAGGGGTTCGCGCAGTATCGTTCCGTAGGCGGTGGTATTGGGGTAGGTATTGGTATCGCTGCGATGTTTCAATGGGCAAGTCATTTGTTGAGGGATGGAGAATTTGGTGTTCCTGCTTTGGAATGGATGAAGCGCGCTGTCACGTATAGAGGGAATGTAGGGAAGGTTGTATCTTTCCTTGCCTTTGGTTGGACGATGATCAAGTGGTATGGGCTATTTTCCGGAGGTAATGATTATATCCATAGCATTATCAACGTCATCTTATGCCAATGTTCCTTTGCAGGTATTCATCGAAGGTATGGTATCTCCTTGTTTTTCCCCTACGTATCATTGGCACTGACTTCAAACAAGAGCAAAGACCTTCCTCGCAACAGTCCGGGTCGTCCTGGGTATTCTTCTCCCTCCCTCTTCGACTATGAATGCAGATGTGTACAAGAAACTCCCACCACCTCCGCCGTCCAACGCGTTCATTCGTCGGAGGAGAGATGCGGAGGGTATATCTACTGAGTTCTGGGACAAGAAGGAGAAGGAGGCGGAACAAAGTGCTCCTCCTCCCGTTGCCCCCAGGAAGTTGATCAGACAATTGTTGGAGCAGAGGAAGGAGACGATGGAGCAGTTGAGCAGGACGCTCATCGAGTTGGAGGGTATGGAAAAGTACAGCGAGAGGGTTGACCAGTTAAGGGCGATGGGTGCGAGGATTAATTAAGCAGTTTGGTTCGTCCTTCGCCGTGTAATGTTGAACCAAACCGAAACTCGATACCAAGCTGATGTGAACCATCTTTGAAGGTTCCTAATGCGGGTTGTGGCGCGAGGATCGTGGATGTGTGGATGTCGAACAATAGCGCGGTAAAGTGCGATCAAGGCCCTTGGTCAGAGGATTCCGAGGTGGGAGATTTGATTCTCGGACGGGTCTTCTTTTAGGTTTGCTAGCATGTTGTTATCAAGCTGAGTGTGGGTATAGTTCCGCATCTTTCGGGAAAGATTTCTGATACCTGGTCTGCTTTCAATGACCGAATTCTTATCATTGTGTGGAGGCCAGTCATTCATTTTACCGAGCTGTACTTGGTGGCAATCCAATGATGAGTTCCGTCTATGGCTAGCCGGTGTACATGCACTAGCATGCGCAGAACTTGTGTGGCTCTCCGTTAGTGTCTTAGCATACTCAATCGCTAGGCATCAGTGCAACGATATACTCTATCAAGGTATATACACTCGATATCAAATGCATCAAAGTCCTCAATATCATTGACATTTATATCCATCACAATAGGTATGAAACTGTTTGATATATTTCCATTGTAGCGGGCAATCTAACAGACGGTGATACAGGTAATCCGAATTTTGGCGGTGCCATCGCAAGTAATGAACAACATTGCTTCCGATAATATCACTATACCCGAAGTCGAACACAGATGCGAAACTCACCGGAGACCCTTAATTCCTTGCATCCCAATCTATCTTTGTGTACACGGCAGAATATCTACTCACTGTAACCCAACGGGGACACCCAATGAAGTCCACTTATAGGAGGAGGGTGATTCGGAGGGTGATGTCGCCGTTGACCTTGGCTTGGATGGCGATCTCCACCTCGAGAATGAGGTCTAAACGGAGCTTCAAAGCTTCCTTGGGTGCGACGGCTCCCTTATTGGAGCATTCGACAAGTTCTCCACCAGCGATGGAGGGGGTTCCAGCAGAAGAGAATCCAGTAGCAGTTTCCGGGGCGCTGTCATAAGTCGAGGAGAGGCTACCTTTTATATGAGATTCGATGTATGCGATTTCCACTATCCGTAAGACGGATGCCTCGTTGTAGCGACTTGGACTTCTATCAGGTGGAAGTAAGGCACTAAGCACGACCTATAGGCACTTCCATGACTCAGTGCGAACATGGCGTCTGTCGGCTGATGATATGGGGCGTGGCGTGCAATTTGGCGAAGTACTTCACAGTTCTTCTATCGGCACCTTTATGTTGCTTATACAAAGATGTATAGATCTTTGTAGGTCCAGGTTTTCCGCCGTAGGCACACCGTGGTCGCTGAGAAGCATTTGTATGTTCCGTCAGACGTTACGACATTTGGCTGTGAGGCTCTACTTCTGGAAGTGACAGATCTCAACATTTGGAATCCTCAGAATTCAAAATCAGGAAAATACGAGTAGAAGACACGTCTTCCTAACGCTCTCGTAAGTGGCCTGCGCCATGACCGAAGTCTGCCCTAGAAACTCGCCGCTCACTTCCTAAGGCAAAGTTGCCGAATGTCGCCAATGCCGCCATGTTTTCTCGCTCCTGTCATCGTCCGCCGACTTCCGACAGGGTGTGGGACTACACGTCCTGATGACTCGCCTTCTTCTACCAGTGGGCAGGGCTTCGATCGGCCTTCCCTGAGGATCGGACGCACCGTTTCCTCCGAATATAGTCTCGCCCTGAAATGTTGACCGTCTATTTGTTGGTCTCTATGGTGACGGTAAGACACGTAAAAGGATTGCGCAGGATGACCCATTGATAGGGCTATACTTAATTGATTGCAGGTTCCAGCAAGGGTTCATGGCTGTCCCCTGTTGCATGACCGTACGTGGTAAAAATTCGCCTGTACCTGTGATACTTATCACTAAGTTGCTCAAAATCAAAACTTCCACTGCACAAAGGATACAGCGATCCTGGTAAGCTCTGAGCCATATTTGAACGAGACTGATCAGCACATTCTCGGACTGTCACTACAATACCTGGCAGTCTGAGCCGAGCCGCTGCTCGCGAAATAAGGGCAGGTTCAAAGCACTATTTCGCTCGCGTTGAAGTTTGGGCTATTGGGTTGATTTCCGTTACAATGAATGAATGTAAACACGTTCTTATAAGTCTGGCCATAGAAGTGGAATTATAAAGATGTCAAGGTACGTAGTGCATGAGAGTCTGCTGAAGGAATAAGGGTTACAAATTGATAGTGTCAGAGGCATAGTTTCTGCGCTGGATGAAGACCATCAGTACAAATAACAGATACAAGACGACAAAACACACCCGGGACAGACGGTGCAAAGCAGACAAGTTTGCATCGTTAACCTGTTTCGGACAGTTAGGCCCTGTTCGGGTGACACAGCTTAAACCAAGCTTAACCCGGCCCCAGAGGGCTAAGAGATTCGGTCACAAACGTCACAAGATCGGAATAATTCGGAAGAATGCGGATGATGTCCGAATGATGTCAAGCGATCGTCAATGCTACCACCGACGTCATTGAAGAGTGTCCCGGCGCTGTCCCGCCTGTGCTGCTCACTGACCGGCACAATGGCAACAGCGTTCTTCCAATTCGTGTTGATTTGCCTAGATATTCCAATTCATTCACAAGAGTACTATATTTCCTAGTTCTGCTGGCATCTTGTTAGCATTGTTGTAGTCATTGTGTATAGTGAGCGGGAAGGCGGGCAGAATGAGCGCAGCATCGGTGTCAGGACGTAGGTGACAATGGAGTGACATGCTGAATAATCTAAGTTAAGCAGACTTAAGCGGCCGGCTTAAATTTTGGCTCTGGGGCCGTGTTAAGCCGTGTCACCCGAACAGGGCCTTACCGGCCGAAACACTGGGTTCCACGCCGACTTACCGCCATTGCTGATCTATGTTGGCTCTATGTTTCTCAGACTCTAAGGAATTAACGAGCTGATGGTCTACTTTCCATTACAGACGCAGAGGCATTTGGTTTACATAAACGAATCTACGGCAATATGGCCGACCCGACATCATCTATACTCATCTCTCGATTGGTGTATCGGAGAAGCGTGCTAGCACGGCTGTCATTGGTTGGATTCGAATCCCAGCCAGAGGGTTCGACAGATTGCAGTAAGGTACGGGTGAAAAATTTTGGTCTTTGCCCATTCCAAGGCCAACCACTGTCGGCACAAGCCTTGCATGTTATCATTGTTACGTTACGACTAGGGTCGCGCATGCAGCTCTATGTCTCGTTTACTAACCCTGATCTGACATGTTCGAATTTGTTTGGTATGCCTTAATAAAATGGCCTCTTTGGCTGCTGTAAATATCCTAGGAGTGTTTTTTGCCTTCATCGTCTCTCTCAGCGCTAGCGAGTAGCATGCTTGTTCAGTCGAGTTCCCAATCACTTTTGCAGGTGCAAGGAGTATTTCTTTTCATCTTGGCATACTCAGGGACGCGTAGCTCTGTGGTGGCCTATTGGTAAAGCGTGAGTGTTGGCTATGCCTCGGATGCTGGGTTCGATTCCCAGTCAGAGCGCTCGCGGTGCATTTACCTCTCAGACGTGGGGGGCACAATGCACCGCGACAATTACTACATTTTGGCCTTTCTTCTTATATACTGCCCAGTGGTCTGTTGCGGCGTGTTGCCGGTCGGGAGCCTGGCCATCCTACTCCTGACTCCCAATTGTATGTTGCAACTGAATTTCAAAGTAAACGGTGTCGCATCTTTTGTTATTCAAGCCTCCCACTAGACGTCTTGTTCAATGGATGAGCGGGCGCTAGCGCTGTCTGGTTAAGAGAGCCGTAGGAGTCGAGACGCGGAATGCGATATGAGTATTCGAAAAGTGACGTAGTGGTATTATTCCATATGAGGCTTCATTTTTGTGAAGCTTCCTGATTGGGACCTTGTACCGACACCACCATCACGACTTAAATCCAGCCTCGTCGAACGCTCGCTACAACGTCGACGCCAGGATAGCCCTATTCGCGGCTCATCATCTGAACCAGAAGAACAAGTTGCACGATATGCATACTATCGATGAGGAAAGGAACGAGGCCGGGAGCGGTAGCAGTGCCGGAGTTACTATCTTGAAACGGGCGAGGACGACGACGGATAGGCCTACTCGACCACTTCCTGCATCTAAGATGCAAAAGCTCGCTACGCCGACGTCGCTCAGGCTCAAGGCAGAGCCCTTCGTGCCCAACCCTAACCCGCTGATGCTCCCTGTACAGGCGCATGTGCCCAAGGGCGTAGCAGCCACGTCTCAACGGCGTCTTTTCGTAGTCTTGGAGCAGGCTTGCTTGGAAGCTTATCGTATCTCGAGCGGGAATGCAAAGGGCGGCAAACATGGCAAAGGAGGCGAGGGCGACGTCAAGTATACCTTGCTCAACTGCGACGACCACCAGGGTATCCTTGCCAAGACAGGAAGGGATATCGCAGATGCTAGACCTGATATTACGCATCAGGTCTGTCCTTTTTCTGTCTTTTGTGCTCTGACGGTTGATTTTCTTAGTGCCTGTTGACTCTCTTAGACTCGCCCTTGAACAAAGCTGGCCTTCTTCAAGTGTACATTCATACTGCGAAAGGCGTGCTCATCGAAGTCAATCCGCATATTAGGATACCGAGGACGTTCAAGCGGTTCAGTGGGTTGATGGGTGCGTCTCAAATCTTTTGTATTCTTTTTTCCTTGGCTAACATGGGTTTCTATTCAGTGCAACTCCTCCACAAACTATTTATTCGTGGTGTCAATGGTCCAGAAAAGCTGTTAAAGGTCATCAAGAACCCCGTCGTCGACCACTTCCCACCGAATACCATTAAGCTGACTCTTTCCGGCGACGCCAAATCGCAGCGCCTTTCACAATACCTACCCACGCTACCTCAGACTCATAACATTGCTGTTTTCGTAGGTGCTATGGCCCGTGGAAGGGACGACTTTGCGGACGCCTACGTTGACGAGAAAATAAGTATCAGCGAGTACCCACTAAGTGCTAGCGTTGCTTGTGGCAAGGTCCCGAAAACCTCTACATTGTTTGATTGTCACTGAATTTTCCCTCACTAGTTCTGCTGTGCACTCGAAGACCTCTGGGACATCGTTTGATCGAATATGGTGAGGGATTATTTATTATATTGCTGCTCGAATAGCATGTCTGACGAAAATAAAGGTTGCGAAACAGCCATCTATCAATTTCTGGCCACTGGATGACGACGAGGAGTGAGGCGGAGCGCCTGACGGGTTGGCAGCTCGGAGAATCTTCTATTTTCTTAGAAACGGTTAGACTACGCCGTGGTACCGCTGGTCTCGCGGCTCAGTTGCTTTTGCAGTTTCGGCGGCGGCGGTTCTTGCAGGTAGACCTTGACGAAGAGTTGGTCGACTTGGCCCTGAGGCCTGAGGATTCGTTGTTGTCTCCTACTAAACAATAACTGCATGTTTTGACAAGGCCGTTCATGAGTTCCGTGCATGAGGATACAGGCGGACGGTCAAGTATACCACTGCACATTTCTTGGATAGCTCCGATGTTGGTATTTTCCCTTGCGAATTTGAGCGGCACCATTCCAGACCACTCGCGCTCTTGCTGCATGCGTTGCGCTTCAGATGAATGTGCGTATATTCAGCTCTTACTGCATAATCCCCAAAAACATGATATCTCGTAGTACTAGGCAAAGAACATCGGTAAATACTGTCATCAATATACGGAGGATGGAGTGAAGGTACAAGAAATGCATTGTGCTAGCGTCGCAACGAATGTCAGTATTACTGAAAAAGAACTGGGCTCGGAACGGTGGATCTCACCTAAGCATGACAACCACGCTCTAAATACCATCTTTCGGATGCGAGCACATTTACTCACTAAAAATCAAACGGTCAGCATTAAGACGCTCAAGGAAGCAAGACCTCTCTTACAGGAGGGAGAGGGTGATGTCGCCGTTGACCTTGGCCTGGATGGCGATCTCCACCTCGAGGTTGAGGTCCAAACGGAGCTTCAAAGCTTCTTTGGGTGCGACGGCGCCCTTGTTGGAGCGTCCGACGAGTTGACCGCCAGTGACAGAGGAAGTTTCAGCAGAGGAGAATTTGGTAGCGGTTTCTGGGGCAGACATGTTGGTGCTGTGGATCCTTGCAGAGTGGGCGATCCTTTAATACGGTTCGGGAGGGGGTGCAGGTGACGTTATGTTCTCTGTGCGTGATTATTGACCATGGCAACTGCACAGACGGCCTCGAAGGTGAAGAAGCTTTCTACACGTACCAAGCGTATATCATAATGGATCGCACGAACCTCGATTGACATCTTCCTGTCGGAGAATTTGATTCATGGCGTAAGTGCTTAGCATTGGCGGGTCAGAGTTCGGTTTTACGCGTTCCGGAAACTGACTCGTTTGCGTCACAATGCCGGGTCAGTGTGGGTGACTGTCGGTCCAGACTGACCGTGAGAAGAGCGATCGTTTTGTCCTGGCATTTCCAATTTACTTACTTGCAGCCTTTTCCCTCGTCTCGTCACTGGTGGCTTAGAGTTGATTAATTCATCGTGCCCGAGTTCTAGATCACCCGAAGCAACCACCTTGACTACCAGAAAGTATTCTCGAAGCTCTTCAGTACAGATGACGAGAGAATGCGCCTCGACGATTTATGTTTCGTGAGTAGACTTTCTTGCCTTGAGGCCTGTCTGTAACCTTTCGATCTCTTCGAAAAGCGAACAGGCTGAATTTATCAACGCCACAAGCTCACACGCTTGTGCCCTCTGATGGTGTCGTTCGCCAGGAATGAATTTGCGCACAGCCTCGTACGCCGACGCCGCTTCGAATAACGTAGGTTCAAGGTTCTGAACGCAGTAGAGACATACTCACAAAGCAGGGATGACTATGTCCCTTTCTTCACAACATCGATTCTGGCGCAGAAGAACGCATCTTTCGTAGAACAAGATATCTGTGACCACACAGACAAGTGCCGACGCTCTTGGTGCATTCACTTTATGCTCGCCTTGCTTTGTATAGGTGCGGTCATTGTATCTTCTATACAATGCCCTCTTCTCATTACAGACAGGCTCTTCTCTCTCACTCTCTAAGCTCGTAAAACCGAGTCGCGAGATCAGTCCGGGTGGCTCTGGAATCTGGTTACGCTACTTATTACAACCCGTCCTAGCCGTCAAACAGCATGCAGCTTTGTTCGCTTGCAAGCGGGGGTACGTAAACGAATTCAAGGCACTGTAAAACTGGCTTCCCCGAACCCTTCAGCTCTCTATTGGCATATCGGAGAAGCGAGATGATCCACTTGTAATTACTGGGTTCGATTCCCAGTCAGAGGCATTGCAGCGCCTGTCCTCCCAAGATTGGGAGGGTATGCGCTGCGAGTTTTTGGACAGTATTGGTCTCCACGATACTGCATACATGTATTCTAATCTCTGAAATCGAACCACTCTTTTTGCACTGTGCATTTCGCATGTGGCTGAGATTCAGAAATCTTTCTGGATTCTGAAACCCTAACCTCAACACGGTCACATGTTTGAGATGCTTACCAAGACACGCGCTTCTGGAATTGTCATTCCCCCTTCTTGCCTTCTTACCACCATCTACGACTGGCTCGTAGTGTTTCTATCCCATTTACTCCCATATCACCACACATATCTCCACCTTCTTCTTCTTCTGTCACCATGTCTGCTTGCAATCATGCTATTTCTTCGGCAAGAACGACCATAGAGGTTATTCGCCTCTCCTTGCATGAAATGCCTTAACTGACCCCTTTTATCAGTCGCTCTTTTCCTTCAAGGCCGTCATAGGCCTTGGTATCGCATTCCCCTTCAACTTTGCTGCTCAAGAGGAGACGCAAATCACCGTGGCCACTCCACCCAACTCATGCTCCAGAGCCACATCCTGCCTCAATTCGTCTTCCCCTGTCCCTCTACCTTCCTCTTCATCCTCTGCCTCTCCGAGCTTACGCCGTCGCTCTTCGAAGTCGGGTACGTCGTTTCGTATCACGAGCAACCGTGACCTTACTAACGGTGCATGCTAGGGCTATACAGAGGCATTGGCCTGGGTCACCCGAGTTCCAGAGGAGCTCCTCTTGATGAAGGCATGTATATTTTATTGGAACCTCCTTCGTCTACTGACCTGCGATCTCATAGCGGCCATGCCTGCTTCGAAACGCTGCGGTGTTGCAGACACCGGTGCTTTTCCTACGAAATCTAAAGGAAAACTGGCCTCTTCCATTAGAGGTATGTATATATCGATCAGCAATCTTTCAATTTTTGACGATGGCTGTAGCTTCAGGCGACGATTTCAAGGAGCACGCTAGAGTGGACCTTCGCGCTCTTCTTAATACTAGGAGCAAGGGCCGGGACCTAGGCGCCTCCCCTCAGTGGAGCGAGAGCAACGCTACATTCGACATGCCGTCCAGTTCCCCTCCAGTTCTTCCCCGAATTTCCTCCACAAATCCTGAGCCGAGACGACACTCTCGCAAACAACCAGCTGGCCTGGGTCTCGGGCATCCTGCATCCAACTCTCTCCAGACTGCACCGCCGGCGCCACCACCGCCACCACCATCAGAGCCGTCTGGAATGGGTATGCTCACATCATCGCTCTCCATTTCCTCTGAACTCTGTCGCCTCACATCCCAATGTTCATCGAAACCCCCACTGCGGTTACAGCCACATCCATATTCACAGCCGCGCGCTCGTGCTCAGCGATTATTCTCGTCGAAAATGACATTCGTTACCCTTTCCAAATTCTCGAAGAGGTCACTCTACACTATTCCAGAGTCCTCAACAGGTTCGCCGGATCAGGGCCATGATAGCTTTATTAGAAAGGGAGGGCGGTGTAACGATGGAAAGGGTTTTGAAGGAGGTGTTGTTCACTCATTTGGGCGTACATTATTTTGATAAGACTGAATTATATCTAACCATACAAAAACATTTAAAAACAGTAGAAAAGCACATACATACAATTTACTTATTTACTTATCCGTACATATACTTTTTTCTTCCTTTACGTATTATCGGCGGCCACTGGAAATCATACCGAGAGAAGATAATAGTCCCCTATATGGACACAAGAATGTAGACCGATGAAGGAAAGTTCAGGTTGGTAATTTGGAAAGATGACCAACTGGTATCGCTGCGAGCGAGCCTGAATGAGATTTTTCTAATAAGTACATGTGATAGAATACACTTCCGAGAAACTAAAAACACATACTAATGAACGTGTAATGGTACAGATAGTAACGGTCATATGGGTGGTTTGGTCATGTCAGTAAACTACAGAATCGATTTAGTATGGCCCGAACGAGTTATGAAAGACGGGTTCCATTTCATCGCTTGCCATAGAAGACAACGACGAGAGGAGCGGGAAATAATACATGGGGTTATAACCCGGATCAGACGTAGATCCCCATTCATTGTACAGGCTTCCACCAAGCTGGTCATAAATCATGTTGAGATAAGAAGACTATAATTGAGCATGAGTAAACCATTTGTGGAGATAGAATTTATGACGAACATCGAGACTATACGTCCTCATCAACAACTCGCGAAGGTCTTCGTTTTCATCCATATTGTCGATAGAAAAGGCCCCGGGCTCCTCGATCCGAGGCACCTCAGGCAGGATGGAAGAAAGCGAAGCAGGAGGTGGAGAGTGGTCAAGGATCTGCGGCGGGCACATAGCATGGACCTAGCGAAACCGGCGAAGGATTCGTTCCCGTTTCCATTTCCATTTCTGTTTGTCATAAAAATCTGGTGCGACAAACCGACGGAAGATACAACGGGGTCAGGCTGAGGCTGAAGAACCCCAGGCACAGTGGGGATGGGAGTTGGAGGGGAGTGATAGAAACGCTGCCCATCCATACTAATCTGCGCGTGCGGCGCGTCGGTTTTCTTGCGTCCGTCTGCTTTCTTCCCGCGTTTAGATCGGCGAGGCTTGTACTTATAGCCAGGATGGGCGCGAGCGTGTTCCTCCTTCCTTTGCTTCGCGAAGTCCCTGTAATAATCCTGACTTTCCTTGGGAAGCTCACGCCACGCAGCGCCAGCCAATTTGCTAGCTTTCCGCTGTGTCTTAGAGAGAGACTCCTTGTTAAGAGCTACAAATTCCGATCGGAATATAATGTAGGCGTTCGATGGACGAGGGATGTGAGGTCCATCCGACTGGGTAGCAGGAGACGAGGCTGGAGAGGATGGATAGGAAGAGACGGGCGAGGACGCATCCGTAGACGGAGTTCCGGCTCCAGTCAACATGCCATTGAAGTCCAGTTCAAAGCCTTGGAAGATAAGTCAGAAAGAGAGATGATAACACTGATCGAGTAATACTGACTGTACGCGGGAAGAGAATAAGCCATAAGGACGCGTTTTTTTCGTGGTTAACGAGGAAGATAGTGTGCAGTAGGTGTATAGGACGTGTCCTGGTGGTGGAACTGGGCAAGTTGCAGTGGGGGGGCCCTCATTTTTCGCTGTTCTTTTGACACTATCCTGGAGGCTACTCAGTATTCCCTTTTATGGGTCGTTAGTAGTACGTGAGAGAGATGTGTCATGAGGACCGGATTCGTGTGTTTGGCTTCCGCAGAAAGTATCCTCGGCTTGAAGGCGGCATTCCATTTATGGGCTCAAATTGACTACCAAAGTCTCCAGCCTTTGTTCTTCTTTTGTCTTCCCATTACGGTTCCGCAACAGTTGACTGGAGTTAAGCGCTCTCACTAGCGCTCAAGCTCAAGAGCTCAGCCGCAGCCCCATGCATCGCTTTGTCACACTAGCCAAGGCCCGCGCGTTGTCCATAGTTGCCATTCCTGCTACGCGCTGGACAGCTGTTCGTAATACCAACGTCTGCCCATCCGTATAGTATTAGTAGATATCAATGTCCCCCTTCTGGAGAGGTGCTGGCTTGCAGTAGATGCCGAGGCATGCCGCATCCCGGATCAGATTGATTGTACCGACAGACGGAATGTTGAACTTCAACATCACGCGCGCGCTTCATCACTTTCCTAACCTCCACGTCCTTATTGTCGCGTGTCCGTATATTACACTCACCGTCCTTTAGGTGTCCTGGCTCTCTCACTCTCACTCTCACTGACACTTGGAATAATTCTACTCTTTGCCTACAGCGACGTGGCTACATGGCCCGCTCAGTCCTTCTTACTGTCTGCGTGATTTATCTACCGACAAGAGCTGCTGCCTTCGCTCCAGGAACAGAAAACTCCAAGAAAGTTGTCAACAGGCTCCGAAATGACTTGAATTCTCTGGGCATCCCGAACCCGAAGGGGTCCTCTATAAAGATTCCAACGATGGGTGTTGTCAAGTTTTCCTGGAAGACAGAACTGGGCAGCGTATGTTGATTTGTTTATATAATTCCGCATTTGTGACTCACTGTACGATTGATAGTCATTTTATGAGCTTCTGAAAGACAGAATATCAAACGTGCAACGAGAACGGTTGTCCGATGCGTCAATGTAAGCGCAGAATGTCATGATGTCTATGGGTCATTTCATTGTTCCATTGAACAGCTCAGATATTACCTTGACAGAGTGAGCATTTAGTCATATATAAGTGTCGTTAACTGATTTTAACCAGACCAAAGAAGAAAACCAAACCTAGACGTCAACCTGTGTCACACCCTATTCCCTCACTCCTCATTCCTCATATGGCAACAATCCCAGAGAGTATTCTGGATGCACCGTCACAACCATTTCTGTCTGACCTAACCGATATTGCATGGATGGACGTGTCTTATCCTCAATGCACAGAGTCAGAGCGCCCAGAACCCACGGAGTCACAGTTCCTAGGATCCACGTCCTCTGGGATACCCAGCCCATATTCGAATCCCACAAATCAATCGGGACCGCTCTCGTTACACCAGAGTACTCCATTGGAAGAAGTGACGTCTGTACGTTGATGCCGTTCTTTTTCACAAATCTTCTTAACCCTAGTCTAACCCTCAGGTTCTGATTGGTAAACGAACCTCTCGTTCGGTGTCACCACCACCGCCAGCCAAGAGATCTCGTAGCAGAAGCCCGTCCGATGACGACGAGTGCTCCCTGCTTCATGAGCTCGGGTCACTCAATGAAGAGATAAAGACACTTACTACACGGCAGGCGGTGATACAGGAGAAGCTCAAAGCCATCGGAGCACAGAGCATCCCTGAGCCCGACTTTTGTACGCCCCTTCTGTCGTTTCTTATTTCATTCACTTATGCACGCTGGCCAATAGTGTTCCGTGACCAATTTGAGCTGGAAATCGAGATAGAGAGGAAGCAGAGGATCGAGTGTGAGACAGTACTGATAGATATTCGGCGGGAGTGTAGGGTACCTTTTATTGTTCCAGCGCTGTTCGATGCATTCGTTGATATCTCGAAATTGACAACGGCTGCTATAGATTCTCGACATTAAATCTGTATAGTTATCATGTATCATGGACTCTTTCTCACTCGAGACTCGGAGGATATACTGTACATTTATCGTAACATGTTTGTTCAGTAGAAATGCAAAAGCAAGCCAATCGTTTGGGTTTGGATCGACGACGTTTGGAGGTAAAGAGAAGAAAGATCTATAGACACGATTGCATTGTCGGTGCTATCCGTAAGCCAAACAGGAACGAGACTCAACCTGTTCGCCTGTTCAACACTATAAAGTAACCGTACATCATGAACTTTCGAAATTTAGCACAGGCACCACGCTGAATAGATACTATAATCCAGTCATTCGTCGAGTCAAAGATGATTAAGAAGTGGGTAGCATATATTTAAACAGTGCATGATGAACGCATTGTAGTAAAACAGATGGAAACGGAAATAGGAACACAGCCGTTAGAGTTCGTTAGTCTTGAAGGTGAGAGCTAAAGAATTCGGCTGATGATAATCATGTTCATCGCTCAATAAGGTAGAAAATACTGTAGATGGTGAGTGTACGCACACAGAGATAACGCCGACCTCTTGAACGTTCGCTCCAGCGTAGTGTAGTTGACATATTGTATCCCGAACCTAGTAATTCCGTTGTGGTTGAATGCAGGAGTAGAAAGGACTGCGACTTACCGAGCAGATAGCCCACTGGCCCATTCAGCATTGTCAATCATGGCTATAAAAGGTCAGAATCTGGTTTGTGAGCGTCTGTTCATCGTGATCTCACCCCAAGCAAAGACACCTTCGATGGGGACGCCATCTTCGTGAATCGACAACAGGACTTCGCCGAGATACGTAAGGAAATAGTCTAGGAAATGAATCAGCAAACTGTCCTCCACTAATTAGTTCTCGTATACTTGTTCGAGAGACGTCCTCCTTTATGCGATACAGATCAGTCCACTCGTTTTCGAACGGTTCCGCAAACCCAATCTCGGAGACATACTATCGAATCAAATAAATATGGGTTCAAGAATCAGTACTGAACTACTTACGATTTTATTCGTCGGCCACCGCTTGTGAAGTTCCTGCAACTCAGCGCGGACATTTACTGGTGTGGCCTGGAGCCAGGATGCCAACGGATCGGCCGAGGGTCCTACAGCCCAGCCATAGCCAGAGTCATAAAACACCGGGTCGTTACAGACAGGCCATAGTGGGTGCGAGGTATTGGCAACGCAAGCATCGATACCCTCGGGCGGGGCTCGTATGAATTGGGAACGGTAGCAATCGATGGCGTAGAAGTCTGCTGAACCTAGATTATCTTTCTTTTCCTCCTCGGTAAAGCGCGGGAGGTACTCCGGGGAGAGCGTGTCGGTTAAAATCTTAGGCCAGTCGCCGGTAGTGTATATTGGATCCGAAAAGACGCCTATCTGAAATGCTGCATGGCGTTCGACGGCGAGTGCGTCTTCGGTAGAGTTACTTCGCCATGGAGTCCCTCTACATAAATGCACTCTAAGCACCTATTAATCGAACAAAAGTAGACGGGTATACTCACATGTAATCGTCGTTCTTGAGAGCAATTTCGCCAGATATACCCATCTCTCGAAATGCTGCAATGTATCTTAATAGGAACTTGCTACGGTGTAAAGGATAGATAAAAACCTTTCACGGCCGCGGCATGCGCTTTCACTGTAAAGAGGGTATTTATTTGCAAGGCAGAAACAATAGGTAGGAAAAACATACACAGGTTATACGAACACTGGTATGGGGCCGTTGATGCATTGACACCTGGAGCGAGGGTTTCATCTATCCTGGCAGTTAATCGATAAACTTGACATGCTTTCTTCAAAAAGCTCACTGAAGGGATAAGAACCAACTTGACCACAATAAACGCGGGGTTCATTGAAAGTATACCTGTGTTTTGTGAGATTTATTGAGGTGAAGGACTGCAACGATATTTACCATGTCTTGACGCGCCCATTATATGCTTGGAAGATGGTCTTGGCATAGCTAGCAACGCCCTTAGCCGGTGTAAGAATGGTATTTTACGGAAAACCCTACTTAACAAAATCATCGACGATATTCGGAGATGTGAAACCGCCGTAAAAAGCTTGGAGAGCGAGAGGGACATCCCAGTGAACTGTTGCCGTACATTGAGGAAGATACGTTAGTGACAATGAAATTGCGGACGGTCCAAATGGCATCACTGACATAACGTCACGACAGGCTCGATTCCGTGTGCCAAATGATAATCAATCACTGCATTCGACTATCAGTACGAAATCCTCCTTTCAAGAAAATTAAAGGACATGCCATCAGAATAGTGCGCAATGCCAGCGGGATTGAGGGGCGAGTCCGCCGCACCGAAAGGGTATATCCTCGCCCACGAGATCCTAACAGCTTCAAGTCAGATTTGTCGAGGCTACCATGCCTAGATACTCACGAGAACGAATGCGCTTTGACTCCAAGTGCAGCAGAACGTTCGATATCTTCTTTGTATAAGAAGTACTGAAGGTCGACAACGTCGGCTTTCAAAAACTCGAAGTCAGCACTGACCGAATACTCAAACTGAAGCCTCAATCCCACCTGTGGTATTATCAGCGATAGCGTTCGGCTGCCTTGATGCCCAATCCCACATTGTTGGACCCTTTCCCTCATTTTTGGTCGCTCCTTCGACTTGGTACGCGGCAGTGTCGACCCCGAATACGAAGTCTTTTGGGAACTTCAAGTCAGGGAGGACGTCTTTCGGAGCCGGGGCATAGAATGGTGGATATAAAGGTGGAGGAGAGGAAGGTAACGTAATGGATGCAGTGGGAACTCGGGTAGTAGTGAACGGCGGAGGATCCACTGGTCCCACCTGGAAAGGGTGCTGTTATGATGTGAATTATACTTGGATGGAATGGTATACGTACTACATCCCACAGTCTCTCGAGGCCTTCGGACGAGTAGTCCCGGGGAATAGACCCAACCGGAGGGAAGCTAGTTGTAGTGGTAAAAACCGTGGAGACAGCAAGAGAAGTAGTAGTAGTAGTACTGAGAATGCTAGTAGCAGAAGGCACAGTCGATTCTGCTAATACTTCACTGAAGTCCTTGCTGAAGGTGGTAGCTACGAGGAGAAACGAGAGTGAAATACCGACGTGCATATTGGTTCAAAATATGACCAGTGGTGTTGTTAACAGGCACCTATACCACAGAATATATAGTCCAAGTGTCGCAAAGATCTGTATAGCGGTCCGATATGCAAGGGTGTCTCGTACTGCTGCTTCCGCTCGGCCGCGAGTTGTGCCAAGAAAAGCTACCGGCTTTCATGCCCTTTCCGTTAATTTTATGTTCAACGACGCGATAATAAATTACTTGCAGACTTTATCATCAGGTACCTTACCGCTATTCTTGCTATCCCGTACACGCCGGCGTTACGAAAAAGTATGAATAATCTGTTCCTAGGCTCGATGAGACGGCGCTGTTCTTCTCGGATTCCAGAGCAATCCAGTGCCAGACGGTCTTCGCTGCACTACGTGCCGGCTAAATCTCTGTCTTCCGATAGTCTCCCGAGTACTACAACCGAAATGGAGGAGATGACAAGTATAAGCGACGGAGGGCTCGGCCACCAATGGTCATGGAATGATGGATTTTGAGCCGCATCCTGCATTATGGTTCCGGGATCTGCGTCAAGGTTGAAGCATGAAGGCCCTTCTAAAGGGGAATTTGCGATGCCGATCCACGTGCATGTGATCGACGCGTCGTCTCGGTCACGTGCCGTCGGACCCCGGACCGATTTAGCGATACTTAGGAGGTTGCATTTTACATCTGGTCTCACTCTAATTCTCCTGCTTATCATGTAAAGCCTCTCTTTTCGTAAAATATAGTCGCCCTCTAGGTATGCCCGTATCTAATATTATACATCTTTAATTTCTGCTCACGGTGCTATCGAAGATAAATTTTGAACATCTTTGATATTTATACTTCATGAAGGCGGGTCAGGCCGGAGCATATCGTTCCGTGCTATTAACGGTCAGAGTCTCTTACTATCAAGGAAAGGAAAGGCTTTTTGTCCCCCCTAGCCTTGATATTGCTCGTCGAGTTGCCCAAGACGACTCAAAGATCCTTGGTCTCCCCCCGCCCCCCCTTCATCATATCCATGCCATTGCTCCTGGAGTAGTCGAGTTTTACTGGTCGAGCTATGTGGACAGCGTAGGTTAATATTTCTTATTCAACTGGAATCATATCATGATTTTTTCAGAATTTGCAAGCTGTTTTGAGACGCAAAATCTTTGCCGATCTCCACGATCACATATTGATTCCGGATTCGGCACTCCACGAAGCATCTATGTAAGTGTAGGCGCGTCTAACAATATTAGGATGCACACTTACTGTGGTCCCGTATGGAGTGAGAGCATCGAGCTTTATGAAGAGTACGTCCTATTCAGTGTCATTGTTAGAAGTAATGGCAGCTCACTTTTTTTAATGTTCAGAATAGACAAAACGGGTCCGGATCCAGACCGATACAGCCAGCTGCATCCAGCTGCTCCATATCAGGCCACGATACGAGGAAATAGGAAAATCCATCCCGATCCGAGGCCGGGAAATCAGGCAGCTCCTTCTATTAGTCAAGGATCTTCCCTCGCGACACCACGTCTTCAACAATCATCCTTTCCCCAACAACTCCAGGTCTTGCCCACTGCAGTTTCTACATTACCTGACCGCTTTTCAAGCGTCTTGGGCGCGAACAGAAAAACTGTTAAAGCTGTTGATCAGTCAGCAGTGACATCAGCTATGGCTTCACAAACGGTGCCAGTGGAATCCAGCGACGAAAATAAACTTATCGCAAATACAGACGAAGTGCCCACAGCTCTGCCTCCTGCTTCACCACGTGTATCAGTCGTAGATACACTGGGGTCGGCAGGTGGAGGGATCCCTACATCCATCGAGTCTAGCAGCTTCTCTGCTATAGAAAGTCGCGACGGGGACGCCCCCTCCGATACCATAATAGCAGAGAAAACGCAGGATTCAGCCATGGAGTCTGTATCTTTTGTCGATTCATCAACGGGTGCTACTTCGATGCTGAACGACGCCGGCATCAACGACATCGCTTCATCTTCTTTGAGCGACGAGGAAGAGGATTCCATTGCAAAGGTGATAGAAGATTTGTTTGGGGAGGAGACTTCTGAGCCAGATCCAGCACTTGGCCCCCCCAGTCTTGACCTGCACGAAGTTTCTCCTCTGCGTATGTCTCCACCTCCGAACGCCGAAACAGAAAAAGATCTCAATGACCGTGCACGGTCGCGCTCTCCGTCTCACCATTCCATTCAATCAACTCCCCCACGTAACCGCTCTGCCTCTATTCATTCCGCCTCGCCTCCCCCGCGCACCTCGTCTCACGATCGACGTTCGATCCGGTCGACGCCACCACGCAATCCCTCACCCCACCTTCAATCTGTGTCAAACGAAGAGAGGCAATCACCGGCCACACGATTATCCCCGCTTTTCAAGACACCCGTCCAAACGGCGACTTCTCCCGTAATGCTTGCTTCAAGCCCACCTCCTGGATTGAATTATGAAGGACGCAGCGATCAAGAAATGAATGTTGATTCTATCATTGATCAGGACCGGAACGTGTTCAGCGTGCGTTCAGGAGGTGCTCCTCCCTTCTTCCACCTGACCTTTGCCGTCTCGTAGATTTTATCCGAACCACAGCAAGTTAACTCAGAGGTGTCATCGATGGTCAGTATGGTATCCATCGATTGATTATCTTATTTTTCGTTCGCTCATTCATATTTTGTAGGACCTGGAAACTCCAAGCACAATGCAAACACCACCTATCAGTATTGTGGTAGGTTCTTGTTTAGAAATTGTGGAATTTTCACTGACATCGGGATGAGACTGGCAAGCGGTCTACACATTTGCGTTCAGTTTCTCCTCCACCTCCAGCCAAAAGAGTAATGCGAGAGATCAGTCCCTCCGACGAACGAGCTAAGTCGGAGGCGTTGAAAGAGTACAATGAACGATCTGAGGAACTTCTTACCATAGTCGCCATCCTAGCCAAACAAGAAGAATCATTGAGACGCTTAGGTGTTCCTCTTCCCGAACACGATCCCACTGTGGACAACTTTGGTATGTATGCCTTCCGTGTCATGGAGCTACTAATCATCATAATTATTTCTTAGCGATGCGAGTTCAACTGAGAAAAGTAGAAGCTGAGCTGGAGGCCGAACGAAAGAGGTGTCGGGAACTCGAGCTGAATTTGAACGACATCAGGCGGGAATGCAAAAAACCATTCTTCGTTCCTTCATTGTTCGATGCTTTTCTTCAGATTTCGCAGCTTACCACAGCAGCTACTGAACGTATTTCATAACATATTGTTAGTGAAACTTCAAGCTTGTGTCTCCGCTTTTTTTAGAACAAATTACATGCGTCTCCGACCTTAATCCGATATTCCCTCCTACCACCACCATCACGAATGGCGTCAGCTATGCCCTGCTGCGTCGCGCTATCTCGGTTAATAATTCGCCAAATTCCTTTATCTTTCCCAGCAAGCTGTCCTTGCCTGCCTGACAGCTGGTGCCCCGAAAATCGGCAACGACATGTGGCAGAATACCGTGATCAGTGACGTCTATTCTCGTTATCTCAAGCAACTTTGGTTTGTAACCGCCATGGCGGATGAGAAATCCCTCTACAACGACAGCAAAGCAATACCGTCGCCAGTAACGACATTGGAAACTGTTCCAGCGCGTAGACGGAGCATCGTCAAGCTAGTTCTTGCTCTTGGCATCGTGGTCGTCGCCCTCCATTCTGTTCTGCGGCCATATGTGCTCGACGCTGTATCGCTGGATGAGCTTACCAAGGCGCACAAGCCTCTGGTTGGGAAGCGGGCCGAGAATGTCTTTCTGTATGTATTGTATAGCATCACCCATAGCATCTCACGCTCGAATGTTTACAGGTCTGTACCAAACGAGGAGGTGTGTATAGCTACGTCGCGGCACTATACTGCGAAGCCCCATCTGGCTGGTTCAGAAATCGACTTGTCTACTGCAAAAGACTTCCTACATTTCCTGCAGACCGAGCTTGGAGTCAAACCGCCCACAGTGGATCCCATTTATCCCGCCGGGTCCCCAGAATCTCAGAGCGCCACGTTATCTATTCCAAAGACGCACGCTGCGCAGGCTTGGATTGATGTCTACTATCCGGTCATGAATACACCGCTTGATCGCGTCGTGCAGGCTTTGGATCAGGACGGAAATGTTATTTGGGACGCGGATCTAACGGAACACACTGATGACACTGACCCGGAGGCTGGCGAGTACTACGATTTTGTGCCCACTTTCCACGGATTGAGCAAAGGCGGCGATGTCACTGGAAAGGTGAGTAGTTGGCACGAACCTTCATGTGCTGCCATCTAACCGCGTTTCGCGCTAGCTTGTGTATGCAAACTATGGCTTGAAAGAGGTAAGCAGCTCGTCAGTTATGAAACCACCGCCTTTTCCATTGACACCCTGTTAGGATTATGATGCACTTGCTGCGAAAGGCATGTTCGGTGCTTCTGTCGTGCCTTTGCGCCATTTTAATATCAATTTAGGCGTCAATCTTACCGGTTCAATCATCTTGGCAAGATATGGTGGCAATTTCCGTGGGCTCAAGGTCAAAGGCGCACAAGAGGCCGGTGCTGTTGGTATTCTCATATATAGTGATACTCGCGACGATGGAGCTGTAACTGTGGAGAATGGCTACAAACCATACCCAGATGGTCCTGCTCGAAGCCCCACCTCGGTTCAGCGGGGCAGTGTTCAGTTCATTAGTATGTATCCTGGTGATCCAACGACACCAGGATATCCTTCGTATGAAAATGTCACGCGCACGGAGGGGCTTAACATCCCTTCGATACCCAGTCTGCCTTTCTCTTGGGCCAATGCTCAGAAACTCCTGGAGTTCTCCGAGAAGGGAGAAATCAATGTCAGGCTGGTCAACCACGGTAAGCTTATTGCCTTTCATCGTGTATCAACGCTCAAATCTGAATGAACTTCAGTCGATGACAAAGTTATACCAATTTGGAATACGATGGCCGTTATTCCAGGCTACATCACCGACGAGATCGTCGTCGTCGGAAACCACAGAGACGGTAGATACCTCTTTTTTCTGTCGTTCCATGATTCTGAGTTGTCTTCTAGCTTGGGTATGAAATTTCCGATCAATTTTGCGGTCTTCTTCTCAATTCAATTGTTGGATTCAGGTTATGGGTGCAGCAGATCCCACCAGTGGTACTGCGTCAATAGCCGAGACTATCCGAGGACTCGGTGTTTTGATAAGGAAGGGTTGGAAGCCACTTCGTACCATCGTTATTGCAAGCTGGGACGCCGAAGAGGTGGGATCAGTCCTCTCGCCCTGCTATTCATCTCAAGTTGACAACTGTACAGTACGGCCTCATTGGAAGCACTGAGTGGGGCGAAGATTTTGCAGAATTCATCGACAAATATGTTGTTGCGTATGTGAATATTGGTAAGAGTATGGATATCTCTCATGTTCACAGTCGCTAATACCACGCTAAACGTAGATGGTTCTGCCAGCGGTTCCAGGTACGGCACCTCGGCCTCTCCACTGCTTGCCCATCTTGTGCGGCAAAGTGCTTTGGATATACCACATCCCACGCAGAAAGGTCGTACACTTTGGGATGCTACCAAAGATACTGGCTCTTATTTCGGCGCAAGGGAGGTCGGAGAAGCTGTTATAGATCCAGATGTTGTGGCCATGAGTGAAGCGCGCGCGAACGCTGTTGATGCACTTGGTGTTGGTGTCTTGGGTTCGGGCAGTGACTATACGGTGTTCTTGCAACGACTCGGGGTATTATTTCCATGTCTACTTATGGGATCTTTATACTAATAAATGTTTCCAGATTGCTAGCACCAACGGCGGGTTCGGCCACACGATAAACGATCCAGTTTATCATTATCACTCTGTATACGATTCCGAGCGCTGGATGGAATTATACGGTGATCCCGGTTTCTTTCGCCATGTATGGGTTCCCTTCAATGTCAGGCTATCGAAGTACTCATGGTCATTTCCTAGACTGCAGTTGCAAAGCACCTTGGACTTCAAGTTCTTCGTTTGGCTGATAGTGTCGTTCTTCCTCTCAACACGACGCATTACTCGTACGAACTTGAGAATTATTTAGACAAGTCTGTTTCCTTTTCTTATCTTCTATTCAATCGAGTTAAAAGGTCCTGCAGAGTGGAAATTCTTGTATCGGCACAATCTGTGGATATCGACTTGTCTCCTCTTCGGCAATCCATTCATTCTCTACAAGCTGTCAGTTTGGCTTTGGATTATGAAAAATTCAACGTGGAACAGAATATCATCGAGGTCATCAAAAAGTGGAGAAAGGAAGCATCTAAGTTGAAGAAACTAAAGAAGAAGCTTCGAAAGGCGTACTGCAAGGTCAAGAAGGCTTTAGGACATCCATGCGAGTCTCGTCACCACCACCACAAGCACCACGACAAACAGTATCAGCTTACGGAGGAAGAACGCCGCGTCACCCACGCCGGATTTGAGCACCGTATCGGACGTCTTCCCGCTTGGAGACAGGAAGTAGCGGAGAATGAGATGCTGTATGGATTCGCTTTACAAGCTGGTTTTGAGAAACCCCAGGGTGGATGCGCTAAATCAGCGATCTCGCGCCTTCCCCACTTCCCTATCGGCGAATTGAAGGAGGCCGTGAAGCGCCTTCGCGTCGTCAATCAGAAGCTGATTGCCTTTGAACGAGGGTTCATCTCGGAAGATGGGATCTCAGAACGCGAGTGGTACAAGCACCTGGGCGTAGCACCTGGGAAGTGGCTTGGTGAGTCTCCTCTATGTTGCGTTGAAGTCTAGATTTTGACCGGTTCTAGGATATGGGGCGACTACGTTACCTGCGTTGACAGAGTCCATTACTATTGATGGGAACGCTACGTTGGCAAAGTACGAGGCCGTTCGGTTGAAGGATCTTCTTGATAGCCTGATGGAGAAGATCAGAGTTTAAATGTGTCCGCGTACGAGAGAATTTTGTTATCCGTTGTATATCATCTCTGTATCTGCATTTTTTGTTTGCGAGTCGGCTTCGGGTTACATAGTGATATTGTGCAATTCCATCCAAAGTGATATTGTGCAATTCCATCCAAAGTAGTAAGCACGATCTCCAAGAGAAATTCACAGACTTAACCCCAAAGACTTCAATGCTGTATTGCATTATGGAGAGGCTTTCGGAGAGGCTTTCATATTTCGAATGGTAACTCGCACCAGTCTCCGGCGTCGCGTCTGCAGTCCGTAGGTAACACAATCGAATCCGAGCGGCAAAACGAGACTGATGTGGTGACGCAAAGAGGGGTACATACTATACAGTGAAGTAACAAATTTTCTAAGTCGACATGTCGAGTGATAATGTAGAATTGAATAAGACAACATATCGAAGTTCCTCAGAAGTCTGGTTCTTCGTCTTCTCCACAACTCTTGAACCATTCCCCTGATCAAGCGAGCATTAAAAGTTGATGAATACGAGAACAATCAAGACGCACATAATTCACTCTCATGTTCCGCTCGCCATTTGTTGTATTCCTCGATTACATCTTTCATTGCAGCATTTGCTTCGGCTTCATATGCCTTTCGGCGTGCATGCTGCGTTGCATTATGCACTTAGAACAATATCCCATTCAGCACCTTTAAAAGCAGAGATACATGGATCTTGCCGTCAAGTCAAGATCTGGAGGTGCCTTGGGCTGGGCTGCGAAGATACGAAGCTGTAATGAGTACCATCAGAACTAGCGCAAAAGTTTTGTAGGGCAGATGAGACATACCCCCCACTCGCGGTATTCAGAGGCGATTGGATGCTCTTCTGGCACAGATGACCCCGAGGCATCAAGTTTAATGTTAGGGCTTGAGGGAGGTCGTGGAGGGGGCGTGTAAAGCCTAAGACAGCTGAGCAAGGTGGTTGAAATCTGTTGAAATAGAAAAATGCAAGACAGCATTGGATACTGAAACTTCTGTGTTTCAATATAACCGCTACGTTAAACCAGGTCAGGCTCAAGCTTAGAACAAAAGGGGTGTCGTGGTGTGCCAATATCGGCATTCCCTACTCCTTGTCAGCGCCTTGAATGTTCCCCACACTGACATCCGCATCCACCTGATCCAGTCTGGGATGAGTTCGTCACCGTTATTTTCCATACTTTATTTATTGAGAATGCCGTATGCATTATTGTTTCGTTACAACTATATTGGTTACAAACCCGCCTGTGAACGCTTCGAAGCTCTCGAAGGACAGCCAGAAGGTTACCAACATCCAAGAGATTTATCGAATGCTGTGCCCCACGATCCTAAATCAGGGTTTCACAGCAGCATTAGTCAATTTGGAGACTTCAATGAAAGCATCTAGCAAAGAGGGGACGATGAACGGGACCTTGCACTCCCTCCGAATGTCCCCGAGTACCAGCTCGTACTCAAGCCTCTTCTGCCGTTCTGTTTCGATTTCTACTTCCAGGGCTCTCAGCCGGATTCGACTAGCTGAAAATCATATGGGTGTAAGGGCATGAAATTTTGTAACAGGTGGCACGAACCAAAACTCTCCGCAGAGGAATCAAGTGCAGGGATATCGGTAGCGCCTGCGTCTTGCAGTTTTCCCCTTATCTCTGCTTGCCTTGCGGCGAGACTGGTGACCTCTTGATTGAGATGCTCCAACTCTTGCATCAATCGCGTAACTTCTTGTTCACGATAGACGCGTTTCGCCGGTGGTGGTGTCGACACAGACTCTGGGCACCATGTTCGCTTACCCGTCTAGCAATAAACGCTTAGTATTAGCGTATTTGAACAATGGAAGACTTACATGTGAAGGTGCCATTTCCTCTGTAGATGTGGGGGTGTTGTTGGTTGATAGACTTGTCTGTGCAGAGCACTGGCTGAGGGGTGGCAGCAGACTTGCGGGTTCGTGGGAAAGTGACGGCTACAAGAATGTTCGTGTATTTCAGTCACACGTGTTCTGGCGATGTGGCTACACTTACCTTTAATCCGGATTCTGTTTCAATGACATTTTCAGTATGGCTTTGGCACGTCGGAGAATCCTCCGTTGATGTCACATCTTTGGGGGATACCGGCGCGCTTGACGGCGGCGCAATGGGCTCTCGTGAAGGGGTGGCATTGGTAGACATGTGAAGGCTGGCTGGTGAAAACTCGACCACTTCGGCAGAGGTTGTCGAAAGAGCAGTCCCGGAGATAGTAGGTGTACAGTCAGTCGACTGGGAAGGTATACGCTGGCGACCTTTTCTCTTCACCCAGACACGTTTATGATTGTCAGAGTCCAGCTGAGTAGATGGGATATCTTTGAGTGTTTTGTCGACTCTGTCAAGAGATGAGTGCGGAACTTGCGGACGGAGGGGACGTCTCACTCCTGTTGGTATGCCATCGAATGGCTGAGAAGTTCGTGTGAGTGTGGGCCATCTTCAACAAGGTATTTCCTCGTACATCAACTGGCCTGTTAAACTCTGCAACCAGTCTTTTGACGGGCTTGCGAGTTTCCTCACTAGAGTGTGATGTAAAGCCTATTACCAGTGCATGGGATCAATAGAATGAGGAGGATATGTAACATACGCTGCCTTCAGTTGTCTCCCAGTACAGCTCTAGGACGCCTGTTAGCAATATCCGCACATTAGACTCCTCGGGATGGGGAAGGGAGAGGGATGACAAGTCAGCGAGGAGAAACTTCAGAGCATTGTCCAAGCCTCCGGGGTAGAAGATTGCAGCCTTGCCGGGTTGATAAATCACTCGAACAGTAAGTAAGATTGGACGTCCGGAAACCATGTCGAAAGTGGGATGCAGTATAGATCTCGGAGGTATATTCGATAAGAAATGTATTCTTCGGGGTCAAGATCGTAACAGGCCGCAGTGGAGCGTTGTATCAACCGTACGCACTTAACAGACGGATTTTAGTCAGATTGAGGGGAAATTCTTCGAATTGCCTTACCTTCAGTGCATTGCTAAAAGCCAGACAAAGACAATAAGGTCGCCCCGGCTTCCGGCCCGAATAACCGTCGAACAAGCTGGAATCCAAAAAGGGAAGTAACACGGCGGAGTTTGAATTTGCAAAGCGGTGCGTCTGGCCACAACCCCGGGTAGACCTTACTTTCCACCACCAAGGTCCAAATCCTGTCCGTATTTCGAACGCCACGGCGTCTCTCAGACTACAGATTTCAATCTAAATGAGATGAGACGCGACAGAAAACTATGCTCCGTACTCTCCTCACGCCGTTGAAGGCTCATTTTGACTTTTCACCACCAAACTCTGGCCACGATGAAGATACTTCACCGGAGGATTTTGCACGCGATGTGTTAATTGAGCTTATGCGGAATGCGATGGAGAACCTCAAGACAAGTGAGACGACGCGAGAGAAGACAGAAGTGCGTTTTCTAACAGTTCCTCACGAGCCGTTTACTGAAGTAGTGCAGATTTTGACAGAAATACAAAAAATCATGCTGCAAGACGCGTGCACAAAGGTTTGTTGCACCGCCGGATTTCTACTTTATCGCTCATCTCCAACCAGTCGGTATTTCGCGAGCTGGATGGATTCGTTGTCCTAATGAACGTCCTGTCGACGATTCAGTCATGCAATGATGGCCCTGTCCGCGAACCCGACGAGCAGGTCTTGCTCGAGGTCCTGGAAACCATCCGGATGGTCTTCATGATAGTATCTGACGCAATTAGTGATCACCCAGAGAACGCCGAATATTTCAGAGTGAGTTCTACTTAGTCCAAAGTACGTTTGTTAATCATTTACGAAGGTCTCAGTTGGTTATGATTCACTAGCGTTGGCCCTGGCAGACCTGGTAGCTGATAGCAGAACAGTGGACGTGACCTTGGGGTTTCTTCTTTCCATGTCGCTCAACGATTTCTCCATCTCTGGTATTTTTACCAGCCTCCGAGGCACTCCAGTCGAGGAACTTGATCAAAAGATCAAGGAGTTCGAGTCTCGTCTTGGCCTCATCAAACTGCCCGGTGCTGTTCGCCTACTCTGGGACTTCAGGCCACAACTTAGTGCAGACGACTCGGCTATGGACTACGCGTTCTTCAAGCTATTTGAGCGTCTCTGCGTAACATGCCATCGCAATCAGGCGACGTTGAGCAGTATTGGTATCGTCAAATCTGTGATCGAGTACTATGCTGATGCTAGAATTCTGGAGCAAGTTGTTCAAAAGCTGCTACGTCGTCTGCTGGACCTGGGAGCGACGACTCCAGAAGCGAGAATGTTGTTCCAAAGAACGATCCTACCTGGAAAGCAAAGTCTCGATACAGAGTCGCTCGAAATTGTGAGGTCGGCTATGAAATCCAGATGGCCGGAGCATTTTTCTTTGGAATCGCCTGCGGAATTTGCCATGGTTCATGACGGCGTTAGAGGTGTACCAGTCACAGGGTTTACTTTTGCGGTTTGTTTTGAATAAGTATCTTATTCTCCGACTTATCCCAGTTTGTAGATATGGTTCTGGATTGAAGCTCTTCCAAAAGCGACTGCTCACCCTATTTTTACTGTCCGGACGGGGTTTACAAGTATTGTTACTCTTTGCCTCAACTCGGACGGAAGATTCGAGTTGCACACATCTGGACACAAGTCCGTCGCTGTTCTCGGAAAGTCGAGCATCCGTACCACCCGGTGGACCCATGTTACGTTGGTTCATTATCCTCAAAAGGCCTCACAGCCAAGTATCCGTGTGTTTCACGTCTTGCTCCTTTTGCTTGGTGCTTATCATTGTTAAATCAGGATTGTTCATTGACGGTATCCTCGTCGAGACGCTCACCTGGGCTTACCCCAGACCCGACCTTTCGGCGCAGAGTGTGGAATACGTTGTGGGAAGCAATGACCCTGACGCTCAGATGAGTTGGTGCATTGCGACCGCCTATCTGATCGCGCGCCCGTTAGGTTAGTGTACTTTTACATCTACATTACCATCAAACACTGATGTCTTTTTTTCTCTCTAGGTGACGACTTGCCTCGTTTAATCCACCATCTTGGGCCTCGGTACCAAGGGAGTTTCCAAGATCCTGCGCTGGTCAAGTTCCTAACATATGAAGCGTCGACGTCATTGAACATGTTCATATCCACAGCTGCGTCGAAATTATCTTCGGCGGAGTCCTTGCCTTTAGTGAAAACAATTAGAGAGGGACTGGGAATCAGCAGTTCTTCAATCATCTTCTCCTTGTCTCCTTCCAATATAGCAGAATCAGGCACTGTTCGCAGTTTAAGAGCGGGTGGTAGTGATAAGAATGTCACTGTCCAAGGCGACATCATTGTTGTAAAAGCTGCCTGTCTGGATATGTCGCTCTGGAAAATTGGTGGGGCTGCCGTACCCCTTTATCTGTTGCAAATGGCTACGGTCGGTTTATATATGTGATATCCTCGGTCTGCAACTGACGAGTATGGCAGACACCTCATGAAATTTCAAGGGCGTTGAGTATCTTGATGGACGGCCTAAGGAATAGTTGGCAAAACTCTGAGGATATGGAGCGTTTACGTGAGTCAAACCTACTGATAGTGCTGCTGGGTGGTGCCTAAGCCTCTCCTCTAGGTGGATACGACATTTTAACAGACATTCTGCGATCCAAGGCCCAAATGATCAACATGACAAGCTTTGAAACGATATTCGAAGCTCTGGGATTAAACTTTCGCTCGCCTGAGTAAGAGTTATGTCAAATTCACCGTAAAACTGAACTCATGAGATCTGTAGACAATCCACTATAGTGAATGCTGTCGCATACAAAGTCATTGTGTTGGACTTTGAGTTTTGGTCGCGTACTCGCAAGGAAGTCCAGCGAGTGTATCTTGAGCATTTCATCACTCTCTTGGAGACCAGCCGATATAAGACATTCAATATTAAGCAACGCATGGCGAAGCTCGGTTTAATCCGACGACTCCTGTTTGTCCTTCAGACAGAATGGTATCAGCATGATATTATTCCGCATCTCATAGAAGTTCTGAAAGCCGCCGCACAAGCCAACTTTTCTAAAGAAGACACCATCAAGCCGATGGTATCATACATCGCGGCAAGACTCAATGAAGGTTTGCTGTTTTTTCCCCAGTCTGAGAACCGAGAAATTCTAAATGCCGTCCAAATAGCCACGTCCATGGCTGACTCGCCCCGCTCTATGATCTCCCGAATTGATTACAAAGACGTTCGCCAGAAAGCGGAACAAGTCCTCGAACTGTTGGTTTCGCTTCTGTTCGTACCGACTTTCTACAACAAATTCATAACTGCGCTGCCGGTAACCCGAATATGTCTCCTCCTCCTTGGCGACAAACCACAACCGTTTGTCGCCAATCAAGTTCTGCTCATCGTCGGCATAAGCGTGAAAATGTCGGCTTCTTTCACAAGGAAGTTTGAACTGATCAGCGGCTGGAGTATTCTCAAAACTGTATTGCCGACGTGCTGGGATCCAAGCGTGAACGAAGCTGCCTTTGATATATTGCTTGGGCGCACCGGCACCACGAAGGTCGACGCGCAAGGGCATAATGCCGTGATTTGTCCGCAAATTGTTCCGGCTATATTCGCAGCCTTGCATACTGGCTTGGGTACAGTTGGTAACAACTGCACCATTTCTGAGGAGGATGAAAGTGAGACGCAATCTTCTCTAGTTTGTCCTCCCCTGATGAAAATATAGCGCCGAACAGTTTTTCATGGGCGACTGAATCGACGATGGAAGTGCTTGTGGAAGAACTCATTGATCTTCATGCGTCAAGCGCTACTTTCCGGCAAGTGTTTCGATCGCAACAGACGACCCGGTTGTTCGTCGAAGGCTACAAATCATTTGTCTCTCAAGTCTCTGCTGCGCCTAGTGTCAACCAGCGCACATCGCGCATCCTAGAAAAGATGACACACTTTGGCCTAGCGTTGGCACTGGACGGCGCTGTCGCTGGTGTTCAGAAACGCGAAGTAAGACACCCCTTTCAGTACCTTTGATTGTGATTAATTCATCCCCTCAGATACTAGACATTCTTCAGGACGCCGAGACCGTCCTGAATCCATGCGCTGAACGGCAATCAACCATTAGCCCCGAACTTGTTGCAGACACACGGTCATTTCGCCAGAGGATAGCATCTGCAAGATTGACCGTCCATGTCAGCGAACGTACCGTCATCAAACTCATTGCGAGGATGCTAGAGTGGAGAAAGACTATCCGGGTATCCGAACAGAAGCGACTTCGGAAAAATATGCTAGATCTGTATGCCCTCCTATATAGGATCCCCCGCCTGTCCTCGTTGACTCCTTCATTAGACGGGAATATCGGAGGCAAATATCTCGGCTGTACGAATGGAGCAACACCTTGTCGTCAGAGCGAGGTCTATGGCCTAAAAGTGAAGCAAGCCTGTGGAGGTTGGACGAGACAGAGGGACCTCACAGAGTTCGGTATGTGCTATGATCTGTCCATCACAGAAACCGTGACTCACCCAATATAAATGAACAGTAACAAGCTGGAGCCCGAAATTAGCCAGCCAGTGACTAGAATCGATGTCGGTTTCGAGCATGTTCGTGATGTTGATGTTCCAGAATCAGAAACGAGCTCTATCGTTCAGGTAGATATCCCTCCATGGGCTGAGACCTATGAGATATCGTCTACAGATGTGGAAGGTAACGAGAAAAGGCTAGTTGTCAAGAATTACTCTTATAGCAATCTCTAGAGCGCCAACTAGCCGAAGAAATCGCGGAAGATAAGCACCGACGTGTCCGACATGAGTTGGAACCTGGAGATGTCATTGAAGCAGTTGCAACGGTCGCGCGTGTGTCAGGGGTGGATTCCTCGCGTTCGTTCTTTTCAATGCCTCCATGTTTATGATGAGCTGATAATCTCGTCTTTAGCTGGCCTGCTCATCATTGGCCGTACTCATCTTTACATGTTAGATGGTCTGGTTGAGAACGAAGAAGGGGAGGTGATTGATGCTCGTGATGCGCCTAAGCGACTTCTTTTTGTACCTGGGAGCATCGTGGAACTCGATGGTCCCCAGCGGGCTCAGAGATGGTGTGTTCCGTTTCATCAATGTGTTTTTCTTCGTTTAACGTTCGGCAGGGCTCATGACCAAGTCGCGACATACAGTAACAAGAATTTTCTTTTTCGTGATGTAGCGTATGTCCGGTATTCTCTGTTCGTTCTGTGCCTTGACGAACCTTGCGTTCAGTTTAGAGATTTATTTCAAGGACAGCCGCTCTCTTTTGATAGTCTTCCTAGACAAGAAAAAGCGTCTTGACATCGATCAACGGCTGTCAACCATGATCAATAATTCTAGCAATGTACCCACTACGCCGGGTCTTTTAATCACTCCCCTGCTTGGAAATATCGGTGCAAGGGTTCTAGCCGGATTTCGACCTGACGAGCTCGCTACGGCTCAACGGAAGTGGCAAACCAGAGAGATCAGTAATGTGACTACTTTCACCTCAGTTATCCGGAGCGTCGGATTAATGCTACTCCTGAAGTTCACCTACATCAGTATCTTAAATCAGATATCTGGACGTACACCAAGTGACGCTACACAGTATCCTGTTTTTCGTTAGTAGGCTTCCAGCCCTCATGGTTCATTAGGGGCTGATATCTTTTTCCAGCTTGGGTGCTACAGGATTATTCGTCGTCGACTTTGGACCTCAATGATCCCGAATCTTACCGAGAGTAAGTCACAGAACTATGCCATACAGATGTAACTCAATGCGGCATCTCTAGTCTAACTAAGCCCATGGGAGCGCTGACTGATACTCGACAAGAGGCAGCTATCACTCGCTACGAGAGCTTGGAGAGCGTTCATGAAAAGCCTTTCCATTATGGCACTCATTTCAGTTCTTCGATGATTGTTTGCCATTTTCTCATTCGGTTAGCCCCGTACACGAACATGTTTAAGACACTGCAAGGCGGCGATTGGGACTTGCCAGATCGATTGTTCAGGTCAGCAATGAATTGTGTCTATTTTCGACACGTAACTCATGGGAGCTTTCAAGTGATGCTGCGCGCGCCTTTGACTCAGCTGCTAGAGATGTACGTGGAGATGTAAGAGAACTCATCCCGGAGTTTTACACATGCCCAGAGTCAGGTTCCGACGTCCATAGAAATTTTACTCTTATTGATTTCTTCCAGATTTCTAGAGAACTCTCGCAACATCGACTTTGGTGTCCAGCAAAACACCGGGGAAAGGATTCATCATGTCAAGCTACCTCCTTGGGCAAGGCAGGATCCTCTCTTGTTCGTGGTCATGAATCGTAAGGTATGGTATCAGTGGTACTTTTGGAGTGGCATATGCCAACCCTTTGCTAGGCGTTAGAAAGCTCCTACGTTAGCGAGCACCTTGCGTCCTGGATCGATCTTATCTGGGGCTGTAAGCAGCGAGACTCGCAATCCTTGAACTGTTTTCATCCGTTGTCATACGAAGGTTCTATTGGTTAGTTTTCTTCCTTGTCGGGTTAGTCTTTCTCTGAAAACGCCCAGACCTTGACTCCATCACCGATGAACTAGAGAGAGAGGCCACAGTTGGCATCATTCACAATTGTATGTCAGCTATCACATCAAATTTGATCTCTTGCTCATTTTCTCCAGTTGGCCAAACACCTCGTAAACTTTTCAATGCTCCTCATCCGCAGCGGTACGGCCATGCCTCTAACACACTCCCGCTGGGAACGTTGCATGGAATAGAGGAGGATCCACACCTGTTACTCCAAGGAAGCCGATGCTTCAAAGGTTTGTTGACCATTTATTTCGACGTCTACGATCCTCTGTGTCTAACGCTTTCGAACAGATTTAGGACCGAATGTTCCTGTTGGCGAGCTGGTGTTCGACATAATCGGAGAAAAGATTATCGCTTGTCCTGATGGTGTCCTGTGTGTTCCCCATCATCCACACGAACAAATAGAATGGGGTGCAAACCGAGTTGGTGGTGGAGAGTTACGCCTGCTTGTGGATAACAAGGTAAGATTCTCTCTTATTTATCAGACTTTACTGTATTGATCTGCACACTTCAGGTGGTTCAAGTGATCGAAGGCTCGTTCTGCAACTGTGCATCATTCGCTGATAGCGATTGCTTAGTCACTGGATCCACTGATTATACGGTACGGATATGGAAAACAACGCGGACGCATAACCCTCCTCTGCTGCGACTCTCCCTCTCCCACATCATGCGTATCCATACAGATATCGTCACTTGTGTGACTACTTCACGTTCGCGTTCTATTATCGTGAGCGGCTCTCGGGATGGCAGTGCAGCTCTTTGGGATCTAAACCGTGGTACATACGTCCGTTCTATATGGCACAGCACATCCGAAGAGGAACTAAATCCAGTTCATTTGGTGGCAATCAACGAGAGCACGGTGAGCCTCCTGTGAATTTTCTGAGAGACAAGTCCTTGATAGTACGTTTAGGGATACGTCGCAACCTGTTCCAAGACCAAATTGTGCCTCCATACTATCAACGCACGGTGTATAGCAGCGCTGGACTTGACGCATAGCCCAATGTCAATTACCTCCATGGCTTTCCACGAGCGCGAATATTCATATCTGGGTATTTTGGCGACGGGTTGCTCAGACGGTTCGATTGTATTACGCACATGGACCGCGGACGGGACGCCAGAGAATGTCCGAGCTCAGTGGGAGTTTGTCACTATTAGAAGTATGAAGGTCCGGGCTGTTGATAAAGGTGTCGTTCGTCCGCCAGCCGTCACGGCATTGAAGTTTTTGGGGTAAGTCTCCCTATTTTTGTGGGGGTCGGTACTTATTCTGTTGTAGAGAGAGCCTATGCCATGGGGAAGAGACTGGGAAGTCGTTTATGTGGAGTTTGCCTGATTGAAGTATCGTTCTGTGGTGAACTTCGTTTTGTATCATGATGAACCACATGTAGTTTATTTGTAAATACCTGTATTGTATTAGACCCCCAATGTACCGCTTCGTCATTAGTATAGGGAGCAGTCCGGAAGACGATACTGATAGTAACCGATGGTTCCCCGTTGTTTGTGTAGCCATGTCGGGGATATGTACTACCGTCTAGATCGCAGAATGAATATCAATATCAATATACTGCAGGGCCTCTGAAAGTCCACCATGTCGTGTTTAAACCCCGCTTGAGGGTCGGGAAACTTGACTCGTTGTGGTGGTGGCCCATATACATTGATTCGGTGACATTATGAGTCTGCTAGTACCAGGCACTACAGAGTTTCAAGTTCTGCACTACGCTTCCCGACTTCGCATTATGTATCGTCGCAATTTCATAGGTGAGCTAAGTTTAGCAAGGCACCATCAAATCTGTGCGTTGCACGCAGCTCGTCATCTGGGCCACGTCATCCGATCAATGACTTTGAATTCGTGACGCATGAAGCTGAAGCTTCAAACTTCAAATTCTCAAATCAGTGAGTCAGACCTCCACTCTACAGACTGCGATTGTAGTGCGCTGCAAGCGAAGCTGCTCTAGCCAAAGAAAGTCCCCTTGACGCAAAGATGGCAAATACTTACCACCTAACTTCCGTGGTGCCGTGGCCGAATCCGAGCCCGATCGGCTGCGTGATCTGGATCGGTGTATTTATAGAAAAAACGAGTCAAGTCATAAGTGCCGAGCATGCGAGGTAGGCCCTTGCCGAATACGACACCCATGGTTCTTGGTTTCCGACCTTCTGTGGGCTTTAAAACCTTGGGCTTGGCATCTTAGGTCGATAACTTTGAACCCACTCATCGCAATGTTCAACCCCTTGCACCCCCCACCTGCACCTCCTGGCTTTGCAGGTGACCATGTGATACCAGAGGAGAACGCAGGGTTCGTGATTTTACCCTACATCCCCCAATACTTATTGAAATTGTCTTCACAGATTTTTTTCGAGATTAATCTTCCAGTGGTTAGGCCCCTTCCTTACTGCTGGCTTCTCAAGGCCTCTCGAAAAAGAAGGTAGGGGTTATGCGTTGTGAGAAACGCGTTATATCTATCATTCTTTTCTAGATTTATGGCGGCTTCCCCAGAAGCACACCACCGGCTCAATCACTGATGATGTAGAAATAAATTTCTATTCTCGGTGTCCCCCTGAACAAAGGCCTTTCCACCTCCGTCACAAACTTCCGAATGACGTCGAAGATCTACAGTCCTCGAAGGAATCATTATATGACGATGAAAAGGTCGCACCTGATACCAAAAAGAAATCAAGGCGAACAAAATACGATTCATCTCTGACAAAGGCGGTTCATCAAACATTTCTCATTCGGTTTTGGATTGGAGGTATCTGCAAACTCGCGGGAGGTAATTGGCTATTATATCAAACATCATAAAATGGTCATATTCACCCTCACCCTCGCCCTACAGACACGTTGAAGACTACTACACCTTTAGTGACAAAACTCTTACTGGCTTGGCTTACTGCATCGTATGAATACTACCGTCTGACGGACGAACAAAGAGCGTCGGGGGTAATGGAACGTCCGAGGGGAATCGGCTATGGCATCGGACTTGGCTTTGCGATTTTTGTGATGCAAGGTACGACAGACAGCCCTGACTTCATATTCTGCGCATGCTCACCTATATCACAGAGGTTGCTAGTATTGTAGGGAAATACTTTTACAATTTTACACCTTTACTCGCTGACCTTGCACAGTTTACGAATCACTCCATGCAGCGTACGTCCTTGTTCATATTTCCATCCCCGGACCGAACTAATTCTGAAAACAGTGACTATGACAACCGGGTTGTTATTGAGGACCGGAGTAAGTAACTGGCGTCGTTCTCATGCTGCTTGTGCATTGAGCGTTTCTTTATCAGATCATTGGGAGCATCTTTCGAAAATCTTTGAGACTTTCTGGACGTGCCCGACTTGAGCATAGTATTGGGCAAATTACTACCATGATCTCTGCGGATGCAAGTCGTCTTGACCGACTATGCTTCTATATTCACAAGTCAGTCTTATTGTATCGTTCATGATGTCTCATTGACTAATAATTGTATAGTGCTTGGGTATCTCCAATTCAGGTATGCATCGCCAGCTCGTGTCTCGTTTTGTCATTGAATATTTTGCCTAGATTGCGATTGTTATCGGACTCCTCATTAATAACGTTTGTTTATTTCCTCTGTCATGGCATTCTTTTTCTTATTGAAAATGATGTAAACAGCTTGGGTATTCTGCTCTGGTTGGCCTCGGTGTATGTTTATTTTGTTTCCTTTGTATATCCTCTCCTCATGCGTGTTATAGGTTCTCGTTCTCAGTTTTCCCATGCAAGTGGTCATTGGTCGTCTCATGTTTAGCCTTCGAAAGAAGAGCGTTAAGATTACAGACGTTCGTGTACGAGGCACGACAGAGGTGCGTCTTGACCGTTCCTTGCACATGATCAACGCTGATCATTTGTAGGTTCTTCAAGGCATCCGGCTGATAAAATTCTACGCATGGGAGGCTTTCTACTCATTCCAGATCGGTAAACTGCGCCAGAAAGAAATCAGAATCCTCAAACAAGTCGCGTATGTAATCAGCAAGTCCTTTGACCAGCAGCTAAAGAATGCCTACAGGTTTACACGTTCGGCTCTTATCGGTATTGTCACCTTCATACCCGTTCTTTCATCGGTCCTGTCGTTTGTGAGCATATTAATGCGTGTCGTAAGGCATTTTCAATGACACGACAACCTTAGATCACTTATGGGCTCACTGGACATGATCTTAACATTGCCATCATATTCAGCTCTCTGCAATTATTCAATGTATGTACTCCGTTTCCCTCTCACATCTGTCATTGAATCTTGCTCCTAGAATATCCGGACTCCTCTCATGATCTTACCTCTAATCACCACCGCTATTTCGGATGCTTTAGTAGCATTGGGTCGTGTCTCCAAGTTCCTAACCGCCGAAGAACTGTCCAATCAATATATCGTCGATGACCACAGCAAATATGCCGTGAAAGTCGACGGGACCTTCACATGGGAAACCGTTGAGCAACTTGATAGTGTCAAGCTTGCTCCTCACAGCAGAAAGCCCGAGAAGCGGAATAAACAGAAGGCTGGGAATATGCTGCCCCTCTCAAAGGCGGAGATCGATGACACTTCTTCGCACACATCAGCTGATCAGCCCTTCGAACTTCAAGACCTTCGTATGACTGTACCCAAGGGAAGCTTCGTCGCCATCGTTGGCCGCGTAGGGTCCGGAAAGGTATACTGTCATCTCGCCGTACTGCGCTTATTGTCCCGCTAACTCTAATCTGTATGTAGAGTTCGATTCTCCAAGCCCTGATCGGTGAGATGCGGCGGATCAAAGGCGAGGTACGTCGTTGCGAATTATGCGTCATCACCTTACTAATGCCCCTGCAGGTCATTTTCGGTGGTTCGGTTGCCTATGCACCTCAGAGTGCTTGGATCAAGAATGCCACTTTACGTGAAAACATTTTGTTTGGCCAAGACCTCGACGAAGACAGGTCAGGTACATTCACTGGCCAATTTCATTCGTCTTGCTCATTCCGATCCATTGAAACTTAGACTCCAGGAAGTTATTAGCGCATGCAGTCTAGAACGTGATCTTGCAATGCTTCCCCAAGGAGAAGAAACGGAGATTGGCGAGAAGGGCATCAATTTGAGTGGTGCGTTTTCCCATCTTCTTTTAGCATCAAACCAAATCTCAACGTTTCATTAGGCGGCCAGAAAGTGAGCTATGAACCATCATTTCATTATTTTACTAACACTACTATAGGCCCGCGTATCCTTGGCCCGTGTTGCATACTCCCCATCAGACGTAGTGCTGCTTGATGATCCGCTCTCGGCCGTAGACGCCTACGTCGGCAAGGCCATCCTAGACAATTGTCTACTCAAGGGACCGCTTGCGTCGAAAACCAGGATCCTTGTCACCCATGCCTTGCACGTCCTAGATAAAGCGGATTACATCTACGTTGTCGACGAAGGTGTGATTAAAGAACAGGGAACATTCGCGGTACGCACTTTAACATCATACTCAACTGCTTGCTGAGCATACTTACAGGACCTTATGGACAATAGCGTCATATTTTCCCGTATCATGGAAGAATATGGTACAACAGATATCGAGGAAAATATACCAGAGCCTGAGAAAATCGACGTCATCCACACCAAGGCAGAGAAAGCAGACGCGCTGAAAGTCAAGAAGGTAGTTCTCATGCAAACGGAGGAGAGATACACGGGCTCCGTTTCTTGGACGACGTATCGTAAATATCTGCGCTTCGCCGGCGGCACCATTTGGGCCCCAATTTTACTGTCTCTGCTAGCTTTGAATCAGTGTTCCCAAGGTCAGCACCTCTTATCACCTTGTCGCATCGTCGCTTATTCATATCCATAGTTGGAAACAACCTCTTTTTGGGCTTCTGGACGGGGGAAACTATTCACGGATTCACCCAAGGACAATATATGGCTGTCTATGCAGGTCTCGGTACGTATTCATGTCATCCAGAAGTGTTACTTTTCTGATATAATCTCAGGTGTTGCCCAAGCAGTCTTTACTTTCTTGTCGACGGCAGGTTTCGCGTCAGTCTCATCTAAATTAATCCTCACCTTGCTTCTCAACTAACAGCCTGTAATAGCATTGTTGCGCTGATCGCTAGCTTATCCTTGTTCAAAACTGCTTTGACAAGAGTAGTGAGGTCTCCGGTCTCTTTCTTTGACACAACTCCTGTCGGTGAGATCAGCGAATTCTTGCGGTTTGTGTCATCTTGTGCTGAAATGTTAATGGTAGGACGGATATTGTCAAGACTTTCAAAGGACCAAGACACTTTGGATAATGAATTGGCCACGATTCTCGCACAGGTACTGCAATTCCTATACCGCTGACTATTCCATCTGATCGTCTTTGATAGTTTCTTAACACTTTTAGTTCCGTTATTGGAACTATCGCGCTCGTCTTCTACACATTTCCGCTGCTCGGGATCATCTTTGGTCCTATGATCGTTCTGTACTACTTGGTGTCGATGTATTACCGCCGAACATCTGTGGAGACCAAACGACTTGACTCCATTATGCGTTCAGCTTTGTATAGTTCTTATTCAGGTTTGTGTTGATGTCTTACCATGTCATTTCAATGTGCTGATGGTTCGTTTAGAAACATTGACCGGTCTTGCGACGATCCGAGCGTTCCGTGGACAGGTACGGCATGGGTCCTCAAAAATATAGTCGTCTCTCACCTATCTTATTCTTAGGACCGTTCCGTCAGGAGCGCTGAATCGGGTCTCGACTTGGAGAACAGAGCGTACTACATGACAATTTCCATCCAACGATGGCTTAGTGTCCGACTTGATATGTTCGGAAACATTCTCATCCTCGGGATAGCTCTTTTCGCTGCTGGGTATAGAAACACCGTCGCTCCGTCAAAGATCGGAGTTGTCTTGACATATACCTTGAACAGTAAGTTTCTAACGTGCCAACTCAAGACAGCCGTTTCTAATAACTTCCTAGTTACACAGATCTTTTGTAAGTCTCCACTCGTTGACCCGTTGCTGAGAAACAGCTGCTAATCTAAAATCTAGCTGATATGGTGGCTCAATTTGCACAAAATGAGCAGAACATGAATGCTGTGGAGCGTGTACTGGTGTATACCGAGTTGCCATCGGAAGGGAATGGCACTTCACCCGACGAGCCTTCTGTTGAATGGCCTGAAAAAGGTTCCATCAGTTTCGAAGACGTTGACCTGGCTTATCGGGAAGGATTACCACTCGTCCTTCACGGTGTCAGTTTCAAAATCAATCCCGGCGAGAAGGTGGGAATTGTAGGCAGGACTGGAGCAGGTGATCCCAAAATTTCGTAGCCCTATGCGAGTATGCTGATCGAAATTGACAGGCAAGAGCTCCCTTCTACAGGCCCTCTTTCGGTGAGTTACCATTCCTGAAGTCATTTTCACATTGACTCAAACGTGCCACAGAATTGTCGAACTTCAGGAAGGAAAAATAGAGATAGACGGCCACGACATTGGCAAGATAGAACTAGATACCCTCCGTGGCCGCTTAGCGCTCGTACCTCAAGATACGACCATGTTCCTGGGAACCTTACGGGATAATCTGTACGATACTTTTCTTCTCGTATAGTCATCATTGTCGTCTAACACCACTTAGTGATCCTCTGGGTTCGCGAACCGATGCTGAGCTTATTTCTGTTCTCCAACGCGCGTGGCTTCTTCCGCAAGACGGTGTCAAGGATCCTGCCACTGAAGCCAAGTTTAACTTGAATGCGACTGTAGGAGATGAAGGTAAGACAGTCTATTATTCTTGCCGTTGTCTATACCAACGTACTTTTTTCAGGGTCGAATTTCAGCGCGGGCGAGAAGCAACTCCTCGCTCTTGGTCGTGCTCTGGTCAAAAATAGTCGAATCATCATACTGGTAAGTTTTAAGCGATTATTTGTGGCAGGCACTCTACTAATATTGCTCAGGACGAAGCGACGAGTAGCGTGGACGTCGAAACGGACGCGAAGCTACAGAGGACGATTCAAACCGAGTTTTCTTCTTCGACAGTGCTTTGCATAGCCCATAGACTGAATACCATAGGTCAGCCTCAAATGTGTCTGAACTGGAATCAGGAACTCACATCATTTCTGAATAGCTTATTATGACCGTATCATGGTGATGGATGCCGGGAAAGTGGCAGAGTTCGACACGGTCATGAATCTGTTTGACAAGGAGGATTCCATCTTTAGGTCGTTGTGTAACGAAGCAAACCTGCAACGGTCGGACATTGAGCGCATTCGGATAGACCACGGAAAGGCCGACATATAATATAGATTTAGTAGCATATTCCACGTACTTCTGGGTAGGTAGGTAGGTAGTATTATAGGGAACAGTATACCATCATTTTTTTTTCGATCGTACGTCTCACTACGGAGGCCGGCGGTGCGTTTTTAATAGCCTAAAATGGGACCTTGGAAGGTTTCAATTTCAGCTCCAGCCTTGGTTGCGCGCTGTAAAACGAGAAGGTGATGGTATGTGTGCGAGCGCAAGGTCCTAATCATGCGCTGTGGCCATGCAGGCTCATACCGTTGTGATCGCACAGCTGCGTACGCCTCGCAGAGTAGAGATACCTCATGGGGTACATTGAGAGCGAAGCAGCATAAACGTTGATCGTGAGAATATTACCCAACACCAAGGCGGGGACTGGCAATATGACTCGATGTGGGTTGAAGGTGGTGCTCACCAGACTCAGCGATGTGACTCATGTGAAAGACACAAGCATCAGCGTATAGTCCGGACTTGGTGCAATATATCTATCGCGGATTCACTCAACGATGACTTACTCTCCGTCTAACTAGTCATCCCGTTGATGATGCTCTCTACATCGACAGATGACCAAGCTTCAACACCAGGGGAGATCAACGAATACGGGGCGGGGAAGTAAACAATGGCTTCGCGGACTTTCACGCATTTGGTGATTGGTGTAATAATGGCCTTTGAATATTTACATAAATGCGACGGCGCTGGTACGTATACGCATCGCGACGACGGGAGGCACAGGCTATACGAAGGTCAAACAGTTTTCGTACCGTTTTACTGACGGTCTTTTCAGGACCGAGAAAGGCTTCGCTAAATCAAAACCTTTTAAAATTTCGTTCTTTTTCTCAGATGAAATGCACTGGCCTTTGTTGTGTTTGCATCTTGCCCTCCATACCTTGGACCGCGTTGCTCGCCAGTTCGATAGAGACCACTTGTCCATCAGAGATAGTGGCGAACACCGTTATTTTGTTTCGCCGACCGATCTCAACCCCTTGTATGAGTTTGAAGGACCAATTGCCGTCACCGTTCTGCTGTCCTAGCCAGCCACCTAATGCACAAGCAGCCGAGCCGGTAGCGGGATCCTCGTAGTTCTCTTTGAACATTCGGGTCCGTATTGACCCATCCGCCATCCGCACAAATGCGTACAGCTTAGCAGGCCCTCTAGCCCCCTTCCAGTCGCCTAAATGTTCGTCTGGTAAGCTAAACCACTGAGAATACGGCTGTAATTTTCCTAGCGCCTCAGAGGAAGAAAGTTCGAGCATGATAAAGGTCATTCCTTTGACGATGGAAACCTGGAGTATTACTGTGAGAGAGGCGATATTCCAAAGGAATGGAACGTACTACTGGCTCTGCACCCTCTGCGCCGTTAACATAGTCCTTATCCTCCAAATCAGGCTGTTTTGCCTTCAGAATATCGTTCAAGTGCGGCGCATGCACCTTGAAGTCGACTGGTATTTTCAAGCGCACGCCCGTGTCCTCGCCGGATACTAGTACGTCACCAGCTTTCGTCCGTAATGTGAGCTTGTCCTTGCCGATTTTTGACAGTAGATAACATCCTGCGTCTACTGTAGGATGGCCAGCAAAAGGTAGCTCTTGAGACGGGGTCAAGATGGAGATGACGAATACGACACCAGAGTGTGATGATTCTTCTTGGTCGCGGACGAAGACTGTTTCCGAAAAATTGAATTCGCGAGCGATATGTAAGCAATTGTTGCTGCTGCGATACTGACTCTGGCGATGGTAGATGGACGACTGCTAGTGGATTTCCTTGAAATGGCGTCGTTGTGAACACGTCGAGAGTGGTATAATGTAGTGTCGCCATCGTGGCCGTGACGAAGGCCAGGCCAGGCCGCAGCTCCAGCTTATCAAAGTCGAACGAAAAGGGTTGCCTTCGGTAGCCATAAGGTTCGAGGGGTTCGTATCCTGTTCAACGACGACGAGGACGCACCCAAGAGCTCGATGACCGATGGTGGTGGTGGTAACGGGATGAGCCTTGCATGACGCTGCGATGCTCGTTGTCTCCGTACTCTCACCACCGTCATCCACACGCACCATTGAATCGATTATTTTTATTCTCTCGCTGCCCTCGACTATATGCTACCTGCGTCGAGGCGTAGCAGCCCTCTCGAATTCGTACATCCAGAAGAAGTGAACCGACTCGTCAACTGCACTAGTCGATGGCTCAGCTTCATCGTTTTACCGCTATCTCGTCTTCATTTCTGCCAGTGTGGAAGGGTACATCCAATCCAAGGCGAAGCAGCCGGTATCGTAGGCCTTCTTGTCGACCGCATACATCCTTGTTCTGACTGCGGATACTTCTGCAACCTCGACCTTTTCCAACTGGCTGCATCAATGATGACTCGGCGGTGGTCGGTGCGCCCAGAGTCTCTTTATTACTCTTTACTGACGGCATATATGCAGTTTTGCACCCTTTTCTGTACCGTTGACTGGTCCACCCACAGCGGAGATATCACGATGCACATGCCCGGGCCGAGAATGTCTGGTGTTCACGTATGTATTCTATGACGACGGATGGTTCATCCAGATATTCTCCAGAGGACGGCACTATACGGATGCGTCACCTTCCTAGGTTCTCGGACTGTAATCATCTTCTTGATGGCTCTCCATTCTCTCGCACTACATCGAACGTCCGTCTAACAACTGTTCCCAGTGCTACTATCTGCGAACCCGATCCGGTGCAGAACAACCAACAGAACGGCCGGAGAATTATTGACTACTCTCATGACAACTACGAGTCAGAGGCGCTAGGTTCCTATGTATACCTCCGGAAGCTGACGCTGTTGTGGGTAAAGTGGCGCACGCTTACGAGGACGGCCTTTGCAACATTTTCCCCCAACATAAAGGAGCTCGGCGGCTGTTGAGATGTACCATGAATTCGGGACTCTTGATCCCTCTTTGGGCGGGTGGATACGTACTTCAGTACTCAGGGCGGACTGGCCTTGGACGCTAAGCCGCGTCTTCCGTCTTATCTCCACGCCCTGTGTAAGTATCTCTGTTTCATTTCCGCCACTTCGTTTCACTTGTCTATTACTTGAGGTTCATCCGGGGGCAAAGAGGAAAGGAGGTTATAGTAACAAGTGCGTCCGCACGTATCTCCGACTCGGCTTTCGGGATTCGGACACTCACGGCTTTCCATCGTTGAGACTCTAGGTAAGCTAGCTGCGGCCGAATCTTGCGATGGAATTAAGACGCAACTCGGTGCGTATCCTCTGGAAAACCAACCGATGTAAAGCGTGAACATACGAATAGGTAGGTAAATATTCGGGCACACAACGAAGTTCGTTGTGGCTTGAATTGATGTATCTGCTCAGGATAATACGAACATTTATTGTATGACTATAAAGTTTCCGGATGCATCTGAAATGTTCTTTGTAGCTATAGCCCGGCGCTTGAAGCTACCAACGAATGTTTTTATTTTTGGGGTTTCCCGTCAGGTATCGATTCTGGTGAGCATACTTAATCGCGATCTTCGTACATTGGTCCTTGAGTCCCGAAGCTTCTTTCAAGCTGACAGAGTCACAGAATAGGAGCTCTTGCTATCGGGCAGTCCGATTTCTGGATATCATCAAGGACTCACTGTATCGCGTTCTCTTCGCGGCGATGACTCACTTTACTTACCCACCTTTAGGAATTTAAAACCGAGGCTATGTACGGCGGCTGTGGTAACCGTCGAGCAGTTACGATATAATGGTAGTGTCAAGACCTCCATTCCTCTTTGCATATCTTATGAACTTTCGATTTTGGAGCGAAACAGAACCGCAGAGAATCATTCCACAAAAAACCTGGCAGAAGAAATTTTCGTCGCGCAAAGCCGAAAATGAAAGCCGACGACTGCTCGGTAGACGCAACATTCTCGCCTTTGTGGTCCTGTGGCTTTCAAAATGTTCGGGCAATCATTCATCTGTCGATCGGTCAATTTTCTTGAAAATAGTGGAACTAGTAATATCTCCACGCCTAATATTAGTTGGAGCTGAAGGTACAAAAGACGTCAGGATTCAATCCTCAGCATTCATCAGTGAAGAACTTGCATCTTTCTTCGAAATGTTCTCTCGTCTCTCAGCTGTCTCTCTTGCCGTTTTGGCTTTGCCTCTCCTCGCTGCCGCTAGCGTAGTGCCCAGAGAATCTACGAACACCACGGTATCCTGGGGCAAATGTAACACCGGATCCGCCCAGTGCTGCAAGTCTGTGCAAGATGTACGCTTTTTTCCGCCTCGAAGTGATTCTAACTAATCGATATCGTTCATCAGCCCAAATCTAGTGCCGTTCAGGATGCCCTCGGTGTATTGGGGATCCCAATTGGCGGCATCACCGCTGGAGTGTAGGTCTTCTCGTGCAGCGTATCTGTTCTTCTTGAGCTAAACTTGTGCTCTCCGCAAGTGGTCTGACTTGCGACCCAATCACGGTCGTTGGTCTTGGCACCACCCAGTGCGCGAACCAGCCCGTCTGCTGTGACCAGAACAACTACGTGAGTATCGGTTTATCACTTCTTGCAGAAGCGAACGTTGACGCAAACAACAGAACGGCCTCGTTGCTTTGGGCTGCACTCCCATCAACATTGGTGCTTAAGCCTTATCATGGGGGTGAACCTATTGTTATTTCTTTCTTGGTTCATGCTATACCGTATACGATACCCATTTATACCGCCTTCTGAGCCATCCATATACTCGTTTTTTGGATCTTCCCCTTTCCGAACTTGAAGGAAGTGGCCAGAACATGGCACTCCTGATGCCCAGCATGAAAGACTCCTCGGATCCTTGCCAACAATATAAGGTCTGTTAGCACAAGCGAGCTGAGCAAAGGGAGGTATATTGCTTCTACTCCGATCATCATCCGCCTTGGACTTACCAGTACGGTCACCATCCATGCGAATTCGCGGAAGACGTCAGTTGGACCGTTTCCGTCGACTACGGTACTGGTAAGCCCCAACTTTGTTCAACTCAGAAATACTCTGGCTGCTCTTTAGACTCTACTCAAGAGTCGCCAAGGTCAACAATGAAAAACGCTCAAGCCCAATAAGCTCAAGCGCTACTGACCACAGGCACCCCACACTGTATTGTCGAAATGAATGAACATGATCATCGATGTCATAGAGAAGCATCAAGATTGATTTCTTTCATCAAGTTACCAATTTAGGCTTATTGCATGACCTATCTCGTCGCAATCCTTCGCATCGATGTTATCGATACTTCAGTGCTCGAGCGACTGAGTATTCTCTCCGAGCATCCTTAGGCGCGCCGTATTTGCTGAATTATTACGAAAAGGACCGATGCCGTACGCATTACGCGACTTTTCGTCCATAATGACCCGACCGCGCAAAATTGAACCCGCCCTAACTCTGGTCTGTCGCCCCAGAGTCCAGGGACTATCACAATGCCGTTGGCCACCCCCTACACCAAGCCTATCCGAGCCACCCAAAGCGTTATTTCTAAGCGCATGGAGTTCTGCGCAGAAAACTCTATGGGAACCGTTTTCTCGATCTTATCATGTGGGACCCTAACCGAGGACTTATTCCTATTTGCATCGGTCCGCGCCCTGTATGTCTCCGCATGGCGCCCTCGATCCGACCTTCGCTTGTCCTAAACTTGTCGCGAACGTAAAAATAACATATAGCCTCTCTCTCGGCGTAGACAGTTCGACTCAATCTTCCTGCATGAGAATGGCAAACGACATCAACCCTACCACGAGGCCAACTGGACTAGGAAAAAAGTCCCGGACGGAGTGTATATAACCTGGGAGGGCTAGTCTTTTTGTCGCTCAGAGCCAGTGCATCAATCAGTCTCTTCCCATGTCCCGTTTTCCAGAGAAACTCGGCCAGTCCTCCGCCACCCTGGGGGAAATCTTACCTATCGAGTCCAACCTTGATCCCGTGCCTATGCACGACGTTCAGATTGAGCCCAATTGGTGGTGGAAGTATCGGTACGCCTACCTTGTCGTGGCCACAGACGTCAACTAACCAGCCGTAGCCAAATTCTCCGGGAGCCCGCCGCTGAGTTCGCTGGTACTATGCTCCTCGTTATCTTTGGTACCGGCGTCAACTGCCAGGCTGGTTTGTCCGCCAATTCAGGGGTGGCGTCCTCTCCCAAAGGCGTGAGTAACTATCTCCATCTTCTAAATAGAAACTGCGCGGTTACTCAACGAATCATTATCGTAGGACTGGGCTTCAGTATGCTTGGGCTGGGGAGCTGGTATGTACTTATTTGGCATATCAATATTGTGCTTCTTATTCATGAACGGTTTCTTCTAGCTATCGCACTTGGTGCATGGGTAAGCGGCGGTGTTTCTGGTGGTCACATCAATCCTGCGGTACTGCGTTTCTCCTCCCGGAGTGTTGTGTGGCGCTGACTTGACGTTCTAGATTACTCTGGCTTTCGCTACATGGCGTGGATTTCCATGGAAAAAGGTCCCCGGTAGAGCCGCTTGACATTCGCAAGATGAAGCATCGGCTAATTTTTTCTTCAGTATACATTCTTGCTCAATTACTGGGCGGAATCGTCGGTGCCGGAATTGTTTATGGGAATTACTTCCATGCGATTGATATCGTGGAAGGAGGACGTGGAATCAGGACTCTACTCACTGCAGGAAACTTTGGCACAATCCCGGTAAGCGAAATTTATTGACTGCGCAAGATTTATGTGTTTATATCTTATTTCATCAAGCTTGACTACATGACGAATGTCTCCTGTTTCTTTTCTGAATTTTTAGGCACCGCGATTCTTGTACTTGTTCTTCTTGCTGTCCTCGACTCGCGAAATGGTGCACCTCCGAGTGGTCTCGTTCCTCTCGTACTTTTCGTAACTTTTCTCGGAATAACCGCTTCCCTGGGCATGGAGACGTGTAAGTGAGATTGTACTTTACCTCAGCATGTCTCTTACAACCGTTGTCGCAGCATTTGCGATCAATCCCGCACGGGATCTAGGTCCAAGGCTTCTTACCTCCATGGTCGGGTATGGTAAAGCGGTCTACACATTCAGAAAGTGAGCTAGTTTTATTACCGCACCATGATAAACCTTTCAAATCTGTATGCTCTAGTCATTATTGGATTTGGTGCCCGATTATGGCACCCATTCTAGGCGCACAAGTAGCCGCTATGTTTTACGATGTATTCATTTATCAAGGACACGAAAGTATTGTTAACAGGCGGTAAGCAATCCTCTCTCTTACACTCTGAAATATCGGGCTGAACTGGATTGTAGTAGCGGCAGGACCGGAAGACGCTCTGCGAATATGGTTTGAATAGACGCACAGTAGCTCCATTTAGCGCACCCAAACTTATGGCTTGCACAGAGCCAGCCAACATTTGTACCCCATGTATGTTAGGCCTAAGAGGTTCCAAAATTATATGCTATTTGGTTCTCTCGGGAGTACCATCCTGATTTTGGGCGCCCTGTCACCGGTCGGGAACTCTGACGGAGTTCATGGCACCAAAGAGGCCCCTGCGATATCACTGCATCTCAAGACTTTACAGTCAGGATCTGCTTGGGATTCATTGGATTTAAAGCAATCGATAGGCGAAGGAACCTCGTGTAGGAATTGCAAGAGAACGCTGCTTACCTTTTTGTCCGATGTCAATTGAAATCAGTATTAGCAATGAGAACTTAGAACGGGGTATCGCAACGCCAATGTCATCCTGTTGTCCGATTCCCACTGTTGTTTGCTTCACCATCTGAGATGAGATTTACCAAAAATGTCCTCAATAGAAACCTACTGTGACTCATGCGATGTCGCGATAAAACACAGCCACTTGCTCCGGACACACTGGTCCGTACTACTCGCGATGCAACGACTTGCTCCGCCCGTAACGCTGAGCGCTTTGAAAACGCAACATCAGAACGTTTGAATGTGTGGAGTTCGAGAAATTTGAGGACGGCTGAGGATATTTGGGAGAAAGGCCTGGGTCATTATGATTTGAGTTATGGGACATTGGCAGTTCAAGACGTTGAAACAAGCAATTTGTTGGAACAATTCCGTGAGGTATGGAAGCAAACGAGAGATCACGACAGTATCGGATACGCTCAGGAATTGAAGTTACATGGGCGGTACAGAGTTCAAAAAAGACACGAAATTTTATGTATAAGCACGTGATCTCCGACCAGCTCGAAATTTGAACTTCCTTGAAACTTCCATCAGCAAAAACGCAGACCGATTACAAGAATGTGGTTCTTCTATCCTTCTAAAAGCCGGGAGGTACTACGAATGCTGGCAAGCACAACTTAGGGACTCTGGACCTGTAGTCACTCGAATATTGCAGAATCAGAGTTCAGTATGTTTTAAGGGTACATGTAAGTTTTGGAGATGTTTTCGCTTTGGTGTCTGTCTGGTCTTGATGCCAGAATACAGACGTGTAAAACCCATCATTATCTCTGAGTCTTGTCTTGGCCCTTCGGTGTTGGTATCTTCCGTCTGTTGGTATGTCCCCTCCAAGGAGAAAGGTCGATACCGGACGCGCCTTGTGCTTGGATGACAGCTGTCGGGCTTCCATTCCAAACGTTCTGAGGATATGAGCTCTCCCCTCATCTGAACTCCGTGTTCAAATACCCTACCGTCCAAAACATCCTGAGTTATCCTCCAAAACATCCTGAAATATCCAAGACTTCGTTTTCAAAGGTTCCAAGGCTGCATTCGGTACAGGCTCGGCGCCGCCCAGCCTTCATGCCCATTGCGTTATCGGCGGAGCAAGTAGCTGTGTCCACACGGAGGGAAGGAAGCAAGTTTTGGAGAATAGACCAGGTACGAGGATGTCGGATTCTCAATATAGGCACACCGAGGACAGTTAGACTCAATCATTCTACACAAGGAATGGTACATGACATCCTCCTAGTACTACGAAGCCATCGGGACTTGCCAAAAAAGTCCCAGGTAGAATGTATATAACACGGGAGGGTTTCCAGAGTCAGCATAACAGCCTCTTCCTAACACCTATGTCTCATTCTACAGAGAAACCCGGCAAGTCCTCCGCCAGCTTGGAAGAGATCCCGCGTACCAAGTCCAACCTTGATCCCGTGCCTATGCACGACGTTCAGATTGAGCCCAATTGGTGGTGGAAGTACCGGTACGCCCACATTGTTGTGGTCGCGGACGTCAACTAACCAGCCGTAGCCAAATTCTCCGGGAGCCCGCCGCTGAGTTCGCTGGTACTATGCTCCTCGTTATCTTTGGTACCGGCGTCAACTGCCAGGCTGGTTTGTCCGCCAATTCAGGGGTGGCGTCCTCTCCCAAAGGCGTGAGTAACTGTCTCCATCCTCTAAATAGAAACTGCGCGGTTACTCAACAAATTATTATCATAGGACTGGGCTTCAGTATGCTTGGGCTGGGGAGCTGGTATGTACTTATTCGGCATGTAAATGTTGTGCTTCTTATTCATGAATGATTTCTTCTAGCTATCGCACTTGGTGCATGGGTAAGCGGTGGTGTTTCTGGCGGTCACATCAATCCTGCGGTACCGCGTCTCTCCTCCCGGAGTGTTGTGTGGCGCTGACTTGACGTTCTAGATTACTCTGGCCTTCGCTACATGGCGCGGGTTCCCATGGAAGAAAGTTCCCGGTAGAGCCATTTGACATATGCGAGATGAAGCATCGGTTAATTTTTTCTTCAGTATACATTTTTGCTCAATTACTGGGTGGACTCGTCGGTGCCGGAATTGTTTATGGGAATTACTTCCATGCGATTGATATCGTGGAAGGAGGACGTGGAATCAGGACTCTACTCACCGCAGGAAATTTTGGCACAATTCCCGTAAGCTATTTGTACTGAATGCGCCAGATTTCTGTGTTTATGTTTTATTCCATCAAGCTTGACTACATGACGAATGTCTCCTGTTTCTTTTCCGAGTTTCTGGGTACCGCCATCCTTATACTTGTCCTTCTTGCTGTCCTCGACTCGCGAAATGGTGCGCCTCCGAGCGGTCTTGTCCCTCTCGTACTTTTCGTAACCTTTCTCGGAATAACCGCTTCCCTGGGCATGGAGACGTGTAAGTAAGATTGCACTTTACCTCAACATGTATCTTAAAACCGTTGTCGCAGCATTTGCGATCAATCCCGCACGGGATCTAGGTCCAAGGCTTCTTACCTCCATGGTCGGGTACGGTAAGGCGGTCTACACATTCAGAAAGTGAGCTAATTTTTTTTTACCGCACCATGACAAACCTTTCAAATCGATATGCTCTAGTCATTATTGGATTTGGTGCCCGATTATGGCACCCATTCTAGGCGCACAAGTGGCTGCTATGTTTTACGATGTATTCATTTATCAAGGACACGAAAGTATTGTTAACAGGCGGTAAGCGACCTCTCTCACGCTCTACAATACCGAGCTGAACTGGATTGTGGCACCGGCAGGACCGGGAGACACTCTGCGAATATGGTTTGAATAGATGCATAGTAGCTCCATTTAGCGCACCCAACCTCACCGTGGCTTACACCAGAGCCAGTCAACTTTTGTCCTTCAGGTTTCCTTCTGAATGTATTTTATAGCGTAGAGATAAATAATAAATATATGAATTCCAGTGATTACTCCCATTCGACATTCGCAGTTTAAATAGAATCAAATGCTATCAAATGTGGACTTATTTCAGCATTATTTCAGATATCTTCTTGACATGCTCGTTCATGTTCAGCTTCAATATCCTCATTTTTCCTGTTAGACTGCTTGTAGATTACCTCTACGGACACTTTGGTCGTACTACGATCGAAATCCGCCTTGACGGCCGCCGGCTTTAGTCGGCCTTCCCGCCACGATCATGTGACGTTTATTGCCACTTCTTGCGATGAACGCCGGAATGGGTTCCTTACAACCACCACCCTCATGTTGACCTCCCGCCCAATCTCAAGAAACAACGACCTCGTTGGGCAGCGACAAATGCTTGCCAAAACTCCTGGGCGCGTTATGCATCAGAACGAAAACGCGAATAGAGGACCAGCGACTGTTCATGGGAAAGGCAAGAACACGCTCCTGCAGACACCATTTAATGGAGGGAAGCTCAGTGAGTCACCATCGCATTATCTAATATTCATATATATCTTACTGTTCTGCCAAAGATAAGGAAGGAACGCAGGGCAAACTGACGACCCAAGCTCCATCACGACCACTCGTTGACAAAACGCCCTTTCCAAATCGCACAGGTGTACAGTTCCAAACGCCCTATACATTCAATTTTGCATCGCCCGACTCGGTCCTTCGGCCCAGCTCCCTCAGGCGGCACGTTCGCGCACCCAGGAGTGCGACAAAGAGCTTCGAGACGCCCGTCAACACAGGGAATCCTTGGCAATGCGATGTGAGCATAGGATCTCCAGAGATCGTGTTACAACAACTGGTGCTGGAGGATGATCTGGATGAGATTGAGTATATGCCGCCCAATACCCTAGGTTAGTTTGCTTCAACGCCTTGTCGCCTAACTTATATTTCCTTCAGACATGCCCTATGTCCCGCCTTTTGATTTTGACTTTCCTGATTACAAGTCTGTCGGAAAGACGCTTCTTGAGATAACGCGTGCGCCACCCTATGAAAACGAGCCTCCGCCAATGCCAGAGGTAAAGGATGATGAGCTGGGTATGATAGCCTGGGATCGTTTGCTGCTTCTTCCGGACCTTGGTGCGTTCTTGATGCTATGCTCGGGGCGTTTTATTAACGAGGGTAACAGAAGATGACGGTCCTAAGAAGGTTACGCCCAAGAACATTCCCCCCAAGCCCAATTCGACGTCTTCACGAACCACAGCGGGGAAGACAGTGTCCGCGACCAAATCTACTCCTAATACCACTTTTCGTACTGGAACAACATCATCTACTAGACCCAAACCGACCGCTTTCACCAGCAAAGTAACGTCGCGCCCCGCCACTGCCATTTCTCTTCGTCAACCAAGAGTGGATCCTTTAAAGACCTCACGGCCAGCAACGTCCCAGTCTGTAACCACAGCCTCGACGCGTTCAAGAGTAATTCCAATGCGACCTACTTGGGGTACACAGCCGCGGGTCGCGCAGAAGCCTGTCATTCCTCCCGGGAATGCATCTTCTACTACAGCTGGCAAGCGAACGGCGAAAATGCCTGAGGAAGACCCCTTGGTCGTGAAGTTGGAACAAGACGCTGGAGATTTTATGTTTGCTGTATAAGGCCCGCTTACTATCTGAAATGGGAGGACATTGATAAGTATCTCGGGTTCTATCTTGAATTGCTTTGTATTCGCGTTTTCTATTGGTATTTATATAATTCGATGATCTTTCAGGCCTGCATCAAACATTGCCGTCGTCAAACTCTATTTTTGCACGATGTAAATATGTTATTTTTCCCTAAACCCACCGCAAGATCACGCGTAGATTCTTCGCATCCTCCATCTACGTCTCGCCCAGCACTCTTTCCTACATATCGTTACTTACACCGCTGCTTTTGACCTACTTTCTTCCGCTGTTACAGTATAAATGTTATTTATAAGCACAAACCTCTACGCGTACATTGTTATCCTCTATCTACTGGGATATATGTCCTTTGGCCTTCAAATAGTCGGTAATAATTCGGACACTTTCCGCAACATCCGTCGTGGACGTGTCAATATGGATTTCTGGGTTCTCTGGGGCTTCATATGGTGCAGATATTCCGGTGAAATCTACAGTCAAATTCGAGCACACCGCTAAGGGTTGTTTGGCATAACTCACCCTTGATCTCTCCGGCACGAGCTTTCTTGTATAGTCCCTTGGGATCGCGCTGCTCAACAACATGGAGAGGTGCATCGACAAACACCTCAATGAACGGCAACGATGCCTGCTCGTGTATTTCTCGAGCAAACGCTCGGTCGGCGCGGTACGGCGAGATGAAGGCAGTAATAGCAATGCATGAAGAATCTGCAAACAGCTTGGAAACCTGTCCCAGATCATCAATACAGATATCCTGAGCGATAATGAAAGAACACACCTCACTCGTACGGCGGATATTTTCGTTCCTTGACTTCTCGTCAAATCCCAGATCCTTGTTCAACCCAAATCTGACGTTGTCGCCGTCGAGGCGGTATGAGAACTTGTGAAGATGAAGCAGGTGTTGCTCCAATGCACACGCGATGGTGGACTACGACGAGCGTGTCAACGCGCAGACTCCAAAGGGCTACGCGATGAGCGTACCTTTCCACTAGCACTTAGACCTGTCAGCCAGATAGTCGCGCCCTTCTGTGTGAGGAGACTCGTTCGCTCTTCAGCAGAGACGGAACCTAGGGACACGAATCAGTCTTCAACGAATCCACCGAAAAGCTGGCTGATCGTACCAGGGTGAAAAGTAATGTTGGTGGCCATCTTGAGATGTGGGATACTCGTGTAGTATCCAATTATTACAGCGTTACCAGACTTTTATACAGAACATCAAGGACCAGAAAAAAAAGTAGCTGGTCATGGTTGCATGTGCGGAAAGGAGCGCTCGTCATTTTGTCACCATAATTGCACGACAAAGGTCACGCGCCTGACAAAGCCGACGCGTCAATCAGAATTCAGTATGGCAACAATACGAATACTTGTCGCGACTCGGGGCTGTTCATCAAGATATGTACACAAAACTACATCCATTTTGAAAAGCTACTAGACATGCTGTACAACATCTAACGTACGTAAATGAAAAGAACGTCCAAAGAGTATTAGAAGTGAATTCCAAGAACGGTTAGATAGAGAGGGTCATCCAAAATAAAATGAGATAGATAGTAAGTAATCCAAGCACTGTATAGATCCGAAAGCATATGTATGTACAACAGAAATGAGAGGAGATTCCCGGAGAAAAAGAAATGAGAGAGAGAAAAAGCTGCTGCGTTAACCCCAGTCAACAACCAGACCTCCAGGACCCGGAGCAGCAAGGCCTATTTCACGCTTGGACTCACGATCCAGCCATCTCAATGCCCGCTTATCATTCTGCAGGAAAGGCTTCAGTTTCTTGCAACATTCGGCATTGTGATCCTGTCATACGATAAACGAATAAGTATTCTAGCGTGATAACACATGCGATTAATCGCACCTTTATCCATGCTCTCTCTTCCTTGGTCAGCATACTATCCTTGACCATGCGTGTCTGGATGGGGACACAGGTCAGTCGTTCAAACGAGAGCCAAATTGGTCCATTGAATTCTCCTCGGGTCTACGCAAAGGGCGAGGTCAGAATGATGGACATGGGAAGGAGAAGAACCTAGAACGTACCGTGACACGACGCACAGCGAGTGCCGACTCAATGCGAATACCCCACTTCCCGTCATTGTCTACATGAAAAATCAATCAGTCATCCGCCACCCGAGTACGAATGATCACAACTGACAAAACCCAGGTTCATTGGTGACGACATGTCCAGGGACCAAAGGCACATTACTAGAGAATCCTTGCGGACCTTCATGCACGGTCAGAAATGATCCAAAGCCGTGGCCGGTTCCGTGCTATCGCCCCACCGCTGTTAGCGCTGCATCGTGAACTTCGGTCACAGACCGCTTACCAAGTAATTATAGCCTTCTTTCCATAGGGCCCGGCGTGCCAAAACATCTAGTTGACGGCCAGATGTACCTTCCGGAAACACGGCGGTATCGATTGCAATCTAGAGATAGAACCATGAGGACATTCCATTAATTATAGAAGCAGACTCCAAAGACGTACATGACCCTGCAGAACTCTGGTGAATGCTTCACACTGCTCCGCGTCTGGTCGCCCAAAGTGTATGGTTCGAGTAGTGTCACATGTTCCGTCTAGATACTGTCCTCCCGAGTCGCTAAACGATATGTCAAATTCACGTGTCCGCCTGCGAAATAAACCCGGAACTCACTTGAGATACGGAGTGTTCTTGTCAATCATCCGAGCTTCTGACTTGCGGGGCGAGTAATGGGGAAGAGCAGCGTTCGGTCCGCTTGCGGAAATGTTCTGGTACGCAAGGCCCATGAAATGCTCCTGCTTCCTGCGGAACTCTGTTAAGCGTTGTGCGGCTTCCCACTCAGTGATATCATAGCCGGCATTTAGCTTGTCATCGAGCCAAGCCAAGAATTGGACCTGTTTGTGTGGGTCAGTCGGAAAATACGGAAACGGTTTGCGTTCAACGCACATAGGCAACCCCATCTCGCATGTACGCTCTTCTGAGACCCTTCAACTCCGTCTCATTCTTGACTGAAATCATGTATTCCACATGCGACGGTAAAACACTGCACCGATAGTGCGACAGAACAAGTGAGATAGTATAAGAAGACTGCGGTGATATTATGATCTGCGGTACCGCTTCAATTCACCGTACAGAGTCCCATATAGAAGAAGCGTCGTACCTTGCCTTCACCCCATTCTCTCTTGCGCAGGAAGGCCCAGATTTCGCTGTAGTCTCGCCGTGTTACTTTTAGTTTTTCCAAGTAAGAGGCGATATTTTCAGGTACTTTGGATCCCTCCAAAAATAGGATGGCGCTGTCAACTCCGATGAAGAGATAGGCGTGGAAGAGTGGATTGAATGGTATATCTGAACCTCGCAGGTTCAGTAAGTAAGCTGTAAGCATATCGAGTTCAACGAAAACACGTAACCGAAGAGAAAAAAGAATGATACGCACCTATCTGAGGCAAGGCGGTGATGAGCACTCCAACCTGATATTGTGACGGCTTTGGTTCCGAGCGGGAGTATGAAGGGATATCCGGAGGTTGGTTCTTGATCCATGCCTGCACCTTGCCAATCTTGGAAGCGGCCTCTTCGCCTGGGAAAGACTTAGACACGCGAGCGCCGCGCGAAGAATAAACTTACCTGTATATTGTATCGGTTGCAAAAAAACGGGCTCTTTTGACCTTGTGGGTTTACCCTTCCATATCAAGTCGATGAGGTTCTGCACTGGATACACCAGTTTTCCTCCCATTGGGTTGATCTTGGAATTAATAAGCATAGCTTGCTCGTACGGCAGCATACGTCCGTCTATGCCTATTCTTGAACTTTGGGCGCGAGCCTATATGTAGTTACCATGACTGTTGGAGAAGCTTGTCGGGAGCGTGACCACTCACCACAAGCCAGTCTATCCAATCTTTTGGTTCCCCTTGAGCACCGGCACGAACCAATTTCCAATTGGCATCCAGTTGCTCTGTTGCTTGCAGCCAATACCGAGAATCAGTGATGAGGTAAGCCTCCGCCTTAGAGACGATCGCCTGTCCCGCAGATCCCGAAAAACTATCTCACGTCACTCAAGATGTCAGCTGCAAGAAACAATAACAACGCACCCTGAGATATATTCTCTTCGTTTGTCACTCTCCGCCACATATTCAGACCCGTGAGCATCTTCGTTCGGTACAATACTGAGTAGAGAGGTAATATTGAGTTACAATAAGGTGGAAGAGAAGTAGCATACGCACTAGAAATCCAATTGTTCTTTCTCCATCTGTTTCCGTAGCTCCGCCAATCTCTCCGACGTGTGCACCACATCCCGCAATGAATCCGCGAAAGTATTTTTGCGTTCGAGCGCAGACCCGACAAGTGTGCTGGAAGATTCATTAGGCCTTAAGGCCTGGCTGCGGCCTGAACGGTTCGAGTGATGCGTTGATTTGCTGCGGTGTGTGCTTTGCGTGTTCTGGGTAGTTCGACTGGCCTGCGTCGATTGGGAGTTGTGCCGAACGGGAGGCTGGTAGACGGGGAGGTCGACAGAAGGTGTCTTCGATCGCTGGGACTGTGACATGTCCCTGGTGAGCTCCGCTTCCTTCTCCTTCTCCCTCTGTTTCCCCAATCCCCATCCGTATCCCCACCTGTTGGATAGTGTGGACTTCTTCGTGCCCGTCATCGTGTTTGAACGCTGCAGGCGGCCGTTCTTTCCCGGCTTTTCGAGTGCGGGAAGCTCCTTGGGGACTTCATCATACTTTTCCGAATCTGTTACGAAGGTGAGGTTGTCCACAGAGGCGGTCATGGAAGATGAGGTAGATCTGGAAGCTGTTGAAGACCTGGAGGCCGACGAAAAGGAAACTTTAGAATGTTGAGACTGGGCTCTCTCCAGCTGCGACGCTGATCCACCCATTGGTGGTACCGACATGCTCGAAAAAGAAAGCCGCCGTTTTTCTTTTTTCGAACCAAAAGGAAAGCATATGGGCGGAGGAGGCGGCATGATGGTGGTGGAGAAGAAGGAAAGGGTATCGCTTGGCCCTGAGGCACTTCGGGGAAGGTATCAATCCAAGTCCCACGAGGTCAGCAAGAAAGCGGGCCACCGAAGCAAAGTTCAAACCCGTCACGTAATCCCCTGGAAAAGGAAGATGGATCAGTGATTGCACGTGACCACAGCCTAGGCTCACCATGCATTTCGGACGTTCTGCCGCTTTACCTTGCGTTCACAACCTATGCTTTTATTAATGCAATGACAAGTGGATACCGTTGCAAGTGTCATTCAAATGTTCCGAGGAGGAGTCCTGGAAGGTAGACCTCTAATGATAACAAGAGAAGAGGACCGCCGGAGTTTAGCAACTGGTTGAGAACGATCTAGGAGCGACTTCACTATTCCAGATGCTTCCGTTCATCGTTCACATGCCTTGCAACTCAGATTCTCCCATCGGGGATGCGCAGTCAAAGTGTCGTCAGTTAAAGGGTCGGCGTCAATCCCGTCCAGCCGTGAAATTCTGTTTCGCTCGACGGCACGGCATAGGACCTCGCAGTGACGTACGGATGAGTCGCAACCTGATACGTCCGAATATATCCGGTAACGAGGCTACTAACCGAGCGTAGCGGAAGACTACAGAAAGGATTTGGGGACGGCCAAGTTCCTTGCTTAAGAAACCGCCCCTTGGGGTTCCGGCGATCAAATTGCGAACGGGGAAGCCTCTGGAAGCCTCAAGTTACCCTGTTTGAGATATGTGCATGCGGAAGCTCAGTGAAATACCCTAAATGCCCTTGGGTGGTGGGATTTCAACCATGTCACAAGATATCCCTGTGCATAGAAGGCCATCCGTCCCGTGTCGAGTTAGTCTATCCGTTCCTTGCGTAAAGTATTTGCCATACACAAAGGAACGGCATGACAAGACCCTTGGAACCTTGGAACCAAGAGAACTCCAGCGTAGAATCGGATCATCAGATACCGGGGCCTGAGCACGACTTCAGTCATGATGTGAGGCGATATATCCTAGGCCAACAAGATCCTTCATGTCCGGAGGCGGAAACGGAGAATAACGACTTAATAGCCGTAACACAGGGTCAATATAGAGTGGGCCTGGAAGAATTGATTAAACCCTCCCGGATATTAGGTTTGGGTGAGCAGGTGGCAATCGCTATCGCGAAACAGGAACTATGAGTTTGATAATCTGGAGACAGCATCCTCGTCAGTAGATCTCATTCTTACAACAAGCCCACGGTAACTCACCTGATGATTGAACGTGGTGACCTCGCTGCAAACTAAGACTGAGATAACGAACAAAACACACGCATATAGACACCATAACGGCGCGACCTTCGAAGTCATGTATGACTCGATACTAAAAATGGGAGCACGGAACTTTGAAAACATGAAAGGAAGGCTAAAGATATTGTAACAGAACACGCGACAAGCGCATGGAAGAAGTACCGAAGGTCGGCAATTCTGTGGCTTTAGAGTTATTGCTTTGTCGGCCGACGGGTAGCAGTGCTAGGTATTTTGAGGCAACAGAGTCCAGATTATGGCCATCGAAGGACAAAGCATCACGAGCACGACTTGAAGATACGCCACATTGTGGCGTTTGCGGTGAGGAAGACAAGACCAGGGCAACATATGGGCAACATCCGGAAGAAACAGGTGTTGAATCACCCCCTTCTTTGGGAAATGTTTTCGAAGCGCAGAGGGAGGTAGAAGGACGAGCAACAAAAATTTACCTTGGCGGTTAAATGGACGGAGTGACTCCAAGCCAGTCCAAGTTTCAGAGCTGTAGAGGAAAGGAATGACGCACAAGTCACGTGATACTACGTAGGTAATCACTGATCACATATCTGTCTATTTATAGAAGTCCCTACCGTAGCGAGCAGGGCACGCGAAGGATAAAGCGAATATAGGGCCCTTTCCTTCCTATCTGCTCTTTGCCAAAACTGACTCTGTACCACGTTGAACATGATGAACCACGACAAATCACCTGTCATCGTGCACGCCCTTCTTTTTCTACCCTTACCCACTGATCCTTGTATCCCTTGTCTCGAGACTCGTTTCCTGTTGTTTTGGTTTTTGTTGTGGCAATGAGTATGGCTCCTGCCGCCGCACCATTTTTCTGATGATGTGTTGCGACGGAGTGGTATTTTGTTGCTTGTGTTCCTGTGACATTAGCGACGTCCACTCCTGCCGCCGCGCTGTTTTTCAATGGCGTGGTTGCGACGGTCTGGTTTCTCGTCACTTTGGTTTTGGTGGTGGTGACAAGATTCGTTCCTGCCGCCGCACTGTTTTTCAATGATGTGTTGCGACGGAGCGCTCTCTGGTTGCTTTCGTTCTCGGGTGCTTGTGTTTCGCTCCCGTTGTTCCCGCCCTGCCTGCTCAGGGTCGCTGCTTCCCTCGTGGTCCGTGCGTATGCCTGTATGATACAGTATGATACTGTATGTTTCACACTGTCTCACCTTACATGATGACATCTACCGTGCCTCTGAGGATTACAGCCAGTACATTGATACACGCCCTTTTCTGAAATGACGCGTTGTGACATCGTATCTGCTTTGGTAACTACACGCTCCTGCCGCCACTCCATATCCAGAATTGGTGTTCACCCCGGTGTGGTACAAATGTTTGTCGCCCGAGGATATGAAGGTTCTACAATCAAATCTACAGAAACCTGCTAGCTAGTGTTGCCGCGACTCGGCTTATCTCGGCTTAACGCCGAAGTCGACCTTTGAGTCGCCGAGGATAGAGGGACAGAGGGAACCGCTAAGCTATCACCAACACTACCAATAATTCTTGTGAGTGAATACGTCCTTCAGATTATCTGCCATTTTGAACAATTGTGCAGTCAGAGCAAGCTATGTGAAATCGGCTAAAACCGACTTCGGCGTTAAGCTGAGATAAGCTGAGTCGCGGCAACACTACTGCTAGCTCAAGCTCCAAATTCCGTTCCTATTTCAATGTGCCAATCCCCGCACATAGAAAGAGTTTGCCGAACTATTGACCTCCTCCCATACACTTGCCATTGAATTGTTTCGATGGCTGAACGCAGCCAACGGTCCCCGTTTCGTTCTCGATGATTATGCTGCTACCGCCAAAGTGAGGTAGAAGACGACGTGTACTGATTATGGTACCGCGATGCATTCGAAACCTTACAAGATTCACCGCAAGAATTCCTCCATAGCATCTTGGCGCTCCCTTCTCGTATATTCTTGATACCTGTGATCTGCTCAATATCTGCTTCCTCTGATATTTTCCGTGTACTTAATTAAGCCCCTTATTTTGCCCTTAATCGCGTTCTGCCCATCCATCCATTCCACTTTGTCTCCATTGAACCCCACAAAGATACTCTAATCCGCGAGACGCACTCAATAGTGTGCTTAAAAGTTTTAAAACGGCGTGAGCCTTTGTGACCACAGCACATGGCACACCATGGCAGGGCTGTGGACCCGGCCGTTCCTTATTGGGACCTTGTGCCGGTACCAATACCAATACTAGTCTCGTTCCCATTCGTCTTAGTGATATTCTCCTCCTCGCTAACGCTCGGAATGATCGGACCGGCCCACGTGAAGCGGAGTTGAAAAAGGGAAAACGAGAATATCACTAAGACGTCTGGTGCATTTCGTATAGAGGAGCGCACGTCCTGTCACACCTTATTATTGCCTCAACTGTGAACTTTTCCCACCAGATGTCAGTGAGAGATTTGCTACTTGAGTTATTTTCTGTCGAGTCTATTTTTTCCCTGTGCAATTCCGCTCCCTGAAGCACTTATAACGGCCTCACAAGATGGAGTGATCTCTGGCATCAACATTACTAGGTACAATGTTAAGCTATGATTTCTTTACAATTAAGCCTGCATAAAAAATCGAGAAGCTTCAGGGCACTAAAGATGAATTTCAAAGTCACTCGAGGTATAGTTGAGGACACTACTCGAAGGTCTGTATGAGAGCACTGTACGAGGTAGGGTAGCGTGACGTGACAGGAGGTGTCAAATCGAGACGAAATGCACCAGACGTTCTGGCGGTTCCTCTGCACAATAAATTTACATCCGCATAACGTGGGACCCACGTGGGATGAACCGCCAGAACGGATGGGCACGAGACTATACCAATACCAACACCGTCTCGCCATGTCGACAAGCCCAATCGCATTGTCCTATTTGACTCTCGACGTATTCACAACAACCGGATTTCTTGGGAATCCACTCGCCGTTGTACTTCTACCATCTCCGCACTCGTCTCAAATCTCGCAACAACAGAAACAGAATATCGCACGAGAATTTAATTTCTCAGAAACTGTCTTCATTTATGACCAGGAACCGGAATCACCAGAATCTGGTATGACGTTCCCGATTTCCATATTTATGGTTTCAGATGAGCTACCGTTTGCGGGGCATCCTACCATTGGCGCGGGCTGGTACCTGTTGTCCAAGACTGGGTTGGATAGGATAACTTTGCGAGTCAAAGCGGGAGATATGTTGGTCACTAAAGAGGGCGATCGAGTGCGGTTGAAAGTTCCTTCAGCTTTGAAGGTGCATAAACCCTACTACAAGAAGATGCTGAAGGAGAAACAATTGGCGTTGGAAGACAAGGACTACGTGAATGGTGCAGCAGGCGCCGAACCTGTGGTTAGTAGTATTCCAAATTCGCCGAATGACTCTCCCGCTGACTCATTCGGAAATGTAGGTATCTATCGTGAAGGGCATGTCTTTCATCATGATAGAATTGTCCTCCGTGGAAGCTCTCGGAAAGCTCCAGCACTACGGTGAGCCCATCACGATACCTGATGAGCATCTGGGAGACTGGAAGGGGTTCGGTGCTTTGTACGCGTTTGTGAAAACACCAGATGGGACTATCAGAACGAGGATGCTGGAAGGCACAATTGAAGACCCTGCTACAGGCTCGGCTGCCTCCGCATTGGGGGGATGGCTGGGACAGAGTAAAGGTGATGGTAACTGGAAGTTCGATATTGTTCAGGGTGTGGAGATGGGTAGACGCAGTGAAATTACGGTCTTCGTCAGCGTCTCTCAAGGCAAGGTAAAATCTATTGAATTAGCGGGGAGTGCCGTCCAAGTCATGGAGGGGAAGTTGGCTGTCGTGTAAAGGAAGCGCCTATTGGGTGGCAGGAATACTGACAGACGATGATCCAATCGGATTTACTGAATGTCATATTTTCGCAGGTTTGCTTCAACGAGCCCTTTCCGGTCGGGGGGGGGGGGTTTCAAGCCGTATTAAATTTCCTAGTATCCATAATCTCGACGCAGCTAACCTATCCCGAAATCATACAAGTACTTTTGATCAGTCTGTGTTTCCCACTCTGACCGCTATCTCCACCTTCTGACATCCGGAAACTGATTCCGCAAGGTCACGATCCTTCTCTATAGGCCAAGTAGACGCTGACTGTTCTAGAAAACATCCGGTGTACTCGATTCCCCTTGAGACGGGAATCTATCTAAACAACTATTTGTTGACTAGCGCTGACATTTTGCTCATCATGTGGAAAAGTGAGCCACCACGCTGGCTAGGAGATCTCTTTGGTCAGCAAGCACAAGCGCCTCGAGAAAAGCTATTCCGAGACGTTTCCAAGCACTTCAAAGCGGCAGTACCGCTTGTTTTCCATGCTGAGGCTGTATTCAGAAGACTTCGTTCTCGAAGCCTCAGCCTGGCGAGTTCGCGCGAATCTACTATCCAGTGTTCTTCATAATGCGATCCTGAAGGCACAACATGGGTCAGAGATATAGCACGAAAAAGACCCGGGACTTACGGATCGTTACGAGGTCTGCGAGGGTCTCTGTTGAATTCCGAACGGGCCCGGGACCGCCTTCACTTTCCGCAGATGTTTGGGATAGGACATCAGTACTAGTAAGTACTAGCACGATACCATTATTGGCGAAGACAGCGCCAAGATGTAAGAGCGTGTAGGAAACGAGGGGGGTCTTCCAATGACCGAACTGTGGTCAATAACTGTGCGAACATGAGGGGGACCGTTCTAAATAAAGAGGATAGAAAGTAGTAGTAGTAGGCGTCGCACTGGCAACGGTCCCTATCAAGGGAACAGCCAATGTTTTCTGCGCCGTTGTTGACAAACAAGTCAACATCGCAGACCGCGAAGAACCCATGCCGCTGTGAACATCGTTGGTTTTCCGGACCAACGCATCTCACGGAGTTGGATGACTTCGAAGGGGCATGATATATATGTGACTGTTGCTCCGGACTATCTGTCCACAATGCTAAATGCGCTACATACACATGTACATCATTGTAAGTAGCCAAGAACATCATCATAGTTTGCAAAACCCTCTACATCGGATACCCTGAGCAGAAACTGCAACTGTTCAATCAGGGAATGGTCAGTGATTTCTGGGATCACCGCAGTGACGTCTTGAATGAAACAATGAGAGAGACCATCGTTTAACGTTAGCGCGGCATTCGAGCAATGCGTGAGGCTCATCAGTCAACCTCTGCCATGACGCTGCAAAAACGGCAGAGATGTCATCGGCGAGCGACAAAAGGGCTATGATGTTAGACCGTGTGGTCACTGGAGAAGTAGCGGGAGAAGGCTCCTCGAGCTACGGTCACAGTGGCCTCGTACGGCCATGAAACAAAGCAACGAACATTCTACAGTGCTCATTAATGCAATAGATGTGAAAGCATGGCAGCGAGAAGTGATCCAGGTGCGGGATAGCGAACGAACATTCTGAGACATTTTCCGCTTGAGCGAAAAGGAGCCTAAATGTTGCGCTAGCCCAATATGCACCCTTCCAATGATCAACGAAAAGTGCTAGCCAAGCTTTGCATGCATGTTGCAAGCACATTTGAGAGTGGAGGGCGAAAAAAAGAAAAACCAGAAATCGATGGTGGTGGTAGTGTAACACACCAGTGCCAATATCATAGATCTGTATTTGAACGTGGACAGTATCCCATGCGGCTGCCTTCTATCACCAAGAGCCCATAGCAACTAGGAAATTCTGAGTATCACAAGGCTAGCGACCAGAGACCTTTGCAACGGATATAATACGGTACGGCTCCTATGCCCATATAATCAAGATAAAAAAGAACGTCTTCGATTCCCCCGCCCTCTCCTGCGTCGCAAGGCCACCGCGCTACGACAGAAGGAGAAACTCAGTGATAGACTCAGACTGAGAGGATTGTAGGAGAAATTGTATAAAAATAAAAATAAAAAAAGAGGGAAAAAAAGGGGGGAAGGAAGGAAGTTTCATTACCCGACGTTGCTCCTCAACAGAAGCGGGGGGACGTCACAAGGCTATCGCGCTACGACAATGGCGTTTGAAGCGTGCTTATGTACTGTAACTTCGCTACACCACTTGGTGTTGTCCTCTTCAATCGTCGCAAGGCTACCGCGCTACGACCGCCCCATCTTACTGGCACTGTCCTTTAGGCCTTCAGCTTCAGGGTTGATAACTACCCCACTGTGCAAACGGCATGCCCGATAGCCAGTCTGCTCCACTCTCGTGCACTGCGTTCTCTCAGTCCTAGGTAGGGATTTTTTGAGATTTCGATTGGGCGGTGGAGGGTGACCGTTACATGGCCCGTGCGCATGCATGGCGTGCCGCGTGGCTGTCGCTCTCCCCACTGCGGTCTCTCCCTTGCAGTTTGCCCTCGGGGTGTCCGTCTGTGTGGGAGCTATATCCCAGCTGGAAGGCGAGAGTGCGATCCCCGACGCACCTCCTCCTTCTCCTACTTCGTTCCTTTATTATTTATTCACCAACCTACTGCCGAGGCCGTGAGGGAGTACTCATGATGGGGCTTGACCATAGCGGCAGAGCGTAGGAGTGGTTCGGTACCGTAGCAGTCGCATTCCTCACTAGGTATAGTAGACACACAGTAGCTAGTGTAGATGTATCCAGGGGACTGTAGTACGGACGCCGGCACGCTTCTGTTGAGAAGCACCGTCGGGTAATAAAACTTCCTTCCTTCCTTCCTTCAACCTAGTTCGAGAGAAAGAGATGTGCCGAAATTTTAAAATAAAATAATGTACCAAAATGTCACGTGGAAAAGCTCCAATTTTCGAACGCAATTGATTCTGAATTTCAATCTGCGGGCAATCGCCCAAGCCAGTAGAGATCTTCGGAGTATCCAGACACCATCATCCGTTCTAGAGCACCCACGATGTTCGACGAGGCCGTTGCTGTTCTTTCTTTCGGCTACGCTCTCTTTTCCTGGAAAGAATCCAGCTGGCGTTAGGATTCCTTTATCAGGTGATCCTTCTATCAGTGACGGCGCTTGCCACACGCCAAATCCTCGAGGCTCAGTGAGACGAAAGGATTGAGGCTCGACACAGCGCTGTCCTGGCCTCTGACACGATTTTCTCGAGATGTTGTTGATCCATCCTTCCAGCACTTGCGACGTCTGCTACGAGCTGTTTGTTGACGGAACAGACTTGGCGCCTCACTCGCTTCCGTGTGGACATGTATTCTGCAGAGCGTAGGTCATTACTCACTCATACGAGCACCGTACCTTCTGATTCTCAGTATATAGGTGTTTGATGTCTATACCGACCCATGCACGAATATGCCCTTTCTGTCGAAAGTCGTTCGACGTGCAAGGAATCCGAAGATTACATTTAGCGCCCGTCGAAGAGACTGATAAGGACAGAGAGACAGCTCTTCTCGAGAGATTTTTGCTGGCGGTGGACTCGGAGGACCCAAGTGAGCTGGAGGGCATTTTGGTCGAGGTCGATGCATGGCTTGAGCAAGGCAAAGTTGTGTCAATTGCTCCTCTTGGTTAGTGAGACTGACTAAACATACAGGGAGGCCTTGTGCTGGAGAAGGCACGCAATCTATTCACCCGACATCAACAGCTCAAAGTGCAGCGGAAGCAGTATCGGAAGGAGATCAAGTCGTTGGAACAGACCGTCCAGCAGCTCGAGGAGACGCGGATGGGAGGCTCGACCGTTGGCGAACTACGGCACCTGCGCCGGTATGACGACCTTTCCCTGTTCTCACTATTGGTGTCTAATTGTCATGTACAGGCGGGCCAAACAAGATCGCTTACTGATCGAGGGTCTACAAGAGCAACTCTATGGTCCCAGGTCCAATAACAAGGGCAAGGCGAAGGAAACATGGACCCCTCTTCCGACCCCTCCTGATGGTCTACCATTTGACTACCTGGCGCAAAGTAGCATGGGCGGGGCGGGGGGATCATGGAACCCTCCTCCGACCCCTTCTGATAGGTTACCATTTGATGACTCACCGCGGAATAACAAGGGCAAGGCGAAGGAAGCATGGAACCCTCTTCCTACCCCTCCTGATATGTCACCATTTGATGACCTGGCTCGGATGCTTAGAGATGCGATGGAGCACGATGAGGCTACAATACATAAAGATGGACAGACAGCAGACCATCTCATTCTCCGGTGGTAGCCCACCGCCCCGACACGATTCATGCTTTTGTATGCATCGATTGATTGACTAGTACGGCGGTACCGATACTACCATTTCTTTACCTGTTGCTTTATATATATCGCCGCCAAACCCGCATTAATTATCACCACCTTCATCAAAATGGTCGAGTTTCTCAGGTTCGCCGCTCAGTGTCGTATACAGTTCAACACAGTTTATTTTAGTCCCTTTGTCACATCAACGGGTGCATTACTCAGCTGGGCGCAACTCGTGCGAAGCGCCCACAAAGCCTGTGTCTGACTTGTTTGAAGATTCCGCAACCACTGACAATCGATATGGCAGGCATTTCATAGTTCGCCGCTCTTCTCCTGGCGCATTACTCTCTGGTTCTTGGGACGTGGCACAGCCATATCCTCCATTCTGATATCAATGATCCAGGTAAGAGCATACGGTGGTAAATTTGGACTGGTTCTAACCATTTTTACCTCTAAGTGAAACCTAATCGAACGAAGAGATGCAGCCATCTACTTAGCGAATTCACATTGCTCTGCGAGGACTTCTCAAAATCCTCTACGAGCATTTCTTTGACGATCCAGCGTCCCTAGACAGGTCTACTTTGCGGATACCTAGCGCTCACCTTCTAGTCTTCAAGTGTTGGAGCGTCATAGTCAGCAGGTGTCCTCGTTATGGACAAACATAGCTGTCGACTCTTATTCACCTAGATCGACAGATCCGCAGCACATCAAAGATTCGTTTCCGGAGATGCACAGAACCCTCGAACGTTCAGGTTCTCGTGTTCCGCTCTGCATTACTATCATTGATACGTGTTCAAAATCATCGATCGCCATTGCAGATCGGTATCCGACACTCTACACGTGCTTGCAGTGACCCCGATTCGAACGTTCTTGACCACAAATGTGTGGTCGTCGCAAAATCTCATACAAAGCCAACTGAAGGGGGTTCCTCTTTCACGGTTGAAATCGCGGCAGGCAGTTTGTGACACGACCGCGAGTGCGACTTTGGAATATGATGGACCTGAGACGCTTCACAGCTTTTCCGGGGGAAACATAGGGAGATACGCGAACGTCAGTTACCCGCAACTGGAAGAAGTCGCTTTGTGCAATACCCCATACGCGTGAAAGCGTGTTTGCATTTTCAATCTCACGAGGTTCACGATCGTATGGATCCCTATCCCTATCCGACCAACACTCCCTGAATACCGAGCAACATGCAGACTTCCGCTGGAAATGCTGGAGATCGTGGGTGTGCTATCATAGGGGGTTGTCGGCGATGATAGAAACGTCGATCACCTAGAATTCCTGCACACTCAAGGTCGTCGCATTTCCCGCGTCGAGCCCGAAGTTCTTCCGGTCACCGAAGAAAGCCTGCGCATTCGGACGGATACTGAATCGATGCTCAGAGAAGTGTATCGGTCTCTAGCCCGTAAAACAAACTACCCACTTGGCTTTGCATCATATCGTTTTCCCGGTGGAAACGTGTATCCATTCGGTTGACGAGTTAATAGGCCCGAGTCTGGGAGCACCGTCGTAGGTATTATTCTTGTGGAGCCTCTTCTCTCACAAGGATCTAGATCTCTACTCCCCCCCGATACTGTCACCTTGCTCTGCCTCAAGTTTCTCGGTCCCGATGGTGCCAAAATTGTCGGGCCCGACGGCCTTTTGTGAAAACGCCCAAATTAGAGATCCTCCAAATCCTCACACAGTCTTCGGAATGGTTTAGAGATATACGTTCCTTCATGAAGGAGCGATATGTCATCGCTCGCATATCCTTACCCTGCTCATCGAGATTTGAGCTGGTTGTACCGGAGAGCTGCAGATCCACAGAATATGGAAAATGAAGTCATATACTGGGACTCGTTTGACAAGAACCGAGTGGGCGACCCTTTTCGGATTCGATGTGATAAAATTTCACACTGGCTTGGGGACTGATGATATCCATGTAGTGGGTCGGATGCGTATACGCACAAGAAAACCAACGGCTGCTACTCGCTGCCAAACATGATCCTCATTCTCTTCCTCCTTATATTTATCTGCTTATGTATACTTATCCCTTTTTACCAACCTCTTCCTGGTATTCCACTCTCATGCATATGCCCTTTTTGCTGTTTCATTCTTTGGTGATATTTCAATTTGTACTTTTGCTTACTTGGTTCTGATTTCAAGCGATATACTCAGTAACCTGCAATAGTACAGTTCGTGTGTAGATCTACTGATTTTACACCACATCTGTACCCTCCCTCAACCTCGTTGGTGCGGATAGATGTCCTCGATCCTAAAACTTATGTCTTCTGCCTCTATGTCCTTCACTCTGCCTTCGTTAAGTCAAAATCCTCGGCAGCAACCAAGACGCCGACACAGTCACGTGAGGGCGTTCTGGTCAAATTCGGATTAGAATTCAGACTCCGCCGAATCGACAGCGACACCTCAACCGACCATGCCATACAAGATGTAACGTTGTTCTACTGCATGACTTGCTTATCCAAGGCTCATGACATCGATAGCTATGCTGGCGCGAACTCAAAAGCATAACGAGACTCGAGGACAGCCTGGCACCTACTGCCCGAGCGGTGCACTGTATATGCCCCCTTGATGCCCCCTCTACGTCTGTTTGTATTTCAGAAATCAACCTGAAACGAAACATTCAGCGTCAGTGCGTTTTGTGTATGGCCGTAAGATCCAAAAGAGGAAAATATACGACGTTCGGCTCATTCTTACAGGCCTCTTGCTATGAAATGTTGAAATGCCTTGGCGTGAGTTTTTATTCAAAATGTTGTCCTACTTGCTCATGAGACTAAATGACACAGGAGCTAATTCTCTTCTATTTATTGCATGCTGCGAACCTGACTTCCTGTATTACGGAGTATGTTACCCGGACCCTTACTACATCCCGCTACCGTCAGCGGCAATACTTATGCTAGGCCATGCTACCATGGCAATGTGAGGCTCTGCGAGCTTGGTGCGAGCCTACCTTTTTAGATTCAAACTCATCGACCTCGCTCGAATCCCGAATCTTAAACGGATCAACCTCTGGATTGAAGACATCCAGTACCTCATTCCCTTCCTCAGACGGCTTGCTGAGTCAGGCTCTTTGACTCCCATGCTAGAGACGCTAGACATCTATTATCTCTCCGAACATGATCTAGATTGGGAAAAGCTCGATGACATCCTCCAGCATCCCTACTTTCGAAAGATCAGAACATCTGTCAAAACGTACTTTAGCCTCGTAGTTGTTGTTGGGCAAGAGCCGGGATGGTACTCGAAGCCCAACGACGGCTCTAGAGCGAATATTGAGATGGGGCATAATATTGCGAAGTTCGTGGGGAGGTTACCAAAGTGCCAAGCGAGGGGGATATTACGACCGGCGGAGGGATATTATTTTTTCGATAGGTCGATGTGGTAAAGCGGCGGACGAGAAGGGTGAAAGTCGGGGCGACATTGTCGTGCATCATGCATTGTCAGACCGCCAAACAATAAATTTTCAGTTGCATACGAATGGAATTCTTGTGTAGGCCTTCGATTACTTCAACCTCCCACCTGCTATATAAAACGATCGCTCAATCGCCCAATCTACATACCGATCCCAACGACTGGTACACCGACGAGGTAGAGGAATGTCGCCTTGGAGTCATGCGAGATGTTTTCTTCGAGGCTGCGTCGACATTGACTGTAGCCTTAGGGAACATGCTTCCACATTAGAGTATCTTCCAGCTCTGAGCATTAACCGTCGTCGCCGACCTGCTGAATGTGAACCTGTAGCCTCGAACCGAGAATTTACCAGGTTTGAATATTCCAAGGATGTGTATGAGAGTGATCGACTGATTATGTCGACCTTGTTTGACGATGCCCTTGTCCCGCTGAGTGCTAGCTTCATGGGAAACACTTGTCATATCAGGCTGCGCGCCCAGTCGTGGGACCGGAGTCAGTTCCAACGAAGCAAAGACCGCTGCACCCGTTTATATTCCCAGTGATGTAAGAGAGCGGTAAGACACCCGAACCCTAAATATATAGATATTAGACTGAGCAGAAAGAAGAAATACCACCCACGTACTGCGAGGCCCTTTGGAAGCCATCCACAAACGTCGATTAATTTCCCAAATATTCCCTTCTTTATCATATACTGGCGCGATTTTATGGAAATGTCGGGAGCCTTGCAGTGACGCTAAATGATTGTCGCGTGTATCCCCGAATAACAACAAGTTCCCAAGATGATTATGATTCACATTGTAAAACGAAATTGGGTATTGTATGCGCCGCGAAGTGTCTGGGTCGATCAAGAAGATATATACTTCCAGCTGTGTCTTCCCCCCGGGCCTGGGGTATTCATAGATAGGGCACAGAGACATGTATCGGTGGTAGCGGACACAGATGGGGATATTACAGTGCTGTGTAACATTGGTCCACCAGAGCACGAAAGAGATGTATGGAACGTGTGGAAAGAGAGTAATGAAGCCAACGTCGTTAGGTAGGAAGAGGAGATGACGATATACTTTCATCACTGCCGTTTCCATTGCATATCTGTCGGAGTCGACGAAGCAGGTGAGGGTGCGGGTAAGCTGAGGTATGAAATCATGATAGATGATAGATTTTCCGTCTCGAGCTATGTCGCATAGGTAGTATATGTATGCGAGGTTGGGGATGTATATCCCGAGAAGCGATATGGGCGAAGGCAGCTTTCCATGTTCGGTTAATGCTGGGGCAAGTGGTCATGAAGGATGCTCGGATAAAGGATGGCATATCAGAGTGCCAGACCTCAGATACGATTATCTCTACGAGTTCTGGAGGTAACGTAGTCATGGTGGAAGGAGGGGAAATCAGATGCGCGATATTTGTAGAAGAAAGGCGATGTCTGAGACACGACCATCGGGACGCAGCATGAAAATCATGGTACTGACACGGAGAGTGGTGTGGAGTCTTGTATTAGTAAGTTGTCACCAACTTCTCAAATTTACGGTGTGTAGCAGAGTACCGCCGCATTGGTCGAGTTAACCAATCGCATCTACATCGAAGAAAAAAAGATCACAGAGGATGAGGTGTTCTTGCTGCGGTTCGGTATTTGTTCAGAGGGTGACGGAGCTGGCAGGGGGTTGGCTTCTTGCACGGACATAAAGTCTATAGTATTCAATATAGTAGTCAACTGGTAGAATTGTGTATCTATCAGTCGTTTTGTCAGTGTGCAGATACGGTCACTTGGGGCTAAAATACTCACAAAATACGGCTGCAAGGAAATATAAATACGTGCAGAATCCGAATGGACGAACGGTTCGTTGTACAAGAAGCAGCCCTACGGGAGTTGAAGGAGGGTACAGCAGACATAGAACATAGAACTTACCAGCTACATCATCTCGTCAGGCTTTGTCGGCCTGCTGTTTTTTTCCCCTTTCTTTCGCTCTTCCTCATTGGCTAGTTCCAGCACTATCTTCTGCTTGTTCTTCATTCGTTTCGCGGGGCCCGCTCCCGATCATTCGACCCATAGAATATTGCTAAGGAGAAGCCTTTGCAGGTGGGGTTTCAGTGAACTCGCGATGCTCAAGTTGTTGGATAGAGGATCCATCCATTTATCCTGGATTTATAAAGCTTGAAGCCCACAAGCCAGTCATACTAAGCCGCCGGAAAACATGAAGATGTCCAGGAAAGTCCAATGCATAGGCCTGTCTTCTGAGCTGCGATATTTCGTTCATCGACACACGGCACAGTTTCAGGAAGGATGCGCGGGTACCCGGGCCGTTATTAGTGTTTACTTGTAAAATTATTTATTTCGTCGTAAGTATCTAAAAATGTAATTTATGCGAAGCTGTGCAGGGAGGCGGCTGTGCGAGTCCACTACTTATGTACTGAATCCCAATATCTTCCTCCTCCACCATCAACCAGATCTCTACATACGAACTATGCTCCCCACCGAACTGTGTAACCTCATCATCGACCATCTCCACGAATCCAAGCCGTCCCTCTTCGCATGCTCCCTCGTTTGCCGTGCCTGGGTCCCCGAATGCCGTTTTCACCTCTTTCACAAAGTGGTGCTCTACCGTGACACAGCAGATTTATTCTTCCAGCTATTCGAAAGCCCCCATGCTACTATTTCTTCGGCTCATACGCGCGGGCTTGATGTCGCACAGAATACCGTTACTAGAGGCGGAAACCTCGACGGTGAGCTGCTAGGCGGTCTGGCATTTCAAGGCGTCTTGTCACGGTGCCCTGCAGATGTCTTCGAGCATGTGCAGAAGTTGTCGGTGACATGGGTCGGCTGGTGGACACTAAGTGACGCAGAGAGACTGAGTATTGGGCATAGATTCAAAAATGTGACCGAGCTTGCTTTGTGGATGGTTTGTTTTCGGACCGACGAGGAATTTCAAGCTCTGGTCGCTTCGTTTCCAGCTCTGGAAATCCTATCCTTGCAGACTATACGATTCCAGGTCAAAGATTTGGAGAAAAATCACTCGCATGTCGAGCACACGCTCCCTGCCAATTTGCATACCATCTCACTCAACGACATATCTAACCCTCGTGTTATACGTTCCTTAATTCGTTGTCCATCCCTTCGAGTATTCAAGTGTCATTACGTGAACTTTGGTGACTTCACGCCGGCATTGGCCAAAGACTTCGGACAGCTACTGCTGTCTGCTGGCGAACGTTTCGAAGATTTTGGGTTCACTATCCAGGCCGGAGCGTTACTTAACGATGGTGTCGACCTTGGTATGGTTTCTACAGACATCTCTTTCTTCTCAAATAATCAGTTCCCACAGATGCCCGATTCAAACTCATCGACCTCGCTCGAATCCCGAATCTTAAACGGATAAACCTCTGGATTGAAGACAACCAGTACCTCATTCCCTTCCTCAGACGGCTTACTGAGCCAAGCTCTTCAACTCCCATGCTAGAGACGCTTGTCATCTATTATCTCTCCAAACATGATCTAGATTGGGAGAAGCTCGATAACATCCTCCAGCATCCCTACTTTCACGTGCTGAGAGAGATCAAAACATCTGTCAAAACGTACTTTAGCCTCGAAGATGTTGTTGGGCAAGAGCCGGGATGGTATTCGAAGCCCAACGACGGATCCAAAGCCCATATTGAGATGGGGCACAATATCGCAAAGTTCGTGGAGAGGCTCCCAAAGTGCCAAGCGAGAGGGATATTACGACCAGCGGAGGGATATTATTTTTTCGATAGATCGATGTGGTAAAGCTGCGGACGAGAAGAGTGGAAGTCAGAGTATGCGCCATTGTCGTGCCTCATGTATTGTCAGACCACCAAACAATATATTCGGAGTTGCATACAAATGGAATTCCTGTGTAGGCCTCGCACCCTCGATTCCAACAACTGATACACCAACGAAGTAGAGGAATGTCGCCTTGGAGTCATGCGCGATGTTTTCTTTGAGGCTGCGTCGACATTGACTGTAACTTTAGGGAACATGCCTCCACGTCAGAGTGTCTTTCAGCTCTGAGCGTGGCTGATCTGCCGAGCGCAACTTTGTGGCCTCAAGCCGAGGGTTTGTTAGATTTGAATAGTCCGAGGATATATATGAGACGGATCGACTGATTATGTCGACCTTGTTGGACGATGCCCTTGTCCCGTCCTTCCCTGCTAGCTTCATGGCAACAGCACATGGCCTCGTCATGTCGGGGCTGCGCACCCAGCGGAGGGTGTTTTGTTCAACATTCACAGGAGTCAGTTCCAACGAAGCAAAGACCGCTGCACCCGTTTATATTCCCAGTGATGTAAGAGAGCGGTAAGACACCCGAACCCTAAATATATAGATATTAGACTGAGCAGAAAGAAGAAATACCACCCACGTACTGCGAGGCCCTTTGGAAGCCATCCACAAACGTCGATTGATATCCCCAATACTCCCTTCTTTATCGTATCCATACGGGATTTTATGGAAATGTCGGGAGCCATCCAGTGACGCTAGATGATTGTCGTGTGTATTCATGAATAACAAGTTCCCAAGAGTACTATGACTCAAATCGTAGAACGAAATTGGGTATTGTATGCACTGCGAAGTGTCTGGGTCAATCAAGAAGACATATACTTCCAGCTGTGTCTTCCCCTCGGGCCTGCAGTAGTCATTATAGATCGGGCACAGAGACATGTATCGGTGGTAGCGGACACAGATGGGGATATTACAGTGCTGTGTAACCGTATTGGTCCACCAGAGTACGAAGGATATGTATGGAACGTGTGGAAAGAGTGTTATAAAGCCAATGTCGTTGGGTAGGAAGAGGAGATAGTGATACACCTTTATAACTGCCGTTTCCCTTGCATGTCTGTCGAAGTCGACGAAGCAGGTGAGGGTGCGGGCAAGCCGAGGTATGAAATCATGGTAGATAATAGATTTTCCGTCCCGGGCTATGTCGCATAGGTAGTATATGTATGCGAGGTTGGGGATGTATATATCCCGAGAAGCGATAGGGGCGAAGGCAGCTTTCCATGTTCGGTTAATGCTGGGGCAAGTGGTCATGAAGGATGTTCGGATGAAGGATGGCATGTCAGAGTGCCAGACCTCAGATACGATTATCTCTACAAGCTCTGGAGGAAGTGTAGTCATGGTAGAAGGACAGGGAAAGTTAGATGCTCGATATTTGTATAAGAAAGGCAATGTCTCATTCGGCAGAGACACGATCATCGGGACGCAGCATGAAAATCGTGGTGAGTGATATGGAGTCTTAAAATTTGTCACCAACTTCTCAAATTTACGGTGTGTAGCAGAGTACCGCAGTAATCGAGTTACCATCGCATCTACATCAAAGAAAAAGGATCATAGAGGATGAGATGTTCTTGCTGCCATGTGGGATTTGTTCAGATGGTGGCGAAGCCAGCAGGAGGTTGGCTTCTGCACGGACATGAAGTCTAACATTATTGATTGGTAGAATTGTGTATCTGTCAGTCATTATGTGTCAGTGTGCAGATACGGTCACTTGTGCTAAAACACTCACAAGATACGGTCGCAAGGAAATATAGATACGTGCAGAATCCGACTATGGACTAATGGTTCGTTGTACAAGAAGCAGGCCTACGGTAATCGAAGGAGGGTACAACAGACATAGAACATAGAACTTACCAGCTACATCATCTTGTCAGGCCTGCCTCTTTTTCCCCCCCCTTTTGCCTTTCTCTTGCTCTTCCTCATGGGCTAGTTCCAGCGCTATCTTCCGCTTGTTCTTCATTCGCTTCGCGGCCCACTCCCGGTCGCTCGATTCATAGAATATTACTAATGAGAAGCCTTCGCAAGTGGGGTTTCAGTGAACTCACGATGCTCAAGTTGTTAGATAGAGGATCCATCCAGTTATCTTGAATCAATGAAGCTTGAAGCCTGCAATCCAGCACAACCCAACCATACCAAGTCGCCGGAAACGTGAAGATGTCCGGGAAAGTCCAATGCATATCCCCGTCTTCTGAGCTGCGATATTTCGTTCATCGACACAGATTGAAAAGCCGGCACGGTTTCAAGAAGGATGCGCGGGCACCCGGGCCGTTATTAGTTTTTGCTTGTAAAATTTATTTATTATCATTTTGTCATAAGTAAGTATCAAAAAATCTCTTGTTGACATTTTGCCAAAACGTCGTGCGGCCAGCTTTTCGATTTGTGTCCACGGACGAAACATCAACGAAAACGTGCCTATGTATTGGACTTTCTCGGACATCAAGACACATAATTATGTGACCCTTTCCGACGGCCCTGAGGGTTGGGTTGCGAGCTTCGACTCCCATGACTACATGTACTTCTTGTACAACGAACTACTTAATCGGATTCTGCACGTATTCATATTTCCTTGCGGGCGGATATTGTGGGTATTTCCGCATAAGTGACAGGATCTGCGCATTGACAAGCCATGACTGATAGATGCACGGCTCTATCAACGAAAGTATCAATAATACACAATCCTATAGAGCAGGAATACTTCATATCCGTACAATCAAACCCCCACTGGATGAGTCACCGTCTGAACAAATACCGAACCGTGGCAAGAACACCTTATCCTCTGTGGTCCTTTCTTTGGTGTAGATCTGGTACTAACCCAATCAATGCGATACTCTGCTACACACCATAAATTTGACTTGGTGACGACTTACAAGACTCCATACTATGATCCACCCTTTGTACGTTCAAGAAAACACAGTATATTACGAGCTAGCGGGGGGAGGATATGATGTGGGATAACATTGGTAATAAGTATGCTCTGTTCCTGTACTACCGGTCATCTAATAAATAATAGCATAGGACTCGGTAATGCCACGCAGATGCGATGGCCCTCACCCATTAGTCCCACAAATCTCCGAAATGATATGCCTCCGCTGGTCGTAACATCCCCCTCGCTTGGCACTTTGGTAGCTTCTCAACGAACTTTGCGATATTGCGCCCCATCTCAATATGGGCTCTGGATCCGTCGTTGGGCTTCAGGTACCATCCGGGCTTTTTGGGCTTTTCTTGCCCATCAACATCAAGGAAATTGAAGTACGTCTCGACAGTTGTTTTGATCTCTCTCAGCACATGAAAGTAGGGATGCTGGAGGATATCATCGAGCTTCTCCCAATCTAGATCATATTTGGAGAGATGATAGATGTCCAGCGTCTCTAGTATGGGAGTGGAAGGGCCGGACTCGGCAAGTCGTCTGAGGAAAGGAATGAGGTACCGGTTGTCTTCAATCGAGAATTTGATCCGTCTAAGATTGGGGTTTCGAGCGAGGTCGACGAGTTTGAATTGGGCATCTGCGAGAACTGATTATTTGAGAAAGAACAGAAGCATATAGAAAACATACCAAAGTCGACACCGTCGTTAAGTTCTGCCTCAGCCTGAATAATGAACTCAAAATCTTCGAGACGCTCGCCAGCAGATAACAGTAGCCGTCCAAACTCGTTGGCCAATGCCAGCGTGAAGTCACTAAAGTTCACATAGTGACACTTGAATGCCCGAAGGGATGGACAAGGAATGAAGGAACACATAACGCAAGGGTTAGACACATCAATGAATGAGATGGTATGCAAATTGGCAGGTAGCGTGTGCTCGGCGCGCGAGTGATTTTCCTCCGAAAATTTGACCCGCAATCGTATAGTCTGCAAGGATATGACTTCCAGAGCTGGAAACGAAGCGACCAGAGCTGGCAATTCTTCGTCGGTCTCAAAAATAACCATCCACAAAACAAGCTCGGTCACGTTCTTGAATCTATGCCCAATACTCAGTCTCTCCGCATCACTTAACGTCCACCAGCCAACCCATGTCACAGACAACTTCTGCACGTGCTCAAAAACATCTGCAGGGCACCGTGACAAGACGCCCTGAAATGCCAGATTCTCAAACAGCTCATCGAGATTTCGGTTTCTAGTAATGGGATTCTGTGCGACATCAAGCTCGCATGTATGAGCCGAAGCGATGGTAGCATGGGGGCTTTCGAATAGCTGGAAGAATGGATCTGCTTTGTCGCGGTCGAGCCGCACCTTATGGAAGAGGTGAAAACGGCACTCGGGGACCCAGGCGCGACATACGAGGGAACATGCTAAGAGGGACGGCTTGGAATCATGGAGATGGTCGATGATGAGGTTACACAGTTCGGTGGGGAGCATCGTTCGTATGTAGAAATCTGGTTGTCGTGGACTCGCACAGCCTTCGCATAAGTCATATTTTCTGATACTTATGATAATAAATATCAAATAAATTTTATTTACAAGTAAAAACGAATAACGGCCCGGGTACCCCCTCGTCCTTCACCACACCTTCAATTTGTGTCGTTCGCAACTTAAAAAATGTGTCTATGTATTGGACTTTCTCGGACATCAAGACACGTAAATCTGTGACCCTTAACAAAGGAACCGGCTCCAGCAGTGAGTAGACTTTGACTCTGCCATTTCGCAAAGGTATCCTTAGATTCCCTTTGGCCTGACTGTCGGATGCCTATCTCTCCTGATAATGATCAAAAAGTGCGTAAGAGGCGGACTATCCGAGGATCAAGCTTCAAGGCTCGGAAGCTGATTAACCCCATAGCTTGCTATCATCGTCATTACACGGCACAGTACCGTCACCAACACCACCGTTATCAGACCTGGCCCCCTTGTTGACTACCCATTTGGTAGACTCGCTATCCGTAACACTCCCACCATTCAATATCAAGGCTCTCCATTGCGATTATATTCCCGAATGGACCTGATCAGGCGACGCCCTACATATTGCTTCGCGGACCTTAGATGGTGAATTGTTATCAGCAAGGCCGACCTTGAAGCCTACGAATCCTTGTTTTGGAACCAGATGCAGGGCTTCTATTAGATCCGTGAGCTTAGAAGGACGATAAGCCGTTTTATAAACCAGAGGTTCGTGCCAACTTGATCTGACGCAGCTACATGGTCGCCCTCATCGAATGGACTGCCGGAGCCCTGGTACTACCAAGGCCCAGTATCATCGATCTCTCTGAGCTGTTCAAAGTTCCGTCCACTTTCCGCTCACCTAGATTTAGTCGTGATAACACTAACATTGTGTAGGTTTCCGCACCGGGTCTTGCATACATAGTTCTGGGAGGTTTCGTGGTCGCTGTATGCTCATCTCTCATCTATACTTGATGCTCTTTCTGACTTTTAAAGTTTTCCGTGGTCTCCCTGCTTGTCAAAGACAAGGTCTGTCTCCCTGTTCGTCGCTAGGGGCCCGGGATTATCTGACCTCCGCCGTGACAGTTGTTCATCAGCGAGGTCGTGCTAGGAACGGCTTTTGGTGTTCTTGTGGGCCCGTATGGTTGGGGTATCTTTGACCCCCACTCTTGGGGCTCGTCTCATAAAGTCACCCTGGAGGTTATGCGAATAGTGCTGGCGATTGGACTGTTTGCGATTGGGGTCGAGCTGCCTAGGAACTATATGGCGAGACATGCGAAGGGACTACTCGTGATGGTTGTGCCGACTATGGCTTTTGGGTGGGTGACCGTTGCTGGTACGTGTATAGAGTCCGCTGATTGGCATTGTTGATAATTGATGATGCTAGGTGTTCTACGTGTCCTGTTCAAGGACTTGAATTTTGTGTCGTGCCTAGCTATTGCAGCTTGCCTTACACCAACGGATCCTATCATATGTGCAGCCATTGTCGGTGAGAGGCCTCTTCTCTTGACTTCGACTTGACCTACTTATTTGTTCCTTGTAGGAGGCAACTTTGCTTTAACACACGTCCCTGTCAATCTTCGGCATATGTTGTCGGCTGAGGCTGCAGCGAATGACGGGCTTGGTGAGTAGGTTGCGACTGGAACTTCTAACCCTGTGCTGATTTGGAGGTCCTTCACTTGAAGCGTATCCATTCTTGTCGATATCGATCTACCTCACTGTTGAATCTTCGAAACGAGTGGCTTTTGAGAAATGGCTGATCATCGGGTGGTTATGCATGTTTTCCGTCTTGAATTCATTGGGATCATATTGACTTGATCTCTAGACGAGGTAGTTTTGGGAGTCGCCCTGGGTGCTATACTCGGTACTATATCTCACTATGTCATGCTAGATTCCATTGACACGGCCTGTAGGTCTTACGTTCTCCTGGTTAATGAAATCGTCCCTGCAAAAAGGCTACATCGACCACGAGTCGTACATCGCGCAGTATCTGGCATTGACACTATTTACCGTCGGAATTGCGACCACCGTGGGAAGTGACGATTTACTCGCTGCATTTGCTGCAGGTACGCGTTCTGCACTCTCTAGACGTTACGTGTCGTCGTGATCGTAATCTAGGCACTGCTGTATCGTGGGATGGAGATTTCAACGTACAGACTGAAGGCGAGGCGTTCGCATCGGTCATGGATTTGGTGCTTAATTGCGGGTGTTTTGTGTATATCGGAGCGTGGCTAAGGTTTGGGGCATTCGACGACCCATTGTTGGGGGTTACACTTGGAAGACTGATGATCCTCCTCGTCGCAATAATGGTATTGAGACGGGTTCCTTCTCTGTTAGCATTGTATAGATGGATACCCGAGATTGAGTCGTGGCGAGAGGCACTCTTTGTTGGGCATTTTGGTATGTGTTGGACATTGGACCTGGTTTGATGTTCTGACCAGCGTTATAGGACCGGTGTGTTTCACGATAGAGCCGTCCTGAATTGTTTTCTGACCGTGGCTTTGGTAGATGGGAGTCGGGGCTATCTTTGTTTCCACGCTTGCCTTGACGAGGTTGCCGGAGCCTCAATACCCTCCGCAGAACCAGCAAGAACTGTTAGCGGCTACCTTGCAACCGATTGTTTCCTTTGTGGTATTGGGGAGTATAATTATACGTGAGTGCAATAGACCTTGATTAGTGACAAGTCGAGTACAACAGATTTTCCAGACGGGCTGTCTATTCCATTCTTTTCATTTGGCAGGAAATTTTCGCGTACCTCGACGCTTCTTGCACCGAAGAAAGTGAGTGCTGCAACCTGAGACTGATGATATTGATTATCAACTTCATTTGTCGTTGTAGAGTCAAGATTTAGAAAACCGGACGGAGGACGTACCGAGCCTGTCAACATCGTCCTGAGGTACAGGGCAGGTAATTGTTCAGCAACTGATAAACTTGGAATCGAGAGTGGGAAGAACGACTCGCAGCAGTCCCAGGGTCATTGGCAGCGCCCCGACTGGCTCATATTCTTAAATGATATTGCTCTATAGAAATATTCTATTACATGGACAGCTAAATTTGTCCCATTTTCCGGGAGTAGGCGCTTTTCTTTAGCCACCGCTCTACTCCACCCTTCGGCCGCGATTGTTTGTGCTACAAGGTTAGATGCTACTCGGGACCTTCATGATAATGACAGGGCTTTCCCGAGGTTATGTCGACATTGCGAACAAGATGGACCCAAGCTTCGGTCCGTTTGTAGGGAGAGGCGACATTGATATTGCATGAATCATTCCATATATCAATGGAGTATTTTTATATCTGCGAGTTGCGAGTCACTGCCGTACCGTTTTTCTGGTCCTAAGTAAACTTTATGACAGCGCGAACGCGCCCTCTGGCTCGCGATATGATTGTGGGATTACTGTCTCGGGGGGCCGCTGGGGAAATCAGAGTTCTCTGAGGATTGCTGTTGAGTTTCCTCCCATATGATGACGTCGTGTATGTAGAAAGGATGATTGTTCCTAGTAAATGACCGCTTAATCGAAACCTCGGATACTTAATCATGGAAGAGGATATGAGATAATGCGAGATACACCGTTTCTTCGAATTCCTTCTCATCGTATGCCTGCCGGTCACTTCATTTCTTTCCAAGCTTCGCCCGTTCATTAATTATTCATTCACATCTCACAGCTGCTTCCCACATTGACGGATCGACACTTGGGAAGAAACGACGGCGGCGCCTCTCTTCGTTTAACCCCTTCCAGTACTCTGAAAGCGTCTATCGTTCACAGCCCTCGTCTACCCTATTTCCCACCGCGCCCTGCAGAAGCAAACCAGTTTAGGAATCAACACGTGTATACCGCGTTTTTCGTCTGTTCTGTTCTTTCGGCCGTTAGAACCGACTTTTCTTCTCTCCGGAGAGTATTTAGCTTGATCTATTCCTAGGACGTCGAGAATGAATGAGGGTGATGATACGGTCAGACATGCTGCAAATGCATGCCATTAGACGCCTGGCATGCACATTGTCGAAGTTCGAAGGATGATAAGGTCTCAGGAGGTCTCCGGTTTAACAAGAACGAGGTAAAGAAGATAGAAAGAAGAAGGAAATTCTCCTTGCGGTGGATAGAAGCTAAAAGCTTAGCTATTGACCCGAGATCTCCATAAGTCATAATGCGCAAGATGCATGATTACAGGAAAGCGTAGTGTTATCGGCCTGAACTCAATCGGGAACAACTTTTGGTGGACACGGGCTATTCATGTAAGTGAGCAAAGAGAGGTAACATGACGAGGAGACATAATTACTGTCAGTCGAACCTTACGCGGCTTTGGAATGCGTTATCGTGGAGTTGAACTCCCAACCTAGACTGGTTACCGTCTCTCTGGACCCTTGACAAGCAAACAAGCAAGCATGGGTCCAGAGAGACGGTAACCAGTCTACCACCAACCGTGTTGGACACGCAATGGCGCCAGGCGTTTATGTGAGTAGGCCTTGCTAGATCGTTATCTAGACAAGTCGTGTAGATTACCTTCAGTGCGTGAGATGAGATGAGGAGATGAGATGTGCATATGTGACGAAGACAACAGTAAGGTACGTCGACTTTGACAAGACGTAAATGGTAGCAAATCTGAGCAGAGGCGATAAGTGGCTTCAATATTGGAAAGGTCTAATGCGTATTTTCTACCGACAAAATTGCGCGCGTCCCAGCGAATATTCGAACCATCTGTTCCGGGAAAATGTGAAAATTTTGACAATCCCTGGGCCTGAGATCTTGAGAGTGTGAGTGTTGTAGTCGTGTGACTTCATTTCGGACGATTTCATTTTTGATACCCCAGGACGTGAAATCCGTATCAAAAGGAGTGGTATAAATGGTCGAACATGTATGTTTTGGGATACAACAGGGTGGCCGGCCTCGATACCTAGTGACTCTTTACTAGCCCATCCGAATAATTCGGTTACTTGGTGAATAGACGGATAACTTTTGCCGAGATGTGAAGGAAGAAGATGGAGGCAATGAATGCTATCGACAACATAAGCACGATGAATGGGTCGCTGGATATGGTGTCATCGTCAGAAATGACGGCCAGCAGAAGAACGAGCGGTTACTCACACTCTCAGTCCAGGAGAGTCGTCGGTGTAGAGCTTCAACATCGTATTGGAGGATCCACCAGCGCCTGCCGCACGACTTGAGTTGGGTCTTGATACTTGTGTATTGTTTGCTCGGCGTCTTCGAGAGAGTGAGTCCACGTCAGTATACGAACGTGTCGCATTCAGCGTACCGAATCTGAGCGCCAGGCGGTTTTGCTACAGTCGGAGCCTTGCCATTTGTCTTGGGTGAGTCTGAATCCGACTGGAAGGATATTTCAGCGTCGTAGGCAGCGTATCGAGAGTATACTGCATACCATTACGATAAAATAGAAAGAATAATGGTGGAAAGGACGAAAGCAGTGGGTGTCGAAATTCAGCCTGGATTGCTGCACGTGGCAATGACACGTATTTCCTCGCCCGTCACGGTCCCGTCTCGTGCCTCACCATGCTGGGCGGAATATCGTCAATATTGCTTCTCAATAAGAATATTCTTGGTATGTGATGCTCTTGTACGCCTCAATGCAATATGACTATCGCCGGCAATGGAACCGGTGAGCTCAACAGCGACGAGGTATTTGTTGTGATCCGACACTGTGTCGCCGGATTTCTGACGTGTTTCTTGCAGCAAAGTACGTCTCAAGTGTGGTTTTTTTTTTTCGTTTCATGGTGGACGGCCCAAGGAGATGTTACAGGCAGATCCGTATGGGACGTCCTGCAGCAGGATATCGAAAAAAGTTCATCCTATCTCGGCGAGCCACGATACTGAGCTCACCTGTTCTCAAGAAGGTCAGGGTCACCGTCTTCTGCAACACGCGATCTCCTTGGGTACGACATCGTACGGTAAGTTCACGTTCTGACAGAATCGAGCCAGTCAGGGTAACATTCCTCTTCTAAGATTACGTTGACTGAAAGCCGGTAACTTTAGCCTAGCAAGCAACGAAGAGCCGGTCGTACTGCTGGACCTTATCGTCCGTTTCTCCTATAAGCTTCAATACGCCACTCAGCTGTTGCAGAGCAAGCGCTTGACCCAAAGACGAGTCAAATTTAGCAGCCTCGCTCCATTGGGCTTGGCTTTCGAAGCAAGCGATTAATCGTTGTCATCATGTATGATGCATTGTGAGGCCCTGACAATATCTCTCTCATCGCATTAAAGCAGTCGAATTCGATATAACGAGAACGTCTTCTGGACCCAGAATTCGGTTCACAGAATAACTAAAATCACACGTTTGTCCATTGGTGGGTGCCCATTAATGCATTCTGATGGTCAATCGCCCACTGTCTTTCCCATCCTGCGCTTTGGCATAAGTCATTCTCGGACTCGGAACGCCCAAGGATCGCCTACACGAAGGCACATTGTTTCCGCCTTGAGCTTCGTTCCGAATCCCGATCGATCCGGTGCGACGGTTTACATTCCACAAAGCACGATCAAGGTCGGCCTTCAACAGAGAGCCTGGGTCATATCCGACACGCTCTCCACCACCACAACAGAGTTCAGCACCGGTCACGCTCTTCAAAGCGTGCACTGAACCGTCGAAGTGACTTTTTACTAGATTCAGCTAGACCCATTCTGGTTCAGTGATGGAATGTGAAAAAGGTCCGGCTTGGCTCGACCCAGTTCATCTGACCGGCTTCAAAGCAGCTGCCTCGTGTTTCCGTTTGGCTCATCCAACATTGATATAGTCGCCATGCAGGGCGCTCCCCTGTTCTACCTCGATTGTTCCACCATAGCATTGGCCATCAACGAATCCTCCCACGTGTTTCCCGGCTTGTTCATACTATTCACCCCGCGTTTCCTTCAAAAGGGTGCGCTGCCTATCTATTTCAGTTCCTGAGCCCCTTCTTTCCGGCATCCCTCCCCACCCTTCATTCATGCTCTGTCTTGGGTCTGGCTCGACGTGCGACGTTTGTCTCGAACCCTTTGGCAATGACACCAAAGCACCCTGCTCAATAGAGTGCGGGCATGTCTTCTGCCTCAAGTGAGTCTCCTTTGTTCTCAGTCGTCGACGTTCTCAATAATGTCCTTTCGTTAGTTGCCTCAATCAGATCACGCGTCTCAAGTGTCCTCTTTGTCGAAGCCGCTTTGAGCCGCAGGGTTTCGTGAAGCTTCATATTGACGTGGACGATGTTCGGTCATCGTCTCATTCTCCCGAACGACCACCTAGTGCGTCTCCAGCTGAGCTGGAGGCTCGACGGCTGCAGGAGGCCATCGCGAATATTGCCAATGAAGGGTCGACAGAGGCGAGCCTTCGGCAGCTCATCCAGGATTGCAAGTCCTTCCTCGCTGGGCAACCGCGTAATCTGGTGCGTCATGCTTAATATTTGTTTTGTATTCCCTTTGTTAATCACTCCCCAAAGTTTACAGAGTTGCGATTCATTCATCGGGTGGTGTCATATCTATGTGACGTCAAGAGCGATTTGGTAAAGACCAAACGAGAACTTGCTCATTTGACGACGGAGAAAGCTCGGTCAGACCAGATGGTGATTGATCTTAACGAAGACATGAAGAGAGATAGGAGGAATGCGCAAGCGTTGGAGGACAATTTACGGGACTATTGCAGCAAGGCCCAAGGAGCGTACTTTGGTGTTGCAGAGTGAGCCGCGTCCTCGTCTCCGGCATTCCTATCACTGACGTGTTTCTCCCTCCCTCTCTCATCTATCCATCACCAGGCTAGTAAGTCTATTTCCGTCGAGCTGCGAGTCTGGACGGTTACTCATGGTTCTCCGTATAGTACCTTCATGCCGAAAGCGAGAGGACTAGGTTGAGAGACGTGTTACGTCAATACGGTATCGCTGATCCCTTATCCCAGTCTGAACAAGCCCACAAGGCGAGCGATGTCCGGCCTTCCACCGAAGCCGCACAGGATATCCTCTCTCCACTGACTACACAGCTCCTGATATCTCCTCTACCAGAAGTCGCCGGTACGATCCTCCAGACTTCAGCTATGGGGAGCTTCGTGGCACTCCCTGACGTCGACGAATGTTGCGACAAGAAGATTCCGAAACCTGAGCGGTGCGGGGCCGTAGGCTGCCCATTCTCCTGCCAGTGCCGATCCGTCGATCTCTTTGATGATCCATCTCAAATACTTACCTCCGTGACTCGCGCCGCGTCAGGGTCTTCCTCGCATGGATCAGCTCACGAAGCCCCTGTACCTCCTGGCGTCAGTGGTTTGTCGTTGACTGCTCCCGGCCCAACGGCAAGCTCTAGCGCGGATGATCCACCAACTCGTCCAGCTTCGCCAATACATTCAAGTTCCAGCTCTGGCTCCTCCACTCCGGGAGAACCACCGCGGATCAAACCCCTACCCCCTCAGAGGCACAATTCCTTCCAGCTCCGAGATCGCCTGTATAACTTACTGCAAGACGAATCATCGTCTTCTCCAGCTTCGTCGTCCATGCCGAATCTCACATCCAGTCACTTTCCCTCGACACTCACTTCTCAGCACGCTTCTACTAGTACCTCAGCTTCTCAGTCTCGTTATGGATCCCTATCGCGTCCCCCTCCCTCGCGTACTTCCGAGATATCAGCCACCTCGGAACAGGTGTACGGTAAACCGATCACCCGTGCCAGCGATGCTGCCCACGCCCTCGAAAGGTCTCAGCAATTGGAGAGAGGCCGATCTTCTCGTTCCCGTTCTCGACGGAAGGAGCAAGAGGACGACGTGCCTCCTCCTACCCCCGACAAAGACGTACATACTTCCCAGGCGCAGGCGCCCTCTACATCACGTAGACCTGAAACTCCCAAGACTCCCCGAAGCCGCAGCACGCGGCGTGAAGAGAGCCAGAGTCGTTCGCGCCCCACCACTACCCTATCGTATTCACAGTCCATCTCAAACTTCTATTCCGCTCCTGGTCCTTCACGTACTCCTATCTATGGACATTCCACTTTGAAGACATCCAACTCGTTTCGGGCGACACCTCCTTTCTCGTCTTATCATTCTTCCATAGGCAGTGGCAAGGGGAAGATGATAGCTTCATCGATGGTGCACAGCGGTGTCACCTATGCTTGATGGAGCTCCTGTACTATACGCTTTTGAGACGATATGGTATCTTCCATCCTATAGATTGGAAGGGACATTTACGGAATTGGTGTGTTGTTATTCATTGGTCTTAATCCCCCCCTCCCCGCCGCTGTCCTTTGTCTTATGTTTATTGTCTCTTTGCCCATGGCCAAGAGCATTTCTTCGTTCTCTTACCATATGATTAGCACACTCGTATTGTCCTCTATTCCCACCGGAACCGCATATGTACTATAATCGCACTTTTGGAATTCATTCGTTTATATATTCAAGCGGACGTTCCATTTCATGTCTGAATTTCAGAGACCGCGAGAGTCGATACTTTCTGCTTGTCACCGGAAGGAATAAAGCTGCTACCCTGGCGCTGCGTCGGACTTTCCGATCCAGGGTTCGTCGACTCGATCTCTACATGCCAACGATTATTTGGGGCGTTGGAGCTGGTACATGTGTGGTTGCGGACGAGTTCATGAGAGATAAGCCGGATCTTACTGACATGGACATATGAAAAATCGATATCTTAGCCGCTGGGTTCAGCGGAGAGGACGAGAACCGGGAATCCAGCTTCGGCGAGCTCAACTCCGAGTCGGATTCTATTATTGTTTTCTGCTTCTAATACACTGGTGACCGTCACCCTTTCTTGCTTGCAACGTCAAGGGTGGTCGAAGAGTCTTCCACCATGACATTTAGATAAGATCGGAGATGCTTGATCCGGCACTGTGCTCGGATAAATGACGGGACTGACTTCCGCCCTTGAAGGGCAAGCCTAGTAGTGCCGCAGAACGATGATAAGTACTTGGATAGTTCACCGAAGAGCTCCTAACACAGAAGACTGGACTTGTTGAAGAGTGTAGGTGCATGTTGATCTCCTTTATAAATACGGAAAGTTATCGGTGAGGACTAAGTTTAAGCGTGAGGGGGTGAACCCCGGATCCTTGTTGATAGTATCGAAGTCCCAGAAACTCCCACCACTGGAGTCAACGAACGTGGTCTGAATTTGTGTTTGGGATCACGAGTGACGGGGACCTGCCAATTCAGTTTGAGGCTAGAGCATTTCGCACGATGTCTCGCAATTTGGGGGCCTTTTTGGGGTCTTCGAACTAGCAATGGAATAATTTGCGGAGCCACGAGAACGAGAACGACCAACGGGCTCGAGCCTCAGGACATGTGCAATTGCAAGCTAACGAGTGAGAAAAATCCTGTGGGGGAACGATCCAGAAGCTAGTGGCAAATCTGACTCCAAACATCAAAGAGAGCCTGGATTTCGGAGTATTCTTCAGAATTCAACCGTCAATGCTGGACGTGTTAAGAAGAAAAAGGTTCACCGCTACAGTACTATTGACGTGATGCATTAGAAAAGTCAAGTGAAGTACGTTGTTGCCTTAGAGGGATTTAGAGCGACATCACGCCATTCCCACTAAACGTAGATCTGCGACGCATTCCAGCACATAGAGTCCACGTCTATAGGGAACCATCCATTGAATCATTGACTGTAAGTATAAACAGGGGTCATGAATCGGCATGTCGTCGGCGCCGCCACTCTCGAAATTCAAGCGGAGTCCGAAAATGACTCCTATAACGGAAATCGAATTCCTCAGCCTGCCTCTAACACTCATCATGGCATACCGAAGACTCCAGCCGTCTATCCTACTCCTCCGTGCTGCCATTCCCCATGTCATCTGGGGTCAGGATGCTGGAGATTTCTACTTCGACGGTCCATTCGAGTGCTATGACGAGCTGGACCTACAGATCCTCCTCCCACCTTCAAAGATCCAAGAAGCTGCAAACGTCCTTGCTCCTTCGTATATCGCCATGACGTGCAAAGAAATCGACGATGATAGAATGACCGTTCCCAAAGGCTACTCTCATCTCGATTACACCATCGCTTTCCGCGATCGGCCTAACGACTTTGCACGACTAAAGCTATCAGCGCAGCCTGACACCGATTCGGACGACGATTCTGACACCTATTCGGACCCCTCTTATGTTCTCCTAATATCCAACACAGTCTTCGACTATCCTCTTCATGACATCGTCCAAGTGCCCCTTCCACATTGCCCGGAGCTCCCGTTCCCGTCTGCACCAGCAATCATCCAGTTAATGCCCGTGCATATTCGAAAATGGATGTCTGCTGGATATTCTCGACAGAGCCTGGAATTTATTCTTGCTTGCAAGGCTATTCTAGAGAGTGCAATCCATTTCCATTTCGGCAAAGAGTTGGACGAACATTACGACAATCGTGATCAGCTACCTACCAGCCTCAAGGAGATGATCAGTGGTCTCGACGAGCGTGAAAGGCTATATGTTTACGGACACTTTCTTATAGGGGAAGCAGGCGGGTCATCTGATGATTCTGACAGCGATGCCGACTCGCTGGATGGATGTGAACCGGAAACCCCTCTTCACCGAACTCGACTCTGAATCGTTATCCGCTTCTATTAGACGGGTGATCGTCACCCTTTCTTCCTTCCTTTCTTGCTTGCGACGTCAAGGGTCTACTGTGGGTGATCATGATGTGCAAATGGATCTCGCTATGCAAATCTCGGTTTTCAGCACGTTCTAGCCAATACTTGGCTTCGGTTTTTTTTTCTGATAGCTGGATGAATGTATATAAATAATGCTACGCAGTAATTCTATCTGTAGGCTGAGAGGAAGCCTGGCGGAATTTTGCATATAGCGATTTGTTGATGCGACGCTTGCTCTACTCAGTGAATTCCCCAATAATATTTGTTTAAACATTGGCAAGCACATGCAGATAAGGTAAAATTTCCTGAAACAGAACACAAGTGAGCTACAGAAAAACATTGATCCAAATTTTGCATGTCCCGACATCCCATAGTAATGGGGACCTGGCAATCCAATTTGAGGCTAGAGAATTTTGGCGAATCTCACGATGCCCCACAATTTTTGGAACTTTGTCGCCCTCCGAACCACCAATAGAACAATTTGCGGACTCACGAGAACGAGAACGATATTCACAGGTGACCGAGCAAGTGGTGTAGGGCTTGAGCTTGACAAGTGCAAGCTAATCAGTGAGGGAAATCTTGGCGAACAACAATCCAGTAGGCATTTGATAACTGATTCAACTTGATACAACGCTGCGCCGGCAAATGCATTTCGGCAGCCGCAAATCTCCCTCTGAACATCAAGGAGACATTGAATCTCGGAGGAACCTTTAGAATTCAACGGACATTGCTGAACGTGTTAAAGAGAGCAAGGCTCAATCTGAAAACACTTCTTTTATGCCCATCGAGTCTCGAAAACTGTTAACTGATACAATGCATTTGATGAAAACGTCTAGTAAAGTGCCTTATCGTCTCCGAAAGATCTAGTGCGTTATGACACCGTCTCCCATGAGTGTAGATGCGTTCGTGCGAGTGGAATCTACACCAATGGTAATGTACCCGATAATACCGTTCGCATAATCCTCCCCATCCATAGGAATGACAGCCAACTCGGGGAACCATCTATTGACGGTCTCGGCTGCATAGATGGCGTCCTCCGCGTTGGTGGTCCTCTCGATCTCGGTATGTGACACCTACGGTTCAGTCGACATCAGATACTCCGACAGGTCATCCGACAAGAAGATCTGACCCGTGTTGGCAGTGGTATCGGTCTTGACGGTCCCGTTGGACTGGAGCACCCAATCTTGGTGGACCTGCATAATATAGTCAGCCAAAATTCCGTATCGAAAAATTTCGGAATGACGCCGATTTACCTGAACGTGAATATGCACGGTCCTCTGGACGTAGAATCCTGGAACGATCGTCTTCATCTCCATCACGCCATTCGCATCTGTGGGCCACATTCCTCGGAGGATGGTGTCGTCGGTGTGAAGTTCAAAATTATCATCAAACAATGGTATAATTCAATCCCTCAAGCAGCTCTTCAAAGGGTGTATTTACCGCTCGTGCGTCGCTGGCTTACCTTAGGCTTAATCTCGGAACAAACAGGGTAACTTGGAGAATTTGCCGTTGTGCCTCCGAATAATGGCTACAAGCACAATCTATTTATCCATATATTCTTAGCACAATTATAATATTCAACTAATATTCAGCGCAATTTGGCAAGGATTTACCAGGGGTGTACGCTCAATAATTAAGACCATTCCAGACTAGCACGCGTACACGAGTCAGTAGTTCACTGACATAATAATCTCACTCATACTTCGGCATGCCGAAGCTCTGGGTGTGTGGAATAACCAGTATTCAATGAGGGAGATATAGTACTAGACAAAAGGATTTCCAAGAAGAACTTTTTGCTCGGGTGTGCGGCCATCAGCATTGTTCAACCAACGAATTCTTTGGCATGGCCTGGCCATAGTCATCCACCCAAGTTGTCAGATTTGGGTTAGAGTACGCCTCAATATAACTACCAATACTAGTTAGACTTGGACGTAGTAGAAAAGACGGAAGACGTACGTTTCTATGTATGCAGCTGTCGGGAAGTCAGCTGGATCGCAGCCAATGTTAAAGTTGTCCGGGTCCTACGCAACATTGATCAGATGGATACAAAGTAATGGGGAAAATGAAGCACCTGGTAGACTCGGATATAGTCTACGCTCATGGCCGCGGGGAATGTGAGATGGTCTGTATCGACGACTCCGAAGTTATAAGATATGCCAAGATTTGCAATAAGATACTATGAGTACGGTGTCAGAGTGGCTCCCAGAATGGAACACGCATGCTCTGCTGACCATAGGTTCCTGAGGGATGGGGCGTGCGGAAATTTCGACTTCGCTTTGTGCTCCTACGCCTGCAGCATTCAATGTCCAGGAAACCTTGCCATCGTTTATCCACGACATATACTTGGGAAAATATGAGCCCCTTGCTGCCACAATTTTGTGAAGGAATATCTTACAGCGCCATCCGATTCGTATCCTGGGTATAAAGTGATGCAACGGATAAGGCCCGTCTCATTAATAAACGCCTGTAATTACAGGATAAAGTTTATTAATAAATCCCTCTGCTCTGCCAGGACATGCGATAGTGCGGCGTCCGGTTACCGGTGTCTTGAGCATTCCGAGCCTTATTAACTAGGATATGGGCTGCCTATTTTGGTTGCTGATTCGGTGTGCTGTGGTGCGTTGATATCTGGCAGCTACTGGGTAAATAGGATTTTCTTTCTGGCGGTACATCGGCTCGGGGTTCAAAATAGCTCAAGAATGTATATTATATTGTACTGTGGTGCCAATACAACAAAATGGGTAGTGTATTAAAAGTCAGGACGAAAAAATATGAAGAAAAAAACATGAAATACGGGAGAGCCGCAACAAGAGGGCAGTCGGAGGGAGAGACGGATCGTGCTACCTCCGGCACCTTTAAAAATGGGGGCGGAGAGATGTCTGCGCTAGTCGGGGCCGCGGTTGATGTGGGTGGACCATGGTTGGTTGGGAAGGTTAGCAACTGAGCGGAACGTCGGCAGCGACAGCGGTATTGGCGGGAAAATAGACAGCAGTGTTTGCTCCGGCACCCTCGAAAATGGGGGCGTACGGTGCTGAACGCTATAGTCGTGAATCGAGAGGGAGGGGACGACGCTGGTGGGGTGGAAATGGTATGGAGTCTGGACATCACGAGACAGCGGGATCGTGGGGGTTAACAGACAACGACATCGTCTTCAGAGGTCTCAGAAATAGGATGATCCCAAAGGCGCCGCCAGTCAGCATCCTCGTTGAGTAAGGAGGTGGTAATGTTGGTGGGACGGGGTGGCGACCATTGTCGGGCGGGATCGCGGCATTATGGACTCAAACCATTTGCGCCATCGTCTCCAGCGACCTTGAAAACGGATATTTCTTCAAGACGGGGTCGGTTGAGGCCGTCATCGAGTGGGGAGGAATTGATGTTGGTGGGGTGGGAGTAGGGGTACTTGAATTGGCCATTGTTGGGCAGCATGGCACCACCATAGGCTCAGACTGTTGGTGCTATCATCCCCAGGGTCCTCGAAAATGAGGATTCAGCCAAGACGGGGCTAGTCGAAGCAGTCATTGAGCATTGAACATGGGAGGGTCACCGTGAATTGTCGAGGGTAATATTTGGGAGCAGATCGTCGTGGGTGGTATCGATGGCAGAAATCGTGTAGTATCATTGGGAAAAAGTTTACCGCATTCAGCGAGGGACATTTTTAGAAGAGAAGGGACAGATAGTAGTGAACAGAGTTGTGTCGCAAGCAGAGAAAATGCCTTTGATCGCTGTCCGGATGTTCGGTCCGACATTTCCGAGTCCTATTCCTCCGCGACCACGACGCTCCTACACTTGTTCCTGGCCTCTATATTCCACGCAAACTATTCGGTATGGCTTATTAGGCATTTAAACTATGTCATGATTTTTTACACATCAAATGGTGCATGTCTACGTTCAATATTAGCAGATTACCGTCTTTTCGTCTGACCTAAACTCGTCTTCAGGTTACTATTGCTTAAAAGTTGTGTCAGTAGTGTCCAAAAAATCCCCAATATATCCTACCAGACTATAATATAGCATGCTATATATTTCCGGATGATCCGAGGCCTCTGTCAGTCTTTCAATGAGTACCGGTCAGATAAATTTCAGCATCCACAGAGATCATTCAATAGTGCAGTAAGCCATACTTCGACAACATACATTATTTGGAGGACTGCATATTGCTACTTCCAAAAATTGCTTCAGAAAAGACAGAATGATATATGCAATACAAAAAATGACTTTTTGCCAGCCTCTTGCACCTCTGCAGACCTCGTTCAAGAAACTATTGAATACCCTCGCTGTATATCTACTGCTCTTGATCCAAAACTTGGCATTCAAAGCTGCAATATTAATGCATGACATATCAGCAGTATCCTTTTAAAAGTATAAATGAAGGCCGATGATTTTTGCAGCCTCGAAGATACAACTTGAGAGCAATATTCAAGTCCAGTATATGTTTTCGTCACCGTGCAGCCTCCTGAAAAGCTTCGATCAGTGGCTGTGCCGTCAGGCACGGAACCGTCGACCGACACCACCGTACCAGTGTCTCCAAGCTCCTGCTCTCTGGAACACCGAGACAGTGACATTCATTTATTCTCTAAGTTCTAACCCTGCTGTCCTTCCGGTTACCCATACTCCAGTCTACAGGCCCCTGGGCCAAGAAGGTGCTGCATTTCTGAAACGACAACTTGAACCCCGACTGCAGCCATATCTACGATATCACTGTCTGATTCTTTATCTGACCTCTCCATCATCACAAATAACGACCTGCTACTATATTCCAGTGTTCCGATGGATCGGCCCGTGGTTCCTAAACCTATCAGAACAACTATCTTATCTCTTCAGTTCAGCGTATAATCAGTATTGATAGGCAGGTGGGAACAAGCACCGGGAAAGAAAAATAGTTCCCGTAGACGGCACAATCTATTTCAGAAGCAGCCCACACCCGCCTGTTCATCGCCGACCATGGCCGCTTTGCGAGCCCTGGGACATGAGAGGGCTTTATTAATAAAAGCAACACCTCTCGCTTCAAGGGTTTTATTAATGATTTGGGCCTTATGGCCTGAGTGATGAGCAAACTTTATGCTTCTACTACAGAAATGAAGGTCCATACCAGGTTTATACTAAAACAGCTTATTAGACAAGAATACAGCTATAATCACGGTGAAAAGCTCACTTCAAAACCATATATAGCAAAGCATCCAGCACCCAGTTGGTAGCAATCCTGAGCGGATTGTGAGACGACCGATGTCGTCTCTTGTGTTATCCCGCCACGATACGTGTTGATACGTGATACTGTGGTATCTGTGATGACAAGATTGTCGGAATTGTTGTTCCAGATATACGAGGGGTCAAAAGGCTACGGGGAATGTATCGGGTAAGATGAAAAAATGGAAAACATGCGTTGATGACTGACTGCCCATTGACCCGATTGGGATACTTCTCCTATGGAACCACTGACCTGGGCTTCGAATATGTCAATCTCTGGAGCCGAACGTCCTACGTAAGTGCCGTCAGCGTGCTTAGGACCTGGATGGCTTTCCCCGTCACACGTGCACCGAGATAGTCTCTGTCCAGGTAGATACGATAGCTCATAGTTGTATTCAGCGGGACCAGTGGTTAGAGCGCTTTCTGGTCGTCCGTTGAGCGTTTGATTTGGGGCGGTCCCAACGTCACAAGCGTCGTATGAGTAGGGCCACTGAATAAACGCCGTCAGTAGGGTGTTTCGAACCGTTGTTAGGTACATACAAGACCCTCGAGTGATGCACCATATCCTGCTCGTCCTAGGTTTCCCATCATCCACACGGCAGGCCATAGACCGACGACGTTATTGATTCCTGGGAGTTGAACAGAGCTGACTACGTAACCGCCTGTGAAGCAGAACTTGTTCCTATAATTTGACGCTAGATATTAGATAAGATCGACGCGGACCTTTCAAGCGTACCATGTCTGTACAAATCCTGTACGTCCTAGTTGTCAGTCGAACGAGACACACATTAATTATGACGGGATTCACCTCCTTGGTAGTCCTTGTTGTGGGTTGATTTCTTCGATAGGGTGATGACTAAGGAACCATTTTTCGTGGTCACCGCCGCAGGATCGTGCCATTCGAGATCATTTGTTTGCTTTATGAAAATGAGGACGTTGATTAATGAGGCGGCGAGAGTCTCACCCAGTAATGAAAGTCGACTGCCTCCCAGTATGGGTCGTCACCTGGATAGAAGCTCCGCCCGTCTTGTTCGAACTCATCAGAGAACACGAGCTGGAACTCTCTGCCGTCTCTCCATGACTTGATGGTGTATGCATCCTTTGGCGTGTCAAGGTCAATGAGGCCAAAGTTTCCTGGGATTTCTGGGACCTGAGCGGGGCAACTTGTAAGTGCGTGAGTACACGTGGCAGGAGGTAGGCTCGCCTTGCCAGAAGCATCGGCACCCAACGGGGTACCAGTCGATTTATTGCGGTCGTTCATGTACCTGAGAATCGGGTAAACGATGCTGGAAACAGAACATTCAGAAAATCTAGGGAAACAGCGGTATTGAAGACCGACAATAATGTCAGCAAACCGAGGACGAGAATCCCTAAGCAGCCCACGTTGGCAAGACCCCGCTTGGAGATGCATGCACTGCTATTAGACTCTACAACTCTCCCGTCTCGTACGGTAGGGTTGTGAAGGGCATCGTCAGGTTCGGGGACATGAGGCGACACATTTATGCCCCAAGTCTGCGGGTCTGCAGAAAGTGAAAACTACGTAACAATAAATCAGAAGTATGGCGTAGAGTTGCTATTGTTACTTTGCTAGATAACGGCTTTAATTCAGTGGGCTCTCCGTCAAAGTTGGACGCGAAAGCCCTTCCCTATGGGGGGTGGTCAATATTCGTCAGTGCATAAATCGAAAAAAATACGTACTGCTCGATGTCTCTGAGATGGACCGGCCAGGAGGCTGCGAGTGGATGGATTACCTGTGCGCGAAAATAACATCGTCAAGAACTGTTCACCAAAGTAGTAGGAGGGTAGAACGTAGCGGAATTTAAACCGAGCATCAAAAACTTCGAAAGATCCAAGAAAATTCTCAGTTTTCTGATCGGTGTTTATGGATTGTCGCAACGCTGTCTCCTCATGTACGTGAATAAGTGTCGAAAACATGCAATATATTGGAGTCCGATAGGCCAGGGGAGCCCGTAGTAACCACTAGCACAGCTGTGGCTCTGAGTCCTCGCGCTTGGCAAAGTGGCGAAGACCAAGATCACGGTAAGATCTCTGCCGAAATCATAATTTGAATGACACGCTTATGATTTAAAGAACGGAACAACGTTGAGTGTCGACGCAGAGAGACTGAAATGGACCAATGGATTGGTAGATCACAAATCTCGATCAGGGAACCGGCTCCCGGAACGGCACTGCACTGGCAACATGGACGTTCTTAATGGTGAATCCTGGCGGCATTTATCCTCTATACAGTCGATAAATTGACACATACGGTACAGTATACAAGTATGATGCGTATCTCCTTAACCTTTTACTCTACAATGATGGGATCATCGTATTTTGTCGTGTTTACATCGCTCGATCACTAACTTATGCTATGGCATTTTCTGCCGCTTTCCCAAGGAGCTTTTAGAATAAAGCGTCAGTAACTAGGTATAAGGATGTACGTACGCATGACACGTCTTCTGAATTTTTTTTCCAGACTTCCTTCCCGATATGGCTGTGTGACTCAACGTCCTCGTTTTGGCACCATCTCAAAATATTTCTCAGTTATTTGTTCCTTATATGCGGTAGAAATCCCCATGGTACCTACATGAAATAATACCTCCACTTACTCTCGAAAATTCATGACCAGGTTGAAATTGACGCCTTGGATTCGTACGCTTTGATCACGGTGCATTCGTACCGGTGGTCAACTCCATTTCAGCACTGATCCCTTATTGATAGTTTCAAGGGTATTGTAATATTATATCGGGTCTTTTGCTATGTTAATCGAAGCCTTATCGCCTCAGTCATCATGTGCTGAACCTCTGGGTCCGTTATATATCAATGATATATCATTTGCTTAGTAGTACTTCTATTGGGAAAAAGTCTAGCCTTCAAATGTCGACGCGAGACCAATAGGAAGGCCCAGGAAACTCTTGAGCAGTCCTTCTGATCTATCCATCTGCGGAGTTTTCCTGCGGCATATGGGGTAATATTGTAACTAGAGATTGACAAGACAAGAGTTACCGCGACGAAAGTTGACAAGACCTTGGAGCCAGATTCCTATGTTATAATTATTTTTATGGCTAAAATTTATCGCCGTGTTAATGAAGAAACGCGCGGACCTATTCTTTACAGCTTAGCGAGCTTCGTCGGGTTCAAATACTCCTGTCAGATGTTGCATCGTAGCATTGCTGTCATTTCATGGAGAATAAACGGATGGTACCATCCTAGTGGTATCTAGCATATTTGACCATGTCTTATATCCTTCTCTATATTCCATAGCGCTCTCGTTTCATTGTGCTCTAACCTAACCTGACTATATCCGTATGTGACACTTCTTCCTTACATCGGTCTCTGCAATCTTGCCAGGGTTAAATTACAGCACAGACAAAGTAAGCCGTATGAACCTTAGTCGCTGGCTCGTGCTGGAAGTGAGCATGCCTGCCGCCCCAATTTGACACGATGCCTGACGTTGGATATATACCCTCGGCCCTTGGATCACTCCGTCACTGTTCGGCATATCGTTTATCCTCTCCTCCTGGCCGAGATACGCACTACAACAATGTCTGACATGTCGTCCAAGGATACCCCAATATTGTCTACCAGCACACGTTTAGCCAGTATCAAGACCCTACACTGGGCTAACCCACGAGCCACAGAAGCAGATTTTCAGCAGTGCCAACGGGATCTATTTATTCCTACTTTCCTTTGGCCTTCGACATTATTCGACCAGCTGCTATCCCGCCTCCTCATTCTGAGCCATGTTTGTAACCCAATCGGCCGCTGGGCCCTCCAGGCCCTTTGCCGGCAAACCCAACATTTCTGGCCAGATCCCCAAGGCCGTTGGACCGGCAGATAAATACAGCCGCAAGGTTATCGTCGGCCTAGGCGGTACGTCTTCCTTGCGTTGCGCAAGATTTGAGCATTTTCACTAGGCTTTTAGGTGTACCTGAAAGCCGCTGAAAGGGTCTCCAAGCTCTCATATATTGCTTTGACATGGTTGGATATCCGTACCCTAGATACAACAATTTGGGACAAAGAAAGGGCACTTTGTGAGTTCTTTGCTAAAATCGTGTATCATTGTCCGTTACGGAGTAGCATATGAAGCAGTCAAACATCGGCCGATCCACCGCTATCATCAAGATTGTGCTGCAACGCTTGCGGATATAATTGACGTTATTCCTGTCGCTACGCCATTGGGGTTGTGGGTTGCGTATACTCTCTCCGCTCTGATTCCTGTTGTTCATGTCAGATTATACCGGACGGATTTCAAAATGATGAACTACTTGCGGCCACCAAACAGGTATGTCTATTATTCTTGACATACGTTATATTGTATTTGATTTGAGTCTCGTCGTGTTGGTCTACAGCACCCCGGTTTCAGGGAACATTGTTGTTCTCAAGCCCTACACATATGGAGATAGTGGAAGAATGGACATCGCATCAACTGGTGGTGCGAAGGACTTGGGATTCTACTTAAGCAAGCAGACGACGATTCAGGATCAGTGTTCAAGATGCACTGTACCGAGTATCCGCGTTTCGGAGACAGTAAGAGGTGCGCGCCTCGTTGCTAACATTGGAATTATTGACAGCGGCGTTGAGGAGACCAGCGGCGACGTGATCAGGATTCTTGTGAGGGTCTACGTGAAGAGTGTTGGCACGACTCGTAGTACATGATGAAGGATGGCCAAAAAGGGCAAACCAGATGGTAAGTGACGCAACTTGAAGAGTAGATAAGACGCGGACGAACATGCTTTCTATCCTTATATATAACCCCGGGCGAAGGCCACAATCCCTTCCTTGATGAAGTCAATAGGTAGTATGATAGTCAGTTTTGTTGTCGTTCAGATAGACTTCATATATCGTGAACTTGCTCCCATATATGGAAGACAGGTCTATCGTTCAGCCTCGCGTTCGGCTATGTTTTCAATCTTGCCATAATTGGTAGGTGTCGGAAAGCTCATCGGGTGCTATCGGGCCGGGGGGAAAAAACAGACCAGCTTTCAAATTTTCACGTATGACACTAGAAACAAACAGACACCAAAGATAATGCAAGGAAGTAGGGATATCCTAGCCCGAAGGCGCGGCGTCCATGATACAAGGTTTACCATCCTAAGTTGGAGGAAAAGTGCAGATTTATCTGCGACGCGGCGTCCGGCATTCTATAGTGAAAGGTTCGAGCTTGCGAAGGATAGGGATTCTTTCTGGATGTACCTGTAGATTTACAACAAGACCGTATCCTCTTGTTCTTTGTTGAGAGGGATGGAGAGAGGATTCTCCTGTTAATAACAATACCAAGTATATTATTGATGTGCCTGAAGACTTCGAAATCAGCTGAGGACATGGCTCCGACTACCATAAGACCTTTTGTGCTCTCAACATTAGCGTTTTAGTCATACAATTTAGGCAGTACGACGACGTGAATGACTTGGTTGAGTCGTTCAGATAAGCGAAAGGGATATTTGGGATCCGTAGTCATCATTGTGAACTGGCGCGAAACCAAAGTAGATCTCTGGGCGGTAGGTGAAACGTGCTTTTGCGGTGCCGCCTTGTCGCTCAGGGTGTAGGCCAAGATGTCGCCAAGCCGCGGGACGATTGTAGGGGTTTGGAACGATTTGACGCACCGGCTGTTGGTACGAAGTGCGTGTAACGGGGTGTCATCAGATCCGGGAGAGCAGAGCTTGTCGACGTCGTAGAGGAGGACCTCTCCTTGTGCTATACCAACGAGAAATTGAGTTTCATTGCAGGCAAAAGTAAGAGTAATAGGCTGCGCTGAGAGGGCTATGGTCTTCTGGGCCTTGAAAACCGGCTGGGCATCATCGGATTCAAGAGGTTTTTGCAGTTCGTTCAGAGATAGAATGATACTTGTGAAATGAGTTTCATTGCTCGATTATCGCGTCGACACGCACCCGTATTTGTGTCGGCAGCAAAACAGCCCATGGTGTTCGCAATTGCAAGAAGACGATACGAAAACGGTGATCCGACATTGAGGGTTTCTACACACAAAACGACGCAATCCAGCTTTATAAGCTAACGGAATGTCGGGAACTGGAAGCAGAAAAGATCAGATCCATTGTATTTGACATATTTGGTGGTCAATCGACGACGGGCAAAGGAAGAAAAGCGAGTCAAGGACGGGACTGCGAGTAATGACCAGAAGTGGCAAGTCACCGGCACGCCTCGGGAATTGCCGGCCGACAGACAGCAACGCGTTCTTTCGCTCCATTCGCCTGTCAAAGGGGCTGCTCTGATACCTCCACAATCAGCCTATCTGAGAGTTCCCCCGCGGAAATGAACTCAATCTCATGTGTGTCATCTCCGTAGGACGACCACTGGGCCGACGAGACTTGGACGAGACAGCCTGAGACTACTGGGTATTACGAGTCACGACACCCCTTCCTAGTTACATAAGAGTCGATATCTTGCTCTTTCACCATGACTACATTGCCTTCAGAGTGTAGAACTAATTATCTGTGAAGCATGGCACTCTGTACGCCGTCCTCAATCTTCATCCTTCATGACCACTTGCCCTACATGTACTATCTATGTGACATAGCTAGGCGCCAAAAACCCATTATTCACTACGACTTTGTTCCCCAGCGTACTGGTACCATTGCCTGCTTCATCTACCTCGGAAAAGAAATAGAAACATGATGAGAGTGTACGACTATCTCGCCAAACTTCACAACGACATCGGTTTAAACAGTCTCTTTCCGCAAGTCCCATACATCTCTTTCGAGCTCGGTTGGATCATCCTTGCAGGAAATCCGCTTTCACAACTTTGTGGTTCTCCCATCTGCGTCCGAGTCTACTTCCACCGGTATCTGTTTATTATAACCGAAGGTGCACTCCACCAGGGGGAGACGCGAGTGGACGTAAGTATTTCCATGACAGACAGGAGATGAAAGTTGGCAGTCTCGACGAGTGTTAGAGGGATTATGTTTACGCTTATTTTCTCATAGAGAAGGGAAGCGGGTCGTCTGCTCTGACAGCGATTTCGACTGACTGAATGGACGTGAATCGGGAACCTAGCTTCGCCGAGCTCGACTCTGAGTCAAATTCTATCATTATCCGCTTCTATTAGACTGATGACCGTCACCTTTTCTTGCTTGCAACGTCAAGGGTCCCTACTATCCGCTTCAACGACGACCCTCTGGGCACGGTCGAAGAGTCTTCTGACATTGCTGGACGTGATAAAGAGAGCAAGGTTCGCTGTTAGCCATCTGATAACAGTTTTTTGTATCCATCAAGAAACGTCAACTGATATAATGCATTTTAAAAAACCATCCAACAAAGTACTTTATCATCCCTGAAAGATTCAGTGCGTTATCACATCGTCTCCCATAAGTGTAGACGCGTTCGTGCGAGTGGAATCTACACCAATGGTAATGTACCCAATAATACCGTTCGCATAATCCTCCCCATCCATAGGAATGACAGCCAACTCGGGGAACCATCCATTGACGGCCTCGGCTGCATAGATGGCGTCCTCCGCGTTGGTGGTCCTCTCGATCTCGGTATGCGACACGTACGGTTCAGTCGACATCAGATACTCCGACAGGTCATCCGACAAGAAGATCTGACCCGTGTTGGCAGTGGTATCGGTCTTGACGGTCCCGTTGGACTGGAGCACCCAATCTTGGTGGACCTGCATAACATAGTCAGCCATAAATTTCGTATTGAAAAGAAATCACGCCGATTTACCTGAACGTGAATATGCACGGTCCTCTGGACGTAGAATCCTGGAACGATCGTCTTCATCTCCATCACGCCGTTGGCATCCGTGGGCCACATCCCTCGGAGGAAGGTGGTGTCGTCAGTGTGAAGATCAAAGTTATCATCAACGATGGTATAATTCAACTGCTCGAGCAGCTCTTCGAAAGGCGTATTGGGGGAGAGCTTGGTAAACGAGGAATATGAACCCGTGGCATTGCAATGCCAGAGGTCGACAAGCACGTTTTGCATAGGCTCGCAGGTGTTGATGTCGATCACTCCGATGTCCTAGGTCGAAATTCTCAGCAAATATGTCCCGGATATCGATTGAAGCTGATCATACCATGACCAAAGGAATACCCGACTGGCCCTCGGTCATATCCTGACGCAAAGTCTGGGATACTTCCCAGATGTACGGACCCGTGGTGGCCTCTGGGGTAAGGATACACGTCTCGTTCTGAATTGTGGGGTAGTAAGGAGACTCGGTCGTGATGATGACCGACGAGTTTCGCTTGGTCAGGCCCTGTGCGCGTTTCTCTACGCGTCGCTTCTGCATCTCGCCGACATGGCGCGCGCACTTGCTCGAAGCGAAGTCGCGACGGGACAACTCCTCCTGTGAACGCTTGTTGGGCGCATGGGGGCCGGGATGTGCAGCAGCAAGCAAGGCGGAGACGAGAAGGGAAGTGAGAGTAGTAGCCTTCATGTTCGCAATCAGTGGGGAAATGCGATGAAAATACTATGTGGTGCGTCTGTACGTTATATATGCCAGAGGTGGATTCATATTTCTTTTTTCTTTTTACGTTGAAGGATAAAAAGAGAAGTCCGTCCTTTCGCTCGACGCGAGTACGCGGACATTTCTCATCAGAGGCAATTGGGGGGTGTGCCGTATGGAGACCCAGGGTTGTTATCCATATACAAAACATCTGCGGCCAATAGAAACCGAATTAGTTACCAATATCAGTCCGCAGACAAAAAATGGCATCACCAGCAATCTGCAGACCAATCGGAAAAACGAGATCCAGAAGTGCGAGAGGGCGGGGGCGCAACGACACTCAGCCGAGTGATACCCCGGTATTTGCCAAGACATTTTGATGATTGACATGCAAATTCACATACAATTTTTGGCCACTGGAATCGTCTTGATTCAAATAGAGCGCCTCATGACTGGTAGAACGACGGTAAAACGCGTCGATATCGGCCTGCTGCTTGGAACCTTGAATCCTACATAAGGCGTAAGAGTACACACTTTCGTCTGCGCGACATCCTTGGTAAGGGAATGTTCTTCGACAGTCAGCTTCCACGAACCTCCCCTGTCTTCTACCCCATGGGCGACAAGATATTCACGGTTCCCTTGGCGTTTATTGCGGAAGTATCTTGTATGCAGCTAACGTGGATTTAATCATAAACGTTAAGGAGGTTAGTAGACGAACCATTCTAACGAAGTCTTGCAAGTCCGGTCGGGAATAATGGTAGCAAAAATGGGTTTGGAGTCTTGCGTGAACTCTAGACATAGTTGTTGAGTCGTGCTGCTTCAATGACATATCGGGCCGGCCTGACTATAATTTTTATTTGCAGATTCCATTTCACATTCTATTTTCGAGTGTCATCCTCTGCGATCGTGTCAAAGAAGATGGAGGACCTTTAGCTTGGAGACGAGGAGAAAAATCTGCTAGTACTTACATCGTGACTGCAAAGAATTCAATTCTTCTTTGCTCCGGCCAATCCTTGAGTTCTTGAGCGCATGGTGACAATTCCGAACGAACACGGCAACTTCAGTCTGAAGAAATTAGGCTCGCACGGTGAACCGCACCATAACACCAGTCACTTTGAAGAGCGCTGCGATAGCACGCTGAATCGAGCGACTAGTATCAAATCTGCGCAAGTTGCCGACTCACGGGAGAAGGAACAAAGTCTAATACCATCCATCATAGTAACTGACTAAAACGGAAAGGAGTGGGGCAATTACCTTCACAATGAGAAGCCTTGGATTAGTCGCAGGTATCTGCTGGTTTTTACTCAGCCAATGTAGACCTCTGTTACTCACAGTTGGCTCAGTATGGTGGAGGTTGAGGACTAACCGAGGGAAAAATACCGGTGCGGATGATCGGGTAATGATTAGAGTTTACATCGACGAATAGGCCAGAGGCTGCTTGTGATTTCTTACTATAAAAATTAAGAGGATTAGTCCGTCCTTTCGCTCGCGAAATCGTCGAGGCCAGACCAACGACATTCATCATCGGAGAAAGGTGAAGTGTACCGCGTGGAACCTATAGTTGAAAACGTCGGTAGCCAATGAGAACCGGGTCATTTGGTTGCCAATAAATGGCCCCGAGAAATAAAAATGATATCAGCGGCTTAAAGGGCAATATTTGCAGAAGATTCAGGAAAAAGGAGGCAACAAGTGCGGGAGGGCGGGGGTGCAGTGAGCCTCAAATGAGTATCTTCCACATGCGACTGAAACCTTGCCAAGGCGTTTGGGGGATGTAAAAATATTCGCCTATTGTTGTCTGGATACTGTCAATAGGTCAAATAGACCATGTCGTGTAATATGATGATGAGAACCTGAGCGCTTCACGACGGTGGAAACGGAAGACGAACAAATTTACGGTAATATCGCTCTGTTGCTTGTCTGGTCAGGACTTTCAATCCTTCTTAAGAACTCACATCTTTGCCCGAATGACGTCCCCGGCCCAGATTATTTAAAGACTACCCTTGAAGGGTCAATCACTACGTGGGAAATTTTGAATGCATGATTTGCACAGATCAGAATTATTTTGTAATCGTACCTTAGCAGCATCTCTCAAGTTATCCAACCATGACGCATGTTGAACCATATGAAAAATTCAACTTCAAGGGTATCGTTCAACTGCAATCGTTGAAGTTCGACTGTACCCGTGACTCGGACAAAAAATCACTTAGCGGTCCGGACTTTTCCGCACGTTCCGTCGGCACAGTCCTCCCAATTTGGACTTCTACAGCACTTGTTGGACAGCAACGAGCACGTCGATATCTGCAGACAGCAAGGACACAAGGACAGCTCATGCCGCGAGCACATCATGCCGCTCATTATCCATGCCGCTAGCCAGTGCGATATCTGTTTCTCGACCTATGCTTGGGACGAGCCGGATCAGGCGCCTCATGTTATTCCTTGTGGCCACACTTTTTGCAAAGAGTACGAATTTCTTCTTGCGCCGACGTTCTACTCACCTCTTTTGTAGATGCTTGACAAATATCACCAGTGTCGATGACAGACCACCAACGTGTCCCTTGTGCAGGAAAGGCTTCAAGCGGGATCCCGTGAAGATTCGGAGGCTGCATGCGAATGGTCCCCCTGCAGATGAGGTGAAATACACCGATCTACTAGAGAGATTGGTCCTCGCCTGGAAACTGACCGAACCAGACCCGGAATTGGGCGCAGAGACTCAACAATTTCTTGAGGGACAAGACGAAAACAAGGTATAGGTCCGCTCTACATCCATGTTAAGTATCTGACCATCTGTAGTACCAACCTCTTCGTAGTGCTCTTGAGGGGACAGACACTCTCCGAAAGTTGCGGATCAAGTACGAAAAAACGAAGGTGCTGATGCGGACCGCCACACAGAAAGTCAAGGAAGAGGAGCGGAACAAGGAATTTGAGGCTCTTTTAGTCAGTGAAAATGAGCAATTGCTATCGTACGTATCTATCTTCTTTTCCTGACTCATTCTGACCTCTTGACAGCCAGGTAATTTGGCTTAAGCTGCGACCGTCATACAATTAGTAACGCTGTGTTTCCAGATGCGCAGATATCGAGACGAGGTAGACCACCTGCGCCAACAACTTGCCATGGTCAATTCGTTCTTCGATGATGGCCCCAGCAAAGGCAAGGGAAAAGGAAAACAGAGACCGAACCCTCTTCCGACGCCACCTCAAGATATCTTCCAATTGCCCGAGTACCAAATGTTGAACACTCAGCCGTCTTTACCCGCGAATGCGGGCACTAGCCGTACTCAGCTTCACCCGCCAATATCGTCAAAACTCTCGCAGGCGATCCAGCAAGCGCAAAGTCAATATGATCCTGCTCTCGGAAGGCAGAACGTCATTGTTGGTGGTGCTCAACCAGAATCCCGTATCACTATTCCCTCGGAATCAGAGTCTCAGGATGGGCCTTCTTTCCAGGGGGCGGGAAGGCTGACCGGATATCTACGAGGAGACGATGGGAGTTTCCAGCGTGGCTATTTCACAGAGCAGTCTCTTTCTCAACCGGGTCCCTCAAAGCATTCGAATGCTTTACAGACTACAGCATCGACGGCATCAGTCCCATCTACAAGCTCCGAGTCGTCGTCCAAGTCGCGGCCGTATCAACGCAGCAATACATTTCCTCGTGTCAGCTTTGACACTTCTGCTGACACTTCTCAACCCAGCGCCGAGCATCCTATCTCGAGGCCTCATCCTCACTTGTCTGTTACGGATTCTCGAGCCGGGGGTCGTGCAACCGTCTCCCAGCAAGTCTCTGGATCTACAGAATCTCGCACTAGAGCCGAGTCGAGGTCACCTGAGGCTGCCCAGCAACCCCGATCGTCCCAGGACGGGTCGCAGCAGCGTAACGCTAGAGCAGGCGGAACAACAGCACGAAGGCGAAGTTTTCACACGGGATTACGAATGCTTCTCCAAGAGCATCCCGCGCCCCCTGCCACGGACGCCATCTCTATCGTGTCGTGGGGAACTTCGGTCATCTCAGACGGCAGCTCGTTGCGCAGCATGAATCTTTTGTCCTCTTTTGTTGCAGGTTCCCCCGGTGCACCCGAGTCATACGTCGTGCCTGTAGGAGACCCGAGCGCGTTCCTGCCTCTTCGAAATCCGGCGCGCGAGGAAGAAAGCGGTGTTTTGTCGCCTTTGGACGTTGAATGGATTCCTCAGACAAGGCCTGCTCCGCGTGGACGCCATCGACGGCTTTCCTCTGTCCCGAGTCTTCCTCCGGTGTCGCGAGCGACGGTAAGGCCCACGTCAGCAGAGGGTCTCGGCCGGAGGGGTTTGGTCAACGAGACGGAGGAGGAAGGCGATAACGCATTGGGCCTGGTGGATTTGAGGAGGCGTGAGGACTCGCCTTTCATTGCTCAGCCTACGCCGATGGTGCCTGCAGCGCATTTCCTGAGGTCGTTCAGTCATCATGGGGCATAACATACATTCTTTTCCTCGCGTCCAGGACACTCTCTGCAAGTCATTACTTATTTACCGTCGCTCTCGTGCAAATACTATCATCCGGAACATTCAGTCAGTCGGACATCACATCACTTTGCATCTATAATCATTTCCTCGTTGAAGGGAAATACTAATACCCGCTCTATCGTATATATAAGTAGTGAAAACATACCGCTTCGCGTCTAGACCAATGCATGTGTCCAGATGACTCTTCCATAGTAGTGTTCGAGGTCACTCATTCCTTCACGACACTTTATCGATTTCCAGGCAATTACCGAGTGGAGTTCAAAGCTAAACTGTGACCTCCGGGAGTGCAAGATTGGTGGCGTTAGGCTTTAGACATTTAATGTGCGTGGTAAAATGAAAAGCGTAGCCAATCGATGCCACTTCGAAGTCGGAATATGGGAAAGAGAGTCTAGCCCAGATTAAGGTATCAATTTAGCCGTGGTGCCTATGTGCGGATCAGAAAGTTAGGCGTCCAGGTGAAGACCACGAACCAGTTCATACCTTACTTCCTTCTTCTCATTCATACTTAAGGAACACATTCCTGCGTGGCTCATGATGGATAAGACCGTGCAGTTATCTCCACGGATCTTTCATTTCTCTAGTGAACAGCTTGACACGAGCATTTGCTTTGTCTTCTTACTAGAAGAGATATTATGGGAAATTAGATGTACCACTACATCCTCCGGGACCTAGATAATAAAGAGTCCACGATACATAATCACTCTACAAGCATTAACGAGGAGAACCCATAGCAGCCGTCGTCAGTTTCGAGATATCGATAAACGCATCAAACAACGCTGGAACAATAAAAGGGACCCTACACTCCCGCCGAATATCCGTTAGCAGCGTCTCACACTCAATCCGTTGCTTCCTCTCTGTCTCGATTTCCAGCTCGAGATCCCTCATTTCGTCCTTGAACACTATTGGGCAGCACGCGTAAGCGAATGAAGTGAGAAACGAATGAAGGGGCATACGAAAATCAGGCTCAGGGACGCTTTGTGCTCCCATGTCTTTAAGCTTCTCCCGGATCCTCGTCTGTCGTGCAACAAGATATCTTAGCTCTTCGTTGAGCGACCCAAGCTCATGCAATAAGGAGCACTCGTCGTCATCCAACGGGCTTTTACTACGAGCCCTCTTGGTGGACGGTAGCGGGGATACAGAGCGAGAGGTTCGCTTACCGATCACGACCTGAAGAATGCACAGGTTGGTAAATGTCATGCACGAATGATATCAGCATACGGATGTGTCTTCTTCTTTCACGCGTAATACAGGACTCTGGGGTCGAGAGCATGGTTCTAGTTGGTGCGGATATGGATTGACGGTCTCAAAAGACGTCGGTACAGACTCTGTACATTGAAGATATGACCGTGGCGTGTCCGTCCATGGAGTTGAATTGGATACATATAGTTGAGATGATGAGCCGAATCGCGATTCGCCTAAATGTCTCTCTGGGATAGGTCCTGAATGGGGAATGAAGTCTTGAGAGTTAAGAACTGAGTCAGGAACATGGTGCGAATGCAGGTATGTTATTTTCGGTGGAGGCGGAGGATCGAGTTTCTTGTTTGGTCTGGACAAAATCAGCCAGGAGTACCCGGAACATAGTGAGGTACTCACTCTTGCTTCAAGGTCATCTTCGAGCTAACACAAGAGCGATGAGACGAGCAGAGAGAAGATATAGATATCACAAGTACTAACATTGTTCGCTCGGACAACTCTTCCTGCGACATTTTTGTTATTCTTTTCACTAGTTGCACATGCAAGGGCTATACACAGACGCGGTAAGACACAAACCGAGTGGTGGAGGAATACAAGGAAGATGGCGCACACTGCGTATCCCAGTCTCCCAACAGAATCTGACCACTCCCCTAGAAAGTATCTTTATCGTATATGCCTTGGGGTGGGGGATGCCCAGAGACGTCAAGTCTTCCCGAAGAATGGCGATAGCCGCCGTCAAATCTTCTGGTGTGAACATGGCAGCCTTTGGTGGCAGATACGTTACGCGAACTGTAAGAAGGACAGAGGGGGGCATGTGGCTAGGTTCGCGCCAGGTCGCTGTGGTCAAAGAGTACCCAACTTTGAAAGTAAAATATTCCGAGGACCAGTGCGGGGGGGGGATGATAGAGTGCAACTACGGACACAAGACACTCAATAAGTCGATAATGCGAACAACGGAGGTGGAAGTAGCAAAATGTGTTGCCGGCCCGTCATCGTCGATCCGGATTCCGATAACGTGGCGTCGTCGGAATCCGCACCGACCAGTCCGCGATCGAGGCGCAGGATTAATTACACAACGTAGATTATCTCGTCATAAATCCTCGTTTACTGACGTAGTAGTAGTTACTAGTCACACCTCTGAAATCAATTCTGAGTGGCCGTACCTTACGGGGGCTAAGCCGAATCAGTTTGGCCCAGAGTGTTCGTAGCACTTATTTGTGTAGTACGGACTCTGGTCAGTTTCCTTCTCAGGGACATAGACCAGAATAAATATCTTCCTCCTCCTCCTCTTTTGGTGAAACTCACGTCAAAACTGGAGATTTTTGGCGGATTGTCGAAGTCAAGTGCTATAAGAATTGAATGTAGAATCACTCTATAATCTGCCTACTAGAAAGACGGAATTACGAGTACTTGGCAGAGCGTAGCTACTACGATCGAGGCGCTAACCAGAAGTATGGCAACTTGACAGTGATGCGCTGCTGCGGCTTGGCGGTCGTGATCAACGGCCCAGTGCGGTCCGATAAGGGATGGGCACCTTGATCAGAATGGTCGACATCACAAAAGCGAATAAAAACTGAGGAATATCTCTTTACGAGGACTATCACGATGCATCTAAATAGGCGTTACATATCATCTCTTCTCGGTTATTACTGTAGTTCAACAAGAGATACGAATTCCCATTCAATCTGGAGACGAGAATTGAACAGAGAATCCCTCCGTATTCTGGCTACCAGCATTGCGAGTCGATATCCAGAGCGTCGCTTAGATCAAGACCCTAATTTGAAGTCTGGCGACTTAGCGATACGCTGCGGCTTGACGATCGTGACGAAGGCTTCAACGACGTTTTCAGTATACTTCAAGGCAAAAACTATGAAACCGGATGAACGTAATGGGAGGACAATGGAAGAACAAAGGATCGAGACTTTGGTAGTCAATTTGAGCCCATAAATGGAATGCCGATGTCAAGCCGAGGAGATTGTCTGTGAAAGTCAAACACACGAATTTGGTCCTCCCTGACACATCTCTCTCACGTACTACTAACAACCCATAAAAGGGAATACTGAGTAGCCTCCAGGACAATGTCAAAAGAGCCGCGAAAAATGAGGGCCCCCCCACTGCACCTTGCCCAGTTCCACCACCAGGACACGTCCTATACACCTACTGCACACTATCCTCCCCGTTGACCACGAAAAAACGCGTCCTTATGGCTCACTCTCTGTCTGCATACGGTCAGCATTACTTCTCGATCAATGTTACCGCCGATCTTTCTGACTAATCTTCACAGGCTTTGAAGCGAACTTCAATGACTTGTTGACCCAAGCTAGCGCTGACACTCCATCTACGGATGCATCCACACCCGCGTCTTCCTATACATCCTCCCCAGCCTCGTCTCCTTCCACTCAGTCGGATGAGCCTCGCATTCCTCGTCCGTCGAACGCCTACATTATATTCCGATCGGAATTTGTAGCTCTTAACAAGGAGTCTCTCTCGAAGACTCAGCAAAAGGCTAGCAAATTGGCTGGCGCGGCGTGGCGTCGGCTACCCAAGGAAATTCAAGATCATTACAAGGGGCTCGCGAAGGAAAGGAAGGAGGAACACGCGCGCGCATACCCTGGCTACAAGTACAATCCCCGTCGATCTAGACGCGGGAAGAAAGCATATGGACGCAAGAAAACCGGCGCGTCGGTCGCACAGATTAGTATGGATGAACAGAGTTTCTACCATCCTTCTCCGAACTCGATCGCGGCCGCGCCTGAGGTTCTTCAGCCTCTTGGCCCCATTTCTTCCTCCATCGACTTATCGCATCGACCTTCTATGACAACTGTAAACGAGATTTCTCCCGTTTTCGATGCGAATCAGGCTATGCACCTGATGCAGAGCTTGTACCACCCTCCACCTCCTGCTGCGAGTCCTTTTGACCCGCCCGGTTTCCCTCAGCTCAACGCCTTTTCTTCTGACACCACCGTGATGATGAATGAGAACGATGGCTTCCACCAGTTCCTCATGACGCCCGATCCTGATGTTTGTCATAAGTCTACCTCGCATATGTATTCTTACTCATGCCCACGTATAGCCTTCTTTCCTCGACTTATTTGGGGTATATCCGGGCAGCACCTGGCAATTTCCGTCAAGTGCGTTGGGCCTGCCAGATCCTACCACCTACGAAAGTATGGGATACCCTGTTGCTGCCAGCCCCGAGGATTATCCTGAGCTCTTCGATCTATGGCCAGAAGAGGTGGTTCACTTTCCTAACTAGTTGTTCTAAATCTATTCGATGCTTTATTTAACTAAACGATATGCGACCTTCATATGTACAGCTATTCTCTCATTATCATGTATTTTTACTCCCCCGGAAATGTGAAATGTACGGTTGTTACAACCTACGATACATAGGAAATCGTACTGGACGCATCGCAACGGCTAACCGAGTACTATGGTTTCCACAGTCCTCATGATGCCCGATCCTGATGTTTGTGATAAGTCTACCTCGCATATACATTCCCACTCACACCCACGTATAGCCTTCCTTCCTCGACTTATTTGGGGTATATCCGGGCAACGCCTGGGAGTTTGCGTCAAGTGCGTTGGGCGTGCCAGATCCTACCAACTACAAAAGTGTGGGATACCCTGTTCTTGCCAGCCCCGAGGATTATCCTGAGCTCTTCGATCTATGGCTATGGCAAGAAGAGGTGGTGCACCTTCGTACCCAATTGTACTAAATCTATTCGATAGTTTATTTAGCGAACCGATATGTAACCCTTGGGTGTATAACGACACTCTGATTAGCATGTATTTTTTACTCTCCCGGATATGTACTATTACGATGCCTCCAATACGTATAAAAATCACACTAATACTCACGGTCAAGCACGAATGCTTCTACTGAAGGCTTTAGTCTATGTACTTTGATATGTATGACTGAGTCGATGGGACGTACGCTCCATGGCTAAGCTATAGATCTTTCTCTCGTGCTCTATTATACTGTTATAACTTGGGAAGCTGATGAAGATGGTCTGGATTGGTGACCTACAACACGGCTCGTAAACGGGCGAAGATGCTGGTATATTTCTTCTGATACGGATAACTATACCGCGCCTCGTCTGTAATGATATTCTACTTATCAACTCTATGGGATAGAAAATTCTCGGGGAAATTTCTAAGTTTTTTTTGGTCTGGATAACTGTCCTTCATTGCTTAAGACATACTACCTAAGGAACAGAGATAGATATATGGAATAAGGGGAGCACTCGGCGGCGTTGTGATGTTCTCATCTATCCATCTTTATCTTCTCGTTCATGCGGCTCTAGGTCGGTTTCCCATAGCGGCATTCCCACTTCAACTCGCTGAGTCGGAGTTTCGGTCTTTGTGAAGTTCCAGATGCCTCTAGGGACCTTAACCGCTTCGATGCCCTCTGTTGTGCCAAAGAGGTCGCACATCGCTAGGTTCTGTGCCCCTTCGCGTACGATACAAGTCCGATGGTCGTCATGCCTTGGACACGACCGTATGATGCGCTCCCATTTTTATAGCTACTTATCATATTCACAGTCGGTTGTGACTAGGAAGCAAACACAATGTACGAGTTCCAAGTTACGCGTGTTCTAACTTTAGACACTCTCAAGTTTGTCAGGGTTCTTCCGAAGAAGGCGTTATAGAAGAGTCATCCACGTGGCACTGAGGAGAAATATCGGACTATCACCGGCTGTTCCTTCAATCCCACCACCGAGATGCTCAGTGCAATACAATCCTTTCCTTCCTACTACGTTCGCGTAGAACGAAGGCTTGGAGCTATTTATACAGGATGTAGCTTGTCTCTGAATTCTCCATCGGCTATAGTTCCACCAATATGCGCGCAGAACTCTCCTTTCTACTCGTAGTTCTTGTCATCGGCAAGGATTTTAGTGAAGCCTTCGCGACATTGACTACAGGCGCGTCTACTGGGATTCCTAGTACTACTGCTGCCTTGACCTCAAATTCCGCTGTCTCTACGGTGGTTACCACCCCGACCAGTTTCCCTCCAGTTGGCTCTATTCCCCGAGACTACTCGGCCCAAGGTCTCGAGAGACTATGGGATATGGTAAGTACTACACCGTTCTAGTCGGTCGAAAATTGTAATATAACCGTGCTATTTCTAGGTGGGACCAGTGGAGCCCCCACCATTCACTACTACCCGAGTTCCCACCGCATCCGTTACGTTACCTCCCTCTCCTCCACCTTTATATCCATCATTTTACGCCCCGGCTCCAAAAGATATCCTCCCTGGGTTGAAGTTCCCGAACGGCTTCTTATTCGGTGTCGATACCGCCGCGTACCAAGTCGAAGGCGCGACCAAGAATGATGGCAAGGGCCCAACAACATGGGATTGGGCGTCGAGGCAGCCGAACGCCATCGCTGATAATACCACAGGTAGTATTTCGACCTGCGTTTGAGTAGTCGGTCAATGTTAACTCGCTTTTGATAGGCGACGTTGTCGACCTTCAGTATTTCTTGTACAAAGAAGATATTATGCGATCTGCAGCACTCGGAGTCAAAGCACATTCATTTTCGTGAGTATCTAGACGTGGTAGCCTCGACAGAGCTGACAAGGTGTTAGCATTTCGTGGGCAAGAATATTCCCTTTTGGTACGGCGGACTCGCCCCTCAACCCTGCTGGCATTGCGCACTATTCTGATGGCACGTTGTTTAAGTATCTTGAATGTAGGATCTCGTACTGATAGTTGAAACAGTGATTGATTATCATTTGGCACACGGAATCGAGCCTGTCGTGACGTTATGTCAGTGGTGCCATTTGAGCCTTCTGCAATCCCCCTGTTACTAATGTATCTTCCTCAATGTACGGTAACAGTCCACTGGGACGTCCCTCTCGCTCTGCAATCTTTCTATGGCGGTTTCACGTCCCCAGATATCGTGGACGACTTTGTTAAGTAAGGTTTACCGCCAAATACCATTCATACACCGGTTAAGGACGTTGCTAGCTATGCCAAGACTATCTTCAAAGCATTCAACGGACGCGTCAAGACTTGGTAAATTTCGTTGCAGTCCTTTGCCTCGACAATATTTCACAAAACATAGGTATACTTTCAATGAACCCCGCGTTTTTTGCGGTCAAGTCGGTTCTTACCCGTTCAGTAAGCTTTATGAAGAAAGCACGTCAAATTCATGGACTTATCGCGAGAATAGACGAAACTGTCGCTCCAGGCGTCAATGCATCAACGGCCCCATACCAGTGTTCGTATAATCTGTGTACGTTTCTCCCACCTATTGTTTCTGCCTTGTAAATAAATAACCTGTTTGCAGTAAAAGCACATGCCGCGGCCGTGAAAGGTTCTTATCTCTCCGTCTTTCCGTAGCGAGTTCCTAAAAATATACGTTGCAGCATTTCGAGAGATGGGTATATCTGGAGAAATTGCTCTCAAGAACGACGATTACATGTGAGTATACCCGTCTAATTTATTCGATTAATAGGTGCTTAGAGCGCAATTATGTAGAGGGACTCCATGGCGAAGTAACTCTACCGAAGACGCACTCGCCGTCGAACGCCATGCAGCGTTTCAGATAGGCGTCTTCTCGGATCCAATATACACTACCGGCGACTGGCCTAAGATTTTAACCGACACGCTCTCCCCGGAGTACCTCCCGCGCTTTACCGAGGAGGAAAAGAAAGATATCCTAGGTTCAGCAGACTTCTACGCCATCGATTGCTACCGTTCCCAGTTCATACGAGCCCCGCCCGAGGGTATCGACGCCTGTGTTGCCAATACCTCGCACCCACTTTGGCCTGTCTGCAACGACCCAGTGTTTTATGACTCTGGCTATGGCTGGGCTGAAGGTCCCTCCGCCGATCCGTTGTCATCATGGCTCCAGGCGACACCAGTAAATGTCCGCGGTGAGTTGCAGGAACTTCACAAACGATGGCCGACGAATAAACTCGTAAGCTCTTCCGTACTCAATTCTTCATTGAACCCGACATACTCATTTTACTGTGAAAGTACGTCTCTGAAATCGGGTTTGCGGAACCTTTCGAAAGCGAGTGGACTGACATGTTTCGCATCATGGAAGACACCACTCGAACAAGTATGTGAGAAGAAATTCGTAGGGGATAGTTGATTTATTCATTTCCTAGACTACTTCCTCACATATCTTGGCGAAATCCTGTTGTCGATACACGAAGACGGTGTCCCTATCCAAGGGACCTTTGCTTGGGGTGAGATCACGATGGATAAACGCTCATATACCAGATACTCACTGTTTATAGCCATGCTTGACAATGCGGAGTGGGCAGACGGGTTATCAGCTCGGTAAGCCCTACTATTTTTCACTGCCGCATTCATACAACAGAATCAGGTTCGGGATACAATATGTCAACTACACTACACTGGAACGAACATTCAAGCGGTCGGCGTTGTCCCTGTGTGCGTATGCTCATTGACTGCAGTATTTCCTGTCTCATCGAGCACGATTTCCAGCCGAATTTTTTGGATCTCACCTTCAGGACTAAATAACTTTCGAGCCAAAGGCTTTCGCGGCAGATATCCATTTCCACTTGTTCTACTATGTATAATACGTTCATCATGCCCTATTCGAGTACATGGTGGACGTTAGAGACCCCTAAATACATTCCCAATTCGATGATTGGCTGGATTATAGTATCAGTATCGGCACAGTGACTGCGCTCAAGTTATCTAACGAGATGACAGCAACAGTAGACTAAAGCCGCCTATGGAAACCATAGTACTTGGTCAGCCGTTGCGATGGGTCCCAGTAAGATTTCCCATGTATCGTAGGTTGTAACAACCGTACATTTCACATTTCCGGGGGAGTAAAAATACATGATAATGAGAGAATAGCTGTACATATGAAGGTCGCATATCGTTTAGTTAAATAAAGCATCGAATAGATTTAGAACAACTAGTTAGGAAAGTGAACCACCTCTTCTGGCCATAGATCGAAGAGCTCAGGATAATCCTCGGGGCTGGCAGCAACAGGGTATCCCATACTTTCGTAGGTGGTAGGATCTGGCAGGCCCAACGCACTTGACGGAAATTGCCAGGTGCTGCCCGGATATACCCCAAATAAGTCGAGGAAAGAAGGCTATACGTGGGCATGAGTAAGAATACATATGCGAGGTAGACTTATGACAAACATCAGGATCGGGCGTCATGAGGAACTGGTGGAAGCCATCGTTCTCATTCATCATCACGGTGGTGTCAGAAGAAAAGGCGTTGAGCTGAGGGAAACCGGGCGGGTCAAAAGGACTCGCAGCAGGAGGTGGAGGGTGGTACAAGCTCTGCATCAGGTGCATAGCCTGATTCGCATCGAAAACGGGAGAAATCTCGTTTACAGTTGTCATAGAAGGTCGATGCGATAAGTCGATGGAGGAAGAAATGGGGCCAAGAGGCTGAAGAACCTCAGGCGCGGCCGCGATCGAGTTCGGAGAAGGATGGTAGAAACTCTGTTCATCCATACTAATCTGTGCGACCGACGCGCCGGTTTTCTTGCGTCCATATGCTTTCTTCCCGCGTCTAGATCGACGGGGATTGTACTTGTAGCCAGGGTATGCGCGCGCGTGTTCCTCCTTCCTTTCCTTCGCGAGCCCCTTGTAATGATCTTGAATTTCCTTGGGTAGCCGACGCCACGCCGCGCCAGCCAATTTGCTAGCCTTTTGCTGAGTCTTCGAGAGAGACTCCTTGTTAAGAGCTACAAATTCCGATCGGAATATAATGTAGGCGTTCGACGGACGAGGAATGTGAGGCTCATCCGACTGAGTGGAAGGAGACGAGGCTGGGGAGGATGTATAGGAAGACGCGGGTGTGGATGCATCCGTAGATGGAGTGTCAGCGCTAGCTTGGGTCAACAAGTCATTGAAGTTCGCTTCAAAGCCTGTGAAGATTAGTCAGAAAGATCGGCGGTAACATTGATCGAGAAGTAATGCTGACCGTATGCAGACAGAGAGTGAGCCATAAGGACGCGTTTTTTCGTGGTCAACGGGGAGGATAGTGTGCAGTAGGTGTATAGGACGTGTCCTGGTGGTGGAACTGGGCAAGGTGCAGTGGGGGGGCCCTCATTTTTCGCGGCTCTTTTGACATTGTCCTGGAGGCTACTCAGTATTCCCTTTTATGGGTTGTTAGTAGTACGTGAGAGAGATGTGTCAGGGAGGACCAAATTCGTGTGTTTGACTTTCACAGACAATCTCCTCGGCTTGATATCGGCATTCCATTTATGGGCTCAAATTGACTACCAAAGTCTCGATCCTTTGTTCTTCCATTGTCCTCCCATTACGTTCATCCGGTTTCATAGTTTTTGCCTTGAAGTATACTGAAAACGTCGTTGAAGCCTTCGTCACGATCGTCAAGCCGCAGCGTATCGCTAAGTCGCCAGACTTCAAATTAGGGTCTTGATCTAAGCGACGCTCTGGATATCGACTCGCAATGCTGGTAGCCAGAATACGGAGGGATTCTCTGTTCAATTCTCGTCTCCAGATTGAATGGGAATTTGTATCTCTTGTTGAACTACAGTAATAACCAAGAAGAGATGATATGTAACGTCTGACTAGGTTCATCGTAATAGTCCTCGTAAACAAATATTTCTTAATTTTCATTCGTCTTTTTGGAGTCGAGCATTCTGATCAACGGTTTCCTCTTTCTGAAAACAGCGTACGCCCAAATGGCCTGACCACGCCCTCACTACTCGCATCGATTCCTTCCCAACGGAGCGCTGGTGTCCCTGAAATAGGGAGCTGGTCGGCGACTCCGGAATAGTATAGAGTAGCCTCTTGGTAAAATTGGAAACGGTGAGGTAGGGCATTTTTTGATGAAATGAGATGAGTGCGAGTGTGTAAGCGGGGTTGAGGCTGAGGCCGGCGAGGTGGTAATTTTGAGGGGGGTTGGGAAGCAAGATGACAGAGGTCAGAGGAGACGGATAATGAGGATGCAAGCATGCCCATTCCCAACGGCTTCAAAGATGTCGTCGGTGATGATACTAGAGGCGATATGGCGCGGAGGGAACTGGATGGAGGATGCCCGAGACCTAGGCCAATTGATTGTTTAAGAGAGTGTCGTTTTGGCTTAGATGCTGTGGGGACAATCCGCTGAAGAGCAAGAAAAGTGGAAGGCATATCCAGTATGGCGTTATCGTCGTCCCAGCGAGGGGAAGCGCCTGGATCACCGCAAGCACTGTCTCTACGTCTCGTAGGAGGGGCGCCAAGGCCCAGTCCACTGTATCGCTTGAAAATGGAACCGGAAGCTACAGTCATCGTCAAACATCAGAGAATGGTCGAAACGACATCCACGCACCGCTAACGGAAAAGGGAAGCTTTTCTCTCGATGTCGTAGAGACAACATTGGTGTCTGAGGCACCGCGGCATTTCGAAGCAAGGATGGCCACTATCCATCGGTTACACAATAGAGTTTTTACTGAAAAATCTGTACCTTCATCGAGAATAGTTGTTTTAGAATTCGAACGGACAAAGTCAATACTTTTGTAAGGCTCTGGTGATGAATTGTTGTTTAGTCTACAAGTTGGAGCTCATAGTACGTGATAACATACCAGACTTTGGGGTCCGACTGAGGCGTGTAGAGTCGGAGGGGAGAACGGAAGAATGATAGATGGGAGAGGGCGAGTCTAGACAGAAGTTGGCTCTGGAGCATGACATGGATGGTGGGGCGACGATGACGATTCGTGCCTCTTCCTTGGAAGAAGAGTTGGGGGTAGACGTAATACCAAGGCCGATAGTTGCCTTGGGGGCAAAGAGCAACTAACAAATGGTATTAATTAGGGCATTTCATGAGGTGAGAAAAGGCGACTAACCCCTATGGTCGACCTTGCAGAAACGGCTTGATTGCACGCAGACATGGCGGTAGAAGACGTGAGAATGTAAAGATATGCAGATAGATAGAGATAAGACAAAGAAAATCACTACGAGCCGGCCGTAGGCGGTGGTAAGAAGGCAAGAGATGGGAATACTAGTATTCGGAATAGGAGCGCGTGTCTTGGTCAGCATTCTGACCATGTGACCGTATCGAGGTTAGGGTTCTACCTGGGTCCTCCAGTGAGCTGCGAGCAGCTCCTCACCCCAACATTACCCAGCTCTCGAGATGCGTGCAGTCGCGCAAGCTGATCCAAATCGCTCTTTCTGCAGTCATCTTCTGCATATCATCTGACTGCATGATGGCATCGAAATGCTTTTAGTGAGAAGCTGGCTGGGTTGGAACTTGGTAGTATCGTCTGGTATTGTGAATTACTTGCTCCGCATAAAGTGTAATTTATTTGACAGTGCTCCAGTGACTGCAGTCTCATTGCTCTTCACCTTTGTTGAACAATTTCCATGAACGAAAGCCGGTATCGCAAGCTTCTCTTACCTAGGATCGGGCCGTTTTTGCAAGTCATCTGCGCTCGATGTATTTCTCATGACCGAGTAACCAAGGAAAAGCAAACATATGACTTTGCATGGATCCTTCTCTCGTGAAATGGTTTATATACAGCTCAACAGCCTTACGGCCATTACAGAAGTTCGTTTCTCCTACCCCAAGATGCTCACCCAAATACTGTTACTCTCGTTCGCCCTTACCCATGGGTGGAACGGGATTTCCGTTGCGTTCGCAACGTCTGCTACCAGAATAAGCTCTTCGGGGATATCAAGCGCTATCAGTACACTGGGTCCCACAAGTATCCCAACTGCCACCGCCAGCTTTCCTCCAATCGGATCGATTCCTCGCGATTACACACCGGAAGGACTGGAACAACTCTGGGATATTGTTCGTGGAGCTCGCTGATTATCCCAGAACTTGACATTACTAATCTTGATCTGCAGATCGGACCTGTCGAGCTCCCTCCGTTCACCACTACCCGTGTTCCCACCGCAGCGGTCACCTTACCGCCCCCTCCTCCACCTTTGTATCCATCTTTATATGCCCCTTCGCCGAAGGATGTCTTACCAGACCTGAAATTCCCGAAAGGCTTCGTATTCGGACTCGACACCGCTGCATACCAAGTCGAGGGTGCCGCGAAGAATGAGGGCAAGGGTCCGACTATGTGGGACTGGGCTTCCAGACAGCCAAATGGTGTAACTGATAACACAACTGGTGAGCATGTGTGGCGCAAGAATGATGTTAATTGTCAAACTGAGATCGTTGCAGGTGATGTCGTCGATCTTCAATACTTCCTGTACAAAGAAGACGTTCAACGTATCGCTGCCCTAGGTGTCACTGCGCATTCTTTCTCGTATGTGTTGGACTCCAGATGATGCGACTTCTCTGAACAACATACCACAGTATCTCATGGGCGAGGATCTACCCGTTTGGCGCCGCTGATTCTCCCGTTAACACCGCTGGCGTTGATCACTATTCTGATGGTATGATGTCATCGTAATAAGATCGCGAGTACTACTGATCGTTTTCGCTGCAGTCATTGATTACCACTGGGCTCACAATATGGAGCCTGTTGTAACACTGTGTAGGATTTTATTTATCACATTCGTACTTATATTTAACACCAGTGAAATAGTCCATTGGGATACACCTCTCGCCCTTCAGGCTTACTACGGCGCTTTCACATCGCCACAAATCGTCGACGACTTTGTAAAGTGAATGCTAGAAAGATGCGGCGGTTTCTGTGCTAATCTAACTTTCAGCTATGCCAAGACCGTGTTCAAGGCATATAACGGCCGTGTTAAAACTTGGTCAGTGTTCGTAGGTTCTTTGCGCCGCAATGAGCTCAACTACTTCAGGTATACTTTTAATGAACCCCGTGTTTATTGTGGCCAAGTCGCATCCTATCCTTTCAGTGAAGATTCTGTATATCAATCCCCATCTCTGAAAGCTTACGGTTGGGAATAGATGCCACCCTCGCGCCTGGTGTAAACTCATCTACAGCTCCTTATCGATGTACATACAATCTGTGTGCGTAACGCTTCGTTCTCCTATTCTCAATTCTGATACCTTATCACAGTGAAGGCACATGCAGGAGCCGTCAAGGGTCTGTCGACGTACTACGATAAAGTGCTACTCACTAATCCTTTTCCTTCCCAGCATTTCGCGAGATGAACATATCGGGAGAGATTGCCTTCAAAAACGATGATTATGTGTAAATATATCTCTTTCTTCCGCTTGTATTTACGCAACTTAAACACTCATCAGAGGCACGCCATGGAGAAGCAACTCTACTGAGGACGCCCTTGCAGTCGAACGCCATGCAGCGTTCCAAATAGGCATCTTCTCAAACCCCGTATACACGACAGGCGATTGGCCCGAGATTGTCAAGGAAACCCTCCCAGCCGAGTATCTCCCGCGTTTCACAGACCAAGAAAAGAAGGACATCCTCGGCTCCGCGGATTTCTTCGCCATCGATTCCTACCGCTCGCAATGGGTAAAGGCTCCGGACGAAGGAATCGACGCATGCGTAGCAAACACCTCCGACCCTTTGTGGCCTGTCTGTAACGAACCCGTACTTTTCGACTCGGATTACGGCTGGGCTGTCGGTCCTGCCGCTGACCCATTGGCTACCTGGCTCCAAGCAACACCGGTGGCCATTCGCACATTACTGAAGGACATCCACTCCCGATGGCCGAGTAATAAATTGGTGGGTGTGAGGGCTTCATATTTTCATGGTTATTTCTGACCGCCGGTGGACAGTATGTTTCCGAGTTTGGCTTCGCGGAGCCTTACGAAAACGAGAAAACGGACCTGTCGCAAATAAAGGAGGACGTGGACCGAACGAGTGCGCGTGTAATTTTTATTTTAAGTTCGTTGAATATTCATCTGCTGTTTCCAGACTATTTTCTCACGTATCTCGGTGAGATGTTGTTATCCATACACGAAGACGGCGTTCCAGTACAGGGTGCCTTCGCTTGGGGTTTGTTCCAGTAAAACCGAACATCAAAATTCGCTGCTGACTCGTTTTAGCAATGCTCGACAATGCGGAATGGGCAAGCGGAACCTCTGTCAGGTGCGTACTTCTTCTTCAGGGTTCAGATGATTTCTTATCTTAGCATGGGCGTAGATTCGGTATTCAACACGTCAATTATACGACACTTGAGCGGACGTACAAGCGTTCGGCGTTGTCTTTGGGTGAGTTGTGCGATGTCTTACGATGAGCCTCAAGACTGACGAGTGACAACCTAGCGGAATTCTTTGCGTCGCACCTCCAAGGCTGAGGTGATGTGATTTTTAGTACGGTACAACTGTTGAGTGCGAATCCAAGAACAGAGAACACAAATTTTCTATTGCGGTCCAAATTCAACACAAACGGACCTATTCTTAAACAATACAAACTCCCACGGATAAACTAGGCGGACCTTGTCTGTATATCTTTTTCAGGGCATTTTCGTCATCTTGCGACCATCTTTACCCTCAACGATGATCATAGCAGAGACGTCAAGGTGTTGTTCTTTGCCCCAATTTATTCTGGGTTCGCTGTAGTTCCTGTGAGGTGAGGATGTACCTAATGGGTTCGGCGGGCAGGCGTCCCCGTCCGGTGTTACCAGGTTCCCTGGATCCTGCGAACTTGGTGGTATGCTCTGACAGCGGCAGCTGTTTTCATTTGCCATGTTTCAAGATGAGCTAAATTATACTCGCACCTTAGCCGGCGTGTAGACTCTACGGAGATGCCATATAGCAGTAGCACTGTCGACCAGTGGCAGCGTCGGGGCTTATCAAAGGTAAAAGAATCCGCCAAGGTTAGTTCATTTAGTATGATTTTGGGTTATGTAAATTCGACAGCACATTGATTAACTTCTTCAGTAAGTGACTAGCCATGCCTTAGCTCTGATCAGGTGCTTTCTTAGTAACGAGCGTCTATAGACGCTCATCGATGCCTCGAGGCATCCCTTCTTCTCATACCTTTCTGCCATGTTCAACAGACGAGGCAGGGAACCTTGTAGATTCTTCAACACCTCTAGGGGATGCCGTTATGGTCAGGACTGCAGGTTTCCCCACGAAACAGCCCGAAGTCCAATGCCTCCTAGACCGTCAGACAGGTCTAGCGCACCCACAGCCGGCCAGTGGAATTGCAAATTCTTCTGGGCTTCGGGGGAATGTCGACAAGGGTTCGATTGTACATTCCGCCATGTTCGCCCGCCACAGACTCGGAATACAGCAGAGGCACCTCTAGAAGCAACGTCTTCGGATTTCGATACCCTGGACTTCCTGACAACCGAAGGCTTGGCCAATCTCAACAACATTTCCTTAGACAAGTTGCATACAGTGACCCCAGCAGAGGCACACAACATGCTCAAGCCATTCAATACCCCGACATTCCAGTTCACAGGCCCGGATCGAGTCACTCAGTTCGTCCAGATTCTAGCTAGCGTTGATCGCCGGAATCTACAATGGGTACATTCTTTGCATAACGCCAACTCTTGTTCTAACAACATCTTTTCACAGGATACGGTCCGTGCCCAGTCATTTCTTGGAATGATAGTCGATTTGAAGGTAGGGCCTTTGTAATTTTTTTAATGGTTTCGGTCTTATCAAAGCCAATCAGCATCATGTCCTCACCCGCATCCGCGAGGTCTTGCAATACTCCCTCATTTCTTGTCGTGCTGGTACAGGCTTCACGGACCTCTCATTCCAACTTGGATATTTTCCTCTTCTTCAGGTAACTATCATCTCTTCATTTTTGTATCGCATTTCTAATCAGAGCTCCAGTTCTTTGGCTCTGACCTCATCCTTAAAACTAATCTACACCATAATATCCAGTATGCCGTCTCAAATATGCATATGCTCTTTATCAAGCTGACATTTTTCAGTGCCCTGTACAGCGCCCTGGATAGTGGTCTCGATCATATGCTCGACGTCGTTTCTTCATGCATGGAGCAAATGATCCAGAATCGATCTTGGAAAGATCCTACACCAGCCCTTCCTGCCACACGGCAAAGCAGCCTGTCGGGAGTGGCCGTTTTCGGCACGATAACTACCCTGCTTACTCAGTAAGAGTTTCTACTTATTTTCAGTTGTTATCGTGCTAACTCTTCTCAGATATCTTCAACGCTTCAAACATGCCATTAATAATCACCCAGGTATCGTCGTATTCGCTGGTAACCTTGTCCGTTGGTACGACGAATGGGCCAGACTGATCGTGACGTCGAACTTTGATGACTCGATTGACCCAACCGTTCAGCAGTTGACCTTGGAACAAATCAAAGAGTCTATTAGTAGACTGGACGCAATAGTAAAGCGAGAGCACGCAAATGCGGAGAGTAGACGAAGACCAGTACAGCCACAGGGTCTTAGAGAAGATCATCGGTTTGAGGCGTTGCAGGCTCGCCTCATTCAGACCTACGATCCTCCCGGTGCCCTTCGTCTTCTCGGTCCTCGCCATAACAATGATCACCGTGACATAGCCGACATACATATTGTCCCCACCCATGACGAGATGATCTCTGCTGCGCTTCCGTACATTCCCACCAACCTTCCGGGCATTCCACATCATTTGGCTCCGAATTCAATGGAACGGCATCTGGACATTCAGTTCCGTCTCTTGCGCGAGGAGCTCATGTAAGTCGTCCTATAGCGTTCTCGCGATAATTACCGAGATACTCGTATTTCAGTGCTCCCCTTCGCGCGTCTGTATCTGCTCTTCAACTTGACTTCGATGCCATGCAGGCGCCAGCTTTAAGACGTGAAGCGCAGCCAATCCAATTGGACAGGTTACTCAAGGCAAAGGGGGGCATGTATCGGACCTCTGGATATACCTCCTCGACTATGTTCCATGTCTATACAAACGTCGAATACTCCCCTCTCCAAGCGGAGCGACGTGGGTTCACAGTCGGCCTTGTTATCGATGCGCCTCCCTCAGACCGTGCCCGACACTCTGATCCCAAAATCAGGAAAGAGTTCTGGGAGCATGCTGGTTCACGACGCCTTAGCTTTGGCAGCTTCGTTGTCTTAGTCGTCACACATTTAGGCCGGCTAAAGACCTATGTCGGCAGTATTTCTTCGCGGACGGATGATATCATCGAGTCATCGAAGGCCCATCAGAGCCGCATTGAAATCCGCGTCAAATTTTTCGATCCCGATGTGGAACTCGGCGCTCTTCGGCAGGAAAAGATCACTGTTGATAAGCATCGGTTCGCATTCTTGGTGGATAACAACATCATGTTCGAATCTATCAGACCTTTTTTGGAAAAACTGCGTTCCGTGGAACCTACTTCCATTCCATTTTCTGATTATATCTGTGGGGACACTCTGGGAGGAGTCGGGGTTGCGCCTCCGAAGTACAGCCGAAAGCCATCTTTCCAATATAACCTAGAGTGCCTATCGAAAGATAGGACTGCGGAGTATATCCATCCGTTGAACACAACCGACCCTCTATCTATCCGGAGAGCCCGACTGCAGCTGAAGTCATCAAGTCTTTTAGACCCCAGTCAATGTGACGCTGTGGTTGACGCTTTGACACAGGAGATCGCTCTAATTCAAGGGTATGTTCTTGCTATCATCGACGTGTTGAATGATGCTAACAAGGTCCTTGGGAATCTAGACCTCCAGGTACCGGAAAGGTGTGTATTATTGATCCTTGGATGTGACATACCACGATCTAAGAGCAGACATAGAGTTTTACCGGAAAAGAGCTGCTTCGGGTTTTATTCGCCAACAAAGTCAAGCCCATTGTGATGATCGCTTTCACAAATCATGCACTGGACCACATGCTGCTATCCCTGTTGGACGCGAAAATAACGACGAATCTTGTTAGACTGGGATCCCGGTCCTCGGATGAACGTATCAATGGATATACCTTGGACAAGCTGGAGAGGATGAAAGATGAAGCGTCTTCGCCGCTGGATCAGATTGTGCGCAAGGAGCATTTTTCCATGGACCGACTGGAGGATGAGATGAGAACAATCCTACAGAATATCCAGATGCCTTCACACACCTGGAAGACCGTAACCAACTATCTACAAGAGAACTTTCCGGATCATCTTGTCTCGTTCATGGACCTTCCCTTTTGGGTTGAGATACTGGCAGAAGAGTTTTGCCAGGATATTGAGGTGAAAGGGGGATGGACAACCGTCACAAAGAAGAAAGGGCGTAATTTCGACATCCCTAACACCATATATTCCTTTTGGAAAACAGGACAGGATATTACATTCATACAACCTCCACAGCCTCCTCTTTATACTGCGAAGACATCGAAGGAGGAGACAGAGAAGGGGTGGGCGGAGCTCCAGGAGTACTTGACACGCATGAACAACTTCTTCATACCATTGGGATCTCCAGAGGGTGTCGTTCCGTCTATTCCAACGACTTCCAGGCCAATAGATGAGCTGCTGGTTACCGATGCCATCTGGTGTATGTCTGTCGAAGAGCGACAAACACTGTCGACATTCTGGGAAAACGAAATGAGGACCTTTGCGTATAACAAGTACAGACAGGATTACGAACAACGTCGGGAAGAGTACGAAGCCGCTTGTAAGCGGTTCAACGATGCTAAGGATGAGGTTAGTGGCATTTCCTGAGTACGGTGCAGTCATTCAGCTTATAGATCACAGAGTCGACGGCAATTGCTATCTCAGATCGATCTTATTGGGTGTACCACTACTGGTGCTGCTAAGCTTACCTCACTTATGACGGTAAGTACACTTTACCCTTCCCATCCCGTCATTTTCTTAATATTTGCGTGGCCTTTTAGACCGTGGCACCGAAAGTTGTGATAGTGGAGGAGGCAGGACAAGTCCTTGAGGCCCATATCCTGTCTTCTCTTGTGCCATCCGGTGAGTGAACAATGGGAATCTGTTCTTCTCGAGTCGAGTATCAATCGTTCCACAGTGCAGCATCTTATTTGTATAGGTGATCCACAGCAACTCCGTCCTACCTTGGCCAATTTCTGTTAGTCAGATGGACAGCCTCCGATCTTCAATTTCACTGACCCGCATTCTCAGCTCTCTCTATGGATAGTGCGCGAGGACGTGAATTGTACAAATTTGACCGTTCGTTGATGGAACGACTGGCGGATGGTCGGTTCCCAATGTCCCAGATCAACGTTCAACGGAGAATGTGTCCAAGCATTTCTCATAACATTCGGTTTGTTCGGCTACTTTTTGAGAACTTGTCATTTATGTCGCCATCAGAACAATTTTGTATCCTAACTTGGAGGATCACGACCTCGTCAAGAAGTACCCTCCCGTTCAAGGGATGGAGAAAGATCTTTTCTTTTTCACCCACACAAACCAGGAGAAAGCTGCAGATGAAGGCTCGGCATCCAAAGTCAATACATTCGAAGTGAGTTGACCTTCGCTTCTAGAAAGGAAATAATGCTTAAACAAAGACTAGGTTAAAATGATTGTCGATCTTGTCGTGTATTTTTTGAAGCAAGAGGCTTATAGTGCACCTGGAGATATTGCCGTCCTTTGCGCATATTTGGGTCAGTTACGAGAGCTGAGAACTGCCCTGAACTCCCTCAAAGTTGCCGTTTCTGTCGATGAACGGGATCAGGATCAGCTAGTCAGAGAGGGAATGGATGATGAAGGGTATGTAGAGCAAGTTGCAGTGTCCAAGCATGTATGACTTCCTTTGTTTTCGTCGTTGTATTGGTGATGACCCTTCCTAGGTTCGTCTAGGCACGGTGGATATTTTCCAGGGCGAGGAAGCAAAAATCGTCATCGTTTCTCTCGTCAGAAACTCTGGAGGTTTCGATAGTGATGAGTCAATCGGGTTTCTGAAGGTAATTTAGACGTTTTCGTGGATTCAACCTGGTCCAGTGACATACTATACTTATAGTCTTCCAATCGAATCAATGTAGCTCTGTCGCGTGCTCAGCATGGACTGTATATTCTGGGAAACGCTTCCAACCTTCGTCAAAATTCGACCTGGAAGACTATCATAGACGAAATGGACCAGCGGGACCAGATCGGGTTTGGCATTCCAGTGATATGCCCTCGCCACCCAGATCAGAGGAATATAATCAACGCACCGGGTCAACTCAATGCCGTGGCACCAGAAGGCGAGCAGCTACAGGGCAACGACTACGACAGTCAGAATTAACAAAACTCCCTATAGGTGGCTGCTGCTTGCCTTGCGATTATCGTATGAACTGCGGCCACAATTGCCCTTCTATGGTATTTTCAATCAACTCTTTTAAGTGCCGTCGAGACTCAAGTTTGTCGTTTTTCTAGTGCCATCTCGATCTCGACAAGCATCGCAGTATGTGGTGCCATATGCCATGTCTGCGAACTCCATGTCCTCGTATGCATCCCTGTCCTAAGAGATGCTCAGACGAATGTGGTCCATGTAGATTCCCGCTCGACAATGTCGAACTTCCTTGCGGCCATAAAGCATCAATTTCATGGTACAATATTCAATTCTGATGTTGACGTCTGACTGACTTCAATTTGCTATCTCCCTAGCTACCAAGCGGAAAGCCTATCTTCAGTTTTCTGTCGCGAAGAGGTCGTAAAACGGCTGTCGCTTTGTGGACATGAAGCAACAATGTGCTGTTCTAAAGATCCCCGGAAGCACAAATGCCTTTCAGCTTGCGGAGGAACCATGTCGTGCTGCGGAAAGACGTGCAAGTCCTTTTGCGGGGACTGCACGGAGCTCAACTTGAATTTCCTACGTCGGTTCAAACTACAACTGGACATTGAAATCAAACGCACCTTACACAAGTCACATCAGTGCGAGCGACTCTTATTCTGTCAACATATATGCGGTCTCGACTGTTCTCAAGACCATGAATGTAATACCTCATGTAAGCAGGCATGTCGCCAACGTTGTTCTCATCACAAGTGTCCCAATCCATGCGCCGAGGACTGTCCACCTTGTGCCCAACCATGTGACTGGATCTGTCCTCATCTGTCCTGTCCAGTCCTTTGTGGATCGGCGAGTCGTCTCATTTTATTCCTTTTCTGTGGTTGTTGACTTTGACTCAAGATATGTGCGCGTCTACCATGTGATGAACCATGTCGCACCATTCTTCAATGCGGCCATGTCTGCCCTTCAGGTAAGTCATCTTGGTGTACGGTTCTCGAGCAAACTAAGCTCCATTCCAGTATGCGGTGAACCGTGCCTTCAACAGAAGTGCATCGAATGTCTCTCCGATGAAGACAAAATGGATGTCGTAGATTTTGTCATGCAACGGACACTGGCTGATATACCTGTTGGGTCGGAGGATATCAGCGAAAGACTGATTACTCTAGATTGCGGGCACATCTTCACAGTGGAGACATTAGACCGTCATTGTCAAATGACTGACTATTACGAGGTCGACGAAATGGGGTCTTACGCGGGAATGAAAGCTCCTCCTACCGAATTTCAGCCACCACCAAGCTGTCCAACTTGCCGGGGACCCATTACGGCTCGGCGCTATGGAAGGGTTCTCAAGCGAGCGAACCTCGACATTTTGGAACAGAATGTTGCCAGTATGATGTCCCAACGTCTGGCCGAGGCGGTCCCGTCTATCGAGACCCTCAGCAATGGCCTGGTAGAACTAGAGGCTCGGGCTAAAAAACTTGAAGTCCCGCCAGATTTCAAGTGTCTTCCTGCTGATAAGTATAAGCGCTCAATCGCAGAGAGGCGGGGTTCCATGACGAAGAACGCAGACGAAGTATTGGACCATAGCATGTTCGCTACTGGGTCTATGATCACTCGTCATGGTTTGTCAGCCTCCGAGGCCACAGCATGGACGGTTATCGTTGAGGATATCCATAAAGTCTACAGGAAGGTAGCTAACATTGCAAGGACGCGGTCCGCACATGTCCGCGCCTACGAGTCGGCTCTTTCTACTCTCTACCGCTTGGAACTTGCACACCTTGCTGCCGAACCACCATCGGAAATACTCCAGGTCTCTCCCGAAAACATTGCAATGCGCAATGTTGACCAGAAGATTGGACAACCTCTTCATAAGGCTGATCGTCGCTATCATCTCGAAGCATTCATATTATCCGTCGAGTTGAGGCTCATGTTGGGAAGCATCGCTCGTTCTCGTTTTGAGGGACTTCCAGTAACTTCCAACGAACCTGAAGCTCTTCATCATCGTAATGTCTGGTACTCATTCACCTTGTTCATCTATCAGTCGTCCATCATCGACTGTCAGAAGGCTATTACCATCTCTCATGCAACGTCTTCGTCACGCCTGGCCGCTCGTTCTGCCAGCTTGATGCTCTGTTCAGAGTTTGAACAGTTCCGTTTTTCGATGTTGGAGAAGCGCAGGGACATGTTTAAAGGTGGTGCATTGGAAGAAGCTCGGGATGGCTTGGTAGCGGAGATCCAAGCCGACCAGAAGAAGCTGAAGAGTCGCTTGAGGGAGCTCGAACGGTCATACCTCACAAGCCGTCCGTCGAATGATCTATCTCAGATCATTGAAGATCGTCAATGGTTCCATAAGAACTGCGCCGCCAAAATCGAGCGCTGCTTCGCAGAATATCGGAAATTGGAAGAGCACATTATATACGACGACGACGTCTATCAACCCATGTCCCTGCAGGAGAAACAGGACATCGTGAAAGCCTTAGGATTTTCGCATCGAGGCCATTTCTACAATTGCATGAATGGTCACACATTCGTTATCACAGAGGTATGAACATTGTCTAGTAAACGTACGCCTGATGAACTGAAACATCTTTCTCAGTGCGGCGGAGCGACTCAGGTTAGCCAATGGTTAGTTTGCCGATCATAACCAAATAATTGTTGCCTTCGCTAACACCAAGTTCTGTTTCAGTCCCGAATGTAGAGCGCCAATAGGCGGTGAAAATCATCATCTGGACACCTCCAATACTCGTGCTCGAGAATACGAAGACATCTCACGGCAGCAAGGTGTAAGAAAGAGTCCATGGGCATGGGCAGTAGATGCTTAAAGAAGAAAATGGGAATAGGAGAAGATCATGTTGATAAGCACGTCGTTGTATAGCAGAAGTATTGGGTTCCAAATATATTGTAATAACAGAGATTTTTACTATTTTAGTCGGTCTTCTCGTGTGCTTGATTTCTATGCCATCGAACGTCGTATCCTAGTAGAGAAAGCTTGAGCTCAGGTGCATTGGCATCTTCATCACCTTGCTGAGATGTCTCCACAGATTTACTGACAAATCGGGCAGTTTGCTGCGAGATTGAACTCGAACCGTTCGACCGCTGAAAAAAAAATTGTTGTAGTACGTGTGGCATTCCGTTTCGACAGCGGCCTAGCTCTTGAATCCCAAGAACTAGGATGGCTCGGGCTTGGCGGTGGGTCCGCGTCCGTGTCATCTGAATCAGGGATATAGGAGGAAACGAAGTTCATTCAACGACCGCATCTGCCTACGAACGTCAAGATACGTGGTTTCCGGCCGGTCTCCGGCACTCTCTCGCTCATGCCAAAGCAGCCAATGAGCTGCTATATGGCCTCGCAATCCCGAGCGATCTGCCTTGTAGTGATTGTTGTACGGCGGGCAATCCTTGCATTTTGATAGGGTACGAGGTCCGGATCGGCTAGGTGTACTGAAAGGATGTTGGCAATTATTGAAGGACGGAACGCCGCTGTGGAACCTATAGCGGCGGGAGATAGTCCAGCTAGTAAGCATGGGATTATCGAGGTTACCAGGGTTTACAAGGGTGAGGAGCTAGGTCTGGGAATGCAGTTGTCATCCCTATGAAAAGCCGATGAAAACTTAACTGTTATCTCCATGTGTCGGTCGAGGTGTCGCTATTGACCTCAAAATAGAGAGGCCATGAGAACAGGGCGAGAAAATGTCCGAGAATGGGAAGGGTTTCGACCATTGACATCTAATTCTTATTCGTTCGCCCTCCATCTGAAGGACAATGGTGGGATCCGCGTAGACAATTTGAGGTATGTGATTGTCTGCGGGAACGATATTTAACGACCAAAAATCAACATAAAGATACTTAGTGCAGCTTGCAGGCTTAACATCATGATAGAAACCCACCATTGTACTTGGTTAAAAGTTTCAAGCTGCAACCACGTGCCAAGGATGCTCCGGAAAGAACCGGAATTGCCTCCGGATGTTACGTCATTCCCGCTACTTTAGTACTTGAGTAGTGGGACGGTCATCTATTGTTCGCTCCGTCGTCTTTAGGGAGTCAGGCCTCACCCGACAAAGTTATCAACCCGTTTTACTGCATGCCGCAATCCAAAGCGACCCCTGATTTCCCAGAGATTACGACCCGCCGCTACTGATGACTGCTGCGCCGCCTACGAGCCAGGAAAGCTGTTCTCAATGTTCGCGTGGATCATAATTCTCGAAGGATGCATCATATTCATCCGCGGAAGCGTGGTTATATTGAAACCCATCACCCCATCATGTCATTCAAAAAGTAGAGTGCTTCAAGTTCCCATTAGTCGGCAAACCCCGTGTAAACACTTGTGATGTCCGTGATGTCAAGGTAGCGTGGCCTTAGTTATTTTTAACAAGTAGGTCCCGACAGCTACTTTTATTTTCCCTGTTTTCAAGATGAGTTAAATCGTATCTATGCTTTCTGTGTTGACTCTACAGGAGCACTATAGGCAGTTGTTCTGGCAGCACCGTTGACCAGCAGCGGCAGGCCTTACGGCAGGTAAACTCGCGTCTAAGGTTAGTTTACTCAATACCAACATGATTTTGGGTTATGTAAATTTAATGGCTCGTTAAATCACTTCTTCAGGACGTGGCTAGGCATGGCTTTGTTGTGATCAGGTGCCATCTTAGTAACAAGCACCAATAGGCGCCCATCGATGCCTCGAGGTCATCCTCCTTCCCATACCTACCCAACATGTCCAACAGACGTGGAAGGCAAATTTGCCGGATGTTCAACACTCCTAGAGGGTGCCACTTTCAGAATTGCAAGTTTCTTCATGAACGAACAGGAAGTCCAGTACCATCGTCGTCGTCGACTCCGTTGCCTTCTCCCAGATCGCCAGGCAGGCCTGGCGGAATCACAGCTGGCCGGGGGAATTGCGAATTCTTCTGGACCTCGGGAGAATGCCGTCGAGGATTCGACTGTATATTCCGACATGTTCGTCAGCCGCAGTTTCAGAATGCTGGCACTGCAGAGTCACCTCCAGAGGCGACGTCCCCGGAAACCGACGCCCTCGACTTCCTGACGACCGAAGGACTGGCAGGAATCAACAGCATTTCCTTAGACAAGTTGCATACAATGGGCCCTACGGAGGCGCATAACATGCTCAAGCTATTCAATACCCCAACGTTCCAGTTCGCAAGCCCGGATCGAGTCATTCAGTTCGTCCAGATTCTAGCTAGTGTTGATCGCCGAAATCCACAATGGGTACGCTCTTTACATAACAATAGCACTTCTTCAAACTAGACGCTTTCACAGGATACGGTCAGCGCCCAGTCATTCCTTGAAATGATAGTTGATTTGAAGGTAAAGTTCGTGTACTTTAGCTGCTCGTGATCTTATCAAGCCATCTAGCACCATGTCCTCGCTCGCATCCGCGAGGTCTTGCAATATTCCCCCATTGCTTGCCGTGCCGGTACAGGCTTCACGGTTCTTTCGTTTCAAATCGGGTACTTCCCGCTGCTTCAGGTAACTGTTATCTCTCTGCCTTCCGCCTCATCTCACTCCAAAACCACAGTTCTTTGGGTCAGACCTCATCCTTAAAACCAATCTCCACCATAACATCCAGTATGCCGTCTCAAATAAGTGTATACTCTTTAAGAAGCTGACGTTCTTTAGCGCCTTGTACAGCGCCCTGGATAGTGGCCTCGATAATCTACTCGACGTCGTTTCTTCATGCATGGAGCAAATGATCCAGAATCGATCTTGGAGAGATCCTACACCAGCCCTTCCTGCCGTGCGACAGAGCAGCCTTTCGGGAGTGGTTGTTTTCGGCACGATTACTACCCTGCTTACACAGTAAGAGTTTCTGCCCATTTTCAGCTATTGTCGTGCTAATCCTAACCCAGATATTTCCAACGTTTCAAACATGCAATCAATAACCATCCAAGTATCGCCACATTCGTTGACAACCTTGCTCGGTGGTACGATGAATGGGCAATGCTGATAGCAACGTCGAACTTTGATGATTCCATTGACCCAACCGTTCAGCGGTTGACCTTGGCACAAATCAAAGAGCCTATCACTAGACTTAACGCAATAGTAAGGCGAGAGCACGCGAATGCAGAGAGCAAACGAAGACCAGTGCAGCCACGAGGTTTGCGAGAAGAACACCGATATGAAGCATTACAGGCTCGTCTTATTCAGACTTATGACGGTCCCGGAGTCCTTCGTCCTCTTGGACCCCGCCATAGCAATGATCACCGTGACATAGCTGACATACATATTGTCCCTACCCATGACGAGATGATCTCTGCTAGTCTTCCATACATTCCCGTCAACCTTCCGGACGCTCCACATCATTTGGCTCCAAATTCAATGGAGCGGCATCTGGACATTCAGTTCCGTCTTTTGCGTGAGGAACTCGTGTAAGTCGTCGTATAATGTTCTCACGATAACTACTGAGATACACATATTGTAGCGCTCCCATTCGCGCGTCGATATCTGCTATCCAACTTGACTTCGATGCTATGCAGGCACCAGCTTCGAGACGTGAAGCACGGTCTACCCAATTGGAAAGTTTACTCAAGTCAAGTGGAGGCCTATATCGGACCTCTGGATATAACTCGACTATGTTCCATGTCTATACACATGCTGAATACTCTCCTCTCCAGGCGGAGCGACGTGGCTTCACAGTTGGCCTCGTTGTCGATACCGCCACCTCAGACCGTGCCCGACACTCTGATCCCAAGGTCAGAAAAGAGTTTTGGGAGCATGCTGGTTCACGACGTCTCAGCGCTGGCAGTCTTGTCGTTTTAGTCGTCGCACATTCACGTCGTCTAAGGATTTATGTTGGAAGTGTTTCTTCATCGACGGATGACATTGTCGAGTCGTCGAAGGTCCATGAAAGCCGTATTGAAGTACGCGTCAAATTTTTCGATCCTGACGTAGAACTCGGCGCTTTGCGACAGGACAAGATTACTGTTGATGAACATCGGTTCGCGTTTTTGGTCGATAACAGCGTCATGTTCGAGTCTATCAGACCCTTTTTGGAGAAGTTGCGCTCCGTGGAACCTACTTCTATTCCATTTTCCGACTATATCTGTGGCGCAACCGCGACTCCTCCCAGAGTGTCCCCTCCGAAGTACAGCCAGAACCCGTCTTTCCGATACAACCTAGAGTGCCTATCGAAAGATAGAATTAGGGAGTATATTCATCCATTGAACACAACCGACCCTCTATCAATCCGGAGAGCCCGACTGGAGCTGAAGTCATCAAGCATTTTAGATCCTAGTCAATGTGACGCTGTGGTCGATGCTTTGACACAGGAGATCGCTCTAATTCAAGGGTATGTTCTTGCTATCATCAAGGTGTTGAATGATGCTAACAGGGTCTTTGGGAATCTAGACCTCCGGGTACCGGAAAGGTGTGTATTGATTCTTAGATGTGACCTGTGTTCTAAGAGCAGGCATAGAGTTTCACCGGAAAAGAGCTGCTTCGGGTCTTATTTGCTAACAAGGTCAAGCCCATTGTGATGATCGCTTTCACAAACCATGCACTGGATCACATGCTACTATCTCTCCTGGACGCAAAAATTACGACGAATCTTGTTAGGCTGGGATCCCGGTCCTCGGATGAACGCATCAATGAATATACCTTGGATAAGCTGGAGAGGATGAAGGATGGAGCCTCTTCACCGCTGGATCAGATTGTGCGCAAGGAGCGTTTTTCCATGGGCCGACTGGAGGACGAGATGAGGACAATCCTACGGCATATTCAGACGCCTGCACATACCTGGGAGACCGTGGCCAACTATCTGCAAGAAACCTTCCCCGACCATCTTGACTCGTTCATGAGCCCTCCTTTCTGGATTGATAAACTGGCAGACGATCTTCGTCAGGATATTAAAACAGAAGGGGAATGGACAACTGTGAACACAAAGAAGAAAGGCCGCGATGTCGACATCCCCAATACCATATATTCCTTTTGGAAAACAGGGCAGGATATCTCGTTCCTACAGCCTCCACAGCCTCCACAGAGCACCGCGGTGTCAGCTAAAGGGAAGAGGGGGAAGCAGCAGAAGAAGAAGCAGGAACAGGAACTGATCTTTGCAGCGGAGCTCCAGGAGTACTTGACACGCATGAACAGCTTCTTCGTATCATTGGGATTCCCAGAGGGCATGATTCCGTCTACTCCAACCGCTTCCAGACCAATCGATGAGCTTCTGGTTGTCGATGCCATCTGGAACATGTCTTTCGGAGAGCGACAAACACTGGCCGCTTTCTGGGAACGCGAAATGAGGACCTTTGCGTATAACAAACACAGACAAGATTACGAAGAACGTCGGGAAGAGTATGAAGCCGCTTGTAAACGGTTTAACGATGCCAAGGACGAGGTTAGTAGCAACTCCTCAGCACGGTGCATTCACTCAGCTTATAGATCACAGAGTCGACGACAATTGCTATCTCGAATAGACCTCATCGGATGCACCACTAATGGTGCTGCTAAACTTACCTCGCTTTTGACGGTAAGTACAGTTCATCCTTTTCTATCGTTTTCTTAGTATTCGCATTAGACCGTGGCACCCAAAGTTTTGATGGTGGAAGAGGCAGGACAAGTCCTTGAGGCACATATCCTGTCATCTCTTGTGCCATCTGGTGAGTGATTGGCGATAATCTATGCTTCCTATTCAAATTTTAATCACCTCCAAGTGCAACATCTTATTTGTATAGGTGATCCACAGCAACTCCGTCCTACCTTGGCCAATTATTGTGAGTTGGACGTCCAGACCTGGTCTCAGCTTTATATATTCATTCTCTTCCAGCTCTCTCTATGGATAGTGAGCGAGGACGTGAATTGTACAAATTTGACCGATCGTTGATGGAACGACTGGCGGATGGTCGGTTCCCAATGTCCCAGATCAATGTTCAGCGGAGAATGCGTCCTAGCATTTCTCATAACATCCGGTTTGTTATTTCTCTCTCAGCTGCTCGTTCGAAAACTAGTAACCTATGTCTCCATCAGAGAGATTTTGTATCCCAACTTGGAGGATCACGACCTCGTCAAGAAGTACCCTCCCGTTCAAGGGATGCAAAAGGACCTTTTCTTTTTCACCCACACGAACCGTGAAAAAGCTGCAGATGAAGGCTCGGTATCCAAAGTTAATACATTCGAAGTAAGTTGACCTTCGCTTTTAAAAAAGAAAGGGTGCTTAAACGAAGACTAGGTCAAAATTATTGTTGATCTTGTCGTGTACTTTCTAAAGCAAGAGGCTTATAGTGCACCTGGAGATATTGCCGTCCTTTGCGCATATTTGGGTCAGTTACGAGAGCTGAGATCTGCCCTGAATTCCCTCAAGGTTGCTGTTTCTGTCGATGAACGCGATCAGGATCAGCTAGTCAGAGAGGGAATGGATGATGAAGGGTATGTAGAGCAAGTTACGGTGTCCAAGCATGTACGATTTCCCTTGTTCTTGTCGTTGTATTGGTGATGACGCTTCCTAGGTTCGTCTAGGCACGGTGGATATTTTCCAGGGCGAGGAAGCAAAAATCGTCATCGTTTCTCTCGTCAGAAACTCTGGAGGTTTCGATAGTGATGAGTCAATCGGGTTTCTGAAGGTAATTTAGACGTTTTCGTGGATTCAACCTGGTCCAGTGACATACTATACTTATAGTCTTCCAATCGAATCAATGTAGCTCTGTCGCGTGCTCAGCATGGACTGTATATTCTGGGAAACGCTTCCAACCTTCGTCAAAATCCAACCTGGAAGACTATCCTAGACGAAATGGATCAACGGGACCAGATCGGGTTTGGCTTTCCAGTGATATGCCCTCGCCACCCAGATCAGAGGAATGTAATCAATGCACCGGGTCAACTCAGCGTTGTAGCACCCGAAGGCGAGCAGCTACATACCAATGACTATGATCGCCAGAATTAACAAACTACCTGCAGGTGGTTGCTGCTTGCCTTGCGATTACCGTATGGACTGTGGTCACAATTGTCCTTCTATGGTATTCTCAATTAATTATTCTCTGTGCCGTCGATACTCAATGGTTATCGTTTCATTAGTGCCATCTCGACCTTGACAAGCATCGCAATATGTGGTGCGATATGCTATGTCTCCGAACTCCATGTCCTCGTATGCACCCATGCCCTAAGAGATGCTCGGACAAATGTGGCCCCTGCGAATTTCCGCTTTACAATGTCGTATTACCTTGCGGCCATGAGGCATCAATTTCATGGTACGAGGATCAACTCTCGTGCTGACGCTTGACTGACTTTAAGTTATACTCTTCCAGCCATCAAGCGGAAAACCTATCTTCGGTTTTTTGTCATGCAGAGGTCACAAAACGGTTGTTGCTTTGTGGACATGAAGCAACAATGCGCTGTTCTGATGATCCTCGGAAGCACAGATGCCTCAAGGTTTGCGGAGGAAGTATGTCGTGCTGCGGAAAGGCGTGCAAGACCTCTTGTGGGGACTGCACGAAACTTAATCTGGTCTCTCGGGGAATCAACGAAGATATCGGCTTAAGAATCAAGCGCACCTTGCACAAGTCGCACAGCTGCGAGCGCCTCTTATTCTGTCAACATCAATGTGGTCTCGACTGTTCTCAAGACCATGAGTGCAATACCTCATGTAAGCGGGCATGTCGTCAACGTTGCTCCCATCACAAGTGTCCCAAGCCATGCGCTGAGGACTGTCCACCTTGTGCTGAACCATGTGACTGGATCTGCCCGCATCTGTCTTGTCCTGTTCTTTGTGGATCGGCGAGTCGTCTCATTTTATTTCTTTTCCATGGTTATTGACACCAACTTTGACTCAAGATATGTGCACGCCTGCCATGTGATGAACCATGTCGCACCATGCTCCAATGCGGCCATGTCTGCCCTTCAGGTAAGTCATCTTGGTGTACGGTTCTCGAGCAAACTAAGCTCCATTCCAGTATGCGGTGAACCGTGCCTTCAACAGAAGTGCATCGAATGTCTCTCCGACGAAGCCAAAACGGACATCGTAGATTTTGTCATGCAACGGACACTGGCTGATATACCTGTTGGATCGGAGGATGTCAGCGAAAAACTGATTACTCTAGATTGCGGGCACATCTTCACAGTGGAGACGTTAGATGGTCATTGTCACATGACTGACTATTATGAGGTCGACGCAATGGGGTCCTACACGGGAATGAAAGCTCCTCCTACCGAATTTCAGCGACCGCCGACCTGTCCAACTTGTCGGGCACCTATTACGGCTCGGCGCTATGGAAGGGTCCTCAAGCGAGCGAATCTCGACATTTTGGAACAGAATGTGGCCAGTGTGATGTCTCAACGTCTTGCCGAGATCGTTCCATCTATTGAGACCCTCAGCGGCGGTCTGGTAGAACTAGAAGCTCGGGCTAAGAAACTTGAAGCCGCGCCGAATTTCGAATGTCATCCTGCTGATGGCTTTGAGGACCTCGTCGAAAAAAGGAAGGGTTCCATGACGGAGAAGACAGACGAAGTCTTAAATCATGATATGCTTACTGCTAGGTCCATGGTCACTCGTCATGGTCTGTCAGACTCCGAGGCCAAAGCATGGATGGTCATTGTTGTGGATCTTCATAGAGTCTACAGAAGGGTAGCCAACGTTACGAAGATGCGGTCCGCACATGTTCGCGCCTACGAGTCAGCTCTCTCTACTCTCTACCGCTTGGAGATTGCACACCTTGCTGCCGACCCCCCACCGGAAATGCTACGGGTCTCCCCCGAACACATTGCCATGCGCAACGTTGACCGAAAGATTGGACAACCTCCTCACAAGGCTGATCGTCGTTACCTCCTGGAAGCATTCATATTGTCCGTCGAGTTGAGGCTCATGCTTGGAAGCATTGCTCGTTCTCGTTTTGACGGACTTCCAGTAACTTCCAACGAACCTGAAGCTCTTCATCATCGTAATGTCTGGTACTCATTCACCTTGTTCATTTATCAATCTTGCATCGCCGACTGTCAGAAGGCTATTGCTATCTCTCACGCGACTTCTTCGTCACGCCTGGCCGCTCGTTCTGCCAGCCTAATGCTGTGTTCAGAGTTTGAACAGTTCCGTTTTTCGATGTTGGAGAAACGCAGAAATGCGTTCAGACGTGGGGAATTGGCGGAGACTCGGGATGGCTTGGTAGCAGAGGTTCAAACCGACAAGAAGAAGTTGAAGAGCCTTTTGCGAGAGCTTGAACGGTCATACTTCACAAGCCGCCCGGCGTCGAATAATCTATCCGAGATCAACGAAGATCGTCGATGGTTCCATGGGAATTGTGGCGCAAAAATCGAGCGCTGCTTCGCAGAATACGGAAAATTAGAAGATCATATTATAAATGATGGTGTCTATCAACCGGTGTCCCTACAGGAGAAACAGGACATCGTGAAAGCCTTAGGATTTTCGCACCGAGGTCATTTCTACAACTGTATAAATGGTCACACATTCGTTATCACAGAGGTATGAACATCTTCTAAACTGATGTCTGACAAACTGAAATATCTTTTCAGTGCGGAGGAGCAATGCAGGCTAGCCGATGGTCAGTTCGCGATTTGGAATAATTGTTGTGTTCGCTAACACCAGGTTCTCTTTTAGTCCGGAGTGTAGAGCGCCGATAGGTGGTGGCAACCATAATCTTGACCCCTCCAATACCCGCGCTCGAGAATATGAGGACATCTCGCAGCAGCAAGGTGGAGCAGCAAGCCCATGGAGATGGGCAGCAGGCGCTTGAAGAAGAAAATTTGGAAAGTAAGTAAAGATCATGGTCATTGATAAACATCGTAGTGTGTATGTAGCAGTATGTAGCAGAAGTATCGAGATTATTTTGTAGACAAAGCGTTTTGGTCAATTTCCGTTCCAAGCCATCGTACCCTCGTAAAGAAGCTTGAACCCCCCCGCCACACGAGGTATACTGGTGTCGTTACCGCCTTGCTGAGACGTTACAAACGATGCATCTCAGCATCTGTATCGTACGCGTCTCGATTGCTGGGTAAATGTTACTCCAGCAGCAGGGGAGCCCGGGAATTACCTCCGAATCAAAGGTAACAATATGTACGTCATCGGATGTGCCGATCTCACCGACGTTTGCCACGCAAAACTTCTTGACAACTGACCACCATCAACCCCACCACCGCTCTCGGCAATGGGCGGCTTTCTATGGTTCATCGCTGGTGCAACTGTCGCCACCATTTACTGCAATGGACGCATACAGGCAGGATACTACTCTGCTAACCCGAACGGGTACTATGAACGAGGATGGGTACACCAAAGCGCACCACCTAACAACGAATCTGATGAAAGGGTGCCAGAGAGTGAAGGGAAGGAACGACGTTATGCATATGGAGCTGGCATGCGGCTAGAGGGTCAGCAAAGATTTGGATTAGAGGTGCCTCAACAACAACGAGAGCGACTGGAAGCCCCGCCGCCGCCGCCACCTCAACCACCACGGCAGGAAGAACAACCCTCATTGGAGCGTATCCGAGAGCTCAGTAAGCAAGCGGACGAGGCTGTATGTTTCTACTTCCCAATGCATCGCAATGACTGAGTTTGTGTCCTCTTAGATGTCTGACCTGTCGGAAGCTACGCTCGATTCTCTGATGGCGACTATCATAGCGGCCAAGAACGTATGTCGGGATCTTCATCCTTCGAGACCTTGCTCTGGACTCAATGCTTCTAGAAATTGGCAGAACGTCGTACACAGCGGGAGCAGGAGGAGAAGCGGGCGTCAGAAGCGAACAAGTTTCCTCCTCGCTACGTCTGATCTTTATCGTGACAATGGGAGTATGTAGATGACAAGGGCTGAGTTCTGAGTTCTGACTTGCCGTAGGAGCCATTCCTGTTCGCTTTCGTTCGTAGTTCTGATTCTCGATTTTCAGTACTAGCATGCGCCCTTCGACGCCTATCTCTCGAAAGCGGGCCCGCAAGTCGTTGCGTGCATCCGTGATAGCGACTTTGGTTACTGTGGTATCATCGTTGTAGAAAGCGATGTATACCCAACAACGTAATATGAATGTGACTCCATTGCTATGGGATGTGGTGAGAATCTTGCAAGTGAGAATGACTGGCAACTGCGATTTCTGTCTGTACTTCGTTTTGGCCCAGCGACTGTTTTTCTGAATCATGCAGAGCAACCGGAAAAATCGGATCTATCTTGGCTCCGCCGCTACAGACTCGTTGAAAAGACCGACCCATGGTGAGGGCCTTCCCTTTTTAGTATGGCCGCAAAGAAAACTGAAACTTCGGAAAGTAATACCGCCAAGTACTAGCTTGTCGATGAAGTTCACTCCCTCCCCAATACACCAGGAAATACTGGACTAAACCCCCAGTTTTCCGTGTAGACCCGTGTAGACGCCGGTGAACGTGTGTACACCGGTGTATTACCGTGTACATGCGTGTACACGGATGTACACCCATGTACATGGTGTCTCTGCACTGACAAAAGTCATGGAGACCCATGTAAAACCAATGTCAAACCAGTGTCTACCACACTTGTCTGCACTGGGTTACATCTGTCTTCCCATGTTATCGAGTGGAGTGTACACCCATGTAAACGGGTGTACATCCATGTCAAATTGTCACGCCTTGTCGGCATTCGCCATTTCGGAGCCGGCGTTAGGGTTCCTGCCTTTTCGGTAATCGCAGTTGACATCCTTTCTTCGTACACCCACCTCATCAACTTCTCTATCGTCCCTTCTCTCCAACAAATAACTCACACCCATGATCCCTCACCAGCGTCAAATCCTATAGGGACATCCGGGAGACTTGCATCGTCGACTTCTCCACTGTAAAAGGGATGGGTTCAACTTACGGATTCGTTCGCGGTGCACGAAGGAGGTAGGATCGCGCAAGCTCTGCATTACATTATGGGGAGGCATGTCAGAGGGCAGCTTTGAAGAAGCGTAAGGCAGAGGATGTGGGTACACATCCCTGGGGTATCAATGGAGGCTGCCGTGTGCATCGAACATTTGGACGGGACCTCGCGAGAATCTTCCAAGTTTCGGCATGGTGCGGAGGTGTGTATACTAGTTTTTTTTACCCTTTCTCTTTTGGCCGACCTCCTACCATCTTAGCCAGAGTACCCTTACCCCCTCGAATGTGCTGACATCTTCCTGTCAACCAATGCGTTGGTGTCGCCTACCTGAACCAGCAAGTCCTCTCTCCCGGTCACCGATCTCGCGCCAGCTCGAACCTCGGGCTTGCTCGTCATTGATAGACGAGAGTCTCATCAGATGGTGCGCCCTAAGGCCAACATTGAATTTTGCCGATCCTCAAGACAGGTTTGTTGTATTCAGTAAGTCTTTCCCCCAATGAGCCTTAACTTGAAGCCAATGTTTACTATTCGTTAGGCCGCGTATCTTCCATTCGAGCTCAGTTGAGGAGGGAGGAGGGGGGGGGGGTAAATTCCATGGTACGTTTGCTTACTTTTAGGCTGGTTTTCGTGGTTGACTCATGCTTCAGTAGGAGTTTCTTAGGTGAACGGCGAGAGACGGGGGGTTTCATGGGTAAGAGTCTTTGTCTCGTTCCCTTGCTCTATGTTTACATACGTCTGTTCAGTGACAGATGTGACGGTTTGTCTCATCCTTCACTGTCATCATCGGTGTCGACGACGATGGTAAGCGGTGCTTCTGCCATTTCCTCTGCTTCTGCTTTACTCACCAATCATCGTTTAGACACGGGTCATTACTCGCTTTGAAGGAGTAGACGTTGTTTTGGTTTTGCAGGTACATGTTAGAAATTTCAGACGCTTTTTTGTGCTCACTGCCAGCTTGGTTGGCATTGCTATCAAGGCCGTCATACTGTTTATATTCGTGGAGTCAATACATGCTAATGACCATCTTTCTGTACTAATGATAATCACGCCGGATGAAAAGACTGTCATTGAACAACTCCCGTTGTGCGTCATGGTACTTTAGGCTTGAGGACATCGAACGTGTGATCATGTTGAAGACCACATAGGACTCGGACGATTTCCGGAAGGCGCATCTGGAGTTGGATGCGGGTTGAGTTGGCATCATTTTAGGTAGAGCTGAGCGATTTTCGGAGAGGAGACGCAGGACTTCAAGAAACAATCTTTGTTGCCTCGAAAACGAGCACTGCAGGTACGTCTGGTCTGGTATATACATCGTGTAAAGTATTTTTGTATCGGGGTATAGATAGCATGATCCACTGGATAATGAACATGTTCTTCAAGAGATCGACCTAGAAAAAAAGTCAGCGTCATTCGTTCACACAAACAACAATGGAACACGTACATTTGGGTGACGAAGTGCATGGCGACCTCGACAGGATGCCTCACGACGATAGAGCCTGGAGTACCGAAGGCTCCGGCGACATGATACGGGGCGGTATTAGCCGTCAAGCTTCCACGCTGGACGAACTTCGTCAATATACCCAGAGGTGCCCAATGCATGGCGCCCCAGAGACAGCCCCCGTTGCTGAACACGGTGGCGATATTCTTGTCAGTTCCGAGGACGTACATGTCGCTACGAACGGGTTAGCGAAGTATCGAGACCCCAGATGTAACACTCAACTATACTACGAGGTTGAGCTCGGAATCATCAGCGTCATAAAGGCGGAGGGTCTTCCGAATACTGGGCAAGACGTCTTCGAGCACTTTCTCGAAACGGGCACGGTCAACGACGGCCTGTGAACGGTATGGATCATCTATTCTTGGCGCTAACCACGATGCTTTGCCAAATCAAATACTTCCTGGACTATGGGACGAGATGGCGACCCTCCCTCCTCTGCATACTTTCGAGGTAATCTCAAATTTAACACTCGGAATGGGGATGGGCGGCTCTGAGGGAGGGGTGGGAACATACCTACGATGCTCGGGTCCTTATTTGCGTGCAATATTGCGAGCTGTCAGTCTGCTATTGAACGGCTACGGCGAAGCGTTTCTATCCAAAGATTTCTGTCATCAGTTTAATGAACATTTGGATGTCAAGAACTCTCATCCTCTCACGGAGCTAAGTATGTTGCCTCTACATTGTCCTTATTATTTTCTAAAGCAAGTGTCAAAGTCTGGTCCAATATCCGCGATACTATCATCAAGATGGTTGAAGAGGTGATCAAAGACTTAGCAGACAAGCGCATAGCACCCTTCCTGGATGGCCCCGATCCTTTTCGTATCACCAAAGTGCCGTCTATCGTTGACTTTCTGGCTGTCCCTCGTTACAACACTCCCATCGAATCTCCCGTCTCGACAACTCTCGCTGAGAGGGAATTGAAGTCGCTCGTTGACGTGTTTTGCAAGGAATGGAGGGGACCAAACACGATCCCCAGACCATGAAATTGGAACGGAGGGATGTGTAGACTGTCGAGACAGGAAACTTTCATGTCGACGTTTATACGAGCCGTCGGTTTGAACCCGGAAACTGCGACGGTGGATGATACATTGAATGGTGCTCTTTTGTGAGTATCTTGGTTCTTCATCCTCAGTGTGGAGCTAACCATCCCACTGTCAGATCAGACATATAGATGGACATATCTCAGGAAGCATCAACATCGTTTCCTACCCAGAAGATTTTGAGATTATGCCTTTGGAAAACAAGGAGGACGATCCTGCCTCAAGAAACACCCAGACCCTCATGCTTAGGGTTCCCAACTGTCTTATTGCATTGCTTTGTTCTCAAATCATATGTGTTTTGTTATTTATCGAAACGGGTCCTGAATGAACGCGTGTAATATCCAGTATGTCTTGAGCCGGAAAACAGCTTCAGGTGGCCAGGGTGGTCGCTTAACGCCTCGGACGAGTGAAAAATAGCTTCGAGTTCCTTGCAGGCCATCGAAAGCTTGATTCAAGACCCTGATGGATATTACATGAGAGCGATGATAAAGAATAGAACCTTTCCATGCCTATTAAACACGATGAAATAAAGCAGAAGACAGAATACGCACCATTGACCCCATCCTGTGTGCCTTCCAATTCTGCACTCTCCGCCGCCTCCCCAAGACCATACTGCGCTTTCCTCGTCGTCGTTGATCGTACCGAACATCCTACCAGCCGGATGGCAATGTATCGTCCTGGTGGGAGACGGTGTGTCGTTGATTTTGCAAACGAACCTTCGGGATGGCTGACACAAGAGTGGGTGAAGGTGGGTGAAGGAGCTGGATGACAAGTAAAGACATTGAAGAGGATCAAAAGATGGTATGCGCACCGTTACCCGTGTAGATACCACCACTAGAACTCACACAGATCGACTCAAAGATAGCTGAATTTCGTTGGTAAGGACTTGCAACGGCAGTAAGAGAAAACACCTTACCTAAGGACGGGAGGATAGATCATGGAAACGGGAAGAGAAAGCTAAAGAAAGATCAGGGTATTTTGATGGCAAATGGCCATTGACCGGTGTGACATTGTGTGACGGTCGCGTGAAAATGCATGTGGTTGCGTGTGGTTCGTCGGGGGTGGCGAGCGTGTAGTACAGTGTGGACGCGTGTGGAGTTGACAGGTTTGTCACGGTGTTGACACGGCTCTACACGATCGCGTAATCACTAGGGCAGGACGTCTCCGTGTGGCGCACCCGGGTTTGCACGGGATTTCATCGCACGGCTGTACACGGCTCCACACGGATGTACATCCGTTTAAACCGGTTTACATCAGTGTACATCAGTGTACACCGGTGTACACCTAGTAAAGTCCAGTAAATCCACTTGTACCCCAATAACCGTAACTTCGAAAACTGATCTCAGCTTTCTCCGCTCGCTCACTATGTTCCCCGACTTCTCCAAAACCTGCAACTTCAAAAAATAATATAACCAAATACCTATAATATTTCTTAATTTTTATTCGTCTTTTTGGAGTTGAGCATTCTGATCAACGGTTTTTTCTTTCTTAAAACAGTGTATGCCCAAATGGCCTGACCATGCCCTCACTACCCGCATCCTTCCCAATGGTGCGTTGATGTCCCTGAAATAGGGAGCTGGTCGATGACTCCGGAATAGTATAGAGTAGCCTCTTGGTGAATTTGGAAACGGTGAGGTGGGGCTTTTTTAAAAGAGACCAGTGCGAGCGCGTAAACGAGGTTGAGGCTGAGGCAGGCAAGGTGGTAATTTCGATGGAGGCCGGGAAGTGAGACGACAGAGGTCAGAGGCGATGGATAATGAGGATGTAAGCATGCCAATTCCCGACGGCTCCAAAGATGTCGGTGGTGATGATACTGGAGGTGATGTGGTGCGGAGAGAAATGAATTGGGGATGCCCGAGACCTAGACCAGTTGGTTGTTTACGAGAGTGTCGTTTTGGCTCGGATGCCGCGAGAGAAATTCGCTGAAGAGCATAAGTAGAAGGTATATCCAGTATAGGGTTTTTTGTCCCAGCGAGGGGAAGCGCCTGAATCACCACGAGTACTGTCTCTACTTCTCATAGGAGGGGCGCCAAGGTGCAGTCCGCTGTATGACTTGAAAAGGGAATCGGAAGCTACAGACATCGTCAAACGTTGAAGGATGGTCGAAACGACATCCGCATACCACTAATGGAAAAGGAAAGCTTATCTCTGGATGTCGTAGAGAAAGCATCGGGGTCTGAGGCACTGCGGCATTTCGAAGCAGAGATAGTCATTATGAGCTCGTCAGTCGGACAATAGACATTTTACTGAGAAATCTATACCTTCGTAAGGCTCTGGTGGCGAATTCTTGTTAAGTCTACAAGTCGGAGCTCATAGTACGTGATAACATACAGTCGACTATTTCACAATGCATACGATCGGGAGACACCCAAACCGTATGCATTATGAGGAATATGCATCTTCGCATGTCACATTGTGTGACTTCAAAGTTACATACTGTAACATCCCAAACATTCCCATGCACCCCGTGACCTCATCATTCATTTCCGGAGCATCCACAGTGCTTTTGTGCGAATACTTACAATTTTAGCATAAAAGTTAGCGAAATTTAGGGTTTATTATGAATTTGCATAGATACCACTTCCTTAAGAGTGAATCTTACGTGTAAAATAGTTCCAGACCACCTAAATTCTGACCTCATAATGCATATCCACCCTGAGATCCTTATGCATTATGCAATATGCATATCTAGCTGAATTCACTGCTCCCCGAGCTCGTTCCCATCCAATTCATATGCAGAGTTGGATTTATGCATTTTGATATCATGCATTTTGAGATAGTTGACTGTACTTGACTTTGGGGTCCGACTCGGGTGCGTAGAATCGGAGGGGGAAATGGAAGGATGATAGATGGGAGAAGACGAGTGGAGGGAGAATTTGGCTCTGGAGCGTGACATGGTTGGTGGGGCGACGATGGCGATCCGGGCCTCTTGAGGAGAAAAGCTGAAGGGAAACGTGATACAAGGCCAATGGTTGCCTTGGAGGCAAAGAGCAACTAACAGAAGGCATTAATTAGGGCATTGGTGAGAAAAGGTGACTAACCCCTACGGTTGACCTTGCAGAAGAAACAGCATGATTGCAAGCAGGCATAGTGATAGAAGTAAAATGAAGAAAAGCACTACGAGCCGGCCGTAGGTGTCGGTAAGAAGGCAAGAGGTAGGAATGGCAATTTGAATTACCTACAGGAGCGCGTGTCTTGGTCAGTACTCCGACCATGTGACCGTATTGAGGTTAGGGTTCCAGTGTCTACTGCCAGATTCAAGTTTCACCCCTTGGTCACCAACTCTCGTGATGCGTGCAGTCACGCAAGCTGTAATCATCTTTTTCGTATCATCTGACTGCATGATGGCATCGAAATGTTTCGAGTGAAGAGCTCAAATGTTTTGCTGGCTGGGTTGGCAATATCGTCTGGTATATATGGTGAGTTAGTACTCGTGCTCAATAAAGTGTAATTCTTTTGACAGCGCTCCAGTGGTTGCGGTTTTTTTGCTCTACACCTACACGTTGTTAATGAATTTACCCCATGAACGAAAGCCGGTGTCGCAGGCTTCTCTTTCCTAGGATCGGACCGTTTTGCAAGTCATCTGTGCTCGATGTATTTCTCATGACCGAGTAACCAAGGAAAAGCAAACATATGACTCTGCAAAGATTCTTCTCTCGTGAAATGGTTATATACAGCTCAATAGCCTTACGGCCATTACAGAAGTTCGATTCTCTTACCTCAAGATGCTCAACCACATACTGTTACTCTTGCTCGCCGTTACCAATGGGTGGAACGGGATTTCTGTTGCGTTCGAAACGTCTGCTACCAGAATAAGCTCTTCGGGGATATCGACCACTATCAGTACACTGGGTCCCACAAGTATCCCAACTGCCACCGCCAGCTTTCCTCCAATCGGATCGATTCCTCGCGATTACACGCCGGAAGGACTGGAACAACTCTGGAAGATTGTTCGTGGGTATTGCTTATTGTCCCAGAACTTGAGATCACTAACATTGATCTGCAGATCGGACTTGTCGAGCCGCCTCCATTCACCACTACCCGTGTGCCCAGCGCAGCGGTCACCCTACCGCCCCCTCCTCCGCCTTTGTATCCATCTTTCTATGCCTCTTCGCCGAAAGATGTCTTACCAGGCTTGAAATTCCCGAAAGGCTTCGTATTCGGACTCGACACCGCTGCATACCAAGTCGAGGGTGCCGCGAAGAATGAGGGCAAGGGTCCAACAATGTGGGACTGGGCTTCCAGACAGCCAAATGGTGTAACCGATAACACAACTGGTGAGCATGTGTGACGCGAGAATGATGTTAATCATCAAACTGTGATCATTGCAGGTGATGTCGTCGATCTTCAATATTTCCTGTACAAAGAAGACGTTCAACGTATCGCTGCCCTCGGTGTCACTGCGCATTCTTTCTCGTATGTGTTGGACTCCTGCTGACGCGACTTCTCTGAACAACATACCACAGTATCTCATGGGCGAGGATCTACCCGTTTGGCGCCGCTGATTCTCCCGTTAACACCGCTGGCGTTGATCACTATTCTGATGGTATGATGTCATCGTAATAGGATCGCGAGTACTACTGATCGTTTTCGCTGCAGTCATTGATTACCACTGGGCTCACAATGTGGAGCCTGTTGTAACACTGTGTAGGATTTTATTTATCACATTCGTACTTATATTTAACACCAGTGAAATAGTCCATTGGGATACACCTCTCGCCCTTCAGGCTTACTACGGCGCTTTCACATCGCCACAAATCGTCGACGACTTTGTAAAGTGAATGCTAGAAAGATGCGGCGGTTTCTGTGCTAATCTAACTTTCAGCTATGCCAAGACCGTGTTCAAGGCATATAACGGCCGTGTTAAAACTTGGTCAGTGTTCGTAGGTTCTTTGCGCCGCAATGAGCTCAACTACTTCAGGTATACTTTTAATGAACCCCGTGTTTATTGTGGCCAAGTCGCATCCTATCCTTTCAGTGAAGATTCTGTATATCAATCCCCATCTCTGAAAGCTTACGGTTGGGAATAGATGCCACCCTCGCGCCTGGTGTAAACTCATCTACAGCTCCTTATCGATGTACATACAATCTGTGTGCGTAACGCTTCGTTCTCCTATTCTCAATTCTGATACCTTATCACAGTGAAGGCACATGCAGGAGCCGTCAAGGGTCTGTCGACGTACTACGATAAAGTGCTACTCACTAATCCTTTTCCTTCCCAGCATTTCGCGAGATGAACATATCGGGAGAGATTGCCTTCAAAAACGATGATTACGTGTAAATTGTCCCTTTATCCTCCTTGAATCTGCGCAACCTGAACATTCTCCAGAGGCATGCCATGGAGAAGCGACTCTACTGAAGATGCCCTTGCAGTAGAACGCCATGCAGCGTTCCAAATAGGCATCTTCTCAAACCCCATATACACGACAGGCGATTGGCCCGAGATCGTCAAGGAAACCCTCCCAGCCGAGTATCTCCCGCGTTTCACAGACCAAGAAAAGAAGGACATCCTCGGCTCCGCGGATTTCTTCGCCATCGATTCCTATCGCTCGCAATGGGTAAAGGCTCCCGACGAAGGAATCGACGCATGCGTAGCAAACACCTCAGACCCTTTGTGGCCTGTCTGTAACGAACCTGTACTTTTCGACTCGGATTATGGCTGGGCCGACGGTCCTGCCGCTGACCCATTAGCCACCTGGCTCCAAGCAACACCAGTAGCCACTCGTACATTACTGAAGGACATCCACTCCCGATGGCCGAGTAATAAAATGGTGGGTGTGAGGACTTCATATCTTAATGGCTATTTCTGACTACTGGTGGACAGTATGTTTCCGAGTTCGGTTTCGCGGAGCCCTACGAAAACGAGAAAATGGACCTGTCACAAATAAAGGAGGACGTGGACAGGACGAGTGAGCCAAGAACCACATTTTAAGTTCATTGGAGATTCATCAACTGCTTCCAGACTATTTTCTTACGTATCTTGGTGAGATGTTGCTATCCATACACGAAGACGGCGTTCCAGTACAGGGTGCTTTCGCTTGGGGTTAGTTTTAGTAAAATAGGACACCAAAATTCGTTGCTGACTCGTTTTAGCAATGCTCGACAATGCGGAATGGGCAAGTGGAACCTCTGTCAGGTGCGTACTCTTTCTTCAGGGTTCAGATGATTTCTTATCTTAGCATGGGCATAGATTCGGTATTCAACACGTCAATTATACGACACTTGAGCGTACGTACAAGCGTTCAGCGCTGTCTTTGGGTGAGTTGTGCGATGCCTTAGAATAAGCCTCAAGATTGACGAGTGACAACCCAGCGGAATTCTTTGCATCGCACCTTCAAGACTGAAGTCAGATAGTATGACCAATGTTGATTACCGTCGAATGCGAATTCAAGAACAGGAAATACGCTTCTTCTATCGCAGCCAGCAGACACACAAATAAAGACCAGTCGCCAATAAAGCCTCCATGTATACCCTTTCCTGGAATTTTTCATCGTCTTCTCCTTCTCAACTGTATCGATCAAAGTAGAAGTGTCGGGGCTTGATCTATTGCATTTTGTAAAAATGAACTGATGTTGAGTTTGTATCGAGTATTACGGCACTTGCCAACTTGACAGCTTGGGATTTTCAGATTCAAAATAGCGTTGTCGCGATTCGGCTTATCTCGGCTTAATGCCGAAGATGGAAAAACAGGAGGAGGGACTGCACTGTCGCTGATACTGTCAATAAGTCTTGTAAGTGAATTGGGACATCAAATTATCTGCGATTTTGAAGTTTGGTGAAGTCAGCGCAAACGGAAAAACGACTTCGGCATTACTTAAGCCGAGTTGAGTTTGTCGCGGCCCGGTGTTATTGATCGATTCCCGCGAATTTTTATCAAGTACGCCGTCTCGACAGCTGCTTTATTTTCCGTGTTTTCAAGATGAGTTAAAGCGTATCCATACTTTTTGTTCACATGTGGACTCTATAGGAACATTATACGGCAGTTGTTCTGGCAGCACCGTCAACCAGTAGCTTGCCAGTAGCAGCGGCAGATGGTAAACTCGCGTCTGAGGTTAGTTTACTCAATACCAACATGATTTTTGGTTATGTAAATTTAATGGCTGGTTAAACAACTTCTTCAGGACGTGGCTAGGCATGGCTTTGTTGTGATCAGGTGCCGTCTTAGTAACAAGCACCAATAGACGCCCATCGATGCCTCGAGATCTTCCTTCTTCCCATACTTATCTAACATGTCCAACAGACGTGGCAGACAAACCTGCCGGATGTTCAACACTCCTAGGGGGTGCCATTACCAGAACTGCAAGTATCTTCATGAAAGAACTGGAAGTCCAGTACCTTCGTCGTCGTCAACTCCGTTGCCTTCTCCCAGATCGCCAGGAAGGCCTGGCGGAATCACAGCTGGCCGGGGGAATTGCGAATTTTTCTGGACCTCGGGAGAATGCCGACGAGGATTTGACTGTATATTCCGACATGTTCGTCAGCCGCAGATTCAGAATGCTGGCACTGCAGAGTCGCCTCCAGAAGCGACGTCCCCGGAAACCGACACCCTCGACTTCCTGACGACGGAAGGATTGGCCGGAATTAACAGCATTTCCTTAGACAAGTTACATACAATGGGCCCTACGGAGGCACATAACATGCTCAAGCTATTCAATACCCCAACGTTCCCGTTCACAAGCCCGGATCGAGTCATTCAGTTCGTCCAGATTCTAGCCAGTGTTGATCGCCGGAATCCACAATGGGTACACTCTTTGCATAACACTAGCACTTTTTCAAACCAGACGCTTTCACAGGATACGGTCAGCGCCCAGTCATTTCTTGAAATGATAGTCGATTTGAAGGTAAAGTTCGTGTACTTCTTTGACTGCTCTTGTTCTTATCAAGCCATCTAGCACCATGTCCTCGCTCGCATCCGCGAGGTCTTGCAATATTCCCCCATTGATTGCCGTGCCGGCACAGGCTTCACGGTTCTTTCGTTTCAAATTGGGTACTTCCCGCTGCTTCAGGTAACTGTTATCTCTTTGCCTTCCGCCACATCTCTCACCCAAACCACAGTTCTTTGGGTCAGACCTCATCCTCAGAACCAATCTCCACCATAACATCCAGTATGCCGTCTCAAATAAGTGTATACTCTTTAAGAAGCTGACGTTCTTTAGCGCCTTGTACAGCGCCCTGGATAGTGGCCTTGATCATCTGCTCGACGTCGTTTCTTCATGCATGGAGCAAATGATCCAGAATCAATCCTGGAAAGATCCTACACCAGCCCTTCCTGCCGTGCGGCAAAGCAGCCTTTCGGGAGTGGTCGTTTTCGGCACGATCACTACCCTGCTCACTCAGTAAGGGTTTCTGCCCATCCTCAGCTATTGTCCTGCTAACTCTAACTCAGATATTTTCAACGTTTCAAACATGCGATCAATAACCATCCAGGTATCGCCATATTCGTTGGCAACCTTGCTCGGTGGTACGATGAATGGGCGATGCTGATAGCAACATCGAACTTTGATGATTCCATTGACCCAACTGTTCAGCGGTTGACCTTGGAACAAATCAAAGAGCCTATCAGTAGACTTAACGCAATAGTAAGGCGAGAGCACGCGAATGCAGAGAGCAAACGAAGACCAGCACAGCCACAAGGTCTGCGAGAAGAACATCGATATGAGGCATTACAGGCTCGTCTTATTCAGACTTATGACGGTCCCGGAGTCCTTCGTCCTCTTGGACCCCGCCATAGCAATGATCACCGTGACATAGCTGACATACATATTGTCCCTACCCATGACGAGATGATCTCTGCTAGTCTTCCATACATTCCCGTCAACCTTCCGGACGCTCCACATCATTTGGCTCCAAATTCAATGGAACGGCATCTGGACATTCAGTTCCGTCTCTTGCGTGAGGAGCTCGTGTAAGCCGTCGTATAATGTTATCACGATAAATACTGAGATACACATATCATAGCGCTCCCATTCGCGCGTCAATATCTGCTATCCAACTTGACTTCGATGCTATGCAGGCACCAACTTCGAAACGTGCAGCGCAGCCTATCCAATTGGAAAGGTTACTCAAGAAAAATGGAGGCCTATATCGGACCTCTGGATATAACTCGACTATGTTCCATGTCTATTCAAATGCTGAATACTCTCCTCTCCAAGCGGAGCGACGCGGCTTCACAGTTGGCCTTGTTGTTGATACAGTCCCCTCAGACCGTGCCCGACACTCTGATCCAAAGGTCAGAAAAGAGTTCTGGGAGCATACTGGTTCACGACGTCTCAGCGCCGGCAGTCTTGTCGTTTTAGTTGTCGCACATTCACGTCGTCTAATGGTTTATGTTGGAAGTGTTTCTTCATCGACTCATGACATTGCCGAGTCATCGAAGGTCCATAAGAGCCGCATTGAAGTACGCGTCAAATTTTTCGACCCTGACGTGGAACTTGGCGCTTTGCGACAGGACAAGATTACTGTTGATGAGCATCGGTTCGCGTTTTTGGTTGATAACAACGTCATGTTCGAGTCTATCAGGCCCTTTTTGGAGAAGTTGCGTGCCGTGGAACCTACTTCTGTTCCATTTTCCAATTATATCTGTGGCGCGACTGCGACTCCTCCCAGAGTATCCCCTCCGAAGTACAGCCAGAACCCGTCTTTCCGATATAACCTAGAGTGCCTATCGAAAGATAGAATTAGGGAGTATATTCATCCATTGAATACAAATGACCCCCTATCAACCCGAAGAGCCCGACTGGAGCTGAAGTCCTCAAGTCTTTTAGATCCTAGTCAATGTGACGCTATGGTCGATGCTTTGACACAGGAGATCGCTCTAATTCAAGGGTATGTTCTATCTATCATCGAGGTGCTGAATGATGCTAACAAGGACTTGGGAATCTAGACCTCCGGGTACCGGAAAGGTGTGTAGTGGTATTGATTCTTGGATGTGACGTGCGTTCTAAGAGTAAGTATAGAGTTTTACCGGAAAAGAGCTGCTTCGGGTCTTATTCGCCAACAAGGTCAAGCCCATTGTGATGATCGCTTTCACAAATCATGCGCTGGATCACATGTTACTATCCCTGCTGGACGCAAAAATCACAACGAATCTTGTTAGGCTGGGATCCCAGTCCTCGGACGAACGTATTAATGAATATACCTTGGATAAGCTGGAGAGGATGAAGGATGGAGCATCTTCACGGCTGGATCAGATTGTGCGCAAGGAGCGTTTTTCCATGGGCCGACTGGAGGACGAGATGAGGACAATCCTGCAGCATATCCAGACGCCTGCACATACCTGGGAGACCGTAACCAACTATCTGCAGGAAACCTTCCCCGATCATCTTGACTCGTTCATGAGCCCTCCTTTCTGGATTGATAAACTGGCAGAAGATCTTCACCAGGATATTAAAGCAGAGGGGCAATGGACAACCGTCATGAACCCAAAGAAGAAAGGCCGCGATGCCGACATCCCCAATACTATATATTCCTTTTGGAAAACAGGGCAGGATATCTCGTTCCTACAGCCTCCACAGCCCCCACAGAGTACCGCGCGGTCTTCTAAAGGGAAGAAGGGGAAACAGCAGCAGAAGAAGCAGGAACAGGAGCTGATCCTTGCAGCGGAGCTCCAGCAGGATTATTTGACGCGTATGAACAACTTCTTTGTACCATTGGGATACCCAGATGGCGTAGTTCCGCCTACTCCAACCACTTCCAGACCAATCGATGAGCTTCTGGTTGTCGATGCCATCTGGAACATGTCTGTCGGAGAACGACAAGCACTGGCCGCATTCTGGGAACGCGAAATGAGGACCTTTGCATATAACAAACACAGACAAGATTACGAAGAACGTCGGGAAGAGTATGAAGCCGCTTGTAAGCGTTTCAACGATGCCAGAGACGAGGTTAGTGGCAGCTCCTGAGCATGGTGCATTCATTGAGCTCATAAATCACAGAGTCGACGACAATTGCTATCTCGAATAGACCTCATCGGGTGCACTACTAATGGTGCTGCTAAACTTACCTCACTTTTGACGGTAAGTACACAATTAACCCTGTTTGTCATTTTCTCAGTATTCGCATCAGACCGTGGCGCCCAAAGTTTTGATGGTTGAAGAGGCAGGACAAGTCCTTGAGGCCCATATCCTGTCTTCTCTTGTGCCATCTGGTGAGTGAACGATGGTAATCTATTCTCCTTGAGTCGAATTTCAATCATTTCCAAGTGCAACATCTTATTTGTATAGGGGACCCGCAGCAACTTCGACCCACCTTGGCCAATTTTTGTGAGTTGGATGTCCGGACTTGGTCTTACCTTCATTCATTCATTCATTTTCAGCTCTCTCAATGGATAGTGAGCGAGGACGTGAATTGTACAAATTTGACCGTTCATTGATGGAACGACTGGCGGATGGTCGGTTCCCAATGTCCCAGATCAATGTTCAGCGGAGAATGCGTCCTAGCATTTCTCATAACATCCGGTTTGTTATCTCTCTCTCAGCTACTTGTTTGAAAACTTGTCATTTATGTCTCCATCAGAACAATTTTGTATCCTAACTTGGAGGATCACGATCTCGTCAAGAAGTACCCGCCCGTGCAAGGAATGCAAAAGGACCTTTTCTTTTTCACCCACACGAACCGGGAGAAAGCTGCCGATGAAGGCTCGGTATCCAAAGTTAACAAATTCGAAGTGAGTTGACCTCCGCTTTAGAAAGGAAAGGGTGCTTAAACGAAGACTAGGTTAAAATGATTGTTGATCTTGTCGTGTACTTTTTGAAGCAAGAGGCTTATAGTGCACCTGGAGATATTGCCGTCCTTTGCGCATATTTGGGTCAGTTACGAGAGCTGAGATCTGCCCTGAGTTCCCTCAAGGTTGCCGTTTCTGTCGATGAACGCGATCAGGATCAGCTAGTCAGAGAAGGAATGGACGATGAAGGGTATGTAGAGCAAGTTACAGTGTCCAAGCATGTACGACTTCCTTTGTTTTGTCGTTGTGTTAGTGATGACGCTTCCTAGGTTCGTCTAGGCACGGTGGATATTTTCCAGGGCGAGGAAGCAAAAATTGTCATCGTTTCTCTCGTCAGAAACTCTGGAGGTTTCGATAGTGATGAGTCGATCGGCTTCCTGAAGGTAATTGAGACGTTTTCGTGGATTTAGTCTGGTCCAATGACGTATACTTCTAGTCTTCCAATCGAATCAATGTAGCTCTGTCGCGTGCTCAGCATGGACTGTATATTCTGGGAAACGCTTCCAACCTTCGTCAAAATCCAACCTGGAAGACTATCATAGACGAAATGGATGAACGGGACCAGATCGGGTTCGGCTTTCCAGTAATATGTCCTCGCCACCCAGATCAGAGGAATATAATCAACGCACCGGGTCAACTCAGCGTTGTAGCACCCGAAGGCGAGCAGCTACAGACCAATGACTGTAACCATCAGAATTAACAAAACTCCCTATAGGTGGCTGCTGCTTACCTTGCGATTACCGTATGGACTGTGGCCACAATTGTCCTTCAATGGTATTTGACTATTCTACGTGTCATCGAAACTCAAGTTTATCATTTCATTAGTGCCATCTCGATCTTGATAAGCATCGCAGTATACAGTGTAATATGCCATGTCTCCGAACCCCATGTCCGCGTATGCACCCATGCCCTAAGAGATGCTCCGACCAATGTGGCCCCTGTGGATTTCCACTTTCCAACGTCGTTCTACCTTGCGGCCATGAAGCATCAATTTTATGGTACGATGATCAACTCTGATGCTCATACTAGGCTGACTTCAAGTTGTTTACTCCAGCTATCAAGCGGAAAATCTATCTTCAGTTTTCTGTTATGCAGAGGTCACAAAACGGTTGTCGCTTTGTGGACATGAGGCAACCATGCACTGTTCTGATGATCCTCGGAAACACAGATGCCTCAGGGCTTGTGGAGGAAGTATGTCGTGCTGCGGAAAGGCGTGCAAGACCTCTTGTGGGGACTGCACGAAACTTAATCTGGTTGCTCGGGGAATCAAGGAAGATATCGACTCAAGAATCAACCGCACTTTACACAAGTCACACAAATGCGAGCGCCTCTTATTCTGTCAACATCAATGTGGTCTCGACTGTTCTCAAGACCATGAGTGCAATACCTCATGTAAGCGGGCATGTCGCCAACGTTGTTCTCATCACAAGTGTCCCAAACCATGCGCTGAGGACTGTCCACCTTGTGCTGAACCATGTGACTGGATTTGTCCGCATTTGTCCTGTCCAGTTCTCTGTGGATCGGCGAGTCGTCTCATTCCATTCCTCCTTCATGGTTGTTGACGTTATCATTGACTCAAGATATGTGCACGCCTGCCATGTGATGAACCGTGTCGCACCATTCTTCGATGTGGCCATATCTGCCCTTCAGGTAAGTCCTCCTGGTGCTCTGGTTCTCAACAAAACCAAGCTTCATTTCAGTATGCGGTGAACGGTGCCTTCAACAGAAGTGCATCGAATGTCTCTCCGATGAAGACAAAACGGACATCGTAGATTTTGTCATGCAACGGACGTTGGCTGATATACCTGTTGAATCGGAGGATATCAGCGAAAAACTGATTACTCTAGATTGCGGGCACATCTTCACAGTGGAGACGTTAGATGGTCATTGTCAAATGACGGACTATTATGAGGTCGACGGAATGGGGTCTTACACGGGAATGAAAGCTCCTCCTACCGAATTTCAACGACCGCCGACCTGTCCAACTTGCCGGGGACCCATTACGGCTCGGCGCTACGGAAGGGTCCTCAAGCGAGCGAATCTCGACATTTTGGAACAGAATGTGGCTAGCATGATGTCCCAACGTCTTGTCGAGATCGCTCCATCTATTGAGACCCTCAGTAGCGGTCTGGTAGAACTAGAAGCTCGGGCTGGGAAACTTGAAGCCGCGCCGAATTTCGAATGCCATCCTGCTGATGGCTTTGAGGACCTCGTCGAAACAAGGAAAGGTTCCATGACGGAGAAGGCAGACGAAGTCTTAAATCATGACATGCTCACTGCTAGGTCCATGGTTACTCGTCATGGTTTGTCAGGCTCCGAGGCCAAAGCATGGATGGACATTGTTGTGGATCTTCATAGAGTCTACAAAAGGGTGGCCAGCATTACGAAGATACGGTCCGCACATATCCGCGCCTACCAGTCAGCTCTCTCTACTCTCTACCGCTTGGAGATTGCACACCTTGCTGCCGACCCACCACCGGAAATACTACGGGTATCCCCCGAACACATTGCAATGCGCAACGTTGACCGGAAGATTGGACAACCTCCTCATAAGGCTGATCGCCGCTACCTCCTGGAAGCATTCATATTGTCCGTCGAGTTAAGGCTCATGTTGGGAAGCATCGCTCGTTCTCGTTTTGACGGACTTCCAGTAACTTCCAACGAACCTGAAGCTCTTCATCATCGTAATGTCTGGTACTCATTCATCTTGTTCATTTATCAATCTTGCATCGCCGACTGTCAGAAGGCTATTACTATCTCTCACGCAACTTCTTCGTCACGATTAGCCGCTCGTTCTGCCAGCCTAATGCTCTGTTCAGAGTTTGAACAGTTCCGCTTTTCGATGTTGGAAAAACGCAGGGACGTGTTCAAAGGTGGTGCAGTGGCAGAAGCTCGGGATGGCTTGGTAGCGGAGATCCAAGCCGACCAAAAGAAGCTGAAGAGTCGCTTGAGAGAGCTCGAACGGTCATACCTCACAAGCCGTCCGTCGAATGATCCATCTCAGATCATTGAAGATCGTCAATGGTTCCATGGGAATTGTGGCGCAAAAATCGAGCGCTGCTTCGCAGAATACGGGAAATTAGAAAATCATATAAACGATGGTGTCTATCAACCGGTGTCCCTACAGGAGAAACAGGACATCGTGAAAGCCTTAGGATTTTCGCCTCGAGGTCATTTCTACAACTGCATGAATGGTCACACATTCGTTATCACAGAGGTATGAACATTGTTCAAAACATTCATGCCTGAGAAGCTGAATCATCTTTTTCAGTGCGGCAGAGCAAGGGAGGCTAGCCAATGGTCAGTTTGCCAATTGGAATATTTATTGTCTTTGCTAACACCGGTTTATGTTTTAGTCCTGAATGTGGAGCGCGGATAGGTGGTGGCAACTATACTCTTGACCCCTCTAATACCCGCGCTCGAGAATATGAAGACATCTCACTGTATTGAAGGTGGGGCAGCAAGCCCAAAGAGATGGGCAGCAGGTGCTTGACGAAGAAAATTTGGAAATTAAAGCAAAGATCATGATCATTGATAAATATCGTAGTGTGTATGTACTATGTAGCAGTATGTAGCAGAAGTGCCAAAATTATTTTGTAGACAAAGTGTTTTGGTCATTCGTTCCAAGTTCAAGATCGCACACTCGTAGAAGAAGCTTGAGGCCCCCCACACGAGGTATACTGATATCGTTACCGCCTTGCTGAGACGTTACAGACGATGCATCTGTACCGTACGCGTCTCAATTGCTGGGTAAATGTTACTCCAGCGGCAGGGCCCGGAGCCCGGGAATTACCTCCGAATCGAGGGTAGCAATATGTATGTCATCGGATGTGCCGATCTCATCGACGTTTGCCACGCAAAACTTCTTGACTACTGACCACCATCAACAATACCGCTCTTAGCAATGGGCGGCTTTCTATGGTTCCTCGCTGGCGCAACTGTCGCCACCATTTATTGCAACGGTCGCATACAGGCAGGATACTACTCTGCTAACCCGAATGGTTACTATGAACGAGGATGGGTACATCAAAGCGCACCTATCAACGAATCCGATGAAAGGGTGCCAGAGAGTGAAGGGAGGGAACGACGGTATGCATATGGAGCCGGCATGCGGCTAGAGGGTCAGCAAAAGTTTGGATTCGAGGTGCCTCAATGAGAGCGACTGGAAGCTCCACCGCCAGCGCCGCCTCAACCACCGCGGCAGGAAGAACAGCCTTCATTGGAGCGTATCCGAGAGCTCAGTAAGCAAGCGGACGAGGCTGTAAGTTTCTACTGTCTAATGCATCCAAATTACTGACTCTCTTTCCTCCCAGATGTCTGACCTGTCGGAAGCTACACTCGATTCTCTCATGGCGACTATCATAGCGGCCAAGAGCGTATGTCGGGATCTTCATCCTTCGAGACCTGGCTCTGGACTCAAATGCTTCTAGAAATTGGCAGAACGTCGTACACAGCGGGAGCAGGAGGAGAAGCGGGCGTCGGAAGCGAACAAGTTTCCCCCTCGCTACGTCTGATCTTCATCGTGACAATGGGAGTAGATGACAAGGGCTGAGCTCTGACTTGCCGTAGGAGCCATTGTTGTTCGCTTTCGTTCGTAGTTCTGATTCTCGATTTTCAGTACTAGCATTCGCCCTTTGATGCATCTATCTCTCGAAAGCGGGACCGCAAGTCGTTGCGTACGTCCATGATAGCGACTTGGTTACTGTGGTATCATCCTTGTAGTAAGCGATGTATACGCAATAACGTAATATGAGTGTGACTTCATTGCTATGGGATGCGGTGAGAACCTTGCAAGTGAGAATGACTGCGATTATGTCTGTTTTGTTCTCCGTTTTGGCTCAGCAACTGTTTTTCTGAATCATGCAGAGCAGCCGGAGAAATCGGTCCGACCTATCTCGGCTCCGGCGCTAGAGAGTCAGACATACAAGATTGCTGCAAGATAACACCCAATCAACTATCCTACTGACGCCCACCCCCAGCCATAGTAATGATGTCCCCCAGCCTTTCTCTTCCTCCCAGAACATCAAATATAGCAGAAGTTTGGACGTATCTGGAAGAAGGACTGGACACTATCATGATGGCCGAGTCGCTGAAGGATATTCCAGTACAATATGTATGTTCCACCAAGGCTTTATTTTCTGTAGTTGATGATCACATATAGACAGCTTTCCTTAACACGGCTGTATACAATTTTTACATGTCGTCAAACGATAAGTTTAATAATGCGGTCACATCAGCCCTCTATGACAAAGTCCTTCAATACTTATGCAAGCGTCTCGAAAGAATTTGGAATGTACGTTGGCTCTCTACCTCCTGTCGCTTTATTTAATTTCGTTACAGACCGCCGACAGCCTACAAGGGGAGGAGCTGTTGAGGTACTATGGTGCTGAATGGCAGCGATACGAGATTCGAGTTCACTACATGAACCGTACAGTGTTCTCGTACCTCAATCGATACTGAGTCAAAAGAGAAAGAGATGAGGGAAAAATAAGGATCTTCCCGGTGCACAAAGTGCGTTGTATTCATCGGCGCCTTTAACATACTAATATCCCTTGCAGCTTGCTTTGGTTCAATGGGAGGCAGAGGTATACGTCCCGATAAATCGGGAAGACCGGCTACTTAATGCTATGTTACTTGCTATCGAACGGGAGCGAAATGGGCAAGTAGCCGATGAAGTGCTGGTCAAAAATGTCGTTGGCTCTTTCATAAGGCTTGGGGTGAACTACGCAAACCTCGATGAAGAATGTCTCGACATCTATAAAAACGATTTTGAGGTGCCCTTCCTCGTTGCGACAGAGATGTATTACAGGGGGGAAGCGGCGGCTTTCATGGCGGCAGCCGGGGATTCAAGCTTCAATTATCTCAAGAAGGTGCAGGATCGACTGCGAGAGGAGGAGGATCGTGTCAAACGATACGGCCTGCTTCCCATGACAAGTACCAACCTCATTTCCGTGCTCAAAGATACTTTTTATCCACAGTACTTCCATGCCATATGGACGAGCTTTCAAGAGATACCCGAATTTGCCGGAGTTGAGAACTTGCCTGCATCGCTGTCGCGCACACGCGAGGGGCAAGACCTTCTCAGGGAGAACTTCGAGCAGCATGTCGAGAAGGCTGGTCTCGATGCCGTCGCCAGCCTTGTAGAAAAGGACTCGGAGCCTGATCCAAAGACGTATCTTGATACGTTGTTGGAGGTCCACACGAAGTATTCGGCGATCATAACACAACATCTGTACGGAGATGCTGGGTTTGTCGACAGTCTGTGCAACGCGTGCATAGTCTTTGTTAACCGAAATGCGGTGACGGGACCTACCGGTAGTAAATCATCAGAGGTGTTGGTCAAATATGCAGATCGGTTGCTTCGAAAGGACAAATCACTAGAGGAAGTAAACGCAGAGGGTGCTTTGGATCGTTTGGTGCATTTCCACTTCTCCCTATTGCTTGGAGAACGCGTGTTAATGTGTATTGTAGATGGTTATCTTCAATTACCTAGAGGACAAGGACGTCTTCCTGCACTTTTACGCTGCGAGGCTGTCGAAACGTCTTATATACGGCGTGTTGGCTTCCGATGAAAGTGAAGCCAGCATGATCTCTAAGCTTGGCAAGGCCTGTGGATCTGAATATACGAGCAAGTTACGGCAGATGCTCATGGGTACGTCCTCAACAATATCCAACTGTCTTCGTATCCCTGATACCTCGGCGTATACAGACGCCAGAGTGAGTAAGGATCTAACAGAACAGTTTAATGACGCGACGTTCAGCGTCATGGTCCTTGGTTCGAACTGTTGGCTGTTAAATCGCCCGGTGTATGGATTCACCATCCCGAGGGAGATATATCCCACGTATGACCGGTTCCAGAAATATTACCGGACGAAGCATTCGGGTCGGAAGTTGACTTGGCTGTGGAATTACTCGAGGAGCGAGCTCCGGACGAACTACCTCGACCAGAGGTACGTTTTGATGACGAGCTCGTATCAGATGGTTATCCTGCTCCTGTACAATGATCATAGCCTGCTTTCTCTGTCTGAGCTCGTCACGGCGACATCGATTCCGAAGGAGATCATTACGCAAGTTGTTTCCGTCCTTGTTAAGGCAAGGATCCTCGTCAACGAAGAGTCTGAGCAGTATAGTCTTAATTCCAGTGGGTTCTGTGTTGGTTGCGTTCATCGGCTGACAGGAGTTTTCCAGATTTCAAGTCCAAGAAGGTCCGAGTCAATGTGAACCAACCTATGAAAGCAGAGGGGCAAACGGAAGTGATGAGAGACGTGCAGGAGGATCGGAAGTATGTTATCCAGGCCACCATCGTCCGGTATGTCTAAGGATTTGTGCTGGTGTTCTGGACGTTAATATCTCTTTCAGGATCATGAAGGCCCAGAAGTCGATGAACAACGAACATCTTGTCCAGGAGGTCATTAAGCAGATCTCTCAGCGATTCACGCCCCAGGTTCCTAACATCCGAAAGGTACGTTCCGTTTTATATCTCGAGTATTGTCTTGGGTTCACTGTCGCCCAACTAGGCTATTGATATTCTTCTCGAGAAAGAATACATCCAGCAGGTACCAGGGGACACGTTGACATACGTTGCGTAGAACCATGCGCCATGAAATCCATCCCAGAATACTTGTATCCGCCGGTCGGCTGTACTTTGGCTGTACTGTTCCTCTCGTCAGGAATGACTTGTTGCCCGCAGTTGAATGATGTCTGGACAGTGGAAACGCAAGACACTCACCGCATCCGCGTCGACAGAAATGGAACCGAAACGAAACCTAGCAGGCGGTATTGTGCCTCTGAATACCTCGGCAGAGCAAATACAACGATAGTGGCACATCGGTCCGCGCGAGTTTGGCGCGAGTAAAAGATCATATATATGCCAAGGGATGTATAGAAAGAACATATCAGGACTCAGAAAGAGATTGGTGCTCGTTTTTGGACTTTGATTATGTTTCGTAGACATTCAGGAATAATTATTGGAATAAATTTATAAGCCACTTGTAAATCCTCGCGAGCTCGGCCCCTAGGCTTTACATTTAGGCCCCGACACTCGCGAGGATCGGCATCTCATCGGGGTTTCACTGCCGAAAATGCCTCGTCTACCTTGACTGTTGATCCAGAGTTACGAGTACTGCGAGTATCTATAAAGCCGGCTCGCGGCTACCTTGACTGCGACGCCACCAGGTTGGGATTTCACTTGACTTTCCTGATAATAATACCCACCCAGGTCTCCCCTGAAGCCATTATGGACAACACGCCCACTCACCTGAAAGTTATATCTTACCCCGAAGCACAAAACGTAGACTTTGGGCAAGATTTGACAGATTCCTCCAGTAAGTCCTTACCTTACTGTCACACTGTCGGTGCTGGAATGAATGTCATACAGGTGCTACCAATATCTCAAAGAACCTGTGGCTGCCCAAGTCTTACGAAGACCTCGAATCTGTTCCGGAAGAGCAAATTATCGACAAACTCGACCCCAAGCATCCTTACGCAAAGTATTTTCGCGTCGTCAGTCCGTCTCCAGGAATCATCATCAAATTCAGAGGCGAGCTTTCTGAGCAAGTCCTCGCCCAGCGTTTCGCCCACGAGAAACTTGGCGCAATTGTTCCTCGAGTCCTGTATCACCCCCCTCTCCTCATCGAGGATACCCCCCACCAGCCAAGGGGGAACCCCGTGGCTGCTGGTATATGGCCATGGAACGATGCCCAGGTGTTCCTTTGAGCGACGTTGTCGACACGATGTCCCCAGCGGAGCTCGACCATATCGCAGAGCAGCTCAAAGCCTTCCTCGCACGTATGGAAAGCATCACCTCCCTTACGAACACGATGGGCTCAGTCACCGGCGGTCCCTATCGCAATGCTTTCTGGCCCGTCGGTCTCGCTCCAGAGAAGCCTTTCACCACTCTCGAAGAGTTCATCGCGTACTATCGCTGGATGATCATGCTCGGGTGTACCGAGGCCTGGACGGATTCTATTCTCTCTCAGTTGCCCAAGGAAGCTACTATCCGATTCGCTCATGCCGACCTTGTCCCCAAGAATATCATCGTAGAAGGTTCGACGATTACTGGTATCGTAGATTGGGCATTGTCGGGGTTCTTTCCAGACTTTTGGGAGTATGGCCGTATGCACGATCCGGTGGAAATGACACGTGGATGGGATGATGTACTTCAAAGGGTTTTTCCCGGTCCTAGACGCCAAGCGGAGATCAACTCTGTTAGGCAATTGCTCCGGATTCTGTTCACCGTGTTTTGAGTAAGTTTTTGTCAATGTATTACCTTCAGTATTTGAGCTCTTGTCTCTTCTAGATCATATATGTCTCCTTCATGCTCTTTGCGCTCTGAAGTCCGCACTGTCTTGGCCTTGTACAATGATCACAAGCTGCTTTCTCTGTCTGAACTCGTCACGGCGACGTCGATACTCAAGGAGATCATTACCCAGTCCTTCCCGTACTCGCCAAGTCAAGGATCTTCGTTAACGAAGAGTCTGAGAAATACGGTCTTAACCCAGCGAGTCTATCTTGGCGACTTTGCTATCATCGGCTAACTGGAATTTTCTAGACTTCGCGTCGAACAGGATCCGAGTAAACTTGAATTAACCTATCAAAGTTGAGGAGCAAACGTGCAGGAGGATCGGAAGTATGTTATCCAGGCCACCATCGTCCGGTATGTCTGCCGCTTTGTAACATCAACCTCTTCCAGGATCATGAAAGCACGGAAGTCGACCAACGAACAACTTGTCCAGGAGGTCATTTGGGCAGCTCTCTCAGCGATTCACGCCCCATGTTCTTACCATACGAAAGGTACGTTCCGTTGATATCTCAATTATCGTCTTGGATTCACTGTCTCCGCACCCAGACCATTGATACTCTTCTCGAGAAAGAATACATCCAGCGAGAAGAAGACGCCTTGGTATACGTCGCGTAGAATCACTCCCTCGCCCGTTTGTCTACTCCCTTCTTAAGCTGAAAGATACTGTATTTGTATTAGACATATTCGGTTCGCCTCGTTACCGAAGAAAGGCAAGCATCTCGCTGCAGATACAGCACTCACTTGCTGGCATCTCTGACCGTCGTTCAAGCATTGATCCCTCATAGACGCCTCTTGATGGCGAAGTCGGCTATTATGCCGGAATTCGCTACAGCTTCGCCTCTTCAAAGCTGTGCGTAGGTCGTCTTGAGGAACAGCAGTGATCTGTCACCACTGCTATTCAGGAATCAGGGTTGGCGTGGAAATGTCGATGAGATCGTGTGAAACCGTACCGGAGATACTCCGCGTCTGAAAGTTGAAAGATAGCAGACAGCCTTCCGCCGTGCCTCTGGATACCCCCAACAGACAGTAAATAGTACAAGAGAGGCGTTCTACACAGATGTCATTCGTAGCCCTCTGATGGATAACCATCAGAGCGTAATAGAGCTGTACGCGGGAAAAGATCATATGCATGTCAAGGGCAATATATGAAATCAGAACATCAGAAAGAGGCGCGCACTTAGGACGGTTGCCCTCTGTAGCCTGATGACCAGGGCTGAAGTTGACGGTATTGAGAATCACCCCAGGTGTTCTCAGCAGGATGCTCGTAATAAGCGGATGATCCGCCTCCGTGGTTGGACCCTCTCCCGTGGTTGGATGATCCTACCTCCGCGGAGGACGAAGCGGATGCATGAGTAGTCGAAAGCTCGCCCCAGCCATTGTTATGATTGTATGTGTTCCCATCAAGCTGTTGATGAGTGAACGACGCGGGGTCTGGCTATAAATTATCATGTCAGCGCCAGCTTCAATGCAGAGAAGATGAAAATCGACGAACGTTCGGGCGACGAGCAATCGGCGCGGCAACGGGAGCCGAAGGAAGATATTGGGGGATCGCGGTTTGGTTCATGATCGCGAAACTTTGGCCGGAGGTGTCGCGGTAGTAGGAGACAGCGTCAGGAATCCGCGAGTCACTGACAGAGGTCTCAGGGGTGGCAGTAGGGATAGAGGCGGAAGCCGGCCACCGGTGAGAAGTTTGCAAGCCCTGCGTAGCCTGCCCGTGATGAGCATCGATCATGCCCTGCCCTTGAGTGAAGCAAACATCGTAAAGCACCGCATCGGTGTTGCCATTCATCATGGAAGAGGTGGGGTATTGAACACGAGGGATCTCAAGGGCAGCAGTGGGAGCGATGGTGGGAGCAGGATAAAGGAATGCCTGTGCGTCCATGTCCTGGGCACCTGGTCCATGCAGTACATCAACCACCGACTGAGAAGGAATCATCCTGCGCCCCCTACTACTCCTCGAGCCGTTACCCCCTGCGGAAACGCGAGGTTGCGATGCGGGTGCAGGGTTGTCGCGTTCATACGCCTCCCTCTCAAGCCTAGCCAACGTCTGGTAGATGAGTTGTTGCTCCTCTGAAAGTCCACGCCAAATCGCGCCAGCAATTGTGCTGACTTCGGTTTGTTGCCTTGGAAGCATGTTCTTGTTTACAGCGAGGAACACATCGCGGAATATGATGAAGGCGTTCCGTGGACGGCGGCGAGTGATTTGGTAAGGCTGAGCGGCAGTGAAGGAGGGGAGAGGTGTTGCGGCATTTGAACCTCGAGTAGCTGGCGCGTTCAAACGTTCAAGTGCAAGATCTGAGGGTCAAAGTCAAGGAGACGCAAGTGGCATATAAACTGGTCACTGACTACCCGGAAACAAGGCGTAGTGAGCCATGAAGCGGAAAACACGCTGAAAAAGAGGAACAATAGGTTGGCAAGGCGAAGCATTTTGGTATCAGGCTTTAGTAGAGGCATGGCGGAACCTGAAGAGTTTGACTGCTTATATATGGCGGCATCCGGGACATAGATGTCCCACAACACGTGGCTGGGGGACCTAGGTAAATCAGGGTGCATTTGAAATGAAACTTTGATTTTGAATAAAGAATCACCAAAGCATTGCTTCTGTACAACCACGTCCATTGATTCCAAAGCTATGAGCGAAAGACCGAAGTCTATGTGGCATTCTGTCAGATGAAGTTAACGTTAATCCATCCGGGAAAAAGACAACAGCTAAGGGCTTTGACACGCTGCATGATTCGAATGCCAAAGGCTGAATTGTTCCATGCTCCAACGTGAAGCTCGCACCCAGGTTATCAGTATCATTTCGGACTGTAGCCTCGTCGTGTCGTCGCACGACACTTGAAGTGTCCGTATGCATCCCGCCTACGCTCAAGAGGCACGGACCACATCTGTCTACGAAGGCGTTACATTGATCATAAGGCTAGGACAACTTTTGACAGGTACCGGTGTTCACAGCTACGGAATGAATGCAATCAGAGTAAAGAAATGATCGAATAGTGGAAATCGATGACTTTCTGAGAAGAACAAATAATCATGACCTGTATGAGGCTATGAGTGAACGTGGGCGCAGCATGTACTACAAAAAGTGATCTAAGTGCGTCTGTTCAATTGATCGAGCGACAGATGATCATAGAATTGCTGTTCCAAGCTGTTGAGGACACACGCAAGAGTTAATGGCGACCCTCAAGGAGGCAATATGTCAATGCTTTGGCATATCCTGTGGTAGGGTTGCCGAGCTGTCTCAGGCAGATATTCGTTTTGCATAATGCAAATCAGTTTGAGTGGCTCTAGGGACCAGCTCCGTTTCCAGATTATCAGGCTATTTTTAGTGCCGCCTCCGGTGTCGTGGTGACACTGAAGTACTTTAACAGCTGTATATACTACGTTAAAGGTATGGTTTAAAGATTATAGCATTTGAGGACTGTCGGACCATTATTAGTGCCCGGGCCACTGCAGTGTGTAGGACGGGGCATTGGCAGTAATGTTTTATTTTTATTTGTGCCAGGCACGTACGACTTTTGTGCTTACTACACTCTCGTAGACAGACACAGAATAGAGATAAATTAGTGGCTATGGGGCATAATGTTAGACATGTGTGCTCCCCAACAGTGTACATTTATCTAGTGCGCTGCAACCAGTACTTAGGGCCACCCAGCCATTCCGCTTCTCAAGTTATACCTGCTCAAAATCGCCTTACACCTAGACTTGATAAGTTCTCCACTCGCGTTTTCTTGATACGCCCTGCTCTCCCCGGTATACCAGTCCGAGTCAGATTTCGCACGACAGTATGGTCAGGGGCCATTGTACTTTTGAACTTTGGATTCAAAAGGTTTCCTCCGAGGGACCGAGTCTCTGGTACTTCCGTACTTATACCATCTTGATACCATCAGGGAATTCAACATTGATCCAGAGAGTATGTCCCGCTTTTGATGATGTTAGTTCTCCATTTTCGTTGTTGCTTTTGACTTTTTCTTGGCGGACAAAGGCCTAATATCAATGTCGCGTCGGTACGCGTCGCAGCGTGTGACCGATGGATAACCCCAGATCCGGACCACGCGGTATACTCCGATCGGTGCCAAGGTAAAAGCTCTCACAGAGAAAATGAACATATCTAGGTGGTTACAGTGTAAATACAGATTTTCAGCAATAAGATATGCTCATCTCCTCCTAGGAACTACGCCGCGATGGACCCATACCTCCGAGTCGAACAGACTGAGCTGCACAGTGTAAATCGAATATCTGCCTGAGACAGCTCGGCAACCCTAGTGTGGGACCGCTTCCTGTCAAAGCTGTGAGGAAAAAAAGAAGCTTACATAGGCCGATCACAAAAAAGCCTCCCTTTTTACATAGTTTTGCGGCACCATCGACTGAACGGAGTTGATTCACGTTAACCATTCAATGGACGTCGGCTTATTCTAGTTTCTCCGAAGTGCAGTTCACAGCGAGCATCCTACGTAAGGATACCAGCCGAGGGTGTTTGGTAAGGCCGGAATTAAATCAGAGGCGCCGCCTGAGGAATAATGATTATGGGCATACATCAGACCTTCTTTCTTCATCTTCAAATGTGTATTCTAGAATTTGGCCACCAGACAGACAACGCTTGGTATCGACAGTCTTTAGGATGGACGTGATGACGGAGTTCTTCGTGGACCTTCGTATCTGTCCAACTAGCTCTGCATGGGGGCTGTCACAGCGGTTGCAGTACCGCGGTGGTAGATCGACGTCCTTGGCACATGGAGGGTCTATGACGTACAACACGACCAGCGAAACACATAGAAAATTTCGACGACGACCTTCACGACCATTGTACTCGGCCACCACCCAAGTCGACTATAGGAGGATGAGCCTGTCAGCAGCAAACATTCCCGAAGCTGGAGATGGGACAGCGCATAAGATCCAGCGTCGTTTTCATCGTTCTTATCGCCGAGGCCACGCCTAAATCCTAAACAACATCAAATTTGTGCTCTGAAACTCATAAGAAAACAACGCTCAAAACACAGTGAACAGAATGCGGATTGATTGCCGAACAGAGTGGATCTCCGCCTCGCGTCGAGGACCGGGGAACACCTTTTGAAGAACATAGTCCCATCCACGTGTCATCTGCACAGGGTCATGCATGCGGCCGTACTCCCACAAGTCCGGAAAGAACCCCGACAATGCCCAATCCACGATACCAGTAATCGTCGATCCTTCTACGATGATATTCTTTCAGCATGCACGAATCATATCGTTACTTCCTTGGGCAACTGAGAAAGGATAGATTCCGTCCAGGCCCCGGTACACCCGACTATGATTATCCAGCGATAGTACGCGATGAACTCTTCGAAAGTGGCAAAAGGTTTCTCTGGAGCGAGTCCTTCTGGCCAAAAACTGTTGCGATAAGGACCACCGGTGACTGAGCCCATCGTGTTCGTAGGGGACGTGATGGTTTCCATGCGTGCGAGGAAGGCTTTGAGCTGCTCGGCGATGTGGTCGAGCTCGGCCGGGGACATGGTGTCGACGACGTCGCGCAAGGCGACGCCTGGGCAACGTTCCATGGCTATATACCAGCAGCCCTTTTTGACCAGTGGTACGGGAGCATCCTCTTTGAGGAGAGGGGGGTGATACAGGACTCGAGGAACAATTGCACCGAGTTTCTCGTAGGCAAAACGCTGGGCGAGGACTTCTTCAGAGAGCTCGCCTCTGAATTTGATGATGATTCCTGGAGACGGACTGACGACGCGAAAGTACTTTGCAAAAGGATGCTCAGGGTCTAGTTTGTTAATAATTTGCTCTTCCGGGACAGATTTGAGGTCTTCGGCAGACTTGGGTACCCATAGGTCCTTCGGTATGTCTGTACAAAAGACGTCAAAAGAGAAGATGAGAGTTTAAAGGAGAAATTACTGGTCAAATCTTGCTCGATTCCTTCGTATTGTGATTTTGGGTAAACTATGACTTTTGTAAGTAGGCGTGTCCTCCATAGCAGTAGAATCTCAGGAAGCCGATTCGTTACTGCTGTGCGCCGCGGCAAGTCAGAAATTCATGCCGGCCGCGGACCGCGCGTCGTCGTTGCCGCTTATCCGGATACGTCGATGTCGTCTACGGCCGAGTCGATTCGCGTCGTCCATCCAACATTTAAATAATGGCATCCGAGCCCTTCAAACCCAACAATCACCTATTTCCAACACTTCCAACTTGACTCTCATATCATCATGGGCGGCTTTTTCTGGTTCCTCATCGGCGCGGGTACGGCTACCATTTGGAGCCACAATCACCGGAACCAACCTGGGTTCTGTGGACGGACGGAGTATACAGAAGGAGGACACGAGCGTAGAGCATTTGGACCGTGGGGTCATGGATGGCATGGCCGGTTCGATGGACAGAATCAGAATCCGCGCGACCGCCGCGACGACCTGGACGCTGCTCCTTCTCCTTCTCCTGCTCCTACGCAGCCTCCGGTAATGGAGGGACAGGGATACACCGCAGAGAGGCAGGCATATTCTGAGCCTCCTCCATCTCCGGATAAGGAGCGTATCCGAGAACTCAGCCGACAGGCAGGCGATGCTGTACGTTCACCACCCAATTTTGACTTTACCTTTGTACTGATTGCGTCGTAGATGTCTGAATTATCCGAAGCTACTCTGGATACACTCATGTCAACCATACTGGCGGCAAAGAATGTACAGAGCACCTTTCCTTTTATCTATGACACGAATATTGATGTCTGCTTTTGCTATAGAAACTCGCAGACCGACGCATTCAACGTGACTTGGAAGAGAAGCGGGTGGCAGATGCCGCAGAGAGGGAGAAAAGGTTTCCTCCTCGTTATGTATGATTCCAAGACGTGATCTCTGCATTCTGTATTTCTATTGCTCCCACCTCTATTTGTTTAATTGTTTCTTTGGCGCGTTGTTGTTTAGACTTAGTTCTGAAAGAGATAAGCGGATGGTCTGTATAGTATGGGGAAATTTTGTAATTTAATTTTCCTTACATCGGGCCGAAATTAACGTTTATGTGTCCATGTGTGTCCATGCTGCACAACTGCCGTAATTTGTGCCGGTACGAACTCCAACACCAAGCCGTGACTCTAGCCACCCGCCACTCGTCCGTTTACACCATGGCAGCTGAATCTGAAGAACCGCCTAAACGCCTGACCGCCGAAGATCTGCTGAAGCGTATCAACTGTGGAAGTCCGGTGAGAGATATTCTTGTCACACGCCTTACAATGCGACTGATATTACACCTGTTAGCCTCGCAAAGAAGACCTCACTGAGGCATCCAACAATGCCCCTAGTGGTACAGTGCTGTACTGCGACCGATACCACGCACCCAAACTTAAGTACATCCCCAGATTTCCTCGCCTCCCAGGCGACGCCGGCATTGGCGGTAATTTAGTTTATTTCTACGACTTTCTTGTGACCGCGGAGAGTCTCACGAGCTTATCACAAGCACAAGCACGAGGTCAGAATACGTGTCGGGCGACGGCAGCTCGATATTGTCAAACGTCGCCATGGGGTACGGTGTCCTCAAACGAACACTTGTTCGTTATCACGACGCCTACCTTGTCAACGCCCAATGCGATGACTTAACCATGGAGGAGCCCCACCTGATCCAATACCACGAGGAAAATACACTGTGGATCATTGCGGTAGCTTGCTCCTACAATTTGAAGTTATTCTATAGCCGGCCGTCGTTGGAGCAGATGCAGCTGTTCGAGAAGCATTTGGGATGCAAGCCCAGGTGGTTCAAAGATACCGTTCCTACAGATAAGTTCGGGGGATGGGGTGAATGATTTCGAGCAATGGCGCATTGACTTTCCTGACTGCGATACAGTACTAGTCTCCCCATTGATATCATGCCTGTAGGATCAGTTCCCCACGCCCATACCAGATTTTCGTACATACTGCATGTATCTCGCTGCTCTATGATATCTTCTCTGTTGCTCTGTATCCTGTTATCCAAGTTTCCGCGTCAACTTTCCAGCTTTGGCTTGTATCTGCAAACACATTCCCAAGGCAATTCAAAAGAAACATTTGAGAACCATATAAAATGGGAGATCACCCTAAAACGGAAGTAAATGGTTGACTTAAGTTCTTGCAAGAAAAATCTAGATACATTGGTGCGAAGAGAGGACTACAAGTACAGCCGTAAGCATTGAATACTACGTCATGCCACAAATCATGATTGAGAGAGTTCAACTCCAAGAAAGGCGACGACACGATCACGCAACGTAGGCGAAACTGTCTCTCGTACCCTGAACCCGCTCGATATATTCTTTCTCAAGTAGAATGCCAATCGCCTATATGCGGAGTTGAGAAGGATGCCTGAAATTCACCCAAAAACCCAGACCTTTTTAATATCAGCAACATTCGGCGTAAACCGTTGTGAGAGCTGCGAAATGATCTCTTGTATGAGTTGTTGGTTCGTCATCGACTGCCTAGCTTTCATGACCCTGCGGAACAGAATGATCATTAAAGAAAACCCCATGTAAATATACATCCTAGTAGAACACAAACCGGATGATGGTGGCCTGGATGACATACTTCCGGTCCTCTTCGACGTTCTTCAGCACCTCGCCCGTTTCTTCAGCTTTGATCCGCCGATTCAAGTTGATTCGTATCTTTTTTGACCTAAAGTCTAAGATCCCCATTGGTCAGAACCATCAAGACTAGGTTCCTCGACACCGACGCACCGGGATTGAGGTCATATTGTTCTGGCTCTTCATTGACTAGAATCCTGGCCTTAACGAGGCTGGCGAGAATCTGCGTGATGACTTCCTTCGGAATCGACGTTGCTGTGACGATTTCGGTGAGAGAAAGCGTGTCGTGGCTATTATACATGACCAAGATAGCCATCTGGAACGAGCTTGTCATGAGAATGTACTTCTGGTTGAGGTAGTTCGTTCGGAGCTCGTTCTTCGAGTAATTCCATAGCCATGTTAGTTTCCGCCCCGAATGCTTCGCCTGATAATACTGTTGGAAGCGGTCATATGTGGGGTATATGTCCCTCGGTATGGTGAATCCATGTGAAGGTGAGTCTAACGGCCAAGAGTTCGTACCGAGCACCGCGACACTGAATGATATGTCAGTGTCGGAATCGCGCTCCAGGTTGAACTGATCTGTTAGATCTTTGCTCAATTTCATGTCTAATCAAGCGTTATCAGTAATATGTAGACTGAATAGAATTGTCGATACCGTACCGGTCAGCATCTGCTGCAACTTGCGTGTGTATTCAGGTCCACAAGCCTCCCCAAGCTTGGAGATCATGCCGGCTTCGCTTTCATTCGACACTGATGCGTCATAGATGAGACGCTTCGATAGCCTGGTAGCGTAGAAGCGTTGGAATATATCTTTATCCTCGAGGTGATTGAAAATAACCATCTGAAAACGTACTGAGCATTTATGGAACGAAACGTAGGTGGAATAAAGACACACCACGATATCCAAGGCATCGTCAAGGTCCTGTTCCTTCACTATCTTGCTGTTCTTCCGCAGTAACAGATCTGTGTGTTTAACCAGCAGTTCCGGAGATATACTGGTCGAAGTTCCCCCTGGAGCTTTTTGGTTCACAATGTCCCCACAGATCTTGTTGAAACTAATCATGCATTCAGGGTCTCCTTTGAGATTTTGGGCCACGAATGCCGAATACTTGGCACGGTTTTCAAAGAGCGCATCGACGTAGTCCTGTAAATCAGGTGCGCCTCCATCCTCTCCTACAAGGGCGGAGACTGCATCCAGCCCAGCTTGCTTAAAGTCCTCCTCGAGCTTCTTCTGTGAAAGTGCGAGTTCCTCACGTATGCGCTCTAGTGGAGGCCGGAGCTGTAAAACGACGTCTCGATGGAACTCGGGAAGGCTTTGAAATGTGTCCCACATGGCATTGGCGTGTGCATGGGTGAAGACCTCTTCAAAAGCGGAAACGATGCTGGTCTGAGTTTCGATGGCTAGGTATCCCTCGATGCGGTCCTGCTCCTCCTGTAGCCACTCCGTGGTTTTCTTGCGATAGTCCGGCACGCTGTTCTCGAGCAAGAATGCCTCCGACTCCTTCTTGTAATGTGCTTTTATAATGGCCAGGAAGGGAGTCTCGATGTGGTCTTTGTATACATCAAGACATCGCATATTCAGATCCTTATCGTTCAACCCAAGAGCTACGAAGGAATCCACAATCCTTTTGAGAAGGCTTTGATCGATGGTTTCTCCGTTACGCTGTCGTTCAACGAGATGCAGTAGTGCGATGGTCAGTCTGTAATTCTGCTGCTGCATTGGAACAAGTAGATGATCCTTCCATTGCACCAGAGCAAGCTGTAATGAGACATGAGCGCATGAGTATCGATATCGACCAGTAAATCATACAGTATACACCGGGTAAACATTTTTATACTTTTGGCGTCTCTCTTCTGCGACCCAAGATCGATTTAAATATGAGAATACCCGGTGGACGTACTGCGTTCCCGCTGTGTACCACCGCCATTTGTCAGCATAATATGTCAACAGCGCTTCCTCTCGGAGGCGGTTGGCGTTCTGCAATGAAGCTAAGCCGTAAACGCTCAACATAGCACGAAGGAGTTTAACAAACATCTCGAATGTTTTTGAGGTGGGCAACGAAGTACTGGATGAGTTCGATGTAAAGGCGGGCCCCTGCGACTCCAGCGTCCCTTCTATCCTTGACTTGGAGAATTTTCCATGCGTTTCCGTTAATCTTACTGGATCCCCCGCGTGTGTGCGGCGACGAGCTGCAATAGTTATATACAACGGTGTATAATAACATGTACTGCACATCTGGCCGTCAGTCGATGAAATGGAGCCAGGATTTTAACGCACCGAACCGGATGCCAGGACACTCTCCGGCGAAGTCATAATAAGATCTAATCCCCTCTCCAAATAGGTCCAGATCGTTTTGAAATCCGATGATTTGGCAGGTAAACGTGTCAAAATCGTCGAGGATGCCATGATGATAGCAGGAGTGCAGAGGATTCGTGTTATCATTAAGCGCCCAGGTACATAGTCCTACCTCGGAAGTCGAAGTGCAGCCGCGGAATAAAGCTACCGGCATGCCGGACTTGGTGGAACGAGTACAAAAAGGAAAGAAGGCAAACTGTATGAGGCCTGTGACTGGTCTAGTTGGGACGACTCGGATCAGTCCTTGAGGCTGTAAGATATATTCATGCTTGCTCAAGGATTCGAGGTATGACATAAAACTCGAGGAGCAGTGCCGTCCAAGACAATCTGGCTAAGCGGGAAAGAAATAAAGTACACACGTTTTTCAGGCCGTGAAGTACCACACCTTTCACAGGAGGAGACGGCAAGATTCACGTTGAAGTGACTATCTTGTAGAGAGAAGATAACTTTCCTAGGGATGCCGTCAGTCCCATGAATAGTTCCTAGACAGTTTTTTCCTTGTACCTGGTGACTGCACCTCTTGCTGGAAGAGCAATGTCCATTCTTTCACCAAGGATGCAATAGCACGACATCTCCCCAATTCTTTACCCACACATCTCAATTAGTACTGCAAGATTCATCTGAGGAAGCAAGGCAGGTTAGTGATGATACTATTTGTGCAATGCGATGCTCGTACTGGATAGACTGCCGCACATGACTTCGTTAACAGAACGGTACCAATGGCAATGCGGAAAGAGTTTGAGACAATTGGCAAGCTCTTTCCCCGGTGATCGACTTTGCGCGTATAGAGTGAAACGAAGGGTGGCTAGGGAGATAGTTACGAGTCTAGACACCGAATGGGGGACGAACCTAGTTCCTTGATATATGCGGAAAGTGAATAATCAAAACGAAGGGTCCATGTCCATTGACGATGGTGGACGAGAACAACCGAACGGCGGACTCGGCGCGCGAAGGACCCGGGCCGCTATTCCGACCAACGGAAGCAAATAAATTTCTTCCAATTTGCTCTTGACTTGCACCACCATCGTCTGCCGCTCCACTTGCCGTATCCTCTCTTCTGGACTCTCTTCGTATGTTCCCACGTGTCACTTCTTTTCGGAACGGCATGGGGAACGCGTACCACTACTAGTCGACTTGGTCAGCAGCAGTTCAATATGCTCACTCAGCAGGAACCCGACCTGCTATTTAAAATAGGCCGGGGGCAATCTTAGCCGGTATAAAAGGCATATGCTATCTATGTCAAGGGTTGCACCATTCTTACCACGACAATGTATGTCCTTATCGCTTCTCTAGACTGGCCTGAAGCTTATTGCTTTTCCCCCCAGCGATATCACCTCCACGTTTGCGAAACGCTACCATGTCGACAACCTCTACACCGCCAAATTTTGACCCTAAGAACATGCTGTTCCGTAGGCTGGGGCCCAGTGGGCTGAGAGTGCCGTTGTTTTCTCTCGGCGGATGTCAGTGATATTTTTGATATTCTTGGCTGAAGCACTGACTGTGCACAGGGCTAACCTATGGAGGTACTGTTGTCGGTGACCCAGTCAAAGTACGCTCTCTTCGGACAGATACCTGTAGCTACCTCAACTGACCTGGCGATTCACAGGAAATCATCAAGACGGCATTCGAGAATGGTATCAACATGTTCGATACCGCAGAGGCCTACGAGAAGGGCAAGTCTGAGATAGAAATGTGAGCCCCTCCCTGTTTCCCTTTCATTCAATGTTGAATTGGATTTGTAGGGGTCGTGCCATTAAAGAGCTCGGATACCGCAGGTCGGATCTCGTGATATCAACGAAAATATTCTTCGGGCTACGCTCTGGACCTAATGACGGTGGTCTGTCCCGTAAACAGTTCGTTCTCGGTCGTTTTTGTGTGAAGCGTAGATTGACCTGAGCCTCAGTATCATTGAGGGCACCCAAGAGAGTCTTGCTCGCCTTCAAATGGACTACGTCGACGTGATATTTGCCCACCGTCACGATGCTAATGGTGCGTGTTAGGTTACAAGCCAATTGTCATTCACCAACCTACGTCGCTCTAGTTCCAATGGAGGAAATTGTTAGGGCCTTCAACTTTGTGATTGACAAGGGTTGGGCCTTTTATTGGGGAACATCGGAATGGAGTGCCCGCGAAATAGAGGAAGCTTATCGTGCGTAATACCTTTTTTCTGTTTTGGATTCTGTGTCTAACCTCCATGCAGACGTTGCTGATAGACTCGGCCTTCAAGGCCCCATAGCTGAGCAGTGCCAGCACCAGTACGTCTTTTTTTCTCTATGCCGTCCTGCACATTTTTAATTTGGTTTGAAGCATGCTTCATCGTGAACGACCAGAAAAGGAATATGCGTATGTTTTCTGAGAAGATCTCCTACCCATTGACATCTTATCATTCATAATGACCGCAGCCCACTTTACAAGAAGTACGGTATCAGCACCACTACATGGTCATCTCTTGCCAGTGGACTTTTAACCGGAAAGGTGTGTAACTTACCTTGACCCTCCAGTACACACTAATGGGCCTCTAGTACAACAACGGGATCCCACCTGGTTCGCGTTTCGATCTCAAAGCCGACTTTTTCAAGGATACCCGCGCCAGCTTGACAACTCCTGAAGGGCAAGAGAAGATACGCAAGGTCCAAGAGCTCACCAAGATCGCTGAGGAGCTTGGAGCATCGACCGCGGCTCTGGCTCTTGCGTGGGTAGCAAGGAACACGAATACAGGAACGGTTATTTTAGGCGCAACGAAACCTGAACAATTGCTAGAGAACCTGAAGGCCTTGGAGGTGCTGCCAAAGTTGACGGATGATGTATTGGCGAGGATCGAGGAAGTGCTAAACAACCAACCGGCGCCTTTGGTGGGTTTAATTGGGTTTTGTTCTCGGACGCTGAAGATGCTGACGCACTTTTTGTAGAACGTGTACAGCAGACCGCCTTTGGATCCTCTTGTGAAGAACCGCTTCTGAATGGCAGCACTCAGTTTTTGTTCGTTACTTGCCAATCATTAAGTAGTATCAGTTTGATATTCATTTTTAACAATAGGCTTGTAAACAAAAATCACTTCAGACCATTTTATAGGTTAGTTGAGCCGTTATCTTACGGTACTTTTCTAAGGACTTGACCTTTTTCAGTATAGACAATGTATGGAGCAAGAATTTTCATGTTATTCTGTCGGTGCATCGAAAAGTTGTGGAGCACCGTCTTGCGGTCATCACGAAAAGTCGAATTCATGTTTCCGAGTATAGCCAGTTTCCGATCCTGTTCTCCGGGAACGGCTATTAATAGAGGGTGTGTACGATGGTGGTGGTGGTGGTACCGGCGCAAGGTCCCAATGGTGTGGGTGCAGAAATCAACTTTTTAAGATTGATGTGCGCATGGCTTGGATTTTGCGCCCTATTATGCTCCTTGAAAGCAATTCGGTTTACTGGCTGACCAATATTTGTTTGACGGATAGCCGATCATAGGTTGTGAAAGGTCGTCGACGTGTGAAGAGTGGATTATGCCAGAAACTCGATGAGTTCAGGCTGATTTCAGTACACTCTTCAATCCGCATCGATTCATGCTTTGCAGGTGTCAATCTTCGGACCGTCATTCCGTTGGCGTTCATTGCCAAAATGAGGTAACGAGGACGGCTGCCCTTCGGATGAGCCGTCCGTTCGAGCGGCTATCACTCTACACACCGGAACATTGCTACTTAGGCTCCGCTCTTAGTCCGTTATACAAACTGCGCAGGCACCTTGACTTTCCAGTGGCTGAACAGGGCTGATCGCGCATGCATGCATAAGTTTTTCACTATTCAACTGTTCAGATCTCCATTTCTACTTGCTCGTGACAAAAGTGGTATTTCCTGTCCCACGTAGCCGTTATGCTTCGCTGATCAGAATGCACCACCTCGCTTCTCGATGGTTAGTAGAATGAATCATGTCTCCTTTACTTCTTGTCCATCATTTGTGGCGCCAAGCGCTGGGACCTTTTCTCGGCTATCTGTCATCTGTATGTGAATCGTATGTTTTTACGTCCACAAACCTCCATCTTACACGCCCATCTGGCTAATCCTGGACCTATGTTCAACGTTTATCAGATCTGAGTGTCTTCAAAAATTCCAAAACGTGTTGCATCAGTAACTTCCCGATATATATGTCTAGGCTTGGCTAGCTAGACAAGGCGCGTGTTTTTTGGACTTGACAGGGAGGCGCGTCGTTGGCGTACACGAGGCAAGATTCCTTCAATCTGACTCACCATCAGGGTTAGGGCAACGCGTTTGAGTCATATAAAAGCCGTTCTTTTCGATTATTGGACTCCAGCTTCAAGCTACCCCGTTCGCGTCTTACCCCACCATCCATCTCTATCTGCTCGCCGCACGTCTTTATATCATCATGTGTTTCATCAGCTACACCTCCAACCGCTACAAGCTCTGCGGAAAACTCATCTCATCCTCGAAGCAGATTACGCGCTGCAGAGAGTACACCGCGTGGATGAAGGCCGTCCAGGCTGGGATGGCCCGCATCACTGACGTCCCCTACCATTGCGACCCACGCGTCATTCCGCCCCACAACAATCCCCTCTCTGCCCCCGGGAGGTGCAGACCCGATTGCCCATATGGCAGGACCCGCCCTCGTGCTGATCAGTAAGTGCAGCTTCGATGTTTGGCGTTCCTTGATTCTGACGCCTGCGGAGCAGTTAGAGTTGGGCTATTTTTGCAATGTGCGGGGTGTTTGTTGGCCGGTCTGCTTGAATCCTACGCATTTTTTTGCTTTTGATTTTGATAATCATTGCTCCTGCGCTCTGGCCTCCATTCTCGAGTTATTGAAATAACTAAAACAGTTTAATCACATGTACATACATGATACATCCGTACCTATAGTACGACGCTACTTACTAATATCTTGTTTATAATGTTACATTGCTTCGAGCTATATAAAGATGTAAAAGTTTCTAGAGGTCCGGTCAACGTTGCAATCGCTTCAGCCAAATCAAGTTCGCGTTCGCAAACCCAGTGCCCTGCGCCGCATTTCTGACACACCATACCAACGTTGACTACGGTGGCCAAGGGTGTCGTCTACGTCCTAGATCCATGCCATGGGCAGAGGGTTGGATAGCATCGCGGATATCTCCGTCGAATGCGTGTTATTTTAACCCGAACCTGCCAGTGGCTGCTGCATATATCATTGTGATGCGCGATGAATCAGAGACCGTCAATCATTCGGGTTCAATCAGTGAAGTACTGAAGGTCAAAAAACACCGTAACCAATGGGTCGCCACCCATTGCTTCACGGAGTATTCACGGCTACTTCATGTTCAGATCGCCAGTCGGGCCTAGTAGCATTTTGATACATGAGCGTCATGTAGGTATCAAGTAAATCAAGCATTACGGTTTCGTGTGACCCTAGCCTAAAGAGAAAAAAGTTTGAAGTCGAAACTTTCAATATACAGTATCAGGATCATCAGCCGACATAGCCAGTGATTAACAACCGTCGCCTTGCATTCTATACTGTCAAATAGTACTTCGTCTCACTGTCCTCATGGGAAAAGGTCCAACATGGCTCATAACATGCTCGGGTCGAAATGCTATTACTAAAGTTTTTCCAACTCTTGTTCAAACAATTATGAGCTACTCGGAGCTACTGAGTCCGTAGGGTCAGCAGATGTAGAATTTTCCATATCGAGTCTTTTAGTGTAGACGATGCAGCCAGTACGTCTATTCTAGCAAACGACGGCTGGTTGCGTAATGAGTCCTTAAACGCCGTTTCTGCCATTCTTTTCAAGCGTCCCCGCTAATTTCAGCCAGAGGTGGAACGGGTGATTGGTACGGACTATCCTCATACCTTCCTGTGATCACCGCCGGTCTCCACGATCCGTCATCCAAATCTACCGCCGTGAAAGTAACCGGCAGTGGCTGAGCTCCAAACGTCTTCCACATCCCATCCTTAATAAAAGTATCGAACTTGAAGGGTCCATTCTTGGACGCCACCAAGCTCCAAGAACAAATCCCGCCTTTGCCGGGGTTCATCTTCTACACAATCCTTCGTGGGTCACTTCTCTTCCCAGGTCATTCGTCCACTAAATCACCTTTGATGGGAACACTATGCTGGTGAAAACGTTTTCATATTTGGTCGATTGATCCGCGACTTCACAAACGCTTCAAGGCAGAGGACAGGATAACGCCTCCACATCTCAGTTGTGATCAATCTGTGAACTCCGTTTCTCGCTAAATGGGATGCATTATTGACAGCGGGTGTTTTGTATTGCTTTCACACTGCAATAGAAGAAGCGTATTCCCTGTTCTTGCATTCACATTCGACAAGAAGTTAAGCGAGTATCATACCAGAACATTCACCTCAGTCTTAAAGATGCGACCCAAAGAATTCCGCTATTCGTACTCATAAGCTTTGGCGGTCATGTAAAGGCATAGTAAGACTTACCCAAGGATAGCGCCGAACGCTTGTATGTCCGCTCCAGTGTCGTGTAATCCACGTGCTGAATACCATATCTACACTCGTGCTAAGACCAGAAAATATCTGAACCCGGAACAACGAGCACGCACCTCATGGATGTTCCAACTTGCCATTCTGCATTGTCAAGCATTGCTACAACAAGTCAGTGGAAGTCAGTGGCGAGTTTTTATGTTCCAATTGCTTGAACTGACCCCAAGTGAAAGCGCCTTGGATAGGGACACCGTCCTCGCGGATGGATAGCAACATCTCACCGAGGTACGTGAGTAAGGAGTCTGGAAATACCAGATGATTTGTCAATTAGCTAGGCTGAAATGTGACCGAATACGCACTCGTTCGGAGCACATCCTCCTTTATTTGCGATATATCGGCGTTCGCGTAGGCGAAAGGCTCGATGAAACCGAACTCGGAAACATACTGCCCGCCAGCAGTCAGAAATCACCACTGTAAAATTGTCACACACCCACAAATTTATTACTTGGCCATCGAGAGTGGAGGCCCTTCAGCAAAGCACGAATGGCTACCGGTGCCGCTTGGAGGGGGAGGGCTATTGGGTCACCAACGGGACCTGCAGGCCAGCCGTAATCCGAGTCGAAATATACAGGTTCGTTACAGACGGGCCACAAAGGATGGGAAAGATTAGTCACGCATGCGTCGATCCCTGTGTCCGGAGCCTTTACCCATAACGAGAAGTAGGTATCAATAGCAAAGAAATCCGCGGAGCCGAGAATGTCAATCTTTTCCTGATCCGTGAAACGCGGGAGATACTCGGCTGGGAGAGTGTCTTTGACAATGTCGGGCCAATCGCCAGTTGTGTATACAGGGTTTGAGAAGAGGCCGATTTCGAAGGCTGCATGGCGTTCGACTGCAAGTGCGTCCTCAGTAGAGTTGTTTCTCCACGGCGTGCCTCTGTAGGATGTCCAGCGGATGCTAGCAGGAGAAAGAGGGACATACTTACATATAATCGTTGTTCTTGTAGGCGATCTCTCCAGATACGTTCATTGCACGAAATGCTGGGAAGAAAATAGATGAGTCAGTAGCGCTTTATGGCGGTACATCGACAAACCCTTGACGGCTCCTGCATGGGCCTTTACTATGATAAAGCATCAGGATGAGGGGTGCTATGAGGGAGAAGGATGCAGGACGTACATATATTGTATGCGCAGTGATAAGGGGCGGTGGATGAGTTTACTCCAGGAGCAAGCGTGGCATCTGGTCTTAACAGTAAGCTTGCAAAGGTAGGTCCTGATGTACAGAAAGTTTACCGAATGGAGAGGTGGCAACCTGGCCACAATAAATTCTCGGCTCATTGAAAGTATACCTAAAGCAGTTGAGCATATTTCGGCGACAAGAAACTACAAAAACAAACCAAGTTTTAACACGCCCGTTGTATGCCTTGAATACGGTCTTGGCGTAACTGAAAATCCTATGAGAACACAAATCGTCGCATCCTTCTAGCACCCACTTTACAAAGTCGTCGACTATTTCTGGCGATGTGAAACCCCCGTAGTAGGCCTGAAGGGCGAGAGGTGTATCCCAATGGACTATTTCTCAGGTGATAAACATGGCATATTGAATAGAACAAAGAAAGCCTTACACAGTGTCACAACAGGCTCCATTCCATGAGCCAAATGGTAATCAATGACTGCAGCGGAAACATCAGCGCCACTGACGATATTGTCAGGATGATTTTATACCATCGGAATAGTGATCAATGCCAGCCGTATTAATGGGAGAATCGGCGGCACCGAACGGGTAGATCCTTGCCCACGAAATCCTAAGAAGTATTGTTCAGATAAGTCGAGTCAATGGGGTTCTAGCGCGTACGAGAAAGAATGCGCAGTAACACCAAGAGCAGCAATGCGCTGGATGTCTTCTTTGTACAGGAAGTAGTGAAGATCGACGACGTCAGCTGCAATAATCTCAGTCGCATGATTAACATCGTTCGGGTGCCACGCATACTCACCAGTCGTATTGTCGAGTACACCATTTGGCTGTCTGGAAGCCCAGTCCCACATGCTCGGACCCTTGCCCTCATTCTTCGTGGCGCCCTCGACTTGGTACGCGGATGTAGCGACTCCGAATTTGAAACCCTTGGGGAATAACATGCCCGGCAAGACATCCTTCGGGGCGGGAGCATAGAAGGATGGATACAAAGGCGGGGGAGAGGGTGGTAGAGTCACCGCAGCGCTGGGCACACGGGTAGTGGTGAACGGAGGTGGCTCGACAGGTCCGATCTGCAGTCAATGACAAGTTAGGAACGCCACACTCCAGGACGATCAGCGAGACTACGAACGATGTTCCAAAGTTGTTCCAGTCCTTCCGGTGTGTAATCGCGGCGAATCGATCCAATTGGAGGAAAGCTAGCTGTGGCCGTGGAAATACTTGTGGGACTCAGTGTATTGGTAGTGGTGGATACTGTCGAAGAGCTTGTTCTCGTACTACTCGACTGTGCGAGTACTACAGAAATACCGCTCCACCTACTGGGGAAACCGAATGAGAGTAACAGTACTTCGATGAGCATTTTGAGGGCAAGAGAATCGAAGGACACTGGCAGCAGCCGTAAGGCGTCACGCTGTATATATAGCCTCGTGCTTTTCTCTGGCTACTGTGGCGAAGGGTGCTTCCTTGTTCATCGCTCTCGCTCTCGGACTCGGACTGCTAACCATTGTGACAGCATGGCACTTTTTTTCGGGACTGGGTCAGAGACAAGGCTGCAGATGGCGATAGTGTTCCTATATTATCGTGGTAATACCCTGCAAGAAACTTCGCGATCATGATGCAGCTGCTGCCTGGACCGAGCTGAGTTCCATTCCGTATAGATCCTTGACACACGTACTGAGTTGTTTTCTTCTTTTCCAGCACGTCTCTACGTCCTCTCAAATTTATACGTAATCTTACCAATCAGTTCTTTTTATGACGTGTCGCTGTCCAGCAGCTACAGTATGTGCCGACATTACCAGTTCAGCGAACGTATAATTCGCCAGGCTAATGGCCTCTGATGTTTCTGGTGCCAAGAGAGGGCGATATAGTCGCGAAAAGACTTGAGTCAAGGTGAAATGGGGCGGGGAACGAAGAGATGCATTTCGACCATGGCGGTAAGAGTCGACGGTAAGACGAGACAGACTTGCCAAACAACGCGTCGTTGCTAAATCCTACTGTTCAGGAATCTACATGTATCTCCTCCTCCGTCCCCGACGCGGACGCGTTTGGGACGCGAGATGCTGACAGTCTAATACGACTCGATGGGGGAGGTAGACGTGCCACGAAGTGGGACATATAGGTGCTAACAAGTAGAGGCATAAGACTACTAGCCGGAAGTCAGGACGGAGCAGTAGGAGGAACCAAGTCTGTGAGGAGAGTCACGTACTGTCCTTTCCTGTATGGAAGCAACGTAAGGCGTAAGGGGGGGTCGGTTGCGTTGCCTATTTTGAACCTTCGTAAGGCATAAGGAGGGGGTTGTTGCTTACGAAGGAATCAAATAAGGCCCAAAAGTAGCAAAATTTCGAGGCAAAATGTTGCAGTATTTAGGCAACATAAGACCTAAAGCACCCCTCGTTGCATATGCTGGAAGTATTTGTAAGCGTAAGGGGTACTCCGCCGTTGTTTCCATACAGGAAAGGTCAGTATTGACCTTCTGCCGGGACTACTCACTAGTCGGACTGCGTTAGAGGTGAACCGATGATAGAACGTTCTGAACCCCGGGTAAGATCCGCAAAGCAATGCCGGACTTCCTGGCTCAAATATGGAACCCTAACCTCAACACGGTCACCTGGTTGGGATGCTTACTAAGGCACACCCTCCTAGGTCCGGACCGGGACAACCGCCGAGCCCAGATTAACCAGTCACTTACCGTTGTCGCTTCACCCAGTGTTTACGAAAAGCTGCTGTAATACGCATGCGGGAAGCCTCCTGTAGGACTCATGGCCCACAGGCAAGGAAATATTCATCATTGCTATCGATGACGAGTGCGGATGGAAGTCCTTTTGCCATCCTTTTTTGTCGCAGTGGACTCTATCAAGTCATGGTGGCAGGATACCCTTCTGTCCTGTATTGGTCACCTCCGAGTCGAACAAGAATCGCATCTACGAGAATTGCCCATCCTAGCTAGTGCGTGCAGCTATTCGCAGCGTACACAGACGCCTAGTTCGAATTCAGACGAACTCGCCATATGGTTCTCGTTACCATCCTGTATATGGAGCAAGCTGTCGATAGCAGAATACTTTCAAATCACGCATGCTTTGACTAGGAGTGGAAGGTGTTGGAGGTCGCTTTTCACGTGGCGGTGCCGATGAGTGCTTCATCTCTCAGTTGCAAAGTGTACGCGTGCTTTGTTCACACCCAATGGCAGACAAGCCGAATAAAACTATTGGGGAGCCCTGGTGTTTTCGAAGTTATCTCTCTCGGCCTGTGGCCCAATTGCGGCCGTGCATATACCATATACACAGGTTCCGCCTCAGCCGATTTCTGGTACTGGTCGTCGCGTAATCTTTGATTGAACAAACGATCCTTCTCTAGACATACAATTCGTTCAACAGTTTCAGGGCCACCAGTTCTTTGGCGAGCGAGCCCTACTTTTCAGAGAACATTCATAGTAGAGGTCGATGCACGGATGGTGGAGCGTCGTCCAAATATCTATGATGGAGTCGGTAAAAGTGAGGAAAGCGGCCTACTACATCAGGAGGTAGAAACTACATGTGCATAAGATCACCCAAGGCGCTATGGTGTAGTGGCAGCACATGGGATTCTGATCAGAATCGTGAGTTCCCATAACCCAGGTTCGAACCCTGGTAGTGCCTGTAAGTTGTGAATACTATAGTATATTTCAGAATTTTGCATCTCATTCCCAAGGGCCAATAACTATCTACAGCACTTTAACTTTTTCTCACATGACGCATACTTGGTCAACGTGGTGCTAGAATTTCTCTACTCTGACCAGCCAGAGTCAGCGACGTTTTATACCCGACTCTGGAGGAGCGTCGGAGAGATGTTCATGTTCTGGTTTGTGCCAAGGGATTCCGACAGCTTTTTCCTGCATTGACATTTCTGTTTGGAGATAACAGTAATTCACATGTTTACCGAATACTGAAAATCCCACACATTCTCTGCAGTTTAAATTTTTGTTGTACAGCTCAGGACTTGGACCTCGACTCCTCGGACTACTTGTGAAAATTCCCTTTTTCAGCTTTTAGATGGTTTCGCAATGCGGCACTTTTCTCCTTGTATTATTTATTTTTATCCCCTCCCCTCGCAAGCCGGAGTTGTGGAGCCTTACATGTCCGATTCTGAGGGAGCGTCTCGGAAGAGACCTCCATGTTCTGGTTCGTGCCAAGGAATTCCAACGGCTTTTTCTGGATTGCCATCCGCTGCTTCGAGTGGAATCGTCCTACAGAGACAAGTCAAGCGCAGTTCACATGTTTACCGAACACTGAAAATCCTACTTATTCTCTCAGCCTAGAATCATCAACCGACCTGTGGCTCATCCCATGCCCGAAACAAATGCACCTACTTCCGCCTAGGCGACTCACAAGCTGAGAATCCCACATTAGCCCGAACAATGTGCCAGGCGAGAACAATGGACGGCAGCCCGTAAACGAGTTCGAACGCGAGTCCGAGTGCTATGAATTGGCAAGCCATCAAACATTTGGGATATCAAGCTTCAAGGTCGAGCATCAGAACAAAGGTGAGTCCAGCAATTGCGGCGTCCGCGTCGTCCCGGTCTTTTATGCGACCTTACACTTACCTTACGCCTCCTTTCGTAACCTATCATCGCATCATCAAGTCCCCGACAGTCGCTGTGAACTCAAAGGGGTCCAGCCATTCCCTATGGAGGGTTGCCACCGAGCTGTGGTAGAGTGCGTGCAGTCGCGTATACTGTAAGTTCGACTGAATAAGAGCTTTCTATTATAATATCCAAAGCATCTTTGCAGGTATATCATCTGATTGAACAATGACTTAGAGGTGGTTTTAGTGAGCTCAGATGAGGGCAAGGTGAATGATACACGCGCTTAACACAACGCGCTGTCCCTTTATAGAAGTTCCAGTGTAATTGTCCAAGCCTCTGTTAAAGAATTACTCCGTGAACGAAGGTTATTTTGCAGGCTTCTCTGTCCCGAGTGCGCATTTCGGCCTGGCTAGTAATTGAAGAATCATCTGTTGTTTCCATTGGCAGACTATCTCCTCACACACCTCGGTCAGATATTGCTATCCATACACGAAGACAGTGTTCCGATACAAGGTGTACCAGGTGTTGTCAATTTCACTTGGCGTTAATTCTAACAAAACGGAATACAAAAATTCGCCGCAAACTTGTTGTAGTTGCGGAATGGTCAGGTAGAACATTCCTGATGCTCTTTGCTCCGAATTTAAAATCTTAGCATGGTTGTAGGTTCGATATTCAGCACATCGATTACACAACACTGGGGCGGGCGTATGGGCGTCTGACGCTGTCCTTGGGCGAGTTGTTACGACACCTTCCGAAGTCCATCAAAATTCACGTGTACTAATAGCGGAATTCTTTGAGACGCACTGTTATAGTACGATTATTGATCGATGAGATAGTAAGTTGGTTTCCGTTGAATGCGAATTGGAGTACGCATGTTCTGCATCATGAGGAATTCCGATGTTGAACACCCGAACAATTGTGCCAGGCCGGCACAATAGTTAGAAGTCCGAGCACATGTCCGAAAGCGAGTCCGAAAGCGACGAACAAGCCACGATCAAATTAGATATCAGCGAGGCCAGGTCGAATTGTTGTTAACGTTCAGGCGTCATTCTCGGGAATTTGTGCATGTTCTTCTTCCTCCTGCTATTCTTTCAAAGTACAGATCAGAAACTCAATGCTCTCTCTCCTTCTACTCCTCTTGTCACACCAAACATTAGCAGCAATCGACCGACACACGTTAGTGTCACGGTACAATCCTACCCGCAATGCATCCAGCCTCTCCACACCGATGCAAGTAGGCAATGGAAACTTTGCTTTCGGCGTTGATGTCACAGGTCTCCAAACGTTCCAGCCATTCGCCATCATGTCTTCTTGGGGGTGGAAAAACGACACTTTACCCCAGGGCAAGACAATGGAGGACTTGGTTAACTATCAAGGTGCAAGCTGGTACAATCACGGTCGGCTTGTCGAGTATGACTTTGGCGGTGGTGATGAGCTGATTGAGCAATGGCTCACCGCGAATCCTAACCGTGTTAATCTGGGACGGGTGGGGCTAGTGTTCCGGTCCGCCGAGGGAGAGGTCCTCAACGTGACGGAGAATAATTTGACGGATATTCACCAGGAACTCGACCTCTGGACAGGAACGATTACAAGCGGATTCTCTTTTGGAGGGGTGCCGATTGCTGTGGCAACGACATGCGCACAGGATCGAGACACCATTGGGATTGGCATCGAGTCCGCGCTGCTGATTGACGGCCAGTTGGGTGTGTTCGTAGACTATCCGTGGAACGATGGTTCGGCCATGTTCAGCGGACCGTTCGTCGGGAACTGGAACGCTCCTGCCAATCACACAACTTCGATCAGTACTGATGTGGATGATCACAACGCAGAGATTACCCACACGCTCGACGAAACCTCCTTTGTCACTTCTTTCGACAGCGATGCGTTCACCATATCTCGCGATTCTCCCGACGCTCATCGTTACACCATCCTACCAAGAGACTCTACGTCGACCTTCCAAATGGCGGCCACATATGGCATCGTCAGCCCTATTGACAGAACGAGTTATGAAGCCACCGGCGTTTCATCGCGAACGACTTGGGACACCTTTTGGTCACGAAGTGGTTTCGTCGACGTGTTCACCGAATCTTCCGACCCAAGAGCAGATGAACTGCAAAGGAGGATTATTCTGTCGCGATATTTGATGAGGGTCAATGAGGCGGGAGACACGCCGCCGCAGGAGGTAAGTGGATTTCGGACTGGGTATTGGAGTCAGCTCTCATGCACGTTGCCAGTCCGGGCTAGTGAATAATGGCTGGGTGAGTGACTTTGCGCTACTGTAAGAGAAAGGACTCACAAACCTTTTTACAGTACGGGTAAGTATCTTCGACATACGTTGCATATACATCGCTCAGCTGATTCCACTACCGGGATAATATAGCAAGTTCCACATGGAAATGTACTTTTGGCACTCGGCGCATTGGGCTCTCTGGAATAACTGGGACCTTCTCAACCGATCTATCGGCACCTACGACAAATTCCTGCCATCCTCGATAGCCAGGTCGCAGGAACAGCAACACTGGCCCTCCGGTGCACGGTGGCCAAAGATGACTGACCCTTCAGGCCGTTCATCCCCAGGCGAGATAAACAATCTCCTGATCTGGCAGCAACCGCACCCCCTCGTATTTGCGCAGTACGATTATCGAGTATCACCAACGATAGAGACACTGCGTAAGTGGGAAGACGTGGTTCGGGAAACGGCCAACTGGATGGCCGCGTTCGCATGGTACAACGCATCTACAGGTGTCTATGACCTTGGACCACCGATGTACATCGTCAGTGAGGATACCAGCCCAAATGTGACTATGAATCCCGCTTTCGAATTGGCGTATTGGCGTTTGGGGCTAGGGTATGCGCAAGAATGGATGGAGAAGCTCAGCACAGAGGTCCCAAAGAGTTGGACGGCGGTCAAAGACAAACTGGCAGCACTTCCTGTTGACAACGGCACATATAAGATATGCGAAACAGTTGAAAACGACTTTTGGACGGACCCGAATTTTATTTTCGATCACCCCGCGCTAGTGGGACTATATGGATGGCTTCCGGAGACAGAAAATTTGAACCTCACGATCGCGAAAGCAACGGCTAACAAGGTGCGAGAGCATTGGAATGGGACGTACTGCTGGGGGTGCGTTGAGTTACGTTCATTCTTGCTCGGTCACTATTAACTGAAGAGCATACAGGTGGGAATTCCCAATGCTTGCGATGTCGTCTGCACGTAATGGAGATACTGAGGATGCTGTTGAGTGGTTGTTGGACCCCGATTTCAATTTCGACGACGTTGGCATGCCATTGGCACCAGTGCGCCATCCGCCATATTTTCCAGGCTCAGGTGGGCTCTTGTATGCTGTCGCGATGATGGCAAATGGGTGGGACGGTAGCGAAGGGGAAGCGCCAGGATTTCCGAAAGACGGCTGGGTCGTTCGCTATGAGAATTTGAGTAAAACTTTGTAGTCAACAAACTCTTGGATCTTTTACCTTAAAAGCTCGTAGTCCATGATGATGGCAGCACTCCTCAAGTTTCCATTTATCATGACGTCTTCAACGACATTATCTCACATCCGTATCAGCCAATCTACTGCCTTTCGGTTGTGGTTAAACGTGTAAACCCAAGCCAGTACATTCTACAGGGAAATTTAGGCGCAGCTTCGAGAATATCTCATCAAAAAATCCTACAGAGATGGGACATATGTGAGGTGCAGACATGTCGTAGCCTGAATCAAAGCGAAGGAGAACGAGGAAGAAGATCGCGAATGGTAGATGCGAAGTAGAGCATGGCGGTATTGGTGTCGGTATCGATATCGGCACAAGGTTCAAAAGTGCCTACAGCCCTGACATCGCAAGCCATGTACTGTGGCCACGAAGGGTCATACCGTTGCAATCACACTGTTGAGTGCGCCTCGCGGAGGAGAGACTTTTCGTGGGATACATTGGAAATATTGACAGTCACGGCGAGAATTTCCCTCCGAGTTTCTTGCAAGTTTCTTGGCGAATATTCAGCCGTGTATGAGTGAGGCCACCATCTGGGTCATGATAGGGAGAGATCAGAGTTCGTATATCCATAAACATCGCTTTTTGGTAGTTTGTGAGCGCGTCAGATTCAGAGCGCGTCGCGATGTTGACTCGGAGAGGTCAGAGGTAAATTCTAAAAAGGGAATGTTTGGCAATGATGACGCGTTGTTTGGCCGTTTGGCCGTTCTGCTTTTCAAGCTCATACTTCTTCTGGACTTGAGATTGAAGCTTGAGGACTTCATCGTCGTCAGAACTAGTTGCAGGCTGATCATGACTCGTTCGTATCTCTTTACTACTGCGAGCAGAATATGGACCGTGGGAGTACCCACATTTTGCGGACGCAGACAAGCACGTGTACTTCACACAGAATGACTGGACTTTTGGGTGCAGGCGGGACCTCCGATGAACAAGCCGAGGGCGGACAATACCGACACCAGCAGGAAAATAGCAAGACGATAATGTACTCATCTTCGCCGGTTGAAAACCGACAAAAACATTCTTCATACGCGTAAAACAATACTGTCAATTCTCAAAGCGATACGATAAGGAATGAAAGAGATACGGCGCAACAAAACGACGAGGACGACGCTAAAAAAACTTAATATTATCGGGGACCGTAACATTTGCAGTTGCCACTGGGCACACCGCGCCGGACTGGTAGTATCTCACATATGAGCCAATTATATTCGCTGCGCTCGCAATGAAGGCACCGTCATAGTCGAACCATTGGGTTTCCCGTGCATAAGTATACCCATATGGCTTCTCTAATTCAGCGATACGGTTCCATCGTGCGCCTCTTTTTTGTGTTCTAGTCGACTGAGTCTTGTATTACCTGTCCCGTTGCAGTTCATAGTTCCGATGCTGCACCTGATGCCTCTTCCTGCATCATTGCATCTTCTGTTTCGCGATCAGGATTCCAGAATATGCCAGGCGAGTACAGCGGTCGGCACTCCAAGAACGAGTCCGACAGCGAGTCCGAATCCGAGAGCGATGACATCGATGAACCCTGTGTACACGAATAAAGGTGAGCCGGCAATTGCCGCATACCCATCGCCCGGAACCTACGCCTCCTTTCGCAGCCTATCATCGCGCTATCAGACTGCTACCATTCGCAGTCAAATCGACGGCGAATTTGTGGCCTTAAGACTGTCACCTAGCCGTTATAGAGGGCGGGCAGTCGCGTAGAGGTCGACTCACCAAGAGTATTTTGTACAATATTTGTAAGTATCTTCTCAGGTATGCCATCTGACTCCTGACTTGGAGGTGGTTTTAGTGAGCTCCGACGGCAGCAGGGTTCCTCTGAGACACGCGCTCAACAGCGTGTAGTTCCTCTGATGTACTGCAGCGGTTCCTGGGTAATTGTCGAGGCCTCTGTTAACGAACTCCTCGCATAAAAGAAGGTTGGTGTCGCAGGCTTCTTTGTCCTAGTATCGGAGCTCATCTGCTCCCGATTCATTTCTCCGAAATGCCCAGGTAGCCAAGGAAAACAAAAGGAAAAACAAACATATGTTTTTACATGCGTATGTACGCGAGGGGGCTATATATACAGTGGCCATGGTAATTCGTATCTGCTGCCAAGATGCTCATCCAGGTACTGTTGTTCTCAACCGCGTTTCCCAACAGGTGGAACGGAATGTCTGTAGCACTCGCACAGTCGGCTACGGGAATAAGCTCTTCGGTAGTGTCCACCACTGCTACCAGTACACTGAATCCCACAAGTACCGCGACCATGCCTAACTTTCCTTCAATCGGATCTATTCCTCGCGATTACACGCCGGAAGGACTGGAAAAGCTTTGGGATATCGTTCGTAGTATTACTGACCTCCTCAGAAAGCGACGTTCCTAACTGATCTGCAGATCGGGCCTGTGGAGCCGCCTCCGTTCACCACTACCCGTGTTCCCAGCGCAGCCGTGACCCTACCGCCGTCTCCCACGCCTTTGTATCCGTCCTTTTATGCTCATGCGCCGAAGGATATCTTGCCGGACTTGAAGCTCCCCAAAGGTTTCAAATTCGGAGTCTCTACAGCCGCGTACCAAGTCGAGGGAGCCGCGAAGAGCGAGGGCAAGGGTCCGGGCATGTGGGACTGGGCTACGAGACAGCCAAATGCTGTATACGATAACACGACTGGTGAGTATGCGTGGGACGAGAATGGTGCTAATCACACAACTGAGGACATTGCAGGTGACGTCGTCGATCTTCAATATTTCTTGTACAAAGAAGACGTCCAGCGCATCGCTGCTCTTGGTGTCAATGCTCATTCTTTCTCGTATGCTTCGAATCTCAATCTGTGGGACCTTCTCTGAATCATGCTTTTTAGTATCTCTTGGGCAAGGATCTATCCGTTTGGTGCTGCCGATTCTCCCATCAATACGGCTGGCATTGATCACTACTCCGATGGTACGTTTTAATCTTGACAGTATCGTAAGTGACGCCGATCGTTTCCGCTGCAGTCATTGATTACCACTCGGCTCATGGTGTGGAGCCCGTCGTAACATTGTGTAAGATGTGTCTATTATCCAATATACCTTGTTTACTTACCACTAGTCATACAGTCCATTGGGATACGCCCCTCGCCCTTCAGGCTTACTACGGGGCTTTCACGTCGCCTGAAATAGTCAACGACTTTGTAAAGTGAGTACTAGAAGGACGTCACCATTGGTGTATTCATACAGCTTTCAGCTACGCCAAGACCGTATTCCAGGCATACAACGGCCGTGTTAAAACTTGGTGGGTGTCTGCAATTTATCGACATCGCAATGGGCTTAACTGCTTCAGGTATACATTCAATGAACCGAGTGCTTATTGTGGCAAGATCATAGCCTATCCTTTCAGTAAACATTCTGTATATCAAAATCTTCTCCCGCAAGCTTATCGTTGAGACTAGATCTCACGCTCGCCCCTGGTTTTAATTCGTCCACTGCTTTTTATCACTGTGCATACAATCTATGTACGTTTGCATCCTTCTTTTTCCTGCCCTTGACCCTGATACTTTACGACAGTAAGGGCCCACGCAGGCGCCGTCAAGGGTCTGTTGTCCACCATAATAGGCTGCCGCTCGCTCATACCTTCCCTTGCTAGCATTTCGCGAAATGGGCATATCCGGAGAGATATCCTTAAAGAGCAGCGGTGACATGTAACTAAATCCCTTTCTCCTGCTAATCTTTATTGAATGTCTTCCAGAGGTACACCTTGGAGAAGTAACTTTACTGAAGACGCCCTTGCGGTCGAACGCAATGTAGCACTCGATTTGGGCCTTTTCTCTAATCCTATCTACACAACAGGTGATTGGCCCGATATTGCGAAAGACACCCTCCCAGCCGAGTATCTCCCACGCTTCACCGATGAAGAAAAGAAGGACCTTCTTGGCTCTGCGGATTTCTACGCCATCGATGCCTACCACACAGTATGGGTGAAAGCGCCGGACGACGGAATCGACGCTTGCGTGACCAATACTTCCCACCCCTTATGGCCTGATTGTAATGAACATGTATACTTTGACTCGTATTACGGCTGGTCCGCGGGTCCCGCTGCGGGGCCCCAAGCCTACTCTGTCGAAGCAACGCCGGTGCCCATTCGTATTATGTTCAAGGATATCCATTCTCGATGGCCGAGTAATAAAATGGTGTGTATCATAATGTTACAATGGCTGTTTCTGATATCTGGTGGACAGTATGTTTCCGAGTTCGGCGCCGTAGAGCCTTTCGACTACCCGGGCACAGATATATCCCTAGTAAAGAATGACGTGCTCCGAACGAGTGAGCGTTGGGATTCATTCCAGACTAATTAGTTAATTGACGATGTATCTACCATTTCCAGACTACTTCCTCACGTACCTCGGTGAGATGTTGACATCCATCCATGAAGACGGTGTCCCGATCCAGGGTGCTTTCGCTTGGTGTCAGTTCTAGCAAACGCGTCATAGAAATCGCTTCTAACTCATTTGTAGCAATGATTGACAATGCAGAATGGTTACTTGGAACAGCGGCCAGGTGCGTGCTCATTGTTCCGGGTTTAGATATTTTCTGATCTTAGCATGGCTGTAGGTTCGGTATTCAGCACGTCGATTACACGACACTGGAGCGAACGTATAAGCGTTCGGCGCTGTCTTTGGGTGAGTCCACAATGCCTTCAATGAGCGCCAAATTTTACAAGTACGAATAGCGGAATTCTTTGAGTCCCACCTTCAACAGTGAGGTACAGAACTTCACCGCCCCCTTGTACCCTTTGTTTATTGTTCTTGTATCACAATACACTTACTATCACCAATGCACTGCACTCCCACTGTTTCTCTTCCATCCGCCTTAGTGTTTTCTCCGCTCTTTCAATAATGCTTTCATGGTAATACATTCCCTTTGTTTCCGCTATCTTCCTCTCCATACACGCAGCGCCTGCAGCCTCTCTCGACGCCTCTGCCCTACTCGCCATCGGTCAAGCTGCACAGTTCCAGAACGTCACCTTCCAGAACTCTCATCGTCAATGATATACAGACTCCAGTGCGACCTATTCCCTGGCACTTCTTCCCACTCTCTGTTCTTGTAAATGAGCTCTTGTCTCTAATGGTGAATAATGCAATGGTGATTCAAGTTTTCGGACAAAATTAGAGTACCATATTTCGACTGTAACCACAAATAATATAAAGCAATCCACGGATATAAGCACGAGCTCGCCGTAGAAATCGTCATCAAGTATAGAATATATCTATCGAGGCACATTTAACTTTATGAACCCAGCCAGGAAACTGGGTTGATTTAGAAGGAGGGAATTGTACTTAGAGGGAGGACTTACCATGGCCCTGGCCATCAGCGCCACTCTATCCCCCGGCTCAAGGAGCCTCACGAACTCATGCGAGAGACCGAATAGACCTCTCATCGATTGCTGCTTGACCTCCTCATCGGTACGCGGCCAGACGTTCGTATGTTCCTTGTATGAGCCTTTGGCAGTAACATTTACTCCGACGTGTCATCTGCTGCCCTCCTCCTCGTGGGATCGTACTTCGGCAGCTCGAACTGCACTGCCTATGTCCGCTGCTAAACCATCCCGGTACAGATCTGTAGGCCTCCCCAAGACTTCATTGAGCCACCACGGTTCCCCGCGTATTATTGCGGCCTCAAACCAGGTCCAGGATCCCTCGTAGGTCCCTGTGGCATGTAAGGATGCAAGAAGATGACCCGAAAAACATCAAGCGTACCTTGGTGCCCCGGCTCGCCTCCCCAACCTTGGTCACAACTCTCGGTTACGAACTTCACCGCCCGCACTTTGACATCTTGGGGAATGGGAGGGGAGATGATGTAGCACCGGTCGGCGTTTGGAAATGTTTGTCCAGCCTGGTGATCAGCTGCAGCGTCCACCTCCAAGCTGCACCTTGTGTAGATCCGTGGCCAGTATTGAGCGAAGTCGAGTGTATCGTCGATGATCTCGACAGGTAGTCCACAATTCGTCAGTATATACTTGACAGAGAGGACATCATCCTCAGATGGGATATGATCTGGGCGTTCATTCGTGCTGTCTGTTGCCGTACTTGGAAATCTTTCATATACGGCCGAAGGTTGTGCAAATGTGATACCCATCTCCTTCAGAGGTGAATGAGACGCGAATCCGATTTCTACTTAATGATAATAGTCAGTACCCACTGGTCCATTGCTAAGCTGGGACTGAATGCAAGTTCGTACGATACAATTTCAAGTGAAAATCAAATAACGTACTTGTAAGGGAGCAGTTATTGAGGGACGGAGTATGTGGTGGTCGACGGCAAAGCTGAAGTTGGATGCATCAGTCTTAATGGGAGCGGTAATCATCGGACATTCGGCCCGAAAGTTTTGCCATTCCTTTTCAGGAATTCACCTCCCATCACTCACTCATGCATCCCATGCATCGCCGCGACGCGCTTGAAGTCACAGGCAATCTGAGGCAAACACAGACGTATGCCCACAAGTGGGCACCAGAGCATGATAAATACACGCCTAGAGCCTTGCAAAGACGGTCTACAATCAGGGCGTCCTTGAAGAGCACGGATCAGTCGGAATATACAGAGAGGATTATTCCACGATGAATTTGCAGTGTGTGAAGTACAGCTCAAATATAGGATTCTTGTACAAAAGACAGACAGGCGAAGCCAAATATACACTGTGTTGAAACGTATTTGATGAGACCTTGAGCATCTGCCGTACTTAGATGAGACGCACCGAACGAGAAGAGAACCCAAAATGGACTGCAGAAAACACGATCAAGTATTATGTGCCAGAAAGATGGGCGAGACATGAGACAAAATTGATCGCCAGGCAGGACATAATCGAGGATGATGGCGTAGTGAAAAAGCGAAGTCAAGGGATGTTGGCGAGCAGTGAACGATATCTTTCCTCGTGTTGGAAACACTTCTTTTACGCATCTGAAAATGTAGGAAAGGAATATAACGCACCAAAGTCTTCGCCCTCCTTCTCGCGCACGGTCGCCTTGATTTTCTCAAGATTAGCCAACACCGCTTGTAGAGGCCAGAAGTCCTGCTCGTTGCATTCAACCGTTGCGGGCTCTTGCTCGGCAGTGAGCTCTGTCGTTTTGAGGTTTATTTGGGCGTCTTCTTGCTTGATGAGCTCTTCTGATCCAATGTTAGCCATGGTTGTGAGGGATGACGAGAAGCAAACAGGAGTCAATGATGGTGGTTGCAGTCAGAGCTGTATTTCAAACCTCGACACCAGGCAAATCTTATGCACCAGGCCAATGCAGCACAAATTTTGTGGGAATCCTACCTACCATCCCAGAGCAAAGCGATGACGGCCTCCAGCAGTATAGTGGTTGTCGTGCTCTAGAATAAAAACCACCGGGCGATGCTAAAAGAAACGGCAAACACCGACACATGCCGAACCGAAGGGATGCCGAGGATGAGCCGGACCGCCGTATGAATCTCCGACAAGGACAGACTTAACCACGTGCATCCCCACAGTACTTGATTTTTACCAGCTAAGCTAGTGGATTTTCTCATGTCCTGCTTCACAATTTCGATGCCTCTTTCATCTTCTGTTTCGCATTGCGTGCTTCATTGGGCAAGATTCTAGAACAACATGCCAGGCGACAACGGCCGGCAACGAGTCCGAATCCAAATCCGAATCCGAGAGCGATGAACAAGCCAGTCCCTGTGATGTACTGCAGCAATTCTTGTGTAATTTCCTAGACCTCTGGCAACTAATTCCTCCTGTAAAAGAAGGTCGATGTCGCAGACTTCTCTGTCCTAGTATCGGACCTCTGTTCCCGATTTATTTCTCCATGTAGCCAAGGAAAACAAAAGTAAAGCAAACATATGTACGCGAAGGGGCTATATAGACAGTGGCCCCGGCGGTTCGATTTTCTTGTCCCAAGATGTTCTTCCAGTTACTGTTGCTCTCTTCCGCCTTTCCCATTGCGTGGAACGGAATTTCTGTAGCACTGGCACAGTCGGCTACAGGAACAAGCTCTTTGGTCGCATCCACCACTACTATTACACTGAGTCCCACAGGTATCCCCGCGGGCACGGCTAGATTTCCTCCAGTCGGATCAATTCCTCGAGATTACACGCCAGAAGGATTGGAACAGCTTTGGGATATCGTTCGTAGTCTGCTGATTGTCCTAGTTCCTAACTTATACTTGGTCTACAGATAGGGCCTGTCGAGCCACCTCCGTTCACCACTACCCGCGTTCCTAGCGCAGCGGTCACCCTACCGCCCTCTCCTCCGCCTATGTATCCATCTTTCTATGCGCCGGCACCAAAGGATATCTTGCCAGACTTGAAATTCCCCAAAGGTTTCAAATTCGGAGTCGCTACTTCCGCGTACCAAGTCGAGGGGGCCACGAAGAATGAAGGCAAGGGACCGACAATGTGGGACTGGGCTACGAGACAGCCTGGCGGTACAATCGATAACACAACTGGTGAGCGTGCATCGATACCGCAATATATGCAACTAAGGTTATCGCAGGTGATGTTGTTGGTCTTCACTACTTCCTGTACAAAGAAGATATCCAACGCACCGCTGCTCTCGGTGTCACTGCACTTTCTTTCTCGTATGTGTCGAAACCAGTCCATACGGCTATCCTTGAAAAACGTTCCGTAGTATTTCGTGGGCGAGGATCTACCCGTTTGGCGCTGCTGGTTCTCCTGTTAACACCGCTGGCATTGACCACTATTCTGATGGTAAGCTCTCATCGTAATAGTATCGTAAGTAATGCTGATAGTTTTCGCTGCAGTTATTGATTGTCATCTGGCCAATGGTGTGGAACCTGTTGTAACATTGTGTAAGATTTGTTTGTTTCCATTCAATGCAGCTATGTTTACCACCAGGAAAATAGTCCACTGGGAGACGCCTGTCGCCCTTCAAGCTTATTACGGGAGTTTCACTTCACCAGAAATAGTTGACGATTTTGTAAAGCAAGTACACGAACAGGACGACAATTCGTGTACTTATACAATTTTCAGCTACGCCAAGACCGTATTCAACGCATACAACGGCCGTGTGAAAACTTGGTTGGTGTCCGTAATTTCTTTGTCGATTCAAAAGAAGAGCTTAACTAATTCAGGTTTACTTTCAATGAACCGGGTAATTTATGTGGTCAGATCTCATCCTATCCTTTCGGTAAACATTCTATTTATTTCAGCCTACCTCTGCAAGCTTACCGTTGAGAGTAGATGTCACGCTCGCCCCTGGTGTAAACTCGTCTACCGGCCCTTATAGATGTGCATACAATCTATGTACGTTTTGCGTCCTTCTTCTTCCTACCCCTGATCCTGATACGATACAATAGTAAAGGCCCATGCAGGAGCCGTCAAGGGTCTGTACTACATGTACCGTGATAATCTACCACCCACTCATCCCTTTCTTTCCCAGCCTTCCGCGAAATGGGTATATCGGGAGAGATATCCTTGAAAAGCGATGGTTATGTGTAACTACATCTCTTTCTCCGGCTAGTATCTATTGAATGACCTTCAGAGGTGTACCATGGAGAAGCAATTCTACCGAAGACACCCTTGCGGTCGAACGCAATATAGCATTCGAATTGGGTCTTTTCTCTAACCCTATTCACACAACAGGTGATTGGCCTGATATTGCCAAAGACACCCTCCCAGCAGAGTATCTCCCACGCTTCACCGATGAAGAAAAGAGGGACCTTCTCGGCTCTGCGGATTTCTTCGCTGTTGATGCCTACCGCTCACTATGGGTAAAGGCTCCAGACGAGGGAATAGATGCATGCGTGGCAAATCCTTCCCATCCCTTGTGGCCCGGTTGTAATGAACTTGCATACTTTGACTCAGATTACGGCTGGCCCGCAGGTCCTGCCGCTGACCCAGTAGCCATCTCCATCCAAACAACCCCGGTGGCCATCCGTGCTTTGCTAAAGGGCGTCCACACTCGATGGCCAAGTAATAAATTGGTGCGCGCTGGGATTTATATTAATGGCTATGTCTAACCGCTGGCGAGCAGTACGTTGCTGAGTTCGGCACTCTAGAGCCTTTCGCCTACGAGAATGCGGATATATCGCAAATCAAGGAGGACGTGGCCCGAACAAGTGCGCATGGTACCTATTTCAGGCCAATTGAAGATCCATCTATTATCTCCAGACTACTTCCTCACGTACCTCGGTGAGATGCTGCTATCCATCTACGAAGACGGCGTCCCGATCCAGGGTGCTTTCGCTTGGAGTCAGTTTTAGCAAAATTGAACATAAGAATTCACTGCTGACTCGCTTGTAGCAATGAATGATGATACAGAATGGTTAGGTGGGACTACCGTAAGGTGCGTGTTCATTGTTCCGGTTTCAAAGATTTTCTGGTCTTAGCATGAGTGTAGATACGGTATCCAGCACGTCGATTACACGACACTGGAGCGGACTTACAAGCGATCGGCGCTGTCCTTGGGTGAGTTTTATGATGCCGTCCAATGAGCATTATTCATTTATAAGTACGAATAGCGGAATTCTTTGGGTCGCACCTTCAAGACTAAATGTCATAGTATGATGTAGCCAGTTGAATTCCGCTGAATGTGAATTCAAGAAGGGGGCCCACGCTTCTCAGTTTATTGCAGTCCACACGAGTTACTTCCAGAGTTCTTAAGGAAAAGAAGAGATAACTTGATGGTGTGGTGTGTGTACCGGCGCAAGGTCCCACTCATGATGGACTTTGGCTATATACAGCGGGAGATGGAAAAGATCGTGGGAATAAATTTCCCGATCATTATTGGGTTCTATTGCTCCGCCTGATCGATTCCTTCCTTCCTCGGTGAGACTCAACTGGTTCGAGTCTATTGAGTCTCCACATACTTATGCCGGCTCATATTGAAAACCTTTCTGAGTCGATACATCCCATGGCACCCAAAAGACAGCTCGACGCCAATTCCACTGGAAGTCCACTTTCAAAACGATTGAGAATTGCTCAGCCTATTCTCCAGAGATGCGAGGCTCTGCTTGAGGAGACTGGTATGACACCGCGGACTTATGGCCCTCTGGGAATTCTGGGTCTCCTATTGGATGAACAATCACAGCAAGAAAGGCCACCACAGGACGAGGATGAATTGCAGCGAGATGGCGAAAATCGTCTAGCGGCTCCAGACGAGTACGTCTCGGAATCTTACCACGTAAATCGAAGCACATTTCTTCTTATCGTTGTTGAAACTGAATGTTCTTAGGCCTACAGTAGCTACAAGTTTTCAGAAGTATCACAAAAGATCCTTCAAGAGCGTTTGAGTTTTCGCTTTTCCTTGCACGATTGGTCTCTTCGGGGTTTCTTTCGTGATGCGACCCTATCTAAACATTACGCCGATGATCTTGAGCCCTTATACAAAGAGCTGGAAACTATTTATTCGACTTCCGAACCCAAGGCCAGTACTTATCCTTTCATGCATCTTTAGTGACAACAACATCTTTTCGCACAGAACATGGAAGCCGCTGCTCGTCAGGTTATCGACGCCTATCTCTCCTTTGTGTTCGCAACTATAAGGGAAAACCGCGAGACCGACATAAGAAACCCTATCAAGGCCAGACTCGAAGCTGATCCCGGGTTCGATGTCAGGCGCCACTCCGATGCAGAGTCTCATGAGCAGATGCTCTCAGCATATTTAGAGTCGCCGGAGGGCGCCGGCTTACCATCGACATTCTCAGAGCTCAGTGTCGACGACAAGGCAAATTATATTCTATGGTGTAACCGGTACGTATACCCGAACCGGCTCTTAAACATTGACGACGTCGGGAACACATCCTATATCCGCCTCTACCAAGAGATAACTATCAACTCTGACGATGATGATGCGTCTTATCATGACCAGGACGGTCGAGAAATCACACTGTCTGGAGTTGTGAAGTATGCGATGCTGGTATTCAAGACACGGGATGAGGGTGCACAGTTTATCAGTTTTTAAGCTCTCTTCTGTTAACCATTTTTGCATTCAGACCAAGTCCGAAATGCTAGCGACGGTGAATCGCAAAAGTGTCTGTACAAGCAAAAATCGTTGGAGACTCGGCTCCTCTTTCTCGAAGCAGGACTTGACAACGGACGGGAAAGGGACCTACGCAGTGAGCCACTGATCGAAGCATCAGCTCAAGCCCTTGCTTTAAGTAGACGGTTCAAGTAAGTGCTTACATGATAGGAAGCCATTTTTGAAATTGATTCGTATATCTACTGTAGAAGGTCTAACGTTCGGTTCATCGTGACGGATTCCAATGATTGGGTCATTGCCCATTTGCACAATCCTCTTGATGGAGGCCCGCCGGAGGTCACATCATACCCACTACCATACCTTTACTCTGAAATCCCCTTCCAAGCGTGTTATGGTACGACACTGGGACGAGTCAGGGCAACAGAAACTTGGAGGATATATGTACGAGGGTTTTATGTGACGTTGCTAGAATGGGTGGGTCGCAATGGTTTATGGTCTGCATCCATTCTCATTTCTTCCAGCTCTTGCCAGAGAGTGTGTCGGCGATCTCGACACCACCACGATTTGACCAGATACCTGGTTCTAAAATTTGATTCGAGTCAGCAGAAAGACATGCGGTGTTTTCCACATTTCTCACATTTATCTTTCTTCCTTTAATCATGCTCTCTGTTGTGTAATATAGCTGCGTGAAACAAATCTCATGACTGGGAATTTTTATGGAATACTGTTCACTATGTGATATGGAACGACAAGTTAACTGAGTCTGGCGGCTTAATCCGAGTCCTATATGGTGTCGGTGTTGTTACCGACCCAAGGTCCCACAGCCCCGATATGGCGAACCATGCGCTGTGGCCACGAAGGCTCATATTGCTATCATCAGATAGACTACACGTTGTGTTGAGCGTGTGAATCAATGTAACCCTGCCGCCGTCAGAGCTAACTAAAGCCACTCCCAGGTCACCGTTCAGTCAGATAATATACCTGAGAAGATACTTACAATATTAAGTATTATAGTATACATTAGTCGAACTTTACGCGACTGTGCGCACTCTATCACGGCTGGATGGCAATCTTCCATAGCAGAATGGCTGGACGATTACCTTGTCCTTGAGTTAACAACGCGATGACAGTGTAGTACATTGGGGATGACAAGTTTTTTATGATACAAGAACTTTCAATAAACAAAAGGTACAAGGGGCTGTGAAGTCACCTCATTGAAGGTGTGACTCAAAGAATTCCGCTATTCGTACTTGTGAAATCTGGTACTCATTAAAGGCATTGTAGAACTCACCCAAAGACAGCGCCGAACGCTTGTACGTTCGCTCCAGTGTCGTGTAATCGACGTGCTGGATACCGAACCTACAGCCATGCTAAGACCGGAAAATATTTAAACCCGTAACAATGAGTCACCCACCTGACCGCTGTTCCATACAACCATTCTGCATTGTCAATCATTGCTAAAAATGAGTTAGAAGCGATCTATATGACGGATTTTGCTAGAACTGACACCATGCGAAAGCACCCTGGATCGGGACACCATCCTCGTGAATAGATAACAACATCTCACCAAGGTATGTGAGGAAGTAGTCTGGAAATATCAGATAATTTATAAATCGTTAATCAACCTGGAATGATTCTCAATGCGCACTCGTTCGGAGCACATCTTCCTTTATTAGCGATATATCTGTGCCCGGGTAGTCGAAAGGCTCTACGGCGCCGAACTCGGAAACATACTGCCCGCCAGGGGTCAGAAACAGCGGTTGTAAAATTCTGATACATACCATTTTATTACTCGGCCATCGAGAATGGATATCCTTCAACCAAGTACGAACGGGCACCGGCGTCGCTTCGACAGAGTTGGCTTGTGGCCCAGCAGCGGGGCCCGCGGACCAGCCGTAATCCGAGTCAAAGTATACATGTTCATTACAACCAGGCCATAAGGGGTGGGAAGTATTGGTCACGCAAGCGTCGATTCCGTCGTCCGGGGCTTTCACCCATACTGTGCTATAGGCATCGATAGCGAAGAAATCCGTAGAGCCAAGAAGGTCCTTCTTTTCTTCATCGGTGAAGCGTGGGAGATACTCGGCTGGGAGGGTGTCTTTCGCAATATCGGGCCAATCACCTGTTGTGTGAATAGGGTTAGAGAAAAGACCCAATTCGAACGCTACATTGCGTTCGACCGCGATGGTGTCTTCAGTAGAGTTACTTCTCCAAGGTGTACCTCTGGAGGACATTCAATAGATACTACTTAGCTGGAGAAAGGACTATAGTTACATGTCACCGTCGCTTTTCAGGGAGATTTCTCCCGATATGCCCATTTCGCGAAATGCTAGGAAGGAAAGCGATGAGTGAGTGGTAGATTATCATGGTACATCGACAGACCCTTGACGGCGCCTGCGTGGGCCCTCACTGTGATAAAGTATCAGTGTCAAGGGCAGGAAGAAGAGGCATACAGAACCTACATAGATTGTATGCACAGTGATAAAAAGCAGTGGACGAATTAACACCAGGGGCGAATGTGACATCTAGCCTCAACGATAAGCTTGCGGAAGCGGATTTCGGCATATAGAATACTTACTGAAAGGATAGGCTGCCATCTTGCCACAATAAATACCCGGTTCATTGAAAGTATACCTGAAGCAGTTAAGCCCATTGCGATGTCAATAAATTGCAGATACCCACCAAGTTTTAACACGGCCGTTGTGTGCCTGGAATACGGTCTTGGCGTAGCTGAAAGTTGTATGAGTACACAATAGCGACGTCTTTCTAGTACTCACTTTACAAAGTCGTTGACTATTTCAGGCGACGTGAAAGCTCCGTAGTAAGCCTGAAGAGCAACAGGCGTATCCCAATGAACTATCTCCCTGGTGTTTAAACATAGCGTATTGAATGTAACAAAGAATGCCTTACACAATGTTACAACAGGCTCCACGCCATGAGCTAAGTGGTAATCAATGACTGCATCAGAAACGATCAGCGTTACTTACAATACTGTCAAGATCAAAACGTACCATCGGAATAGTGATCAATGCCGGCCGTATTAATAGGAGAATCAGCGGAGCCAAACGGATAGATCCTCGGCCACGAGATACTAAGAAACATGGTTCAGAGAAAGTCCCATCAACTTAGTTTCAATACATACGAGAAAGAATGGGCATTGACACCAAGAGCAGCGATGCGTTGGACGTCTTCTTTGTACAGGAAATATTGAAGATCGACGACATCACCTACAATGATCAGTTGTATGGTTATTATCATCATCACACCACGCATAATACTCACCAGTCGTGTTATCGTATACAGCACTTGGCTGTCTCGTAGCCCAATCCCACATACTCGGACCCTTTCCCTCGCTCTTCGCAGCTCCCTCGACTTGGTACGCCGCCGTGGCGACTCCGAATTTGAAGCCTTTGGGGTACTTCAAGTCTGGCAAGATATCCTTCGGCGCATGAGCATAGAAGGATGGATACAAAGGTAGGGGAGACGGCGGTAGGGTCACGGCTGCGCTGGGAACACGGGTGGTGGTGAACGGAGGCGGCTCGACAGGCCCAATCTGCAGATTAGTTAGGAACGTCACTTTCTGAGGAGGTCAGCAATACTACGAACGATGTCCCAAAGTCTTTCCAGTCCTTCCGGTGTGTACTCGCGAGGAATGGATCCGATTGAAGGAAAGCTAGCCGTGATAGCAATACTCGTGGTGCTTGACGTACTGGTGGATACTACTACCGAAGAGCTTGTTCCCGTAGCCGACTGTGCGAGTGCTACAGACATTCTGTTCCACCCATTGGGGAACACGATTGAGAACAACAGTACTTGGATGAGCATCTCGGCAACAGATACGAACAGTCGTGGCCGCTATATATATATACCCCTCGCGTGCATACGCATGTAAAGTCATGTCTGCCTTTCCTTTTGTTTCCTTGGCTATCTAGGCATTTCGGAGAAATGAATCGGGAGCAGATGAGGTCCGATACTAGGACAAAGAAGCCTGCGACACCAACCTTCTTTTACGCGAGGAGTTCGTTAAAAGAGCCTGGACAATTACCCAGGAACCGCTGCAATACATCACGCCGTTGAGCGCGTGTCTCAGAGGAGCCCTGCCGCCGGAATTCAGTAAAACCACCTCCAAATCACTGTGAAATCAGATGGTATACTTGAGAAAATGCTTACAATATTATACAAAAAGCTCTCAGCGGGTCGACCTCTACGCGACCGCCCGCGCTCTATGACGGCTAGGCGGCAGTCTTCTGGAACGGTAAAGCCACAAGGTCGCCTCGATTTAACCACGAGTGGTAGCGATCTGACAGTGCGACGATAGGCTGCGAAAGGAGGCGTACGTCCCGGATGACGCGTACGCGGAGAACGCCGACTCATCTTTATTGGTGTAGGTTTTGTTCAATGTCCATCGCTCTCGGACTCGGACTCGCTGTCGGACTCGTTCTCAGAGTGCCGACCGGTCTGGCATATTGTTCCAAATTTGTTCTGGAATCCTGACCGCCAAACAGAAGATGAGCTGATGAGCTGATGCAGGACGAGACATCAGGCCTAGGTGTCCTGCAGCATCTGAATTATGAAGTTCGACCCCAGTTGGCAGTGAAAATCTTCTCGAAAATTCCTGGCGAAAATTCAGCCGTATATGAGTGAGGTTACCATCTGGGTCGTGAGATCTTGAGAGGCAGAGGTCTTATATCCATAAGCATCGCGTTTTGGTAGTCTGTTCGCGCGTCGCGACGAATCGCGATGCTGAGCAGTGAATGATTCCAGAAAAGAAATGTTTGTCATTGTTTGGACATGATGACGCGTTGTTTGCCTGTTCTTTGCCACACCCAACTTCGCGGTTTTGGACGCACTCGCCCTCGTTCCCGGGACTGCCAGTCGTCGCACTGGTCTGGTGCGCTGTTCGGGACTCTTTCATAACACGGCGCGTGGTTCTCAGTCGGCTGTAGTACAGGGTTCGATCCCCGTTCAGAGCTCGGGCTTAAAAGTATCTACTCCCTCTGTGTAGAATCTTGCGCGTTTACTTTGGAAATTTATGCAAAGGCTCAAGACGCGTAAAAGAAAGAAGCAGCAACACAAGCCAACAGTACTGGCCCAAGACAACATTCCCGCGTGGCCGCAGCTCACCAACGTTAAAGAGATAAAGGCCACCGATGGCGGTCTGAGGGCTGCCACTAACTATTTGACCTCACGAGAAAAGCAGGCTCGACACCGGGTGCCTCTTCGAAGACCCGGAAGCGCAAATTGAATAGTAGTGATAAGGTACGCTGCTGGTCCACTCACTCTGATCGCAAGCTGACCCTTTTCAATAGTTTGAAGATGGCGCTCGACAAAACCAAGATCATTCTCACTCTCGAAGATATCATTCATCGCCAACCGGGTCTCATTAGGCGCACATGTGTTGTCGTTGACCGCTCGTCGGCATGGCTTGGCCCAGAACTTGCCGTTAAGATCCAGTAGGTCAGGCATCCATCGCAATTCGGAGAAGTTGATGGACACTGGCTGATGGTTGGTGAAGGCAGGAGGCATTGGGTTTCTGATCATCTCCCTGAGATCTTTCATTCCCAAGACGCTGGCTTTGATGAAGATTCACCTCTAGAGCTCTTGAAAGCGGCATCGTATGAGATTGTACGCCGATAAAACATTCATCTACGAAGAGCAACTTCTTCGTATCACTGTCTCGGAACGTCTGTTTCCCATAATGGACCTGACCGATGTCAAGGTAATTGCTCAGGTGTTTGTTGATATGTTGCAAAGTACGTTACATTGAGTCGTTTCTATTGCTGGCAGAAACTGACGACTTTGAACTAGGTCATAAGTGACTGTACGACCGTGCAAAAATGCTTCATCGCGACATCAGCATGGACAATGTAATGTATCGAAAGCGTGGCAGACAAGTTTGCTGCGTACTGGATGATTTCGGCCACTCATTTCCTTCCTCTTGTAGAAGCCCCATCTCTTCATAGCACCGGTACGTCGGCACCTGGCTCACGACCTCCTCAAGGATGAAGACATGAGTCATTTGTACCGCCATGATCTAGAAACCTTCTTCTACATTTTGTCAATGCTATATCGCCATCACCAGATCGTTGAGAGCAGCACTGCGGGCGAACAGTGCAAGCAATCTCACCGAAGGATGATGCTTTTGCCGACTGGTACAACCGAATGTTATCCTGGCAATCTTTGTCTTCCCAGAAAAAGGACTGGCTCACAAAACAAAAGTCGCCCTTTCCTTTGTCGCCGTCGTTTTCCGCCTTTCGCCCTTGGCTTGACAAGATCCGGCGCACAGTCAATAATGGGCTTCTTGCCCGCAGCCTATATCAGTCCCAGCAAGATCCAGAGCCTGAGATAGCTGCTATCGACGTGAGATTTGTGCCCGTTACAGAGAGAACGATACTCCGTACACAATCAGTACCTAATAAGTTTAGTACTCTCCAACCTTTCGATGAATATACGTTTGTTACTCACAGTTTTTGCAGACGATGTGAGGTTTTGATGGCCAGAAGACGGTGATGAAGTACGAACAATGAAGCTAAGTTGAAGCTTTGAAGGGTCCGTTTGGAGCTAGACTTTTTTGCTTAGCACTATTACGACGGCGGCGGCTACTGCTTTATTAAAGATTTCCATATTTATTGCCTCGTCACGGCAGTGGTTACAGCATCTAAGCCTCAAATCTGTAAGCTACTCAACTGTAACTAGTATGGCGCTCTGCCACGCACCCGTAAAAATGACCCATGGCGTGCAATATGTTTCATGTGTAGACCGCTTAACTCAGATTAAGCAAGCGCCAATCCAGCACTCGCGCATCTTCTGGTCTTTTAGCGCACAAAGTCACAAAGCGTTATTTCCTGTGCCTGCCCCATCCCAGTGTATAACGGCAAGTATCTTGCAAAGCGTTACCTTGCTTGAAAAGAAGGTCTACCCATGGTGAGAGCCTTCCTTTTTTAGTATGGCCGATGCACCCGAAAACTGTAACTTCGGAAAATAATACAACCAAGCACCAGCTCGTCAGTCAAGTTCACTCTCCCGAAAACTGCAACTTCGACAAATAATACTAACAAACACTTGTTCTGCTCTCAAAGTCTTTCATGCCTGATTTCTGTAACCTCGATAAAATACACAGCCAAACACTTGCCTTTCGCATCTACTTACTTCCGGACTCTCAGTCTTGTTCACCAACCACCAAATGTCCTCGTTTCTTTGTCATGACCCACCGCATTGCTGTTGATTCGACTGCCTACTCATTCCCTATCAAGACTCCTTCGGCAACCATCTCGTGCCTTAATTGTGGATGCGGCACAATTTTCTGTTTACGATACCTGGCCAGTCATTATCGTTCGATAACTATTGGATGCACCGGTACGTCATGGATGGCTTATTTGTTCCGGGGATTGGAATTTGGAAGGCCGCTCATCATACAGATTCATCGCGCATTGTTTTTATGTTATGAGCATTCAACATCTTGGAATACCTGAACCGACCATTACCTACTATACGGCACTGTACCATGTGTCGTTCCAGCTCATTGTGCGCCCCCTTGTCTCTGATCTCCTCTACTTTACTAAGCCTTTTCTTCCCTGTCCCGTTCTCGTGCCCGGTTCCCATGCATTGTGTTTCCTGTGTTTCCGTGCCATTGTGTTTCCGTGCATCGTTGTTCCGGTGTTTGCGTTCCTGTTCCGGTGTGTTGATCTCGTCCTACCACCATCTCGACGTTACAGCCGCCTGGTGAGAATCGGGACGTACATGCCAACATCGCCAACCTTGAGAAGCGTGTCTCTGACATGTATACCATCGTCACTGGCCATTTCTTGGAACATCATACCGCCATTACGGATCTGACCGCATCTACTGGCTCAATTCCTTCTCTTGCGGACACTCTCAATCGAAGTTGATGCTGCATTGCTCACACAGCTTGAACGCATCCAGAAACTGTTTATTCATCATTTGCTCGACGTCACCAACCGTTCTCCAGTCGCCATGTTATTCTCAGAGACGGTGTGGCTGGTCAGATATCGTCGTATCATACTCTTCCTGCGATATTGGCAGTACGCTCTCTCTCTTCCGGATGATCAGTTTTTGTCCTACGCTATCGCCTAGTCTCTCGCTCTCGCCCGTGCCAAGAAGTCGTCTTGAATCTCTGACCTTGCCCATGTCCTCCATCTCCTGCATCGCCCCATATCAATGGATCTGTCCCGTCAGTGGCTCCCGACTGATATTGATAATCTGATCACGGCGGTGGAACAATCATGTCTCGTGGATATTGATTCCTTTGTCGCCGCATCATCTAAGGCCCTCCTCCTACGCTTCCGCTCGGTGCACCAAACAGATCCTGACAGTAACTCCCCCCGCAAGACCCCAGTGGCATAGTTCCGCTCCTACCTGAATATACCTATTCCCACACAGACCACATTCCTTGGAAGATTCGCGATCTGATTTCTTTAAATCCATTTACCTGCTTGCTACCGGCCATTTTGCGAATTTGTCGAGATTGGCGGCGTCTGGTTACACGTCCTACTGGGAGCAGATGGCATGAAAATTGTTGAAGCTCTCGCTATATGTGTCTTCAATGTTTTCCGCATTTTGAGTACTGTATAGTTAATAGTTATATTATTCATAAATGGCCGACTTTCTTTTGTACCCCGTGAAGTGTCTCTACTCCGTGTGACACACTCGACAGCGCGATCACAACAGTATGAGCCACAGCACCATGTCAAGGCTGTGGGCCCGGCCGTTCCTTATTGGGACCTTGTCCGGCAACAACACCAACACCTACACCACCACCGTGCTACGCCAAACGATAACCCAATCTCTAGACCAGCTACATTACTGACCGCTGGTAACGTGAGCATGCCTGACGTTGCTACTGCAAAGTAATTGACATCTTGTTGGTAGATATTCACACTTCGGAAGGCCACGGAGCCAATACCATTTTCATTTCTCATGCCTCGCACCAAGAAACGTGGCATGGTATCTCGAACTCCCATGATGTCCTCTTGTGGACCTCAAGGCAAGCTCATGTCCACCGTCTTCAGGGCCATCCAGGCCATGGAATTCTTTATTTTGGCGGTACATAAAAATTCTATGCAGTTCACAAGCAAGGTCCCTGTCGCCGGCATCGCGGCGGGCCCTAGTGGAGGAAGAGAAGCGATCAAAATGTTGTAAGGACCGGAGTTATTATACCGGTGCCGAGGTTCGGATTGGCAATTACAAATTACATGGCTCTTCCACTTTCCGAGCATGCAGTGAGCACAAGCAGCCTTAGGAAACATCGCATAGGTGAGTGCTAAATACCTGTATCGCCGAGTCAGGAATCCATCCTGATTCCTTTTTTTCGAGGACTACTTATTGACCATGCACTCATACGCGTGCCGGGTTCCTCGGAGAACGGAGTCATATCATAATCCCCTTCCATCCGTATCCACTCTCTGTGGAGATACTTATGGTTCCATGTATTAATACTGCGGGCCGTGCCGTCGACCCTGAAGAGCCCTGAAGGCGAGAGAGCGGGCGCCTGTGAAAGCGATTCAAACGGAACGCTCCTTCAACCTTGCCTCTTGCCTCGAAGTTACCCAAAATCACCGTCATACCTTCCCTTTAATTTCCTCTCCATTATCGCAAGTATATCGCTAGGTCAACGCTGGGGGGAAGCCTTGGACACTGGATCTTCACCTCCCACGTGAATTGCCAGTGCCGCGTAAGCTGTGCTATGCAGTATTGAGACATGAAAACATAAAGATGCTGATTCGATCACTGCAGACCTGTCCTTCATCCTTGTCGTCCTAAAATTCTCGACCATGGTTGTTCGCGAAGTATATCCCCTCAGGTCGTCTTCGTTGTTGTGGCTCGTCGTGGCGCTCTGCCAAGCAGTTCAGGCGGCATCGAATTACATGGATCAGGTGAGGTTTCACTTCGGTTACCTCTTTGAGAATACGTGTTTTGACACTCCGTAGTCGTTCTACTTTGCCTATACCCCATCCTCAGAAGAAGTAGCTGTTCCCGTGACGGGTAAGCCTCCGCATCTTCATTGAGGATTACACGTTTGTTCAAGTATTGTCGATTCAGCCCAATGCGAGACGATACATATTGAATGGCAACGAACTGCATCATCTACAGGGTGCGTTTCATCATCGATCTTCCATCTTTTTGCCCAGCTAATCAACGCGGTGTTGGCAGACCAAGTCCGTCCGCCCCGTACTTTCTTCAAGTATACACTTCGTAAGGGACATACCTCTCGCAACCGCGGCACACGTTTATCCTGTTACAGGGCCTTCGTGTTTCCGTTTATCATCTCCGCCGGCAGTGATCTAACTTTTGTAAGTTATTGCTTCGATCTGATCTGCTCCTGCTAAGCGCTCAACCTTCATCAAATTGTAGGATTGGGAAGTACCTTTCGGGCCCGGAACACTAGTAAGGATGAATAAGGCTAAACGTACATCTGACTTTTCTGACATTGCCTGCACAGTATCAGGTGTGTATGTTCGACAAGAACGGCTACACTGGGGGATGTCAAGCGATTTACACAATGATCGCCAATACCACCACCAGCACCCCGTCATGTTCAAATGCCTCCTTCCCTCTCGGACCTTTAGAGATTGATGCGCAGGTGCAAGATGGCCCACTGTCTCAGTATGGCTGGGTGAATCAGGTGAACGATGTACGGCCAACTACTCTGAAGTTCGCTCACCTAAAGGTTACAGTGCACTGATATCGCAATTACACCGAAGAATGGTACCCCTCCATATACCCTTACTATAGCGCCTACACTTCACCCACCACGTAACATTACGATCAATGACATGAGCACTATGAATTGGACCGTAGATCTCTCATGGGCATCACCATTCTTCATCAGTGTCGTCGATTCCCAATTTAATTATTGGTCATATGGACCTCTTCACAGCGGTGGTAACGGACCCACCGCATGTCTTGCGCAAGGTGATGTAGTATCTAAGTGAGTGACGTTTTTAATACACTTCGGGTAGGTTTTGCTCAACTTGCTCAACATTCTACTAGTTCATCAAACGGTCTGTCGACCGGGGGAGCTGTGGGTGTCGGCATAGGCGGCATAGTCGTCGGTTTGCTCGCCGGTGCTCTCGCCGCCTTCTTCTTCCTCCGACGTCGATCACACAAAGACTATCCCTCACCTTCGTCCAGCCTCGATAATATTGCGTCCTACCGACCCGCGGCCACCACGTCTCCTGTCCACCACCATTCACCACTACAAAATGACTCGTATCAGATAGAACCTTTCAGGATGGGAGGAGAGGTCCGGAGCCATGAGCTGCGCACAGCGCCGAGCACCACCGAGTTCGGAGTAGCCTCGTCCACTTCTTCGCCTCCATCAACGCGGCAGGCGGGTCAGGTGTATGTAGTACACCATGATGGCGGGAGGGCGCCCATTACTGTGTATCATGAGGATGGCGCGCAAGTGGTAGAGCTACCCCCACGATATGCCGATGGATCAGATCCCTCTCCTTCGGATGCAAGGAGTAGGAGTGACGTTGGGAGTGGAAGTGATGGCGTTCTTTCGAGCAGTGATGGACTGGGTTCAGCGGTTAATCAGCCACGACAACCAAGAAGCACCCCTCGCAAGAATTCTTCCCTCATAGGTCCCCGCAGTCCGACATGACGTACTTCTTTTTTGTTGCAGGTATATATTTATTATATGATCATGAACTGTATAATTCTATCATGTCTATACCACGGCTTCTTACTTACGGCTTTCATGTTGATCTTTTACAACATTTATTACAAAATTTCGTTTCTTTATTGCTTGCAGGTACATCATGATCATTGATCACGGCGATTTTCGTGTACTGTATTATGAACAGTCTACTATATTATTGCAAGAGACTAGAATTATGCGTATAAAAATACCAATGCTTTAATTCGAGAACAATGCGCGGTAAATCTTGACACTTAGAGGAGCTTTTGCGCGCTCTGCACGGTATGCTCTCATTTCTTCCACTGTTAGCCAAGATTTCCGTCCAGACTAGAGAGATGAACGAAGTTATACATGTGGATTGGCAGATAAAATGGAGAATACATACGTCGAGATCGATCTCTGAGGCTCGCTTGGGCAGTTTTCGTTTCCATGCAAAGCCGATAACGTAGAAGAGAATCATCACAGGTGCGGCGAGATACACCTCTGAAAAGAAATCATCAGAAACACAAGCCATCACTGACAGAAGTACTTACCGAAGAAGGCTTCGGCGGCGGCTTTCCCATGAACTGACTCGCCAACAGGGAATATAGCCTATATGCAGGAGTAAGATGAATGATCGAGTGACTCCAACTTGGGGAGCCACTTACGACGTAGAATTGTGCGATAAGGATAAGGCAGATGAGGACGACTCCGAACCAAGATCCATAGACACCACCCATGGCCCGATAGGGTAGCTCCTCAAGGGAGTGTCCCTGCACTTTCCACGCAGCCCGGAACCGGATACTGAAAGCGAAACATGAGCGATTTCTGCGAGACGAAGATAGATTTATGACGTACTGGCACAGACAGATTGCTAGCCATGTGAACAGAGTCGAAAGACCCGAGATGGCCAAAAGCCAAGTGACTACCCAGTCATCAGCATTAATCTCATCATAGTGATGAAGAGAAATAGCACCCACACACGGTATCACCGGCAGCAACCACGTTGACGTATGCGATGGGAGCAAAGAGGAGCAGGCAGACGACGGAGGCAAGGGGCCGACTCGACTTGTCAACTAAAGCAAGATGTGAGATAAGGATATCCGGACCGAAACAAGGGCGTACTGTATTTAAAGATGCTAGGAGCATAGCCTTGCTCCGCCAACGCGGTCAGGGTTCGAGAGCCTCCGTACACACAGGAGAGACCGATAGAAAGAACGGAAACACAGATGGTGGCGTTGACAAGATCTGATGCACAAGTTAATTTTATCCAGATGTATTGGAGTGTGACATTTACGATTCAATCCATTGATGTTTGCCAAATCAAGGGCGATAACGAATGGTGACGCAGTGGCCCCACTGCCGCCAATAAGTCGGTCCTCAGTGTAAGGAAGCATCAATCCAATGATCGTCAGGGAGGTAATGTAGATAATCGTCTAGAAGCATATCAGAACGCGATTTGACATCCACAGAGCGGAAGACGTACAATACGCCAGAAAGTACCCTTAACAGCACCTGAGCACAGGAAATCAGTTGATGACCATGCCAAGGAAACCAAGCTAACTTACCCGGCATGGTTTCCCGAGGGTTGGGAGTCTCTGAAGCTGCGAGACCGACCAATTCAGTACCAGCTGACTGGCTGTCAGTAATTTCTGCGGAGATTCACCGGCAAAGGCATACCAAAGGAAAAGGCAGCTGCGGATAAAAGGGTAAGAGATACGTACAAGATTCGGTAATGAAACGCTTACCGGTAACAAACACTGCACAAACACCTTTGAACCCATTGGCGAATGCACCTGGGTCAGACCAGTTTTTTCCACCGACGTATGAACCAAACTCTCCACTCTTTGGTCCCCCGCCAGCAAGGCAGATGCTTATTAAGGGCTCAGTCACTCACAAATTCAAGCAGACAAGCCGTAGAAGACGCACATGCCGATGAAGATGAACATAACAACGACCAGTAGCTTCAGACATGAAGACCAGAATTCTTCTTCTGCAAAACCAAGAGTACCAAAGACACTAGCGATCACTGTTACGTTTTCAGCATTCATGGAAGGGGGTAAATTCCATAGAACATACTGATGACTATCCAGAAAATGGTGATCCAGGCGGCGATAGGTACGGCATCTGTCCAGTACTGCACCGTTGTACCAGCGACGGTAATTTCCAGAGGCAGAGTAGCGAACCATTGGAAAACGTAGTTCCAACCCATGGCGAAAGCAAATGCAGGGTCAAGAAACCGGTCCGCAAGTGTATAGAATCCACCAGACACGGGGTACAGAATGGACATCTCACCAATCGCCTGTGTACGTATTAACGTGAGAACAGCACCACGACCGAGAGAAAAAAAAGGCCTCACCTGAGTGACATTTATCAACATTATGCCGATGAGGACCCAAGCGATCAAGACGCCAGCAGGACCGCCGGTGTGGAGGGCAGAGCCAGAACCGACGAAGAGACCTGTACCGATACTTCCACCAACAGCAATCATGTTGAGATGGCGCTTCTTCATCTTGGGCTGGAGCATCGGCGCATCGGCCTTTAGGTGCTCGGCGTCGACATGGTCTCCAGTCACCACCTGTTGGCTGGAAACCCAAGTCAGTTTCCGTCCTCAATCAACGAGAAAAAGAACGGCGCACCCGGTAACACCTGGTGCACGCTTGAAACTCTCGAAACTGAGTCCAAGACGTGTCCATATGCTCTCCTTTGAAGGATCGTAAAAGGCAGGATGGTCGACTGGGTGCACATCGCTGCTGCTGGAGATTGTATCCAACTTTTCCTTGTGCTCCATGGTAGTAGAGGGCGAAGGAGGGGTACAGGAATTTACGGATCAAATAGAACCAGCGTTTATACAGCCCACGTCATGTTGCCTGGATCAAGAGTCCGCATGATAAGAAACCGATGCTCATGGAAGGGTCCCATATGGTCGCGTACCGATAAGAGGTTCCTTCCTAATTCGAACAACTTACCGTAGAATCCACCTGGACCCTCAATTCCCCACTTTCTTTCTGTTTCGAGTATACACCAGTCATGGAATTCCTCCAGTAATTTGGCTGCAATTTTATGAGTCGTAAAGGGCTTGATTAAGACCCGGAGTGCCATGTGCTGAACTTAAGGGCTAGAATGTCCTCGGAAGATGCACACAACCTGGACCATAAATATTAAGTGCGTGTGCTTTGAAACGCGAACAGGGACCATGTAACCCGGCACTTATCCTGAGCTGGGACCACAAAAGGCAACCTTTTTCAAAACCAATTTTACGCAGCTCTTGGACTAGTTGGAGCCCCATGCGGAATTATAGATCAATCGAGTTGCCATCGGTTGATGGTGGCATTGGTCGCGTAACAACACAGGCCGCTGCGAATAGAGACCCACAAGGTATGCTGTACCGCGGCGCTAGGCTTATACTTTGTCTTCTAATTCATCTGGGGGGGCATCGATGCGCCACAAAGCGAACCCGCCTCCCATGTGAAGCCATCGGTCAGGCGGAGTAGGATATGATCGATCAGTACTAGTCTGTATTGTGACGGCCCGAACGGTGTTCGTGAGTGTTTCGTATTGCACGAGCTCCTAGTGCTGTCAAGACGCTGAGCGCGGTCACAGGTAACATAAGCTCCAATGAGTACAGCAAAAGCGGAAGTGGCCCTACAGCTATCTGATGACAATCAACTTCGCCAGTTAACTTTCCGTTATTAATTTTGGAGTGAATGATGTTGTCGTGTGTCTTTGTGCTTCAGGTGATAGCGGTACAAGCACCCAGAAAGACGAATCAGGCTTATTCTGTCAGTCTCGTTCTACATGCAGAGACGTCGTGCAGAAGTCGGCCCTGGTCCATTGAATATGTATGAAGTCTATTTTGACATCAGGAGAACCGGTGGTAAGATAAGCGGTGAATGTGTTCCTGTTGAGTTTTCCGGCGTCAAAATATATACTTGGGTTAGACCCCACAACCCCAGATCAAGAGAAGCCGCTCGCGCTACGAGGAGCCAATGACTGAACGGGAATTTCAACAGTTCGCGTACAGAATTAAAGTCGTGTGACAGTAGAAGTCTTCATCGTCTAGTCCATGGAGTAATCATCGCAGCGGGAATTGACAGATCTACCGAAACATACCCGCCAAGTACTGCGCCATCCAAGAGCCTTTGACACCGAGACAGCATGCAAGTAGTTTTCGTTTCGATGCCATACGTCGTCGGCGATCGAACAATTTGAATGCCGCTTTCAGGGGACTGCTGATAAGCACTTGCTCGGGGTAGTGGGCTCCGAAATTGTCATATAGTATAGTACACATCTATCGAGGCCCGTTTGACTTTATTAACCCATCCAGGAAACTAGACTGATTTAGAAAGGGGACTTGTGATATAAAGGAAGACTCACCATGGCCATGGCCATCAGCGCTACCCTGTCTCCCGGCTCAAGTAGCCGCATGAACTCGTGCGAGAGGCCAACCAGACCTTTCATCGATCGTTGCTTGATCCCTTCATCCGTACGTGGCCAGACAATCGTATGTTCCTTATATACGCCTTGGGCAGTAACATTGACTCCGACATGCCATCTGCTGCTGTCCTCCTCCTCGTGGGATCGTACTTCAGTGGCTCGTGCTGCGCTGCGCACGTCCTCTGAGTACTCTAATCCTTCCCGGTACAGATCTACAGGCATTGTTAGGACTTCGCTGAGCCACCACGGTTCTCCCCGTATTATTGCTGCCTCAAACCACGTCCATGACCCCTCGTAAGTCCCTGTTGATAGGCAATTGTGAGATTCGAGGAAGTGATACGATAGGCAGCAAACAGACCTCGGTGCTCCGGCTCGCCTCCAAAACCCTGATCGCAACTCTCAATTACGAACTTCACCAAACGCACTTGAGCGTCTTGGGGAATAGGAGGAGAGACGAGATAGCACCACTCCGCCTTTGGAAATGCCTCTCCTGTCGGAACAGTTTCGGCTCCCGTTTCTATGCGGCGCCTTTCGCGAATACGGGCCCAGTACTGAGCAAAATCGAGTATATCATCGATGATCTCAACGGGGAGGTAGCTGTTCAGAATAAGTTTGACTGCGATGACATCGTCGTCAGATGGGATGTGATCTGTGTTTGTCCCCGTCCAAAAAGAGTGATTTTGAGACGAAGATTGTTCAGATCCCATGGCCTTCACGTGAATATCGATACTTGAGAGTAAACTCTTGCTAGGCTGCGAGTGAACGAAAGTCTGTGTGACGATTTCAAATCAATATTGATACACTCACAAGTAAATGAGAACCTACGAGGAACCGAGGCGGTGGTCGATGGTAAAGATGAAGTTGAACACATCTCAGTGAATGTCTGAACGTGGTCGATCCTCGGACGTTCGGTCCGAAACCGGGATCTCTTTGGGGGGCGTGACACATCACGTGACGTCACAACTCTTCGTCATCGCGGTCGACGTCGGGTCGCAATTTCATTCTCAACTCTCATGCTTTCACGAACGGTGCAGCGGGTGCGTGCACAGGATCCGTTTTTCTTCTCTCTAATGCTCTGCGACAGACCGCCGCTCGTCGGCTACGACAGCAGGCTGGCCGATGGACGAGTCAGCGAGGACTGGCGACCCCGACCGAGCCTTATGACGTTGTCGTCATTGGTGCCGGTGAGTAGAGCGCTACAGGCAATGGCAACCTCGAAGCTCATCGTTTTCAGGTCCTGGAGGCTACGTCGCCGCCATAAAGGCTGGCCAATTGGGTCTGAAGGTGCTCTCCACATCGTCTCCGAAAAAATTTAGTTTACTAATGCAGTTTACAGACCGCCTGCATTGACAAACGCGGTCCTCCCGGCGGAACTTGCCTCAATGTCGGCTGTATACCTTCAAAGGCTATGCTGAATAACTCTCACATTTACCACCAAACGCAACATGACCTGCAACGGCGGGGTATTGATGGTGCGTCTTCTGCGTGCGCCGAATAGCGTGTCATTGATGATATTCTCAGTTAGTGGTGTTAGCCTAAACCTTCCCCAGATGCTCAAGGCCAAGGAACAATCCGTGACTGGTCTTACAAACGGTATTGAATTCCTGTTCAAGCAAAACAAAGTCGACTACTTCAAGGGCGCTGCTTCGTTCGTTTCTCCTACACAGATCGCAGTAAAGCTGAACGATGGATCCGAGAACTCGCTCGAGGCAAAGAGTGTCATCATTGCTACCGGCTCCGAAGTCGCGCCTTTCCCAGGTGGTGGTATCCAGATCGATGAGGAGCAGATTGTTAGCTCAACCGGAGCCCTCTCACTACCGAAGGTTCCTGAAAAGATGGTCGTCATCGGTGGTGGTGTCATCGGTCTCGAGTTGGGTAGCGTTTGGAGTCGTCTCGGAGCCGAGGTCACTGTGGTCGAGTTCTTGGGTGCAATCGGTGGTGCCGGTATTGACGAGGAAGTCGCGTAAGTTTATCTGCTTCTTGTACCATCTGGTGCTGACTATCACCAGTAAACAATTCCAACGATTATTGACTAAACAAGGTGTGAAGTTCAAGACCAACACCAAGGTGCTGTCCGCAGATAAGGAAAACGGCAAGGTTACCATCAAGACTGAGGCCGCCAAGGGTGGAAAGGAGGAATCGTTCGACGCGGATGTTGTTCTTGTCGCTGTTGGACGCCGACCGTATGTCGAGGGTTTGAACCTCGAAGCTATCGGTGTGGAATTGGACCCTAAGGGCCGTATTGTCATCGACGACCAGTTCAACACCTCGATACCTAACATCAAATGCATTGGTGATGTTACCTTTGGACCTATGCTCGCCCACAAAGCCGAGGAAGAGGGCATCGCTGCTGTCGAGTTCATGAAGACTGGTCATGGACACGTCAACTACAATGCCATCCCGTCGGTCGTCTATACTCACCCCGAGGTTGCATGGGTTGGAAAGACAGAGCAAGAACTCAAAGCCGCTGGTGTACAGTACAGTATCGGCAAGTTCAGCTTCACCGCCAACTCGCGTGCTAAGACCAACCTCGACATGGATGGTTTCGTCAAGATCATCACTGAGAAGGAGACTGATAGGATCATCGGTGTGCATATCATCGGTACGCTTCTATCTTTGAATCCATCCGACCTGCACGGCTCATATCTGACGTGTAGGCCCTAATGCCGGAGAAATGATCTCGGAAGGTGTCCTTGCTATTGAGTACGGTGCTAGCGCTGAGGATATTGCCCGCACGACACATGCTCATGTACGTTTTGATGCTTTTTTCGAGTCTTTTGATCTGATCCTGATGATCTATCCAGCCTACGCTCAGCGAAGCTTTCAAGGAGGCTGCCATGGCTGCGTATGGCAAGCCCATCCATATGTAATACCTCTGCATATCATCTCGCATACATAAAATAGATTTCTTTAACCCTCTGGAAGTCTCTCAGTGACACTTTTCACTCCCTATCACCACTAGAGATGTACCTCTGAACAGGAGTTGGGTGTATAAGTTCTCGCTCTCGAACGGGGACAGGGTGCACATACATGGCGAGTCTCTTCTTTCTGTTCCATGGTCTAAATCCAGTTCTGCAGCAGTATCGTCGTTCCGTTGCAGTCATACGCTCTCGTATTGTGACAGGCGCGTCGCTTGGCCCCAGATCGCGTGCCTGCTTCTTTGCAGCACCAGACATAGGCTCCGGCATTGTGACAGGCATACGAAGCGCATACTTACTTCCTCACAGTTTCTGAGGCCTGAGTTTCGTTGCAGTCATAGACTCGAGCACTGCTACAGGCATGTTGTTTATTATGCAAATGGTACGCTTCGTTGTGTGCGGTTGCCCAACACCTACGCTTCTGGGTTTTTATAGGCTAAGGTTTGAGTACGACTACAAGCCCTCTAATGAAGGATTTCGTCAGTCATGTTGGCCTGACGTCTGCGTTTCCATCCACTTTTGTTACCCGTACCCTGTAGTCTGTGATATTGTTCTGTCCATTTGTTTGTGGTCCGTGCGTATGTCTCATATCTGTCTTCCCTTTTCCCTTGCCAGTCTTTAATCAAATTAAATTGCACAGCTCCGTATTCTGGTTTCTAGCGGTCCTTTCGACTAGATCTTTTGTCTTGATACTTGTGTATGTACTTTTTATCTGGGATTTCTAATGATGCGCGCATAAGTGCTAACAGTTTGTTTTCAGAAGCACTATCTTGTATACCTGGGGGTCGGGTGTCCTTGGCGGCCGTTCATTTATCAATCTGGCATCAAAGTATACAGAAGTAAGATATGAGAGAACTCAATACTCATTGATATTACCGCCTGCGAAACCCCTCAGTAATCCATCTTGGTTGCTCAGGTGCTGATCAGCCTGTTCTTCGGAGGTTTACCATCCATCAGTACAGCATTTCATTGGCGAGCGCCCACCACGTTCCCTACTAGCTATCTCAGCAGTGGCAATGTAAGACTTTGCTCATGTGCTGATCGGCCTGTCCTTCGGAGCTTCACCATCAATACAACATATCAGGAATGTTGGCGAGCGTGTACTAAGTTCGCTACCAATTTCCCCACTAGCAATGTTGGACTCTGTTATCCGGCCACCGGAACATGCATGCTCATAGCCGCATTTTCAAACGGAAACTTATCTGATTCTGATTTTGTGGAGCTTGTGAGTGATCTACCCGTGAAGTTGAAGAGAAGGGTATGCCAGAACAGGATACCTTCAATGACGAGATTTTTCCGCTAAAATACGTGTGACTTCAAAGGGCTCCTTATCTGATTGTCGTGTATTTGGCGTGCTTGGCAAGTTGAGGATGGTGCGTCCAAAAATTCGTGTTTCTCGCAGCAAGTTGGCCGTACGTCTCTTATCATCTGCTCTTCTCAGCGGTGCTGACATCAACTCGCTGACGGTCGAGTTCGCCTCTACGTCTACACGAACATGACGACGACGCTCGTGATAGATCTCTCACTTGGTCAGAGTTCATCCATAACCTCTTGTGTATATTTTTAACCGCGGAAGTCTCTGTTCGCTCGCAGCTAATGTTCATATGGTCAATTTGATGAGCCTCGCTTGCTGCTATTCTGGTCTCTGTAGAAGACAACTCTATATCCACGATCGGCTGTGGATGGACCTATACACGATTTTGGGTGGCATGTCCGTTCTCCTGCTGCCTCCGGTTTTCCTGGGGCTGTATATTGCCCAAGTACAGAAAATGCAGATGGGTGAGCGTCACTATTGCGGCGTCAACACCTACCTGAAGTTCTTATGGCGCTCTGATTTGAACCCTGATCCGGGAAGTATTATATCTGTGAGTAGCTCAGTTGAGTATCTATAGCTGTACTATGCCTACGGCACTGCGGAACTCACACAGAATCAGCTACACACTTTGGTACGATGGATAGTCATGAAACTACTTAAAAACATCATGATGCATCTGTAAGTCTCGCCTCGTAGCTCTTCGTCTTCAGCCTCATGTCTGATTCTTCGCCATCCTCCACAGCGAACAGTATCAGAAAATCCACGGTCTGCGAAGACCCTGCCTTTGAAGTATCCGAAAGTAATCGGGCTATCGGTACGGCTACTGTGCCAAACGCAGTACCAATCCCATATACTCGTGGAAACATCTGGTTTGTTGTCAGTCTCGTCTCTCTAGCTGGTCTTGCAAGGTTAGTTCCTCATTGCGTCACAATCCCTCGAAATGTGCTTAAGAACAAATCATTCACTAGCCCATTCCCCGCAACGATATATTATCCTTCCCTCCCCGTTTTGGCACAGGTGTTTCATGAAACAACCGAACGATTGAACCTGACTCTTACCATGTTTATGGTACCTATGGCCATTTGTGAGATATTTTTACATCTGTATACGGCTCCAGATCTCATATTGGATCGACAGTCCCTATGATATGGGGACCGCTATCAGACAGATGGGGTCGCCGACCCTGCATCATCGCGAGCTTGGCCATTTTGACTCTTACTTGTGTCGGTCTTGCACTCATACCAACCAATGCGTTCTGGTTATTAATGGCTCTTCGATTCCTTCAGTCTGCAGGATGTACTGGCACTGTTGCTCTAGGTTTGAATTATTCTTTTTCATCTTCATGGTATCTTTGATGGCTCATCCGGTTGTGGATGCGCAGGTGCCGGCGCTATCGCTGACATCACAACGCGCGCCAGTCGAGGCGGTTATTTCGGAGTTTTTAACGTTGGTCCTATGGTTGGTCCCTGTGTTGGTCCTGTAGTCGGCGGTCTTCTTGCTCAATATCTCGGTTGGCGGTGAGTGGATATTTGCAGACGATATTCCTTCGCTGAAGTACGCAGTTCCATCTTTTGGTTTCTGGCAATTTTCTCGGCTGTATTACTGGCATTATTGCTCCTGTCTGTGCTTTTACAGCTTTGGTATGATGCATCTCACTCATCGTCATGTTTGTTTCGGACAGATTCCTCCCAGAAACTTTGCCTTGTATTGTTGGAGACGGCAGCATACGGCCGTCATTCATTTACCGACCTTGGATCAAAATCTTCCACCGAGATAGAAGTCGCCAGAGCTCGATAATCGCACACAGACCACCTCCGAAGCCTTTTTGCAATCCGTTCTCACTGATTGTACATCCTGATATTCTCATCGGGCTTTTTTATGCAAGTATTTCATTCGCCATACAGTTTAGTATTTCTGGAACTCTTGCGAATGCATATAAAGTGCACTACCCATTTCTCAGCAGCGCCAGTGTCGGTCTCTGTTATTTAGCCAATGGATCAGGCATGATTCTGGGCGCATTCAGTAATGGCAGGCTTCTTGACTTCGATTATCGTCGAGCGCGCGATGCACTCTTGCGTTCTGCTCAAGACAAGACGATAGATGAAAATGTACAAAGCAATGACACCTTTCCGCTGGAATCCGTGCGGCTTCAGTGGAGTCCCCACTTCGTTGTCATATATGCGGCATGTGTGATAGGCTGGGGCTGGTGTGTGGAAAAGTCAGTGCCTCTCGCAGGACCTCTGATTCTACAAGCTGCTCGTACGTTTGCTTCAACCATTTTGTCACCTCTATCTGCGCTTATGAACATTGTAGTTGGTTTCGCGTGCATGTCTATTATCAATACCATCATGACGCTTATGGTGGATCTCATACCGGATCAAAGTTCGTCAATAATTGCCTGTGTATGTATTCTATGCGCCGAGGTCATTATTTCCTAGATCTGACATTTCGACAGGTCAATTTCATGAGAGCTTCGCTTGCTGCGATTCTAATCTCGGTACAGGACAAGTCCATCTCGAGCATCGGCTATGGATGGACCTACACGATATTGGGAGTGATTTGTGCGCTTATGCTTCCTTTGGTGTTTTTGGAGATCAAAGTTGGTCCCATTTGCCGGGAGCGTCGACGAAGGAGCCGCGATGCTTCATCGGTGTCTGTCTAATTTCTTTAGTACGACTTGGAAGTATGGTACAGAGCACAAGTTACGTTTCTAGTGATTACGCTCGCCATTCGTGTATTTTTTTCTCGACTACCATCATGTACAATTTTAACGTCTTTCGCTTCCCGGCTTCAGCCATATCCCTGCTCGTCCAAACGGTGTGTTTCAGAAAGGGTCAAGCTACTACCCACGCTGAAACATAACTTCTATGTAGCTTGCCACGTCAAAGCTGTAACGGGTCGTTCCTGATTGGGACCTTATGCCGGTAACAACACCAACACCAGTGTCGAGAGCCACGAGACCAGGCTTTTCTCACTGTGTACGGATCGATGTGGTATGAAGGGCTTTTGCTGTCACATCTATTTGCGGTGCACATCGAAGGCTTCGAACATTTTTTCCCCTTATTGGCTCCATATTAGCTTCAGTCAAAACGGAGGAGAAATGAAGGTCCAGACTCCGAGGTACCTATTTTGTGACAACTTTTGTGAAATCAAGCCAAGGCGCTGGCGCCTTCGGTACCATAGGTAAAAGTCGTTCCTAATGATTTATGTCTTCGTAGGAAATGCATTCTCCACATTGTCTAACTAAAGTCCCATAAAGTTTGCGCAGCCGGATACTTCTCCCCTTTCCCTTCATACTCGAAATGCTTTGCCGTCAATTGTGCTGCGCGTAAAAAGAGTGTACCATCAAGTTTCTCCGCTCCCTCGAGTTCCGTCTGCGAAAAATCGGGCTGACCGCGCGGACGCGCCCCATAGAGCGTCGCATAGTGCACAAACGCTCTTTGGATTTTACATAAATGATCATCTGGATGGACAACTGCTTGTTGAATGATCGCAAACCACGGATTGGGAACGGAAGGTAGATTCCAGGTTGGCGTGGAGATCATAGGCTCCGAGTCCTGGATTGCCGGGGCTTCGAAGAATTTGGGTATGTCGAATCTGGGCCGACCACGAGCGACCCACCAGGCGAGGGACACGGCCATGTAACTACGGAGAAGAAGCACTTGTGAAGGAGGAGTGAGATATGTTGCGAAAGACGGTAAAAATAGCGAAGAGGTAACGAGATGCATGCTATATCAAAAGTCAATACGTTGGCCCATTCGTTTGTATGAGAATCAAATTTTAAAGCACACACTGGAAGAAATCAGCATAAAACTTCTTTCCAGGGCGAAACCCCGTGATAGCGTATAGGATGGTGTTCATCCATTGCAGTTCTTCGATCTTACGATTCACATCCTTGGGACCGAGCGTCCACTGGTTCGTATATCCAAGTAGGGTCTTTCCGTTGTCCCGAAGCGTATATGCGAAAAATTCGGGGTCACTGGTATCCGGAAACTTTAGCGTGTCGTCCTTGAGAACCCGTGCGAGGATGTCGAAAGCATGAGTCTCCGTTTTAGTATCTCTCGGCTCCGAGTGCAGCGTGAGATTCGCAGAAAGCTTCTCTGCGAGGGGATCGACTGGTTCGAAGAAGGAAGGGGGGAAGAGCAGTTCGAGTTGATCGTGATGAACTGACGCCTGTGCGAGACCTACATCCAATGATAACATTAACCTATATGGTCGAGGCGATTCTAATGTTATACTACCTTCGACTGTCATACCCGGTAAGCCGAATTCAAGACCGTATCCAGTGTGGATGATGGGGTGCACCAAGCCACTGAGCAGACGTTTAAGCATAGCCGGCTGCTTCTCCCCAGCGGGGCTGACATTAGCAGACAGGGAGAAGACAAACTCCTCCAGCACCGTTGCGATACCTTTGTCCTTGATGTTCTCTCTGAAAAAGGTCTTGTACGCTTCATAGTACCTAGAATGCTCTTCAGTACCAGTTACATTTGATGAAATCCCGTACATACTGATCATCTCCCAAGTGAGTAGTAAAATTCTCCGATGAGATGTTACTCGGGGACTTGATGGCAGGTCTTTGCATGGGAACATATTCCTGATAGACGGCTTCAATGGTTTTCTTGTTCGCCCCAAGGGCCCAAATTGCGAGGACATGGTGAGTGATATGGCTGTGGTCCGTTGTAAACTTCGTAAACGAAGCAGCGTCCGCCACGAGGCTCTGAACTCACTTATGAAACCTTATGTTATTGAAAAAGACGTGCCATTTCTCATGGTTATCTCGGAGAATGTTCTGTAGCGAAAGTGTTGATTCAGCGTCGATGCCCGGGACGGTATTCGGAGTGGACTCGAAAGGAAGGATGGTGGGTGGTGGGAACCATTCGAATGTAGGGGTAGACATCGTGATTCCTGTCAGCTCAGGACTCTAAGTCGAAGGTCCATGACTTTACATACTTATACGAAGTAAGGCGTGAATAACATCCGCTGAGAAGTCGCAGCTGACCTTGGGGCGTGATGATGATGACGAAGGAGGCGTACCATCATCTCCCAATGACTGACAACCCAGATTGAAGCCTATATATTCAAGATTTTCCTGAACGAATCAGGATGTCTTTATCAGTAATTAATCGACGAAACATCGGAAATACTCATGCAAGTGATAAATATAGGCTTTGTATACTGGGGGGTGAGGGTCAAGTGAGGGATTCGCTACCAGTTCAACATGGGAAAGCCAAGGGAAAGTATAGTCCCAGACCTATGGGCACGGCAGGAATCCACCTGAGAGGCCGGCCCAGTCATGCGGGTCTTTCCAGTAAATCTCATGGTTGCCAGCTGGCTAGGGAGCCATCATATTGATGCTGATCGACTTTGTGGCCAGGCAGTGGTCAGAAGGCAAGTCCAAAACAGGTCAACTCGGGATGCGACACAAAAGGCAGTTCGGCGGCAATCTTTCGACATTGTTCTTCAAGATATTTTTGGACTTCAACATTCAGGGCCCAGGATTATTCATAGTCTTGTACTCATGCCATGTAACCATTAAAATACGAGTATGAGGCTAGTAATGGGTAGTAAGATAACATGGCGTCGATCAACAGCGGAAGGGTGCATCATCAAGATGGTACCAAGTAAATATCGAAAAATTAGGTGCGCAGATTAAGAGCAACCATAGTGACAAGCGAGCAGAAAAAGCAAATACACACTAACTGCGAATCGAAACGACAATCATCCGAATGCTGACTGTAGCAAATCATGGGGGCGAAGATACGGTCAACCCCAATTCTTTGGAGTACGTCACTTCCAGCCACTCCGAGTCCTCCTCGCGACCCAGATCGCGTTTCACGCTAGTCCAGAAGCTTCGCTGACGTCCTGCTGACTCTTCAGGTATATCCCACAGGAAGCTCTTTTCCGAGTACTCCGACGCGGGTGAATTACACTCCGAGGAACTCGAACTCAAGCTCAGAGTCCTTCGTCGGGTCTCGAAGGGTGATGCATATGGCGGAAGAGGTGCATCAAGTTCGGAAAGATCGAAATATGGTACGGGCTTACGCTTCACCTTCCGCACCGCGCGGTGAGGAGAAGGATAAGACATGGAGTCCCGCGACTGAAGAGGCTTCGGAGGCACAGGCGGAGGTGAAAGCAACACCGGAATGAACTTCTTCTCCACCTTGGCCTGAACCACGACGCTCTCCCTCTGCTTGGGGAAAACAAGGTCCACGGGGACACCATCCCCGAGCTTCCTTCGTAATCGGTCCATCTTCTGCCGCCGCAGACTGTTGTGAGACGGAATTATGAACTCTGGGGCCATCGGAGAGTCTGGGGGGGTCATAGTGGCTGACGGGGAGAACGAGTCTGCAGCAAGAGGTGACGCGGGAATACTGGGCAGAGGCCCGGGGGACTTTGAGAGCTTCATAAGCGGCGGTTTCGAGCTTGGCCATGGTTCCTCGACGCTCAACCGCCGAGATGGCATGGACCGCGATCGCGGCCTGTCAATGGACGTCACCCGATACAACGAACGCGAAGAGTCCACGCTGCTACGTGACGATGTCGATGGTCTCGAAGGGATTGACTCAGAATCTCCGCTGAATGGAAGATCGAGGACTGTTCGAATCAAACATCAGTTTTTTGGTTCATGTTTGGTATGATAGATTGAAAACTCACCGAGAGGATCGTCAATGAAATGGGGCGCGGAACCTAATACGCGCTCGAGTTTCTTCGTCTTGCGGAGGAGCCGAGATCGCTCAAGGGACGAGAGGGAGTTCGTCGTCGGTGGTGGGGGAGGGAAAACGATTTTCGTCGTAGCAAACATTGCGAGTGGGGACCGTTAAGACCGATATTCATCAACATCACTACTTATACACCTCGCCATTGTGCATCACAAAAAGAAGGCGGACCCGAAATGAACCAGACAGCCCATCTTATTGTCAACACGGAGTTATTTTTTCACCCAAGGCACGTAACCACTTACCTTATTGTTCGGAGAACAAAAACAAAAAATGCATGAAGCCAAAGCATATTTACACACGTAAACACCTAAATAGAACTTCCATGACGCTTTGACGTGAGTATACGTGTACCTGGAAAGATAGGACGGGGAACTTTAGGATTCAATCAAATAGTCAAAGATGCAGTACAGTAGCGTACAGTAGCATAGCAGTTACAGTTAGATAGTGATTTATGGTCATTATGACGGGAAAAATGGAAATCCGTGATAGAGAAGCGGTGGATCATTCGAGAAGTGCTCCCGAAGAAAAATTAAGTGAGTTGAACCTGCAAAAAAAGAACACGAAACCGAACACACGCGCTGGCCCGTTTCACCGTAATCCCCCCTCCAGATCCGTAGCAAACCTGCCCTCTCCATACCCTCCCTTGCTTGGCGACCCGTCATTGACAACCTTAACGTTCCCTAGAGACCCAAAGTCCTGCTGCATTGGGCTTCCGTCTGCGGGGGGTAACGACTTCCTCTTCGTCTCATGTTCATCCACATACGCATCGAGATAATCATAATCATCCGATACCGGGGAATCCGACCGTTCCCTATCTGCAAAGCTGTCTCCCCTACCATCCTGAGCTGGAGGGGGCACTGATACGCTCCCCCTGTTGGACGGTAAAGGTGAACTCGCAACAACTGCCCGCTTCTTGTTGAACGACAGCGGACTCGTATCTGCAGGTCCAGGGACGGGAACGGGGGGTAGAGGAGGTGAACCTCCTCCGCCTAAACTTGCAGTGGGACTAATGCTAAAATCGGCTGAACTTCCATTGTTCACTCTAGGTGGTGGTCGCCGGAACGCAGCTGCGGATATGGTCCGCGCCCCAGAAGGGACCTGCGCGGACGAGGAACTAGATGAAGAGGATCTAACACGCCCTGCAAAAGCTGGTCGGGGAACGGGGAACTCGGGGGCATTGGTGCGGTAAGGGGAGTTCAGAGAGGGTCCAGGAGAAGACCGACCGCCTTGGAGATGAATCGTGGGCGGTAAAGGGCGGCTTTCGACTAATGGGCTGCTCGCGGCTTCACTGCGCGATCCAAATGAGCTCGATGAGCGATGTGCTTGTGCATACGACTGCGCTGGAGTAGGTACGGCAATCTCAATATTGGAGATCGAGCGATGCGCGAAGGGAGCTAGCGGAGGAGCAAGAGGGGATGGTTCGCGGTTTGGAGGTGGACCATAACCAAGCGAAGAGGGTGCAGAGATTAGTGGACGACCACGCTCGGGCAATTCTTCTGGCTCTTTTCGTGGAGAAGGAGGCGGCAGAGGTGGATTAAATGTGAGCGCATCTAATTCTCTACTGACTTCCCTAGCAGCAGCTGCATTCAGCTCTCGTTCCTCGTCCTCTGTTGACACCGAAGGCACAGGAATTCGACGAGGTGAACGACCTGGAGGAGAGTCCTTCTTAGGCTCCGGCTCCACCTGAGCTTGGCGTCTCTCCATCTCCTCGTCGACATCGCTGACGCGCCCGAATCGAACATGCTTGTCATCTCCGTGCTCATTCGCAGCATCTCCTTCGCCCGCCATATAAGCGAGCTCTACGTCATCAGACAAGGCTGTTGATACCCGGAGCGAGCCTGGTTCAGAACCGAGCACCATCGCGGCACCAGGAGGCGGACCAGGGGGCGGGGCATACAAATGCGAATGAGATACCTCGTAAGAAGGCGCAGGGTCATCGATGGGGCCCTCGACGCCTGGGGTTCTCAACGCCTCAGCAATAGATGTTGAGAAGGATGGTTCAGGTTCATGACTCTTGAGCAAAGGAGGTTCAATGCTAAAGGGTGATTTTACTGGGAAAGAACTAGGTGATCCCGAGCCAGAATACCCGAACTTTTCCGGTTCTCTGCTCCGTGGGCCAAAACTGTCTCCGTTGCGAGCCTGAATGGGAAGCGAGTTCTTCCGGAGCACAGGCGTTGAAGGACCATTGGCTTGGCTTGACGCATCTGAGGCGTCGAGGAAATGGCCTCCGCTCATGCCTTGTGGCGTAGACAAAAAGTTAGAGCTCGAAGGTGTTGCATCCAGTCCCGCTGGTCGGGCCGGTGAGCCGGGGAGGGAAGGTAGTGGAGGTCGCTGCAACTGTTCCCGGGGTTCAGAAGCGACGGTGGAAAAACCAACCTGATTGACGGCCTTGTACGTTTCTGAGACCAGCATCTCCACCTTGGGATGGCCGGTGTACATCAATCTAGGCATCCCGGGCTGCGTCACATCCTCTGGAATCTCCGAGACAATCAGTTTTCCATAGTCTCCTACAATCTGAAAAATAGATCAGGACCATGAATTACAAAATGAATGGTGGAACAGATAAAAATGAAATTACGTCGGTTTGAAGAAAAACGGGAGACCGCCGATTCGAATCCTTGGCATGGCAATCCGCAGGCGCACGCGACATTCGTAAAGGGAATTAACCAGAACAAGCATGCATATGCTTTGTATGCGCGCGGAAAAGGTCAATCAAGATAGAAATGAAACAACGTACCACTCCCTTTTCGCTTAACTCAAGCAAACCTCCAAATTTCAAGCCCATCATTGACCGTGTCGTAGACCGCTTGAAGTCTCCCAGCGCCGCCTCCTCCGTCATGATATCAGAGTCTAAGGACCGAATCTGATCTCGGAGCTGATTGAGGGTGTCCGTCTGCATCGCGAGGTTCTTGTGTTCGGGACTCATTTTACTGAGCTTCCGCTCCGCAGCCTCGGCCCTGCCGACGACAACCTTTCTCTTTCGCTTGAGTTCGTCAAGAGCTTCTTCTCGCGCCCGTATAGACTTCATGTGATCCCGAATAGCATGCTCGTGCGTAGCATACGACGTTAACGCATGAGTGAAATGGGCCATAATTGACGTCGATGCGCCCAGTGCATCCTAACAAGGTTCGGGTGAGGATTTTAGATACATAGCGAAGTAAAACTCACCCCAAGGTCCTCTCCTTCTCCTATACCCCATGCTCGCAAGGCTTCCGCAGCTTTCGTCAGGTCAACACTGAGTCTCTGGAGCCTGACTTTACTAAGCGATAAGTTACCGTATGGGCGGGTAGAGTACATACGATATTAGCACTGTTTTCTCTGCTGTGATAAGATCCTGAAGAGGACGTATATTGCTATGACCAGCTAAGGACGGTAACGTCGAATTGTGCGCAAGTCTCGTTGTTGCAGTTTTGAACATTGCCGAAATTTCCAGACGTTGCAAATGTAGCAAGTTGTAAATGATATACACCTAGACGCCGCAGAAAATCGTCGTCGTCGTCGTCGGATGTAAAGAGACGAGCCCGCTGTCATTAGATAGGCGCGAAGCACAGCCTCATCGTATGACCAAAATTATGTCATCCAATATTCATTAACGCCGCGGCCCGGTCCCGACGACACGTCGCGGTTTTGCAACGTACAGTGAAGAAATCAGTGCGTATATTCTCTATTGAATCTCAGACGTTGCTAATTTTTTTCTTTCCCGCGACACAGCTGCAATCCTTGTAACCATTGTATAGATCTATTCTGAGGCAAGATACCGGTACCACATACTTAGTGGGAAGCTCAACTATCACGGCTTTCAGCATTGGTATCGCACTCTTCTTCCCAGAAAATCATCCGCAAGAACAGATGGAACGACCCTTGATCGGCGACTCCCAAGGAAGATACAGAATCCACATAGTAGGGAATTGCGGCGAGTCATGTCATGCAAGTACAGAGCACGATTCAGAAAGCTGAATATCTCACAGGTACTGGGAAGGCGAGCACCGATATTTCTTCCATAATTCTTCGCCAATCGGACTTTTACTGAACAGAGCACGGTTGCGAAGAAGCTATCCCAACTCTTTGACATCCCCCACATCACACTTGACAGCTTATTCTGGCGACCGAATTGGGAACAGACCCCCGATGCAGAATTTAAAGCTCTAGTGAGCAAAGCGATGAATGAAAATCCAAACGGATGGATTATCGATGGTAATTACCAGAGCCATATCGGAAAGCTCGTGCAGAACACCGCTACCGATATTATCTGTGAGTGTTTGCGACAAATTGTAGTTGGACTTGTGACCAAACCTTTACAGGGCTTGACCCCCCTTTTCTTCTCTACTTCCCCCGTATGCTTGTGCGAACATTTCTCCGACTTATTGGACTTGGAACTCCGTGTAGTCCAGGCTGTAAAGAGTCCTTCAGGGAGGTTTTTTTCTCGCGTAACAGCATTTTGTGCTGGTGTTGGTGGGGTCACGGGGGTCATCGCGAACGCGGCAGAAACCGCATGAAAGAAATCGGGCTTGGAGTAGGCTCTGATATCGAAAATCAACGGATGCGTCGACTGGGTGGGTGGGGCAAGGAGCTAGGCGAATGGATTAAGCGCGTCGAGACTATGGTTCGAGGGAAATGATACTGATTTCGTGCGTTCGCAGAGCTTTATTCAACATTGTCTAGTGTTTTCCCAATTTCGTGAGAGCTGAAAATATAAATGCGACAGATAATGGACTGAAGTCAACAAGACGCAGTATGAATCTATGGCTAGTATGCACAAATTTTGCTGATAATACTTTTGCGATAATGAAGTTAGAAGTTCTAGAGAGGGTGATCCGGCTTCGTGCCGAGGTATTTGGGCCTTATTTTCTTACCATCACCATCATGCTGACTGACTGCTTACATCGTCTTCGATGGAAGCTGGTTCAATCTCCCTGTGACGGCTTCGAACCTTGACTGAGTGGATCAAAGGCTTGTGTTTGATCTGTCTGCCGTACTCGTGTAAAGTTAAAGCCTTCTTAATGACGAGCGCTTACTATTGTCCTCACATCCATATTACTAGATGGACGGGTAATAGGATAAAAAGTGACGAATCTCCTCGGCAGTGGGCACTCGTCTGTCTTTCTCATGCAAACAATTCCGAGACCACCGATGTCCTTTCGACAAGTAGTAACTGGGGTTTTGGGAGCTCTGGGTATATATATAATGCACTCCGTTTGATTGGTTTCTTGTTACATACACATAACCTCTCTACTGAACATGTCTTCCGACACACTCGAGCTTTTTCCAGCACCATCCGGCGCCGCCTCTAGTCTGACCCCGGTTTTTCTCCCTGGGGCTGATGCGGACTCCACTCTTGCTTTGCAGAGCGTCCTTCGCGATAACCACGACAAGTGGCATATATTTTTCAATGACAGGGAGTTCCATAAGTAAGTCGCGCGTCTGATTACTACCTGGCTTGGGCTTACCACTTTGGACAGTCATATCGCTCACCATGTATTGGCTATTTGGACTCTCGGAGCCAGTAAAGAAATAATCGAAGCCGTATATCGTGAAAATGTTCCTGCTCAAAGGCCTGCCATCAAACCTCCAGGCCCGATATCATCTGCAGATTTCAACGCTCATCTGGGAGACGAGAAGTTCGTACGGCATTCCCAGCATGTTTTCAAAGTCTGACAGACACCTTAGATATTTTGGCGTGTACATGACCTTCTTCAAGGAGAAACTGTCCGAAAACGGAACCGCTTCTGTATTGGAAGAGTTCGTCTTTTCCGAGTCTGCAAACGTCAACGTGACGACAAACGGTAACCAGCAGCCGGCCATGCTCAACCGGTTCATGGATGGCTTGATTCACCCTCTGATACACACTGCGTACGGTCTTGAATTCGGATTGCCTGGAATAGTTATCGAAGGCATGTCTTGAGTCTTCTTGTGCGTGCATGCGTACTTACGATAGTCCGCATAGGTCTCGCTCAGGCGGCAGTCCACCATGACAATCTTCAAAATCTCCTCCCTTATTCTGCCTTGACTTCCGTCGTGGCATTGGATGCACGTGCGGAAGAGGCCACCAGTCATGAAACGTCTCATATCCCCAACGGAAAGAATAAAACCCATGCCTTCGATGTCCTAGCGCGTATTCTGAAAGATGACGCTCTTAGAATCCCTCTCATTAGCGATGAAATCGCCAATTTCGAGACTACAATCAGCGCAAAGGGGGAGGCGTTATTCCGGTATACGAGTCAGTGGACGCTAAATCTATCGGACCCCAAAGAATTACGCCGGAAAATTGAGGAGTTGCAGTGGATGAACACGATCATCTACACAGTGAGCGGCTCTCGGCCTGGAAAAAGATTCCATACAGACTTGTTTCTGTGCGTACTCACTCCTCACTGGCATCAAGGAAACAGTGACTAATCGTCTTTTCAGTATGCATCTTGTCACATCGTCCTTATTTTTGCAGTCTTTGGCGAACTTCCTTCCACTACGTCCCAAGCGTTGCTTCTCCGCAGCTATATGGCTGTATCTTTTGCCTGGTGGATTTCTCGTGGCCGTCCTAGCTTTGATATACCAAAGTTCCTCGAGTCAGACGACGAGTCCGTGCACCCTGATTCGTCTTCTACGACAACACCGCCTGGGGACTTGTCATCCACATCTAATCCGTGGTTTGCGATAATTCAGCAAGCCTTATTCCATCAGGATGACCATCTGTGCAAGATACAGAGGGCATTGGCATATTTTGCGGCTTTGTATGGCACCCGTGTTGGTGGTCTCCCCGATTTTTCGCAGACAGAGCTTCCGGGAGCAGAGAAACTCGATGGTACTCTCTTCCTTCGAGCTGCTCAACTCACCGCAAAGCACTTTGAACTTTGTCAAGGAAAAGTGTACACCGCCGATCTTCCTCTCTGGGACCATCATCGGCTCCCTGAGGACCATGTAGGATCCACATAATGTAATCATATAGTAGTTCTTAAATTTGACTCTGCTCATTATGTTTGGCTAAGTAACAACCGAATTAGCAATCCTCACTTCATGGTCTGTATAAACAAGATGAACCGTTCTAGACTCTGTAGGCATTATAAACCGCATGGAGCTTTGGGCTACTAGCGCATGACACTTACATCTGTCGCTTGGTCGCATATCTTCCCATCCAGATTCTGGCCTCGACTTACGAAGAATGAACGGCCAAAGGAGCAGAATGATGGCACATCAGAATTTCTTTGTAGCAGAGACAGACCCAATTTTTTGATGGCAAAACGACTGTAACGTACAAGGTATAAAACATCTAACATCTCCTATACTTGCCAATAATATACCCCAAGAAATAGTAGAATAAAACACTCGGAACTAGTAGCGTAGGACAGGGTACTAATCTGGATGATGCCACAAGGAGACTGGCGCGCTATACACGAAGTAGAAAACAACATGGTGGCGTGAAGGTGTCGCTGATATGGCGCCGAGCCAAAAATAGTTCATGAATGAGGCAAGGGCATAGATGTAGCGCCTAGCTAGCACTATAGACGGGGGGCAAATCATCTTCTGGTTGAGGACGTGTGCGAACCCCACTGTCTACATGCTGGATAGGTTCGAAGTATCCAGCCACGGCCTCCCCTTGGCGTTGCTTCATCTCCGCTACGCTATCACCGACAAAGCGACTAGCGGACGAGGCTGACATCGGCGCTGTCGACGACCCTGGTGCCGCCGGTACGTATGACAAAACCGTCTGGTGGTGTGACAACTTCGAAGACATGCTAGAAGTCGGACCAGCAAAGATGGGTTCTGTGAAAGAGGAGGTATCCACGCTGTCTCTCGCACTATCCCTGTACGAGACAACAGGGAAGACCGGGATCTGTCTCGTCGGTATAAAGGGTTCTGCGAAGCCAGAAGTAAGAAGCGGAGGTCTAGGACCGTTAGAACCTGAGAAATTGCAATTGAAGAATGTCACACGAGAAGAAAATGGATGTGGGCTTACCCGGAAATGGTGGCGGGGGATCACCGATTGCACGGGTATGCACATCCCGCCGCTTTTGCCTAGAACGATACCAGACAAATACAACGGCGACGACCAGAAAGACGAAGACACCGCCAACGATACCTCCGACAATGGCGCCTATATTGGCTGACGATGAATCGGAAGAAGCCAAGGAAGCGGCAGCATCAGAGGGATTTGCCGTAGAACTCGAAGGTGACGATGAAAGTGTTGCGGAACCGGTGAGTGTGGAAGCTGATGTTGAGGTCTTTTCATTGTAGACATTGAAATAATCGAACCACACAGTCCCTTCGAGATCGCCATAGCCAGTATTGACGTGCACCATGGTCACGACCAGTTGGCTGTATAAAGTGTGAACTTCCTTGACAACGCAGAGGCGTGTTAACAACTCACTGTTGCTGGAGCTCCAGCGAATCTGACTCCCAAAACATTTCGTTGTAGGTATCACCGCTACCAGACGAATGTGTAACTCGTGTTGCATTACCACCGTCGACAGCGTAAGAGGTGATAACTCCCGAAGAGCTATAGTCGTATGTTCCATAAACTGCGATTTGAGTTCCTATAATTATAAGACCGTTGGGCATATATATATCGCAGGCACAAAGTGGACGCACCAGTGAAAGTGATCATAAGGTGGTCCCCATCAGACTTGGAGCTGGACACCGTGCTATCGTACTCGTGTGGGGTCCCGCCGTCTGTCCAGGTGCCAATACGGGACACGGAACTGTCTCTGTCGTCGATAGTAGTCGGACTCATGAGGGTAGGTGGCTGGCCAATTGCGGAAGAGGGTGCACGCTTATCTCATAAGACTTGACGGGGGTTAACGTACTCAATTGCGAGAGATTGGGTCCGTGCTTCTCTGAGATATGATCTCCATCCTTGGAAGAACGTCCGAGTTTAGGCTGCCCGCGACGTCTGTGACACCTCAACACCCCAAATTTGCTATTGAGCGTTTCTTTAGAAGAAAATATTGTTTGACGGCGTCTCCAGGGGGATTGAAATGGGGTATTAAAGCGCGGGCCTCATGTCGGACCGACCAGCGGACTCGATGTTGGTCTTATGAACGATGCAGCACGAGGAGATTCAACAATGCAAGTATTATCTGAAACAATACATGAGCATAATTCACACTATAGTGGATGGCATGCTCACCGAGAATCGGAACTGAATGGAATGGAAGATGTAGATTGCGCCGCAACTACCATCATTTTCCTTTTGAGATGTCGGTAAATCACTATATGCAAATAAGCGCGCAGCTGCTTTAGATCTTTCAACGCTGGTCCGAATAGTTTCCGATCTTTCGTTTTTCACGACAAGGATGATTTCGTGCATTCCCAAGGCATTTGTGCCAGTAGCTGGGCGCGTTTATCTGGGTAATAACATAAACGGCGAGGTTTATCGCCTGATTATCTCATTTAATATGACAGGCCAGATCACAGCGTTACGGTAGAGCAGAAGTATGGCGCCAGATGTAGCTTTGAGTACGAGACCACGAAACTAATGTAGCTTGGAGCTATGAGCTTGCAAGAGTTCCTGGACAGGTCGTATATCAAAATGAACGATTAAGCCTCATTGAGAGATGTTATTCAACGAAGGGAATAATGGTCGATGAATGATGTACCATGAATCTGGAACTTGAACCTTAACCTTACCTGCAGTGAGATCACCACGTAATCAACACGATCACATGCCTTGTTTGCTTACTCAGACACACGCTTCGTCTTCCTCCTTGCTTCGCCCTCCGAGATTTAGGACTGGCCTATATAAATATATAGTGAATAGGTAGCGTAAATACATCATTTGTTAACAGATCATCATTCAGTGCCTCGGAGAAGCATCCGAGGAACTTGAACCGGCGGGCTCTGGCACTGTGATAAACCGTCGTAGCTTTTTCCGAAGGTCCTTGTTGTTATGTAGCCAATCCCGAGAGTCCTCTACACATCAATGTTAGCGTACGGTGTGACGTAATTAGAACTTGTCATAACATACCAAACGTTACCAAATGTGATAATGTCTCCTCAAGCAAACCATCGTACCCTGGAAAATACAACCGCAACCACTCTCCGGATTCTGGCTCGTCCCGAAATGCCGCAAGTATATTTAGAAATCGATCCACTATCTTCTCTTCAAATAACATCGTCCGTGCATTTTCTTTTGATGTTGTCAGGATCTGGAACTGGGGTCAGAACACAGGGACTTTACTTACCGATTTCAATGAGCTTTTGTATACAACGGACGCTGGGAATTTGGGATTTGACATTCTGTTTGAGGTTGTGTCCTTCACGAAAGTTATGGGTGATGTCCCAATCAATATCCTTGGTAAGTATCGCAAAGACGTCTGGCTTTAGAAGCAGATCGTCAAATGTGTCTATGGAATGCGGTCAGTGGTGCAGAGCGGGTAGGAAGATGGAGATACATACCGTCAGCCCGGGCAAAGACCCCCAAGGCCGTCCTGACAGCGAGCAGTGCATCATAGTCGTTATCATCGCTAAGTTTGACGATCTTTTCAAGTAAATGGAATTCGTGTAGAACTGGATAGTTCTCGGCTAAACAGGCAACAATTTTGAAGAATTTGAGCTGGTATACCAATTGATGTCCTTACCTCGCTTTGCGACCAACTTGAGGAACTCCACCGCCTGCATACGGGCATGTGGATGTGTCATGGCTTTCACAATCGTTTTCATGACGGAGGCGTCGGGAGCCAAGACCGGGTTGACTTTAAGGATCGCGCCGGAGCCATATATTGTGCGGAAGAAGCACTGGGTTCTGTATAGATTGGCGCCGTTGGTTCCGATGGCCACAAGCTGATTAACGATCCCGTCCACCATTTCCACGTGAGGATCTGGTGGGAACTATATCAAAACAGGTAACATCTGACTTGCAACCAGCTTACTGACCGCACAAAATTATCTTTTCCAGTAGGGTAACGCACTCGTCCACACTGAGCCATCGGTCTATGCACAGGATTTGGACCAAAGCATGGATTGTCCTCTTTTGGTTGAGCTGGTTGAAGCTTTCGCCTAACAGAAAAATGAATAGTGCGAATTAGAAGAATGTAAGACGGTACTATGTGTCGCTATGGATATAAAAGCATTCATGACAGCTCCCTTGTCGTGGAAGTGGCAATGATTATGCTCGCCGAAAAGACTTTCCATCAAGTCCACCAACAGACTGTCCGTTCGTTGTAGAATGAGTTCCCGTATTCCGCGGTCTTTGTTTTCTGTAAGTAACGAGACATATTGAAATGAACAGGTCTACCTTGAGCGAAATATTCACTAAGACACTTCGCACAGGCTCTTTTGGATTTGGGATTTCTGTCCTTGATTGTTGACATCAAGGAGTCCACCATATAACGCCCATAAGGAGCGATCACATCTAAACATGACGCCCTTTAGTAATGGAATTGCAACCATATGGCCAATAAGCATACCCTTTAAACATGTCGACATACTTCCAAGTGATGAAGCTGCATGCCCTTGGGTGTGGTGCTTTCCCAGGAGATGTGTCAGTTGCTTCGTAAAATCACGTATTCCTTGCGGCGTATCAAATACACTGTTCAAGTTATACATCAAGATAAAGGACGCACTACTGTTTACCGCAATTTTGTCTCGGACGGAATCTAGATATTCTGATTCGATATGACGGAATAACACATAATGAACTGCACACACCTATTTTAACCAGGCGGGAAAGACAAGATGCACCCAGAGTTACTTCGTTCTGATCATCAGAATGAAGGAGATTGTAGAGGCTGTTGATCCAAATGTCTGGCTGAGCCGACAAAACCTCTCGAGCCTTGGTTAGATGGTTATCCCAAGGCTGAAAGCCCTCGTTTTGCATGCCAATCTGAGGCGCAACATGTTCGCTTTCACTCTCAGGCGTCAGTATCAGCTGCGAGAGACATTGAAGACTAGCAAGACGTGCATGTTCCGACTGTCCGTGCAGCATTGCTTCCAGATATTGAACAACATCCGAGTCTTCTAAGATCTGACGATGATGCCCTAGGATGCGTCGGACCACAACGAAGCCTTAGTATGAGGAAGCACATACAATGTTTTGCAAGTTGGAAAAGACAAGATGCGCTTCCCCCCTTGATTCCTTCATCCTCGTCTGATAGCATAGCCACGAAGTCTTGAATCATTTCAGAGATTTTGTGAGAACCTTGCCCTGATTCGAAAATAAGGAAATGATGATCAAATACGTGATATGAGCCCACTTACTGGACAGCGCCATAAACGATAAACGTTTCAGAAGGACTATTTGTTGAACTACATCGCGTCTGTTGATCCTCAACGATCGGAGGTCTTGCATCGCAACCTGAGCAACAGAGTGATCAAAGAGATCCATCTCAAGCAAATCCTGCCATTCATCGGCCCAAGATAAATCGTCGACATTGCCTATCCCAATCAAAGGCTTCCAGTCCGTTTTCTTGTCACCAGAAAACACGGCTGAGGGTGTATAGTCTTGTTTGAACGCCACGGACGCGTGAATAAGTTGCGACGGAACAATTAAACGACCTCGACCCAAATGAGGTACCCTAGTAAATGGTTTCGTGAGTCAGACTGCAAGGCCAGCCTGGAAGTAGAAGTACCGTATAGTGCTCTCCTTGTCAGTATAACTCAGGTGCTTGAGCGGCAGAAACTCGAGTAGCCACCACCAACCCAACGTGTTCTTTGGCTTGTCTAAATGGTGGTCGTCCCATCGCCACTCAACTCCGCTACGACGTGGTGCGAGTTCAAGACCTGCTGCACCAGCTTCATTCTCCATCCACAGAAGAGGGACTCGGGAGAGATCGATGGTATGCCCCCGTTGACAGCTCCCACCGCTAAAGGAGCAAATTAAAATCGATCAAGGATGGAATCGAACGAGCATACATGTCAGAGTGTCTTCCTGGGAACCAAACCTCCTTCGCATTTGGGGGCTCCTCGTAGTGTTCGTTTCCAGTTAGTGGTGACCGGCCGCCAGCCAGGTATTCGGGTAGGAACTTTACACGACGCTCGTCTAAAGCCAGTCCATGCCGGAAGAAACAAATATGAGAAGCAGATTTTGTTAATGGTAGAGGCTGCGTTTCAATTCCCACTGAAGAGACGGTGTCCCTGGAACAAGAGACTCAGAAATATTCGCGAGCAAACTGGTCACAGAACGTACCAGACACCCACAAAATGAACCCTGACCGATCTCGCAAACGTACGCTTGAAGTTCAATGCCAGGGCTTCGGCTTCGGCTTCGCTCTTGATTTCTAATCGAAGAACGTCAGACCTGATCCGAAGAACATGGATATAGAAATATCTATCTCACTTATGCCCTTGTGTTTCTTGGAGTATAACTCATAGGCACTACAAATGCGTAAGCCCGGAACGAAAGGAATTGCAGAAAGATCTTACAACGGAATTAAACCCTTATTTCCAGAGAAAACGAGACCAAGCTGAACCACGCTGATGAATATGAAAGGCGGTGTACGGTACCAAAGGAATACGAACCTTCTCAATCATTCCTGCCAACGCACGAACTTGATACGCCCCGCGTGAAAATCCTTCAGGATGCATTAGACCGAATTACCTTCATCCGAGCAAGAAACAACCTACCGAACAAGAATAATCTATCCCCGGCCTGATAATGATCTGCTATCCACCTATACGCTTCTTCGACGAGGCGCTTGAAACTCCTAATGAAATCACGATCAGTGGGATAAAAAAAAAGGCGATGACAGTGTAATCACCAAGCAAATACTTTGTCGAGATTATGTTGCCAGTGAGCTAAGGAACGTTTACTTGGAGGAACATAGGTCCCAATACCGCTGCTGTAGAAGGTAAGCTGGGGAACGTCTGGATCGTCCTTCAGTATGCGATTGTGCAACTCAACAACGTTCGTGTTCTAGAAAAAGGTATCAGTAGAGGACAAAGGCGAGAATCGATGTACAAACTCGGTGTCCGAACTGATTGGATGTTCCGTCGAGGCATACGACCAGATTTCGGTAACCCTTGTGTGAGCCGCACTGCCTTTTGCATTTGTGCTCACAGTTTTCACCGCACTTCTCGCTGCATGAGGGATTGTCGTCTTTTTTCGAGAGGCAGACGCAATGTTCACGACAAGGACATGAACAATTGCAGCTAGGATCACAGCGACATTCGCACAACCGATCGTTATGTCGAGGATCCACTGAAGTGGGAAGAGTTGTGGGTGCCGTAGCGGGTGTTGCGCTCGCATCAGAGGGATCAGAGGGAGGTGTTGCAATAGAATCGGGGTATGCGTCGGCCATGTTTTTCTGAAAGAACAGCCAAGCGAGGACGACGTTAAATAATCGACGACATGCGGTCGTGCCATTCTTTGAAGGCACTACAGAGAGCGAGGAAGATGCACGGTGAGCGCGCGTTTACTACCCCGTTTCCCACTATGGGCGCTAGTGTGAAGGAACAAGTTCGAAATTGCGGCTGTGGAGTATGACCATGCCGATGTCGAGCTCGAAAAGGGTAGAAAAAGTACTGTACAAGAGACGTTTTGAGCGCGAGATGATACAGGGAGTCAGGGACTGTGAAACATCTTCTCTTCTCCTACAATGCGCACACAGACGCGCATGTCCTATTTTTGTGCGTGAATACTACAAGACACGACAGGAAGAATGACAGTGTCTCGTAATACTGTGAATGTGGACCAAACTCGTGTTCACTCAGCATGCAGGAGCCTGATCTAATTTCGGGTCAGTCTTTCTGTGAATGAGAGTTTGAGGCGATTGCCGTAGACATTGTTGCTCAGCTGCGTGTAGGGTGCATGGCACTGCCTGAGTACAAATATGTAATAAGCATTCAAGCACAACAAAAATATACGGACCATTACTGAGGAACGGAGAAGCCTGATTTAGTGGAAACAAGCGCCCGGACTAATATATTAATGTTCTGGGCTCTTCACAGAATATCCGGGGCATTGGCAGCGTCGCAGGAGCATGGAATGTACTGTTAGCTTGTTCTTCTGGAGCGAAGGACCTAAAACTTCGGACAGTAAGTAGTGACTATGAACCGATCGTAGAAAAGTGCCAAAGGGGGTTTATCATCCACAAAGAACAGGCATAGTCCTTCGTTTCATATGAATGACTACAGCAGATGAACGTCGAACCGTGAACGTGCATGGGACCAGAAGAACGGACCGCTCACGCCCGCCCGAACTAACAGGTGCAGTATTCATGCGTAGTCGAAACCCGACTTCCAAGAGCTGCCGATGGACTTGTTCCAAAAGCGCTTTTGTTGAGTCCATATGTTGACTGTTTTCTGGCCTTCCACCTCCGCATCGCCGTTGCCAGAATACCAGAAGAAAACAAGAAGCCAGCAGCTAATCTGTATCTGTAATTTCGGGACGACTCTAGAAGTTCGTTGCGCTTTTGTGGGAGTGTAATTCAGACTGTAGAGGGCGTGTATTGACCGTGTTAAAGAAAAACATAAGTATAGTCGTGTTGAAGTGAGTTCCAGCTGTCGATGGTGCTTGTTGATAACTTGAAGCCGCGCTCGGCATAGAAAACGCGTCGTCTGAGTTCTAAATTCTGAGTCGCGCCTCTTCGACGTAGATACTGAGTTGGCTCTCACACAAATTGCTTTAATGGTTCTGTCATCGTACCGGAAAAGATTCCGTTACAAGGGCATGGAGCCGAGTCGAAAAGGAAGGGCTATCAACTCCAGGCCCTCCAGTACGGTTTTGCTAGAAAGAGAGGCGGAGAAGGCAGGACTGCAAGCTGCCGAAACTAGTGTGGACGTAGGCGTCCAGTTTTATACCTACCCGCCAGCAAATATGCCGTTACAAGGAAGACAACAATCGAACAAGATGTTCTTTTCTTAGTTTTTCTTGGAGGGTCGTTGAATTAGTAGAACCATCATACTAATCTCGCCCGCACCATGGAGCCTCCGGAGGGTGGCTTTAGAGAGGAACCGTTTCCAATATAGTATATACCGGAGTAATACAAGGTCACACTAGCACGGGATTTTGCCGCAGCCGACGTGAGCGTCGGATGGATTTCCATGTCCTGATTCGCATTTTCATCCTTTATATTCCAAGATATTGGCGAAAGGTGATATATAGTCTTCACCAAGACAAGTGTCTCCCTGAAAGATACGTTAGTAATTCATATATCAACCAAGCCCTACAAATCCTACACTCATTCCCTCCTAGAATCATCAACCGGTCCGTGGCTCATCCCATGTACAAAGATTCCGCTGTGGCGAACTGGGAATCATACGTTGGGCAAGACTCCCGAACAACGTGCCAGGCTAGAACAATGAGACCGAGACCGAATCCGAATCCGAGAGCGATGAAAATGCTTCCAGGAATTTAAAGTAAAGGCGATTCGGCAATTGCCGAGTACGCGTCGTCCGAGACTACGTCTCCTTTCGCAGCCTATCATCGCGTTGCCAGTTCCCCGGTACTTGCTCTCGATTCGACAAGGAAGTTGTCTGACTATTCCCCTGCGGAGGAGTGCTACCTAGCCGTGGTAGAGTGCGTATGGTCGCGTAGCCTTCGATCAAGTTCGATCTTCAAGTTTCTGTATAATATTGTAGACATTTTCTCAGGTCTATCATCATCTGACTACACGGTGAGTTGTAGGTAGTTTTAGTGAGCTCTGACAGAAGCAGAGTTATATCGATGCGCCCGCTCAACACAGCGTGTAATCTCTGCCAATGTGCTACAGCGAATCCAATGTAACTGTCCAGGCCTCTGCTAGCGAATCTCCCCTGTGAACGGAGGTTGATGTCCATCCTAGTATCGGACTAGATCTGCTTCCGATGCATTTCCCCGAAATGTCCGTGACAGCCAAGGAAAACAAAAGGAAAGTAAACAGATCATCTTCGTTGGGGCTATATATGCGGTAGCTGCTGCTGTTCGATTCGCTTGCCCTGAACTCGATGCTCACCAAAGTATTGTTGCTCTCCTTCGCGTTTCTCAACATGTGGAACGGGATTTCCGTAGCTCTCGCACAGTCCGCTACTGGAACAAACACTCCGGTACTATCCAGCACTACCAGTACACCAAGTTCTACAAGTATCCCAACTATAGCTAGCTTTCCTTCAATCGGATCGCTCCCTCGCGTTTACACACCGGAAGGACTGGAACAACTTTGGGATATCGTTCGTAGTCTTGCTGACCTTCCCCCGGAATTGACATTCCTATCTATATCACTGATATGCAGGTCGGGCCTGTCGAGCCGCCTCCGTTCACCACCACCCGCGTTCCTAGCGCAGCGGTCACCCTACCTCCTTCGCCTCCGCCTTTGTATCCATCCTTCTATGTGCCTGCACCGAAGGATATCTTACCGGACTTGAAATTCCCCAAAGGCTTCAAATATGGAGTCGCCACCGCCGCGTACCAAGTCGAGGGCGCCACGAAGAATGAGGGCAAGGGTCCGACAATGTGGGACTGGGCTTCCAGACAGCCAAACGGTGTATTCGATAACTCCACTGGTGAGTGCGCATGGTACCAGTACTGTGTCGATCACGCGACTGAGATTATTGCAGGTGATATCGTCGACCTTCACTACTTCCTATACAAGGAAGACGTCGAACGGTCTGCTGCTCTTGGTGTTACTGCGCATTCTTTCTCGTACGTCACTGTTAGATCCAATCCGACCCGACCTCTCTAACATTCTGTAGCATCTCGTGGGCGAGGATCTACCCGTTCGGCGCTGCTGATTCTCCCATCAATACAGCGGGTATTGATCACTATTCTGATGGTATGATCTCACGACCGTATTTTAAGTGTTGCTGAAATTTTTTTTGCTTCAGTCATCGATTACCATTTGGCTCATGGTGTGGAGCCTGTTGTAACATTGTGTAAGATTTTCTGTTTCCATTCAGTACGGCCATGTAACCCACAAAGAAATAGTCCATTGGGATACGCCTCTGGCCCTGCAGGCTTACTACGGGGCTTTCACATCGTCAGAAATAGTCGACGATTTTGTAAAGTGAGTACCAGGACGCGGCACTTCGTGTGTTCATATGACTTTCAGCTACGCCAAGACCGTATTCAAAGCATACGACGGCCGTGTTAAAACTTGGTCAGTGTCCAATTTCTCCTATCATCGCAGTAAGCTCACCTGCTTTAGGTATACTTTCAATGAACCGAGTATTTATTGTGGCCAGGTTGCATCCTTGCCGTTTGGTAAGCTTTCTGTATGTCAAAATCTACCTGTGCAAGCTTACTGTTGAGACTAGACACCACGCTTTCCCCTGGTGTAAACTCGTCCACCGCCCCTTATCAATGTGCATACAATCTATGTACGTTCTGCGTCCTTGCTGCTAGCTCCCCCCATCCTGATACTTTATTGTAGTAAAGGCCCATGCAGGAGCTGTCAAGGGTCTGTCACCATACCACGATAAAGCGCCTCCCACTCATCCCTTTCGTCCTCAGCATTTCGCGAAATGAACATAACGGGAGAAATTGCCTTCAAAAGCAACGATTACATGTAGCTATATCCCTCTCTCTCCTCCTAGCGTCCGCTGAATATCCTGCAGAGGCACACCGTGGAGAAGTAACACGACTGAGGACGCACTTGCGGTCGAACGCCATGCAGCATTCCAATTAGGCCTCTTCGCAAACCCCATATACACAACAGGCGATTGGCCTGACATTGTCAAAGAAACCCTCCCCGCCGAATATCTCCCGCGCTTCACTGACGAGGAAAAGAGTGACCTTCTCGGATCCGCGGATTTCTTCGCCATTGATGCCTACCACTCGCTATGGGTAAAGGCTCCGGACGAAGGAATCGATGCATGCATAGTAAATCCTTCCCATCCTTTGTGGCCTGTCTGCAATGAACCCGTATACTTTGACTCGGATTACGGATGGCCCGAAGGTCCCGCTGGAGACCCGGCAGCCACTTCCCTCCAAACAACACCGGTAGCTGTCCGTGCATTGCTGAAAGAAATCTACACTCGATGGCCGAGTGACAAAATGGTGTGCGGTTTTTTTCAATCATAGCTGTTTCTGACTACTAGCGGACAGTATATCTCAGAGTTCGGCTGCATAGAGCCTTTTGCCTACGCGAACGCGGACATATCACAGATAAAGGAGGATGTGGGCCGAACGGGTGCGCATTGGGATTCATTTAGACTTATTGAAGATTCATACGGAATTTTCAGACTACCTCCTCACGTATCTCGGTGAGACGCTGCTATCTATACACGAGGATGGCGTTCCGATACAAGACGCTTTTGCTTGGGGTTAGTTCTAGGCAAACTGAATACAAAAATCTGCCACTGACTCCTTGCAGCAATGATTGACGATGCGGAATGGCAAGGTGGGACGTCCGTCAGGTACATGCTTATTGTTCTGGATTCAGAGATCTTTTGGTCTTAGCATGAGTGTAGATTCGGTATTCAGCACGTTGATTACACGACACTGGAGCGGACGTACAAGCGTTCGGCATTGTCCTTGGGTGAGTTTTGCGATACTTTCCAATGTGCACAACGATTTACAGTACGAATAGCGGAATTCTTTGGGTCGCACTTACATGACTGACGTAATTGAAAACGCATAGCATGTATTATCTATATTGGCCTAGGACTGTTGGGATACGCGCTTGCATACAAAAGAGGGATCCAGCTTACGAGAATTCCTAGCCGTCCAGCAGTACCAGTAATAAAGACGACATTCGAAGACTTTTTCATCCATTAAGTAGAACTTGAGGTAGGTAGGTAGTATTACACGGCAGTGTCCACACAGTGAACGCCGGTTCCGGACAGCGGTGGTGATCCGTACTACTAGTGCAAACTACGATATACATGACCACCATCGCTTGCACGACGCCCAGGCCTAACGTCCCGATCTTGGGCCAAACATACTCATGCAGTCGTCGAGCAGAAGCACCCAGGAGCAGTAAGCTAGACGATAACGGAAGAACACAATTAAGTAGTGTTTACAGTCGATCTAACGGATACAAGGAAAAGTTTCTGACTTCAAAGTCATCGTAGGAACCAGATCTGGCGTACTCCGCTCACTTGACGAATCATCAGTACTCTGGCCATCAGCGCCACCGGAGATAATTCTGTTTCGGGTATTCAATCAAACTGATTGTGAGCGTTCCTAGAGGATCGCCATATTTCTCGTCTTCGCGATAGACGACGAATCTTTACTGGTTCGGCGGTTCCCGACGCAACTGTACAAGTTCCAACACAGCCACCGACCATTTTCGTTGTGGGGGGGAGAAGGGAAGAGATGAACACAGAGAGAAGAGGACTCGTCCAATTATCCGTACGATTCTCGAGACACAGGAGCGTCGTGGGCAACTTCGCTGAGATTTTACAAGCGGGCCTCATGCGCGGAACTCGTTTCAAAAATTTGGCGACAATTTGGGATCTATCTGTTCCTCGAGGCGTCTATCCAAAGCTAGTAGATTGATACTGTAGTTTCAGTTGTGAATATGAACCCAGAAGGGCCCGAGAAGCGTAGAATCAAAGAAGCGAGAAATTCGAGATGGCAGTAGGAATTGACAAAGTAAAATAGATAGAGAAACCACTCTTTTGGCTCGGCCCGGGAACATCCTCCTCAAATTGAAATAGAAACGGCAACCGAACGAGCCTTCGCTTGTGCAGCAGTCACTGATGCACGATGCATCCACTCTTTGCACGAACCGCATCCTTCTTTTACACGCAATGGTCGATATAGAACATCCCAAATGGCGCGTTGTCGTGGGTTGCGATGTGAGCCTGTCTCGGATGCTGGTGCCCAATATGAGACTCGCTGAAAGCCGACCTTGGGAAGGATCCTCGCGTTTCCGAGTTCATCGACGTCATCGGGTCGAATGAGAAGGTTTGTCGCTGTAATAGACGCAATGAAGATCATCGCAGGCGAGGCTGACCATGGGTTGTTGGTCTTAGTTGCATTATTAGGTTTCAGCCGTCGCCAGCATCTGTGTCATTTCTCACACACATTGAAATTCCTTCTGTTGTCTTCCCACTACGCCACCATGCCAATCCAACACGCTCAGGACATTTACGTCCCGTCGCTGCTACCCCAGGGCCATGGATATCCTCTGTGGCTCCCGCAACCGCTTTCGAATCTTCCACCCGATTGTGTTCGCCGTGGAACACAAATTGGTGATCTGGGACATCTTGCAGATGACGGAGGCTTCACGTACCTCTTCAATGTGTGCAAGGATGCAACGGATCCCGTCAATCTGGATAGGGTCCCTCCCGGTTTTACACCACTGACAAGCATTCCAGGTGTACGAGAGGACTTGGAAGCGCACAAAAAGAACCCAGTGATTTCTAGTCCTGCCATAGGGCAAAGGTACAGCTGTTTTTGGGCACCTTCAAGCCATCCTCCTTTTTGATTGTCATGCAGGAGGGTAGCTTCTGGTTTCGAATTTACGAGTTCAAGAGTGAGAGCCGCCGTCCTTGTCCTTCCTGATGGCGCCGAGCGTTACGATTCTGAACAGCCTTCACTGTTCGAAGAATATGCAATTGCGAATGCGCATAGCTGGTACAAGTATTTCAATGGACCTGAACAAGGGCGGGATTACGCTAACGGCTCGCTATACCTCGTTACCGGCTGTGATAAGTGCCACTGTTGGGGCAACGCATGCTACTCCCATCACACTGAGTCCAGGAGTGCGTCATTCAGGTTTTCGGCTACCCGCGATCCAGGATGCAACGGAACATCACACTGTAACTGGGAGGGACAAACCGACGGCAGTATTCGTCAGCAGAGTCACCAACGCGACGCTTCACCGGGAGCTACTGCAAATCAGACTGTCTTTATGCGCGGATACTCGATATCTGTTCGTACTCAACCAGTGATCCGTGCGCTAGGCGTAAAAAAGGTGGCAGTATACAAGAGCGACTCGAAGCTCCCACGAACGTTCAGGACTACTCGTGGAGTCCGGGCTCCCTATGCCCCTCGGAGCCAACTTGGTTTAATGCCGGCCATCATTAGGGCGTTAGGCTTCTCGGGAACCACGAGAGTGCGCCTATTCTCTTCTTTTTACAAGCCATACGGCTAAAATCTGATTACAGCGTGCGGGGAGAAGAGATACCAGATCTCTCAGGGGGCAGAAGTTATTGGAAGACGAGGTGGAAACCAGTGCATTCGAGAAGATCGATATTCCCTACCATACGACGAATGGGTTCGCGGTTCAGAAGTTCCTTGGACCGAGTTTGAAGGTGATTGTCAGTGCTACGGTGCGGTGGAGACGTAATTTGATTCTTATCTCGCAGATTTTCAATCCTTCAGGGTTGATAAATGATTACATATTAGACTCTGTAAGCTACTTCCTCCGTAAGAGCATGCTCCAGCTCACCTTCCTGTCTAGTATCCTGACGCCACTGTTGCGCTTACTCATGATGACCACCTGTGGACGGGCATCACAGACAAGGTGTGTTGCTGTACATTTGAGAGGTCTTCCGGTTTCATTAACGGCCTCGCTAGATTCATAATCCTCTTGATGGCGCAGAGCTTGCGAGATATGCTATCGATAATAAATTAGTCATTATCAACAAAGGTAAGATAACGTTCTTTATAGTTGTACTTGAGTCGTGACGTATCTGCTTTTTTCAGGTCCAAGATCAAATAATGCCTGGATAGCGAAACGAAGGGGGCATAGCGAATACATTTAATTTTGCACATAAGGTCGAAATTTGTATTCCTAATAGAAAGTATTATAATAGGTCTGACGGATGGTTTGCGAGTTTTTAACAAGTGGCTGACACGGAGTTTGTCTGAATTTCGAACTCCTGTGAAATCCTTCTTGAATTCAGGTTCTGTCGCTGGAAAAAACCCGTTCAGAGATCGCCTTGAATCACACTTTGATGGTCGTCTCCTTGTCGAAAACTCGACAAGCAGCAAACCGTGTACGCGAAAATCGAAAACCACCGTGAGAATGACAGACCCAATCCCTCGTTTCTGCCATGGACAAAGCCACCATCCAGATCGCGTGGCGTGAATTTCATGTTGGCGAGGTTAGTTGGAGCTTTAGGACCGTCGAGTTCAAATTCAAGGGTCAAATCTGTCTACGCAAATATACACTTGACCCATATTTAGCGTCTTCCTACTGATCGACTGTTCGTTTCAGAGTGACCGTCGATTTCCGACATAATCTCCAAAATGTCCGTGGGAATGATATACCCACCAAGAGTCTCGTTGTCAAAGGGCACAGACGGTTCCGTAGTTCTTGGCAGCTTTAAATGTAATTGCAGACGTGTCCGAGAGAGATGACTCTTTGAATCTGCGAGCGCATGTAACCCTTCTCCAAACAAATATCGAATGTCGCTGAGCCACGGGAGGAAGGAAGAAGATGACACTGACATGGGAATCGCCTTGTAATTGTGGAGGAATCTGTGTTTGGAGTCGGAGAGTGCCTGCCACGATATCGTCCCGTCAAACCACTGTTGAAAAGGCATGTTCTGTTTCAACCCCAGTTCCTTCATGGCCTGTCCTTCGGCAGACTGGACGATCTCGTAACGACAGCAGAGCGTCAATAGAACGTAGTAGAAGGCTTCGACGTCATGCCGATACAGATGGCTAACGTCGGACTGACCCAGAAGCTCATGAGCCATGTAAGGCGGTGTACCTATGCGATGAAGAGATGCCGCTTCTTTGAGAGGTAGAGAAGAGGAAAGACCGAAATCGTTAAGGACACCAAGAATTTGGTATTTTTGTTTGCTGTTGTCATGTCTTCTCCGATACATCATGTTGTTGAGGCTTATGTCGCGGTGTAGAATTTTGGGGTTTTCGTAGAGCCAATGATGACCTAGACCGAGGGATTTCAGAACTTGAGGATGGGAAGCGAAAAGAAAAGCTACGAACATCGAAATATATCAAAGAACACTTGTGCGATGTCCTTGACGTCGGTCAGGTCTGTTATAGGAAACAGACGTTCGGAGACAGTGATACGAAGATGCTCCTCGTATGTGAACGTCTTCCTGTCCGCGTATTCTGCCTTGGTCAACAGCTCCGCCAGCCTTCTCTGCGACGTATTTTCATCGTTGGAGCGGAAATCTTGCGAATGAAGGATCTCGGGAAGATGATATAGGACCCAATGCCTCTTGCCTTTACCAGCCATCTCATCAGCCTTCGCCTTCGCGGCGTCCATCAACTTCTTCTCTGAGTCGTGATGGATGCTTGGCCAACTGATGAAATAAACTGCCCTGCCCGAAATAAAGTTGCGTCAACCACGTGATTGATGAACGAGCTCCCGATTTGGTAGTGACCGCTTCCTTTCATATAATTCGATGATCAAGCTCAAGTCGTCTCTACGGCATTGCTGTTCGACGCGATATAATCTCACTTCTCGTCTTTTATTATCCACTTTGAACAGCCCGCCACCAGCAGTAGCTAATAACAAGCAAATTTCAGTGGATGCCGACGGAAACACCGCGGTCGACCTGGAATTCATTGAGGAACCCCTAGGACTTACTCAGGGGCAAACGTATGGCTATCCCAGGATAGTCGTCGGAGACCTTCTAGGTCCAAATGCTCGCTACGAGATACTACGCAAGTTAGGATGGGGCCTGAATTCGAGCGTATGGCTTGCCCGTGATCGCTCGTCGATGTTCGTCCTCCACAATCACCTATCTAATCTTCCGTGCTTATTGTTTCCCAGTGAAAACAAATTTGTTTCCGTTAAAGCCTTGAAAGGATACGCGACTGAAATCGTCAATCGTGGCATCTCGCGTGAGCTCACAGTTCTCCAATTACTTTCTACCGCACAGGCACCTACTGCATGGCCTTCCCGATGTCTCAGTCTACTCGATCATTTTATCATGCCCGGAAAAGTGTCCACTGACGGTGAACACTTATGTATCATCACCGACCTCATGGGGGGAGATGTCAAGTCCCTGGTCAGAGGACTCCCCCGTGGAAAACGCTACGTTCCTCTTCCATTAGCGAAACGGATTCTTCGCCATATGTTGGAGGGCCTGGTGCAGATTCATAGCTTGGGTGTTGCCCATACTGATCTAAAGCACGACAACATCATGTTTGACGTAGATCCTAGCTTGGACATCCCATCGCTGTTGACACGCGACCCTCCTCGCCTTAACATTCCAGAGCACACATGGGAAGGCACCATTCAAACCGCAGTTTCGCAGCCGCTACCGTCTCCCAACTCTCTGGATGACCTCTTTACGCGAAATTTCTTTATTGCTGACTTTGGGAGCGGTCTGTACGCTTTATCTTCATGTTGGACCATTCGTTCATGATTTGATGGTAGCCCAGATTGTGGAGCCGGATGACAGGACTACGGATGACATAACTCCGTGTGCACTGCGCGCTCCAGAAACAATCCTGCTTGGTCCATGGAACCAACGAGTCGACATTTGGACCTTTGGCTGTCTCGTACGCTCCTATCTATTCCGATCTCTATGTCAGGCGATTAATATAGCTTTCCCCCAGGTCTTTGAACTTATCACTGGCCACAACCTTTTTGAATACGTGCCTTACCCAGATCGTGGTCTCAACGCTGCTGCAGGGCACTTGTGGCAGATGATATGTTTCACGGGTGAGGAATTTGAGCCTAAGCAGCTTAGATGGAGTCAACGGGCAATTCAGTATTTCGAGCGAACGACTTGTGGGTTCTGCCATTTTCCCCCAGAAGAGATTGTGCTATACGTCCTTGATTTACATCCAGGTTATCTCAAAGAAAATCCTCCCAGATTCATTTACCCTTTCGAGACGCCATTGAGGAAATACAAGGTCATCAGTGAGGAAGATGTGCTCGTGACAGCAACCTTCATGCGAAGATGTTTGCGTTTAGACCCTGATGATAGGCCTTCGGCGGAACAGCTACTCGATGATCCGTTCTGGGCAGAGAGGGGTGTTTGAATGGAGTATTCAATATCATGTTCGTTGTGAAGGTGAAGACGAGAATCGGTTGATGTTGGCGTGTTATATGTCTGAATATTATCTGCTCACCAAACGAAGCGCGATGAGTTAGGATGACTGAAATTCGTGAAAACAAGTTCTCACCATCATACTTCTCTCCATGCTCAACCTGTTCGACTATTCGAGGTTAACTGAGCAGCTTGTGCCAAAGTGACTGTACCCTTGCAATGTCCAATTTCATCTTAGAAGTTCCGAAAAAAAAAAGGTCTCTCACAAAGGTGGAAATTTCCCTGGTTAGTACGCAATGGAAGTTGGGTTCAATAGGCTTGTAGGATGTACCAGGAAGAATGATGTGCACTAAAAACCACAAGATGTGTAAGTGTTGGACAGGAAACAGTGAACTTAAGTAGTCGATCTGAAGATCATTGCGTGCCATGGAACTTTTCAATAGTCCCTGGTTACATCCTGTATTGACTATAGCTTATAAGTATTAGGAAGCTCAGTTGGGGCGTCGCTTTCTACGGGGTGATGATTACCGGAGAGGAAATATGGACGTCAACTTGACTTGATTGTGATTAACATAATTCGTCTAGGTCTATCTACCTACTATTCATATCATACTGTCGATGAAGCTAGATTTCTATGGCATGAGTCGTTACCACTTTTCATACGGCATGTCAAGTTCTTGGCCGTCTATAGATATCACTGACATGAGTGTCACAAATTTGAGGTATGTGATGTGCCCGCCAAGCGTCTCGTCATCAAAAGGTTCATCAGCGATAGGCTCTTCGTCATCAGGCTGTGACTGTACACGCGCGATGATGCCCTTTGCGAACGCGCGACGAATACGTCTAAGACAAGGGAGAAAAGGAGAAAAAGACGGTGATATAGGAATTGGCTTTAACGTTTCCGAGGCGTAAAGGAACTTGACCTTCTTTTCGGACAGAGTTTCCCATGTCAGAGATCGGTCGAACCATTCAGCGAAGGGCATGTTCGATGGTTTCTTCTGCAACGGTCTCAATATCGGCACCTTCTTGATCTCGACGATCTCGTAGCGGCAGCAGAGTATCAACAAGACATAGTAAAGCGCTTCGACATCATGTCGGTACAGATGGCCAAGGTCAGACTGATCCAGAAGGTCGTGAGCCATATAAGGAGGTGTACCTGTGCGGTGGAGGGATGCGGCTTCCATCAGAGGTAAAAGGGAGGAGAGGTCGAAGTCGTTGAGAACACCACAAACTTTGTCATCCTTTGGTCTCTTTCGATACATGATGTTTGCCATACTGATGTCTCGATGAAGAATTTTTGCTTGATCAAAAAGCCATCGATGACCTAGATTGAGGGATATTAAACTGTGATATTCAGAATTGAGAAGAAAACGACGTACATTGCAGTATATCGAGGAAAACTTGAGCGATGTCCTTGACATTAGTCAGGTCCGTGATGGGAAACAAACGTTCAGAGACTGTAATACGCAGAAGACGCTCCTCGTATATGAACGTCTTCCCGTCCGCATATTGTGCCTCTATCAACAGCTCCATCAGCCTTTTCTGTGGGGAGTCTTCATCGTTGAAGCGGAAGTCTTGGGAATGAAGGATCTCGGGAAGGTGATCCAGGACCCAATGTGTCTTGCCTTCACCAGCCATCTCATCAGCCTTGGCCTTCGCAGCGTCCATCAAATTCTTCTCCGAGTCGCGATAGACGCCCGGCCAACTGATCTTCACAGCGAGTTCTCGATCAATCCATGCCGACGAGCGGGCAAGGACAACACATGTATCACGTCCAACGAGACCCCGCTGGCGATGAATGATATCTCCGAGAGTGAGAATGATATTGGTTCCGTCAGCTCCCTGCAGCGTCATCTTCAAACCATTGAAGAGATTCACAGGATTCTTCTCTTTCATTTCCCCATAACTCTTGATATAGGGGTCTTCAAGGATGTCGTGAAGAATACCGCGTTGAGGGAGAGTGAGACGGTGACATCCGATAAGCATCGCAACGAATAATCTCCTTTCTTCTTCGTCCGCTATGTCGATAGCCTGAGAGACAACAATAGAGGACCGGTCGTAGTACTTGAGCTGAAGTCGGTCACGGTCGATCAATGTCACCATCGCATGCGACCGCAGACCAGCACTAGAGAGTATCTGCATCGCGTATTTGGCACACTGGATCCGCGCTTCTTCGTCGTTCGGAAGATTTCTGGCGTGGCCGCTCTCGTTAATCGGGCCTAGTGTCCGTCTCACAGAAGTGGTCGCCTGGCTGTTATAAGTTCGACGCGAGACCTTGGAAGAAGACTGAGAAGTGAAAAGTTAGCTTGCGATCAGAGTGAGTGGACTAGTCCCGTACCTCGTCCCCGTTGCTATCCGACTTGCGCTTCTTGGTCATCGAAGAGGCCGCGCTCAGTACCGATGGGGTGCCATCTGCATCCTCCTCAACTTCGGAGGTCAGATTCTCCGGGACAGCTCTCGGGTTAACAATTCGCTTCTTACGCGGCACCGGTTTCAGCGGGTCCTTGCCATCTAACAAAGTCAATGAGCAAAGGGTAACAACGTGTCGCGAAGTGATCATACCTGTTAATAATCGAATCGCGTTGGTACCTTCGTCCAAGGCATTGTCGACGGCCTTCATCTCCACAGCGTCGGTGAGCTGCGGCCACGCCGGAACGTGGTCCTGTGGCAGCGGTTTGCTCTCCTCCTGCTCTTTGTCTTTCTTATCCGCGTCTTGAGCCTCTCCGTATTCCTCCAAAGCCAATAAGCTCGCACTGTCTGTCGCGGAGGCGAATATCTGAATCAACATGCCGACGATGTCCGGCTTCAACTGCTCCGTAGATCCTCGTACGGCGAGTGGATCAGAACGGACGATGTGGACGACGTTACCTTCGGATACTGTGGTCTTCGGATGAGTTTGCAGGACGTCGATAGCCCTATTGTGCATCTTCGCATGGGGACGGTAGAGCCGCTTCTCGCGGTCATGATTAACGCTCAAGATATTAGCTTTCTCCAAATAGGCGTTCAAAAGTTGGTCAAATTCTTCGTCTGCGAGAACTTTGTCAATCGCAGATTTATACTCCGTACGCCAGTTCGGGGGAAGGAGAAGAATCGTTTGGAGAAATGTGTCAAAATTCATGAACACACGGTGGCGCAGATCTTCCTGCAGGTACTCGTCCACGGGCCCAACCTTTTTCGAAGGCTCAACAACTTGTAGACTGTTGGTACCGCGGCTGTAGGGAGTTCGTCCAGTTATCCAGGAGGCTGGTTTCGTGGCATCGTCTGGGGGTGGAGTACGAGGTGTTTCGGCAACATCAACCTGTGGAGAAGGTAGCAAGGGGTCTACAGGATTCTGCAGCGCCTCTTCGTCGCCCGGTGGCTGTTTAGAGGTACCCGACGCGTCCCTCCTATGAGCACGGGACTGAGAGCGATATACCTTCGTGGGTGGTTTTTTGGGTGGGCGGAAGGGATCCATGAGTAGGTATGGAGGAGGGGGGGCTCCGATAAAAATTAGGACAACCATGGTGAACTTTTCGCGCTGTTATAGAAATCGAGGATAACGGATGCAGCCAAGTTGTGTATTACACGTGATCGGGTTACGAGTGGCGATTTCCCGATTTGGTATTGACCGCTCAGAGCAAAGTACTTAATGATTTTTCGCTTCGAAGCTTGTACATTGTTTTTTACGAAGAAAAGAATACTGCACCTTATTTGGAATTGGCCGCTCGTGGCTATCAGGGCGAAGCATTAACAAAGGATTACTCGCTTCGAGAAAACATTGTTTTCTCCACAATGCATTGAAAACACAAATTTCAGCACTTTCCTTTTTGACCTACATCCCAAGTGGATGTTCGACAGTTCATTGTCTGCGTGTTATTTACATCTATATAACTCACTCGCGCAGGTAAAATTTCAATTGGATCACGAAAACCGAGGCCATAATTTAGACCCACTGTCCAAGGAATATACACTCCTAGGGCCGGGTGCTGTCTTGCGCTAGTAACGCCTCCCAAAAATGTGGCAACCTTCGATCGTGTTTTATGGCACACCCTAAGCCCAGAATCTAGAAAAAGATGCCGAAACGGTCTTGTTGTTTCCACTGTTTACTGTATACCCCGAAAAGAATGTGTTCAACAAAGAAAGAGCCGCGCGAACGATGAAAATCGCCTTTGTGATCTGTTTCCCTTGCTGCATTTTCGTAAGAAGTCGAAAGAGCCGCATTTTTCAACTTGATTTGGGCTATTATCCTCTTTCTTTGAAGTTCTCGTCGAAAAATTTAGATCACGGAGAAAGTTACGACATTTTCAGCACGGCTAATTGTTCAGAACATACAGGCCCTAAGTAGATGTGATACTAGGTGGCCGTAGTTAAGCTATTTCTGGGCTTCACTATAATTATTATACCATACCATCGAGACTCGAAGCTAAGACTTATTAGTATTAGTATGTTATGCAAATGCAATGGATAACACTTCGTTCGATACTTGACCGCGATTGCCAAAAGGTCTGAGTAGACACTGTGTCCACCAGTCACCAAAGGCTTTCGACGCTGCTGCATCGATGATCCCCTCACCTTTCTACGGAACTTGAGATTCCGAGTTGGGTCTACGAAATGTAGCCTAAGGGAGGTGTGGGCCAATGATAGTATGCTTAGATGTTGACAGGTTTCACAATGTGGTTTGCTAGATTAATGCTTCCCCTTGCGCTCCTTCCGTTTCCTTCCAATCAATGAACCCAGCGATCTCCCAGGGCCCTTCTTCGCAGTTTCCTCCGTACGGACTTTCTTTGCCGGTCGCTCTTGCTCGGATGGCGGCTCTTCCGCATCAACCTTTGTCTTCTCCTTCTTTTTATCCCTCTTCCCTTTCTTTTCCTTATCAGGATTCTACACCCGCGTCAGAAAGGCTATACAACACGAAAGAAAGTACTCACAGTAGCCCGCTCTCGTTGCTGGGTACTCCTTCTCTGCACAACTTGCACGTTTTCAATCGAGAACTCTACGATGAGCGTTCCCTTGACTGCGGGACCAGCTTTCTCCTGTTCATCTTGTAACCGCTTCAATCTTGCGTCATCCTTCTCTTTACCCTTCCCTTTCTCGGCCTTGATGAGGTCCTTCAACTCATCCTTGTACCACTCCTGTAAAAGTTTCCCGACACTGGGGTTATTGTTTGCCCAGCGCAACACCCGTAAAGAATCGGCATGCGTGTGCATTTCCACAAAGCCATACCCCTTGCTCCGGCCCTTCCCAGTGATCACATCTACCCGCTCGTGCTGACGGATGATCTTGGCTTGCTTGACACGACTATCAAGTTTCTTCTTGTTCTTCGTACCGCTTGCTTCGTCATCGTCTAGCTGGCCCTTCCGATCCACCTCAACAGCGAGTTCATCGGCCGTAAGCCCATTCCTATCACCCTTTTTGACGTCGCTCTCGAATTCTCGTGCAGCGTAAAGGGCAAGACGTTTTAAGACCCGCTCAGAGACAAAGATGGGTATCTGTCGTATACTGAGTCGTGTCTTTGAGACGTACAGTGAGGGGTTGGAGTTGAGGAGGGCCTTGCGCGCGCCGAAGGAGGCATTGCGTCGTTCTAGCTCTGCTTGAACCATTACCTGTGCAGCAGGTGAGTTCGGTAAAATGACTACAGGAATTTCAGTTATTTGGAATACATCTCAGGGAAAAGAATACATACCACCCTCGCGCAAAAGATACATATTACGTTTGTCCGCTTTTTCGCGTCTTCGCTCGCCCTCTTCTTTGAGTTTGCCAGCTTCGTCTCGTGTTACAGCTCGCACGACGTCCAAGGTGCGACCGTGAAGGACGAGGCTTTGTGCCAACGAAGAGGACGGATCGGGGGTGAGAATGGATGGCATGCTGAACGGATTCTTCTTGGGCGCCGACTCAGCTCCTGTTGTCTCCGCCTTCAAAAGGTCGCTCTGTTCTACCACCTTGTCTGCATCCTCCTTGTTCCAGAAACATGCAAATCCGGTACCGCGAGATCGCCCCGTTGAGCCATCCAAAGTAATGCGAGCGTACCGTAGAGGCCCAAATGCGCGGAATCTAACAGAGAAGAATAAATGAGCAGTTAATTTGGTCCAATAAACAACCGCACAATGTTCGTAGTTCATCTTCAGTCGCAGTAAAGGGCACGTTCCGAATGAAAAGTGTTGTCCCAGTTTCAGGAGGGGGAAGTTGAGGTTTCACAGGTTCTTCGTTGTTCTCGTCTTCTTCGTCAGAAGAGTCATCCGCATCCTCGTCGGTGCCATCGTGGACACCCAGTTGTTCCTCTTCATCACTTTCTTCGTCTTTTTCACTTGAGGAATCTTTCATTTCAACGTCGTCTTCCTCCATCCGTGTCTTCTCCTCCTCCCACTTGTCCTTACTCAGAGCCCAATCCACAGCAATTGTCCGCTCCGAAGACTTTTCCGCTTCCTGTGCTTCATCGTTATCATCGTCACCATTCGTGCCCTCACCCTGAAGTATCTTCTTCTCCAGTCTCCGCTGCTTTTTCTTCTTCTGCTTATCCGACACCATTCCTTCTGCCATTCCAGCCCGTATTACTTTCCCATTACACGACTCCATGGCTTTCTCGGCATCCTTCTTACTGAGCATCCAGACAAATGCGAAACCACGGGATCGGCCGCTATCCTTGCCCTTGGGAATATGTATCGAGTGTATCGGGCCATACGGAAGGAAAAGGGCGCGTAAATCTTGCTCAGTGATGTTGAAAGGGGTATTTCGAATGATAAGTCTACTAGAGTGATTCGGCGCAGCGGTCTTTGTATCCGCCTTGGATGTTTTTGCCAGACTGTCCATACGTTTTTTCAGCGTTACGGAAAGGAGAGAACCCTTGTAAACATGAGCGTGGAGTTTGTCAACAGCTTCATGTGCTGCTGAGGGAGTTGAGAAAAGTACATGCGCTATATTTAAGATAGGTAAATGGGATAGTAGCAACATAAAAGATAAACGCACCTGCACCCTCATCCACCGGCCATTCCACGCTCTCTGCGCCCTTGTATTTTCGAAACTTTTTCCATAACAAAGATTTGGAATCTACTGAGGAAGGTAGACCAGTTACTACAATGGTGCGTATCGCCAGTGGATCCTGGGGCGCCCGTGGGCGAGGAGTAGGTATCTGCTTAGGTTTCGCTTCCACCTTTACTTTTTCGGTTTTGTCTTTGGGCTGAGAAACATTGTTATAGCAGTGCTACTTATATACATAAGATTATAACACACTTTATTTTCTGCCCATTGAACTCGTAAATTTCTTCCGACGAGAGCGATACCATCCGTTGAAATTTTGTCGAATGCAGCCTGTGCGTCTTCTTTTATGGCGAAAGAGACATATCCCACACCCTTGGAAACACCTGTTCCAGCTTCTGTTACCACGAATGCTGAGCGAACTGGAGCGATATCGGAGAAGAGTGTCTGCAAATCGACAGAAGTCGCGGTGTAGGGAAGATTGGAAACGAAGAGTGTTGAGCTGGTCCCAAATATTAGTACCATTCTATTCTTGAGAGTTCATGGAACCGTACCCATGTCCAACAGGCTCCTCGTCACGCTCCTTCCGTTTGCCGAGCGTCGACATTGGTCGGGTATTGGAAAGAAAAAATAGTCTGTTTGGCTACCTGTCGTCGTTGTTTGGCAAAGCGCGGGGTCTTGGTATAAATGTAGAACACGGTCACGACACCTTTCTTCATTACCACCACTTGGTTTCAGCTCATGTCGTCGGAAAGTTTGCGAGAAGAAGGGAAGGAGTACTTTAGGCAGAAAAAATATGCCCAGGCAAAAGAAAAATTCACCGAGGCTCTCAAAGTTGACGAAGAAAACGCCATTCTGTACGCTAACCGTTCAGCATGTAACTATGCTTTACAGCAGTACGTTCTTGTTCACTTATACTGTGAGATGCTGATGCTATTGATTAGGTATGAGGATGCTATCTCCGACGCTCGAAAAGTAATTCTATAGATGACCACAGTGTGCTCAGAGCTCATTGATGATCAGGCGACCGTGATTGACCCAAAATATATCAAGGGGTGGCATCGTCTAGGGACCGCTTGCGAGGTCAGCTTTGTCTCTTTATATCAGGGCCCGGTTTCATATATACATTTACGCTAGGCCGTCGACGACCACGGTGACAGTATTGAAGCGTGGGAGAAAGCCTTAGGACTTCTTTCTGACTTGCCATCCTTGACGGTCGAGCAGCAACAGCAGAAGGCTCGATGGAAACATGACATTGACACTGCAATATCAAGGGTTCTTGACCCCCAACATATGTAAGATGGCTTTGACCTTTCCCCGAGTCCGTCTTTGACCAATACACAATCTAGCTCTTTGGAGACAGCTATTGCCATGGCGAATGCACACGACATTAGTATCCCTCCCCCACACACCCATGATCGTCTGCCTGAAATAGTAATGACATATCGACGTCATCCAAAAGCAGGAGAAGATCCACCTATGCATTTCCTAGTGATTCCCGAATCAGTCAGACAGCCTATACACCAAGTGACCATACAAAAAGACGACAATTCACAAGCCAGAATTGCCGAGTTGATTGGGTGTCGATATGCAGGTAGTGCGGTCCTTCACTCGGAAGATCAAGTCGCGTATGTGCGTCCGGCCTTTTCGATGTGCATGGAGATTTAGCCTCATGACTGAAACTACAGAAATCTGGAAAGCCAAACGGTGTTGGCGTAGGCAGGTTGCACCGAAGCTATGAAGTCTTCATGGATGACATGGCACTGAGTGAACGCCAGCGCAACGAGAGGGCAAGCGTCCTTCTGCACGCGACTGCAGGGCAGCCACTTCATGGTCCCATTCTTCTGATGAAAACCGTGTTCATCAAAAGCAACCCTGATATATTTGGGCGAAGTACTGATATTATCGGATGGGAGCGTGTCGACGAATCGTATTTGAGGAGCCCAGAGTGGAGGGCTCTGCGAATGGAGTGGATTGGCCTAGGCGGTTCTTAGTGGAAAAAGTATGTGCATATGCATGATGAAAGTAAAAACGTTATTATGGAGTTCTGCGAGTTTCTCAATACTCGGAAAATATTTTAAATATTTATATAATTTCCGTTTGCGGTACGCGTTATCTATGAATTCCGCGCCGACTCGGAAGCGGAACGTGCCCTTCAACGACGACTGCCACGACCACACCAACCGACACCGTGTCAGGCTCGCATCGTCGGTACACTATGTCTTTTCTTCAAGCTGTCAGACGATTCTCAACAAAACCGACCGAAAACTCAAGCTCAATGCTGGGCACAATGCCCCCACATCTTTGCTATATTTTCTTGCAGTCGCCGCAGCCAATATCGCGCTTCCCATCGCGGCTTATGGTCCCTATTCAGCGTGCTCTTCAGCTCAAAGTGACGAAATGGGGTGCATTGGTCAATTGGGCGTTCTACGGTGGTCCAGTGAGCGAACACTTCGACGAGGTATCGGCCAGGGCTTTTTTCGCCAACGGAAGGACACTGGATATCTCACGTCTGACCATGGCAAATTTGGACACGGTAGAGCAGCAAATGAGAGACTGTCTGTCCGGAAATGGTCCAAGTCTACCCCACGGCGCTGTTCACCTCTACGTCTGCACACACGGTACCAGGGACTGTCGATGTGGGACCGTAGGAAAGAATGTCGCTGAAGCTCTTCGACGAGAGATTTCCGCTCGCGCTGAAGCTGATCCGAAAGGGTCGGCGAGTCGTTGCACGGTAGGGGAGGTCGGACACGTAGGAGGCCATCAGTACGTTCCTTTTTTTCTGCATTTTCCATCACTGATAAGAAACAGATACGCGGCCAATCTTCTCGTCTATCCTCATGGAGAATGGTATGATTTCTATGCGTTTTGTCTCAATATTATATGTAACCGGGATCATCAGGTGGGGCTCATTGACACCAGAGCATATACCAACCACTGTGGACAAGGTCATCGAACTGGCTTCAAAGCCCTTCTCGATACATAGTCCCCCGCTCCTGCCTTTGAACTGGCGAGGTCGCATGGGACTTTCCAAGGAGGCGCAAAAGGAACTTGTTGATTACAATGCTTTACTCAAATCTTCATAACGAACGACCCAGCCGTCTTTCGGAAATCCTGGCACATTCCCTTCACTACCGTCCCATCCACCTGCCATCATCGCAACAGCATACAAGAGCGCGCCTGAGCCCGGAAAATATGGCGTAGGTACACGTACACCACCTACCGGCATCCCAACATCGTCAAAATTGAAAAGAGGGTCTAACAGCCACTCGACCGCCTGCTCGGCATCTCCATTACGTGCCGACGACATTGCGAGCATTGGGAAATCCCACCTGTAAAGCTTTCGGTTACCACACAAATGTGAACGTAAATCTAGCGCACCCCCAGCAGTTTGTCACATTCCAATCCTCTCGCACCTTGTCAGCCGTTGCTTTTGCAATCGCGAGGTTCAATCCCTCTGTCTCCGGAAGCCATCCATATAGTCCCACTAACGCGGGGTGGTCGTTAGTATACGCTGGATCCGTCCAAAAGTCGTTTTCAAGTGTTTCGTACACCTTGTACGTGCCATTGTCGACAGGAAGTGCGGCCAGATTGTCCTTGACCACCGTCCAGTTCTTTGGGACCTCTGTGCCGAGCTTCTCCATCCATTCTTCAGCGTAGCCCAATCCCAAACGCCAGTATGCCAATTCGAATGCGGGATTCACAGTCACATTGGGACTGGTATCCTCGCTGACGACGTACATGGGTGGTCCAAGGTCATAGACGTGTGTGGACTCGTACCACGCAAACGCAGCCATCCAGTTGGCTGTTTCCCGCACCACATCCTCCCACTTACGAAGCGTCTCTATCGTCGGTGATGCCCGATACTCATACTGTGCAAACATGAGCGGGTGCGGCTGCTGCCAGATTAGCAGATTGTTTATCTCGCCTGGGGATGAACGGCCTGAAGGGTCTGTCATCTTTGGCCACCGTGCGCCGGAGGGCCAGTGTTGTTGCTCCTGCGACCTGGCTATTGAGGATGGCAGGAACTTGTCGTAGGTGCCGATAGACCGGTTGAGCAGGTCCCAGTTATTCCAGAGAGCCCAATGTGCCGAGTGCCAAAAGTAAATCTCCATGTGAAACTTGCTGTATTTGCGGGTGGTGAACTCAGAGGAATTTATATGCGATATATCTTGAAGAGGCTTACCCGTACTGTAAAAAGGTTTGTGATTGCTTTGCTGTAGGATAATTTGAAGACACTCACCCAGCCGTTATTCACTAGCCCGGACTGGCAATGTGTATGAGCATGGACTATCCCATAAACCTTCCAAAATCTCCTTACCTCCTGCGGAGGCGTGTTTCCTGCCTCATTTACCCGCATCAAGTATCGCGACAGAATAATCCTCCTTTGCAGTTCATCTGCTCTCGGATCCGAAGATTCCGTAAACACATCGATGAAACCACTTCGTGACCAAAAGGTATCCCATGTTGTTCGTGATGAAATGTCCGTGGCCTTGTAATTTGTCTTGTCGCCTGGGCTTGCAATGCCATAGGTAACTGCCATCTGGAAGGTCGACGTGGAATTTCTAGGTAGGATGGTGTAACGATGAGCATCGGGAGAATCTCGGGATATGGCGAAAGCATCACCGTCGAAAGAAGTGATGAACGAGGCTTCGTCAAGTGTGTGGGTAATCTCTGTGTTGTGGTCATCGACATCAGTACTGATCGAAGTCGTATGGTTGGCAGGGACGTTCCAGTTTCCGACGAAGGGTGCGCTGAACTTTGCCGAACCATCATTCCATGGATAATCCACGAACACACCCAACTGGCCGTCATTCAGTAGCGCGGACTCGATGATTATCCCAATGGTGTCTCGATCCTGTGCACATGTCGTTATTACAGTAATCGGATCCCCTCTAAAAGAGAATCCGCTTGTAATCGTTCCTGTCCAGAGGTCGAGTTCCTGGTGAATGTCTGTCAAATTACTCTCTGTCACGTTGAGGACCTCTCCCTCGACCGACCGGAACACCAGCCCCACCCGTCCCAAATTAACCCTGTTGGGATTCGAGATGAGCCATTGCTCAATCAGTGCATCACCACCCCCAAAGTCATATTCGACAAGTCGCCCGTGGTTATACCAGCTCACGCCATGATAATCATTCAAATCTTCTATTGTCTTCCCTTGAGGCAAACTGTCATTTTTCCATCCCCATGAAGAAAGGATGGCGAATGGCTGGAACGTTTGAAGACCCGTAACGTCGGCGCCGAAAGCAAAGTTTCCATTGCCTACTTGCATCGGAGTAGTGAGGCTGGATGCATTCCGAGTGGGGTTATATCGTGATACTAGTCCGTGTCGGTCGATTGTTGCCAGCGTCTGGCGTGACAAGAAGAACAGGAGGAAGAAGAACATTAAGGTTCTAACTACTTCGAAGATTGGGTATTTAATGTTGCGCGACCTCTGTTGAACCCGGCCCGCTACACGCGTCCTTGTGACAAGAGTCCGTCCGCCTGACGGCCGTGAATGTGTTCTTCCGCTACCAAAGGGCATCGCTGCACGGGGTCTGTTTTCAATACCTGTAACATTTTCGCGCTCATTAGCAGGCAACGATGATGTCATCAGCAACCCATTTCTCATTTTGTTCCACCTGATACACTTGCGCGAACTAGAAGCAGCTGTTCGTCCCCATGATTCGTTGCAACCGCTCTAGACTCGTAAGTCCAACCAATAGCAGTAAACTCTTACACACTTAGAACATCTGATAGGTACCGTACCCTGCTGCGTTAACCAGGCAATTGAGGCATTTGCGAGCCCGTCCCACAGGTTAGCAAGTCTGACGTCACTTATGATGCTTCTCCCATTCTCCATATAATCCACAACGGTCTAAAACATCGTCTCTCACAGGTATCACCATGTCCGCAACTACGCTGGAACTTTTCCCTGCACCGTCTCCCTCTCCTTCCAAGCATACCCCAACGATCCTTCCCGGAGCTGACGCAGACTCTACTGTCGCGTTGCGGAATGTTCTTCGAGAGAATCATGAGAGGTGGCATATCTTTTTCAATGACAAAAGGTTTCACAAGTAAGGCAAGCAGGCGGTTGTCTCCTGGCCGAAGCTTACCTCGAAGAGCAGCCATACCACTCACCATGCACTGGCTATCTGGGCTCTCGGTGCCAACAAAGAAACCATTGACGCTGCGTATCGCGAGGATGCTACCATCCAAAAACCCGCCATCCCGTCTCCGAGCCCCATAACTTCTGTCAACTTCACCAGTCACCTGGGAGATGACAAGTATGTGTACCTCTCGGTCACTTTTCTAGGTCTCATTGGTTCTTCAGATATTTCGACGCGTACATGGATTTCTTCAAGGAGAAGATCCAGGAGAAAGGCACTGCCTCGGTGTTAGAGGAGTTTATCTTCTCTGAGTATGCCAACGTTGATGAGACGGTGGGCAAGAGCAAACAGCCCGCACTGCTCAACCGATTAATGAATGGCCTGGTACATCCCCTGATCCATACGGGGTATGGGCTTGAATTTGGCCTCCCTGGAATGGTTGTCGAAGGTTGTATATCTTGTCACAGGGCCTATTCTATCTAATACGGTAAATTTAGGTCTCGCTGAGGCGGCAGTACACCGCGACAAGCTTCAACCTCTCTTCCCTTCTTCGTTTTTCACGTCGTCACCAGCGATAGATACACTCACAGAAAAGACTTCCTCCGAACTAGCTCTCGACGAGATTTCGCATGCACATACTGAGAAGAAAGGAATTCATGCTCTTGACATTCTAGCGCGGATTCTCAAAGATGATACGATCAAAGTGCCTTACAATGATGATGATGCCTTTACGAAAACGCTGGAAGCGAACGGAGAGGCACTATTCCGATATGCAAGCCAATGGACGTTGGATTTGTCGGATCCCAAGGAAGTAAATCGCAAAGTCGAGGAATTGCAGTGGATGAACACCATCATATACGCCATAGGTGGTTCTCAGCCCGGTAAAAAGTTCAACAGCGATTTCTTCCTGTATGCAACTTACTCTGCAGCGTGGAAAGTGTCTTACGCTTATCCTTTCTTAGCATGCATCTTGTCACGTCGTCGTTATTCCTGCCGTCTTTCGTAGCATACCTCACCCCGCCCTCCCAAGCCCTCCTTCTGCGCCACTACATGGCTGTCTCCGTCGCTTGGTGGGTCTCTCGAGGACGTCCCGGCTTTGACATACCAAAGTTCTTCGGGGCGGACACCCCGCTGGCCCCTCCCACTTCTCCGGCAACGAAAACCCCAAGCTGGAAACTGACGTCGACGCATAATCCCTGGTTCAAGATCATTCAACACGCTGTCGTCCACCCAGATGATCACCTGTGCAAAATCCAGAGGGCATTCGTGCATTACGCGACGCTTTACGGGATGCGTCCTAGTGGCGAGCCTGAAATTTCACGGACGGAGCTTCCGGGCGCAGAAAAACTCGATGGGACACTCTTTCTTCGAGCCGCATATCTGACGGCGAAACATTTTGAGCCACGTGAAGGGGAAAAGCACGGCGGCGAAAATTCATTTAAATGGGACCGAAGCGGATTCTATTAGCGCGGTATCTTGTCATTCAGCTGCGGCTTTGTAATACTAGCACCCATTACCGCCGAAGGGTTAGAGGTCGAGCGATGCTTCAACGATTGTAAGTATCTTAATGAATGTCCGTGCGGACCGCCGGGCCGGCACCTTTTTTTCTAGGCTTTTGCGCAACAGTCGAAGTGACAGGTCGTATGTGTTCCTTTGAATAAGTAGTGAATAACGATGATACGCAGACCAGCAGGCACCGAGTATTACTGATAATGGGCGTCGCGCACGGCAGTCGCGTGCTCCTTTCCTTGTCCTGATTTTCAATTTTGCATTTCCAGTTTTTTCTTTCCCGTCCGAATTGCAGAATCCGAAACCGTTCTGTTTCTATCTAACAGGAAAGAACTCCCGTCCTCGTACAGCATTACGCGTCGGACACGCGGGTATAGAGGACATCCGAGTGGCGGTCGCCAAATAAATAACGTGCGCGGTGGCGCCGTCCTAGGCCGCCTCTTGCCCTTGTCTTCCTCCAATCAGTATTCACGAGCAATAACATCGCAGCAACGTAAATTTTTTCCCCCTGCATCCGCGTCCTTTCTCTGGGTAAGATCCGTATTTGTTTTTGAATGCTGTAGTGCTCAACATTGCGTCTGTCAATCTCCAGGTGATCTGGATGCATGCAGGGCAATTACGGACGACGTGCCAGATTCGGGCGGTTGACTGGCTTGTCCAGCTAAAATCTTCGCCGACACCGGGTGCAACCTCTATGAATAACAGCTATCAGGTGCCTACAGCCTCCGACTACACACCTGCATGTCAACGGCGACAATGAGCCATCCTGTGGGCCTGTGTCATCCCTGTTTACCCGGGCCGCAGCCAGGATAACGCTACCAAAACCTGTGTGTGGCATGATGCCTCCCAGGTTTTCTTCTATGCCGGTCCTATCCCCATTCCCGCGATCTTGGCGTTACCCAAGAGGCGTGGATATATGTCGCTTCTGAATGTCAGGCAGCGGGCGCGGACATTCTGAGTTCGATAAGCAAACCCGGCATCCTTACGGATGTAGACTAATGCCTTCCTACCTTACCCGCTCGCGAGCGGCCACCTCTGTTCATCGTGATGCCGCAGTTTAAAAAATCGCGAAAAAAAAGTCCCTTCCCGCGAACTTCCTTTGGCATAAATCACATCCTTCCGGGAAATACCGTGATCCGGATCTTCAACATAACGGCATTTTTAGCCCAACCCCAGATGACCCCGCAATATGTCTCCGAATGTTTCAGATAAGTCTCGGAGAGATAGAAACGAATGGTCTTGATTTTCCCGGATCTCACGCGACCCCGGCACGTTGGTACTCTCAGTGCTATCCGCTTTTCTGTAGGTCGTCTCCTTCGTCTATCTTGTGTGTTTTTTATTCTCATTCACCGATGAAGGCAGATCCGCGGGGTTATAATGAAGTGGAAGCTATCGGTGCTTTGATAAAATAAATGCCGTCGGTAATTTGTTTGAGCAGGCGGACCGAGACCGGGGTCGGACCGCTCGTTTTGAGATTTCCAAACTCTTAACTTAAACCATGCCACCTCACATTCAGGTCCAGCTGTCTTTCCCTCTTGCTTTCGCTCCACCTCTACCACTGTCTCCTCCTCAATGTCCCTCCGCTACCTGAGGTCTACTCCAATATCTATCTCTCGACGCGCTTTCGCCAAGCGTACCTTTACTTCCACGGTCCTAGCGAGATGTCCTCCTAATACGAAGAACATCGTCACCGAGAAACTCTTCCAGTCGCCGTCCAAGTACATCCAAGGACCATCTGCCATCAAGAACGCCCCTATCTATCTAGGGTCGTTAGGAAAGACAGCTCTGCTGACTGCCGATGATGTCGTATACAAGATCGGTTCGTCATTTTGGAAACACTCCATGGGTTCCACTCTAACTATCTTGCACAGCTGGTGCTGCGCTGACGAGTTCATTGGAGCAGGCCGGTATGAAGGTGATATACGTACGCTTCAACGGTGAGGCTTCATCGGCCGAGGTGGCAAGGGTTCAGGACATTGGCGCGCAGAACAAGGTAAGGGTCTTGCATCATGTGTCTGCCTTGAATACAATCCCTGACAGCAGCCCTAGGTCGAGTATGTAATTGCTCTCGGCGGCGGGAAAACAATAGATACAGCAAAAGCGGTCGCAGACAAACTTGGGATTCCTTCAGCCGTTCTCCCTACGACAGCCTCTACAGACGCACCTTGTTCTGCGCTCAGTGTTCTATATACTCCCCACGGAGAGTTTGACCGTTACTCCTTCTTCAACAAGAACCCTACCGTCGTTCTAGTGGACACTTCGATAGTCGCAAAGGCACCAGCTCGATTCTTGTCTGCCGGCATTGGCGATGCTCTGGCCACGCACATCGAAGCACGGGAGGTTAGGAACGCCGCCAATTTTGGTGGTAAGCGTCGATCAGTCGAATTCGGTTTTCTGAAGAATGCTGACTTGTTGCAGGTGGGCTTCCCACGCTATTAGCAAGCGCAATATCGTCAAAGTGCGAAGAAATCTTGTTCAAGTACGGCAAACTCGCGTACGAGTCTAACAAAGTCGGCGCCATTACTCCGGCCTTGGAGGCTGTGGTTGAAGCGAATACGCTACTATCGGGCCTAGGTTTTGAGAGCGGCGGACTAGCTGCCGCGCACGCAATTCATGATGGTTTGACTGCCCTGGAACCCACGCACAAAATGATGCACGGTGAAAAAGGTACGGACGCGTGAATGTGTTATCACATGTCTGAGGCTTACGCTGCGGTCTGTCTAGTCAACTTTGGAACCATCTGCCAACTCTTACTTTCCAACGCGTCAATGGAGGAGATGGACCGGTATATGGAGCTCATGACCTCTGTTGATCTTCCTATTACCTTGGCGCAGCTTGGTGTTACGAGCGCCACAGACGAGGAACTTCGCCATGTTGCAGAGTTGGCCTGTGCGCCGAACGAGACGATATGGAACCTTGACTATGTCATCAATGTCGATGTTGTCTTCAACGCTATCAAGGGCGCCAATGCTGCTGGTCGCAGTTTTCTCCTCAAGAAAGGGCTGTTGTAGATGCTGACTTGAAGTAAATTTCTCTGGGTTTAATGGGTTTCTCTTGTACATCTTATTTTACAATTTCATGTAGTACGGCATACCACTTTTCGACAATCTCTTCAATTTCACAGCTTGCTTCTTTCTCTGCAAGTTGGAGCTGATACCAGTCTAATTCCCCGCCGGCAGAATCAATGATCGGCCGCAATTTCATCTCGGTTCCGTGCTACCGAGTCATACGTCAGGGTAACCTTTCACCTTGAACTCTGCTCCCATGGAGGGTCCGCCTCTGATTGGTGACGGACGTGGTCTCTACAAGATTCATATCCTGGGGAACAGCGGTACGTCAATCCATGAATACGCATGTCGTTACTCTGATTTTTCCCAGGTAGCGGCAAGGCAAGACTGGTTTCCCTTTGTATTGCTCCTTTATTTAGCGTCGAATAGAGCACTCTCGCTACGCGCCTCTCGTTAATCCTCGGGATCCCACATATCTCCCTCGACCGGCTATTCTGGGAACCCAATTGGAAAGCAGCTTCCGAGGATGAGTTTCGCGCCAAGATAAGAGCTGCTATGGAACAAAGTCCCAATGGGTGGATCATCGACGGGGATTACCAGCGGCGCGGAGGGGTGATAGTCCAGGAGGAGGCCACGGATGTCATATGTTGGTCTACGTCAAAATCATTGACGTTCGTAGCTGACCTTATACAGGGCTCGATCCTCCGCTCATCCTGTACTTTCCCCGTATCATCATTCGTACGTTCCTCCGTCTTGTGGGCTTTCTTCCGCCATGCAGTCCCGGGTGCCCAGAGACTTTCAATGAAGTCTTCTTCAGCCGGAACAGTATTCTCCTGTGGTGTTTAACCCAGCATGGGGTGAATAGGCAACGCGGGAAAAGTCGCATGAAGGAGATCGGTATTGGACTTGGTACCCAGCTCGAAAACCGAAAGATGCGTAGGATCGGTGGGTGGGGAAGCGAACTTGAGAGGTGGGTTAAGAGCGTCAAGGATATGATTCAAGAAAAGTAGATTATAGATAATTGTATCGCAGTGACAATCTTTATCCTGATGCAGCTGCACTACTCTGTGCGGCTCTCTCTTGCTCTTTGCGAAGTTTCTCGATATATATGAAGGTAAAGAAGATGATATCTACCATATGCTCTCCTTCGGGAAGTATTTCCAGGTAAGCTGGCCTTGCCTTGGCACGATTAAACACACCATAATTTCTTGTGTGGAACTTGGCAATCAGGGTTTCTGACCCATCATTGAGGACCAGCTTGATTTCTGTGTCAGTATGGAATATGACATGATAATATCCACTCACTTTGGAAACACTGGCTCCCAATATCCATTTATACCCTTTGCCGTCAGGACCCTTGAATACACGGTGTCTGACGAAGCAGTTTGTATGATATGATACTGAAAAATAGCACTCGATAGCGCACCTTCCATACCATCCCCAGCCCTGCTTCTTCAGATACTCAGTCGCCTTGACCTCCGTCCCATTATATCGCAACACAGATGAAGCGAACACCTTCCAGTCGATATAACCCAGTGGCGCAAAACGATCTTTGAAGTCTACTTCCTCCGACCGCGCTTTCTGAAGACTCCCGAGTTCATTATCTTCCACGCGAGGGGGCTCGTAATCTGATGGTACGATGCGCGAAACAGTTGTGACACAATTGGAGAACTTGTTGGGGGTAAAGACTTTATAGATGACTTGCCCCGACTCGTTAGCGTAGGAATTGTTAAGTAGCCCAGAGCTCGTCTGATAGAGGTTCATGGTGACCAGGTCTGATGGGTATGATGATACCCATCTGACCTGGTCACGGTGTATATTATAACCATCAGTGGAGTCTGGGCATGAGGCGCTGCCAAGGCTGTGCTGCTGTGTTACAGCCCAGAATTGATTAGAGATTAAACGACTGGTAAAGTAAGAAGGCGATGCCTTGGAAACCTGGTGCAGCGGTGCTGAATGATCATGAAAATGAGGGAGCGAGTGAAGCTCAGCTCACCTTGGAATGTAGGGCGAAGGATGGGTGTAAGTGAGACAACTGCCCCGATGTCTCTCAGATATTCGGCCTCCGCTAGAAAACCAGCACCGAAAACCGAGACGGAGCAAGTCACCCACTCTCCCGAATGAAGCGGCGCTTCTAGGCGGAGCCCATGGAGATGTGGCAATGCCAGTTAGTCTCGACGAGCGTGCAGAGGCCTACGAAAACGCTCCTTACCCTTGGAACCCGCCTTTACGACGACTACGGCCCCGTTCCTTACTATTCTAGACCACTTCATTTAACATAGCCACAGCCGTCGTGCTATATAACCCGCTCCCTTCCGTACTTTTAGTTTTTTCCCCAGTTCTACCAATACAGTCTCTATCCCTGTCACTTGGTCTGAGCTCGTCGTGTGAGGTTTTGTGACCTTCGTCACTGCTTCCTCATATGCTGACTGCGGAGTACTTTATCAGAATTTATTGAGTGCACGTGAAGGTAGGTGGAGGTCCATGGATTCAATGTACTCGGTAGTAAACTGGTGAAGAGAGACTACTGTCGTTGCGGAACCTTGCTTGAATGGGAAGGGATAGGAAAAGGCGCGATTCTATACAAGAACCAAACAGGAACTTGAATTCACGACACGGGTATAAGATATTACAGTAGTTAAAACTTACTCGAGTGGTTGAGAGAGGACGCGTTGAAGGACTATAACAAGGCAGCCAAAGCGTTCAATGAGATAACTCGAGTGCTTTAGGGCACTCACAGCGAAACTTCATGATTCATGAGTAGCAAGCTGCTGCACGCTCTCTCCATTACAGTAAATTACCCATAATAACTTCAAACGTCATACAATCTTGGGCTCTTGAGGGTACTGGTGAGTAAGAAAGGAAACTTGAACGATGTTGCCGGAACCTCTGCATCATTCGGCTACTAAGATGCCGTCAATGCCGCTATCCTGAGTGTCCTCCAACGATTTCCAAACTCCGAAAGAATGCCGAGGATTAGCGCCGTTTTCTGGATCTCCTGTATGCTCGACATGTAAATAACGGCTACGCTCCTTGAGGACCATTCAAATGACATCTCATTCTCCCTGTTTGAAGGCACCGGACATCCGATATCGGGTTTTAGCTTACGGGCCTAGGAGGCTACTGACTTTGGTTGAGTCCGAGCTTGCCACCCGGATCCATCACCAGTGTTGAGCCGCTTGTTCAATCTCGATCTTAAGCTTTCCGGTTTTTAGTATGAGAATGTTCAATGGAACCTAGCACCCGAGCCCGGTCAGACTCCGAAGGCTCGGCTTGGGCTCAGGCCCGGGCTTCATGCAGGTCAACGGCAAACATTTTCGTTGTCTTTTTTCAAGGTCTGATGACATGAATTACATGAACGTATCAAGTATCTCTTCGCCATCAACAAAACAATCAGCATCCAAAAGCCACTCTGGCGCAATGCTACCAATAGCCTTCATTTGGCCTTCACGGCGTCTTCACGGGCTTGTTCTGCTTCGACAGTCTCCTCAGTAGCTAGCGAGCATTGATCGATCTGATCCCAGACACTGTCATCATTACGCAGAGCAAACTTGAGAGTGCCTCAACGGCATTGCGGCAGTAGCATCCGTGATGTCAAGAAATACCATGGTACAACTGAAAAATCACGATACAGTGAGACTGGACAATGTGCTTTGACTCTCGTAGTCTCCATATCCATTTCTTCATGTACATTTATTCTTTCTAGACACAGCAATAAGAAGTATGTCCTTTTTCACCTGACTTCAATTGAACATTTGAACCCTCAAATATCCAACAGAAAGTCAGTGCGTGACAGTTTTGCAAGCGTGCTAAGTTCCAAACATTGAACATTCTCATACTAAAAACCGGAAAGCCGCGTCGTATCAAGATAAACCGGGAATAATTCGGGACGTGATGCCTCTTTTGTGTAAGATCGAGATTGAAAATTCGACTCAACACTGCACGGAGAGGTAGAATACAGTAGGTCTCAACAAAGGGCGCTTGGGAGGACCCGGTCTTAGTGAGAACATTACAGGGGTCACCATCAAGATTTGGAAAGAAACATTATTGGATGGAAGCGGCGATGTGTTCATGCCCAGACGGGTTGAATAATTCGACAAAAATGCCTGAAAAATCATAATTCCCAAGCCAAACATATAACCTGTTCGCTGGTTGAAGCGAGGCTGGAAGGTATAAAGGCTAGGTGATTGAGCCATCTAGCTCCCCAAGTCGATATCCTTCAACTTACTTGTTCAATCGTCACCATGTTTGCCCGACTCTACACTCTTCAAGTTGCTCTTTTCTTCGCCATTCCCCTCCTTGCGTCCGCCTCAGCTGTTCCCCGGGGAGGAAGTTGTGGCACTGGGCCGGTGCAATGCTGCAACTCTGTTCAGAAAGTAAGCATGCTGCGCATGTTTTCGTTCCCGCAAATACTGACGGTCATAAAGGCCAGCTCTGGTCCTGCCTCGGCCCTTTTAGCACTCTTCGGTGCCGTCGTTGGTAGCGGTGTGGATGTGTATGCGTCATTGAACATTACGGCTATGATGTTGTTGCTAACTTGGTCGACAGTGGCCTTTCCTGCTCTCCCATCAACGTTAACGGTGGAGGAGGAATCAATTGCGCTGCCCAGGCCGTTTGCTGCGAGAACAACACCTTCGTAAGTCGTTTGATTGGTGCTTGATCCTTCAACAGCTGACGTGAAATTTGAAGAACGGTGTCATCGCTATTGGCTGCACTCCTATTAACGTGGGACTCTAAAGAGCTGACGAGGTGTCCCAGTCTTTCATGGTTGTATCATTGAGGGACGACAAAATCACGTACCGTTTTGGGCGGGATATCAGGACATTCGTTTTGTACCTCTTTCTTTCATATTCGTTCTTGTTGCAATAAATATGCCGCACGGTTTCTTCTTTTTAACATGGTCTGAATCACTCGGAGGTCGCAAGAGTCAGTCGGACCCAGAACATTGCCGAGAGAATCAGCTCTAACGACTGACGACAAGACGAGCACTTACGTGTTCTTACAAGATGGTCACCTTCCAGTTCTGGTCGTAGTACAGTATCCCGATAACAAGACTATTCGCTTCCACCCCCAAACGAAAAAGAAGCCGGTGGGGAGGCCGTATCAGGAAGCCTAAAAGTTGGCCGAAAAGTGCCGGACACGAAACGGGATAAGTAGAAATCTCCTAGGGATTGTTGGGATGATTGACACGGCCTTCCCATCTATTTTAAGAGCGTTTGCTTTTGAAATGGGTCGGGTAGTGGGGGGTCGCCCTGACACTAACCAGTGTTGTCGCTGCGCCGAGTTGGTCCATGCCGTCCGGACAAAAAAAGCTTGGAGCCTTGGTCGATTTTGTCCGGATGGCAACACGGCTTCCCCTCATTATTATGGGGGATCCTTCGTTCCCATCTGATGGTCGTTTGACGGCCTTCCATATGTGAAATGTGGCGTACATGTAGGCAACCACGATGTGCGAAGGAGAGTCGAAAAATAGACAGGTTGCTGTCCGAACCTGTACAATGGTGCTTCTACTCAGTGGCTGATGTGTTTGGGTGCTTTGCGCCTATCCATTGAATTGCAAGACGAACCCTACGACGAAGGGAAAGAACGATGATTATCCGTCAAAGTTGAGTAAGGATACTTTGATGGTACGCTCAAGAGACCGACTTGTATTTTGTGCATGAATTTCCATTGTATATGCGTGCCAAGAGGACGAATATGATACTGAGTCACTGGAGAGTAACCTTCTGAGGTATTCCGGTCTGGCGAGGCAGATACTGAAGAGACGTGCAAAGTGTGAAAGAGTCAAGGAACGCCGAGATACAGCAAGATGATAAAGGAAACAGGGAAAAAGCAGAGGTCGCTGAATATCAGCTGGATGAATGGTACGCTAGTCAGATATCTGACTGCGACAGTAAGATATAAACGTACTTTGTCAAATCCAACAAATGATCGCGTCCAACACAGCCAACACAAGCGCCACCGCAAAGAACGACGAGGAGGAAGTTCCTTGCTGTGGATTAGTATTGGATACAGCAATCTGGTAATCGCCTATGCAGTGCATCAGCCAGCGCTCCACGTCGCCTTTGAATGAATCATCCAAGGATATGGGACTGTGCAAAGCGCCGCCGCTGTAAAGGATGGTGACAAAGCGTGACTTTACCGTCACCGCCTCTCTCTCATCATCCCTCATCATCCAGTTTCTCTACCGGCGACGACGACGACGACGCCTCTGCTCTACTTCTACTTCTATCTAATTCTCTTTACTCGAGGCCAGTGTAGCATATCAGAACCGACACTTTTCTCTTCGTCGCTGGTCGCTTCCAATACAAACTCTTCTTCCAGATTCCATGGGGCAAACGACTTCCAGGAGCCGGAGTCCTTTACCGTCGTCTGATACAAATGCCTCTACCAACCCCAACGACCCTCCCAGCACCCCGGAAACTCAGTCTGACGATGCTGCAGACAGCAATCAGTCCGTGCCATCTCACATCTCTCCGACATCCAGAGCGTCTCGTCGCTCAGCTCGCTCTACTGTTCGCAAGAGTATCCTGAACATCGTCAAGCCACGTTCGTCGCAACCAGACGAACCCAATGGGCGCCCGAGTTCTAATACACGCAAGTCATGGCGGGCGTCTAGGCGCTGGTCAAAAACACCACCATCTCTGACTCCAGATATCGATTCCTCTCCGAGCGCGTCGACCAGCGGTACGCTAGCTGCTGTAGATGAGAAGAACGGTGAGCCTGACTCGCAACCGTCCGAAGCTGCGACGTCGCACGCTCTCGATTCACCAACAGCAGCTGGAAGTTCCAATGCACCGGATCCGGATCGGGAGGACAGGCACAGCACTATGTCGCCACTCGTGTACAACAATGCACCGGAAGACGAAGTTGTTATCAGCCCCGACCATTTCACTTCCTCGCAAGACGTTCCGGACGTTCCGCAGGATGTATCACCTCCACCCACTATCGGGCCCGCAGATCAATCATCATCTGGACAGCCTTCTCCATCACCTCCACGACAATTCCCCCCTCCAGGAACGCTTGTTGTGGTACAGGGTGTCGTCCATACGACCGATGTACCTAGGCCCGATGCTACCCCCTCCGCCGTCCCTCCCGATCTTCCTGAAGCACCGATGATGATTCGTCAAGGAGCGTCGCTATCTCGTTCGCCGACCCCAGTCAATGCGGAGCGTCCGGCGAGGAATAGGTTATCTGCGCTTCTTAGGTCGCGGCCCCCCAGTATGGTGTCCACAGCTTCGCACTCTGTTACTCCAAGAGACGTTGAGGCACATCCACATTCCGTGGAAGTGTCAACACCAACCCCCGAACCTGCGGCCACCGATGACGCTCCTCCTTCTGAAGCAGAACCTTTGGAACAACGTCCCTCCGGGGCTATCTCATCGAGTAGCATTGATGTGCTTGGTACTCTTCTAAGGTAAATTCCTTCAGCCATTCAAAAGAATAAATTATGCTTACATTAATCTTTAGTGTCGCAGCTGCCGCTACGGCCGCTTCCTTACTCACAGGGTCCTCGGAACCTATACTCTCCTCAGGCCTTACCCCTCCGACACCAACTGCTCCAAGTCCACCACCGCCGGTAGACTTAGACGCATCCCTCCGGCCCAACTCACCCACTCCAACAGCCGGAATGGCTGACGTTATGACCGGCCGGACTGAACGTATGAGGCAGGCCTGGACCAACATTCGGGAACGGCTTGGTCGTCGTACGCCAGTTCCGTCTCCAGGGCCTCGGTTACCGGATCGGAATGAAGAGAGAGACGAGGCCCCGCGGACATTGCCCGATGCTTCACCTGTGGATGCCAGAGAGCGAATGTTTGCGGAGATGGCGCGCGCCTTCAACACGGGATTGGGTATGCCCTCGGACTCTCCGCAACATACGGCCGAAGGTTCATTGCCGACTGAGGGCACGGAGCGCCCCGCTATCAGTTTCACACCTCGGTTACCAGCTGAAGGTACCTTTGAGCGCTTTTTGATTGATTTGCAAACCGACCTACGATCCACATTGACGCAACAAGCACGGCAGGTACCAGAGGTAAATCCTACTGCCGATTCGGGGCCGCCGCCTTTGGAACCACTAGCGACAGAGCATGAACCCACGGTCATCCCTACTAGCGACTCGGAACCCTTACCTGTTGCTGCTGGCACAAATGCAGAAGCACCTCAGATACACAACGACACAGGTGCAAGAGAGAATGAAAACGACAATGATAGCATGCCTGAACTGCAAGACGTCTCTGACTCGGATTCTGAATTCAGTAACGATTCCGATTCCGACATTTCACGCCTCCCTCGTCGTTCACCTTCGATCACCGCTCCTCCTTCACATCGACCCCAACCTCCCACGCAGAGTGACAACTGGACAATACCCGCCTTACCAAGCACTGCTGGGTCTGCTGCTGAAGCCTCGCGGCCAGAGGGTCCTTCTGGCCGAATTAATTGGTGGAGACTATACCGTTTTCCTCCAATCCCCGCTCCTCGTGGTACCGGTGCTGTAGAGCTCAACTTGCGGCCGCAGCCAAGCCCCCTGCTTGCCTCTACACCATCTGTACAAGTTCCAATGCCAGAAACAACGCCCCGCCCTGTCTCATCAACGACAACCCCCGACGCTGCACCCTCACCCTCGCCTTCAGACACAAGATCAAACTTTGTCGTGCCTGTAATCGTGGTTGGTTTGCAGTCCGTGCACATGAACTGGCGGCATAATACGCAAGGACCACCTACAACGGCAGAGCCTGTCGATCCTGCAGACCTTGATGTTTTCCAGCAACAGGATGATATCAACGAGAACGATAGTCGGATGCCCGAGGCGGGTATGGACGGCATGAATATGGGTGCGGGCGGGCCTCCACTACCGTCAGATACGGCTCGTGGTCGTCGCTGGCATGCTCGTGCAGCCCATGCGTTGCGAAACTTGCGTCCGGGACGTAGGACGCATGTGCATGGCCTTGCTTCTGATGTTGATGCTACAGGCTCCCGCACTTTCCTGATTTATGTCATTGGAGGTAAGGGTGTTCGATGATGCTCGTGTTGGTTTTCTGGCGCTTACTTTTGTTTATAGGATATTATCCTCCAGATCATAGTATTGTAACTGGTGAACCTAATAACTTTGATTCCTTCGAGGCGTTGTTGTGCGTTTTTAGCTTTTTATGTGATATACGGTGTGCTCATTGTGTTCAAGGGATCTGGCAGAGCTTCTGGGACAAGTAAAACCGCCGACAGTTTCAAAAGAGGAAATCGACAAGTCCGGCTTGGAGGTTATCAAGTCGACTAGCCTTGCTGAATATGAGCGAGGTGGCAAAATATCATCTAACTGTATTGACAGGGTACGTTTACATTCTTGAAGTAAAAGCCTATCAAGCGAGCTGACATTCATTTCTACAGTGCCTTATCTGCCTGGATGAGTATGAACCCGAAGATGATGTACGAGTCATGACATGCCGACATGCTTTCCATCAGAAGTGTGTCGATACGTGGCTACAGACGGGTAAGAATAATTGCCCGGCGTGCCGTGGGATGGTGAGTTTTCTCTACTTAAATATGTGCGTGCTCTTAGACTTACCTTCTATTCCTAGGGTGTGTCCACGGAAGCACCGGCTCCTCAGCCAGATATAATGACCCAGTAATCTTGCACTCTCGTTTCTGCCATGTATTTCTCACAACATGCCTGCATCTCCTTTAGTATAGTCCTCGCCCTTGCTTTCTGTTCATATTTGCTTGACAATTGTACCGTAATACAAACCAAAGAAAATCAATACATAGAATGGACCATTACTTGGGGTTGACTTGGTGAAAATCCCTCTAGCATTCATGGGTATGTATCTTTACTTTTTCATGATGGAATAACTGATCTGTTGAAGACGACCGGGTTATAGTTCTATAACTAATCTGCAATACCTTTTCCGTTCAAACCTTCGATGGGCCAATCAACCATTCTCACGTTTTCTTTAGCGCGTTCACTCCCGCTTTCTCTAGCTTCTCCAGTTTTCGGGTAACCCGCCATGGATCTTTCCGAACGGTACGCTTTGGGGCAAACCCCGACGGAACTTCTTCGCTATTGAGCGGATCGCTTGCGCGCCTCGTCTCTGGGGCGTCCTAGCAAGTATCTCGTTGTCAGGAATAGCTGTCAAGGCGTCTCTTGGGAATCGGAGAAGGAGTTAGCTGATGTTGCGGTTGACGAAATGACTGGCGACCTCGGTACAGTGACTCGCCTAGACCATATCCTGCGACTCAACAAGATCTCATGCTAACGACAGCCCTCATCAAATGGGCTTCGTATCACTGTCTAAATGCTTCTCTCCCATCACGAATCTCACGGAAGTAAAGAACGTAGCTCAAGTCTTTCTCGATATACCGCAAAGTAAGTTGTCATTTTTATTTATCAGTGCTCGCCTCCAGATAGTTACTTTACTTTACTAGGTCACAAGTGCCACCTCGATGACCGCGTTCACGACATTAGTATGGCTAATGCGATGTATCGAGGGAGAGACGGTCAAATATACGGTGTCCTCGGTGACTTTGATTCTCATTCTCGGTTGTTTCTCTCGCAGAAGCTTCGTCACTTTGGCGCAAGTGTTACATGGCTCATGAGCTTCTGTTTCAGTCTCACGGTGGCGATCTGTATCGTCATGATGCCGAAGCCCTCTACTACGTTATGAGATCGTTCAGTCTACGAGGTGCCCACCAGTCATGCAAAAGCTGAAATCGGAGAAAGAGGCAACAACAGACTTCAACCGGCGGTTTGTAACGAGGCTAATAGATATTAGTAACCCCATCCATCATAGATCTCTGTGGGACGATTAAATGATTCCTACGTCGGCGTCATTTGCTGCCTTTCTTCCGTGGGCTCTATAATGTTCGCGGCGTGACAGTGTTGATTCTCCGCCTGACGCAAACGTTTCCCCCAAATGCGTTCTGCGGAACGAGCGACATTATTGGGCGAACAAGTCCAGCAGCAACTGGGCCGTTTGACGACGAGAGGCTGGGTGGACACATTGTCTACTCGGACCTTTTGGCAATCATGCCAAATATCGAAGAGTCATCCGTTGAGAGCATACTTAGTAGTAAAGTCTTAGTCTCGATGGTCTCGTATGATATTAAAACCTTGACTGTGGCCACCTGGTATCACATCTGGGGCCTGTATGTTTTGATAGGCAATGATAGCCATCCGAAAAATGTCGTAACTTCCTCTGTAATCTTTCTTTCGTCTTCTTTTGGGTAACGAAAACGCACCAAGGAAAAGATCACAAAGGCGGTTTCCATTGTCCAAGCCGATCTTTCTTTGTTAAACACGTTCTTTTCGGTATGTAAACAGAATACAGTGGAAACAACAAGACCATTTCGGCATCTTTTCTAGGTTGTGGTTTAGGGTGTTAAAACACGATCGAAGATCGCCACGTTTTTCGGGCAAAACTGCACGCGACCCCAGGAGCGTATATTCCGTAGACTTGAACAGTGAGTCTAGATTATCGCCTTGGTTTGTGTGGTCCAATTGCAATTTTGCCTGAGCGAGATATAACTATAGAAAACACGCAGACAATGGACTGTCAACATCCACTTGGGATGTAGGACAGAAAGGAAAGTGCTGAAGTTTGTGTATTTTCTTTGTGGAGAAAACAATGTTTTCTCGAAGAGAACAATTCTTTGTCAACCCTTCGCTGTGATAGTCACGAGGGCCCAGATCCATAAAAGGGACAGTGTTTTTCTTTTGTGAAAAAACAATGTACAAGTTTCGAAGCGAATAATCATTACTTTGCTCTGAGCGGTCAATACCAAATCGGGAAATCGCCACTCGTTACCCGATCACGTGTAATACACAACTTGGCTGCATCCATTGTCCTCGATTTCTATAACAGCGCGAAAAGTTCACCATGGCTGTCATAATTTTTATCGGAGCCCCCCTCCTTCATACCTACTCATGGATCCCTTCCGCCCACCCAAAAAACCACCCACGAAGGTATATCGCTCTCAGTCGCGTGCTCATAGGAGGGACGCGTCGGGTACCTCTAAACAGCCACCGGGCGACGAAGAGGCGCTGCAGAATCATGTAGACCCTTTGCTACCTTCTCCACAGGTTGATGTTGCCGAAACACCTCGTACTCCACCCCCAGACGATGCCACGAAACCAGCCTCCTGGATAACTGGACGAACTCCCTACAGCCGCGGTACCAACAGTCTACAAGTTGTTGAGCCTTCAAAAAGCATTGGTCCCGTAGACGAGTACCTGCAAGAAGATCTGCGGCACCGTGTGTTTATGAATTTTGACACATTTCTCCAAACGATTCTTCTCCTTCCCCCGAACTGGCGTACGGAGTACAAATCTGCGATTGACAACGTTCTCGCAGACGAAGAATTTGACCAGCTTTTGAACTCCTATTTGGAGAAAGCTAATATCTTGAGCGTTGATCATGACCGCGAGAAGCGGCTCTACCGTCCCCATGCGAAGATGCACAATAGGGCTATCGACGTCCTGCAAACTCATCCGAAGACCACAGTATCCGACGCTGACGTCGTCCACATCATTCGTTCTGATCCACTCGCCGTACGAGGATCTATGGAGCAGTTGAAGCCGGACATCGTCGGCATGTTGACTCAGATATTCGCCTCTGCGACAGATATGGCGAGCTTAGTGGCTTTGGAGAAGTATGGAGAAGCTCAAGACACGGATAAGAAAGACAAACAGCAGCAGGAGAGCAAACCACCCGGATCGGACCACATTCCGGCGTGGCCGCAGCTCACCGATGCTGTAGAGATGAAGGCCGTCGATAATGCCTTGGACGAAGGTACCAATGCTATTCGATTATTAACAGGTATGATCACTTCACGACGCGTTGTTTGCCCTTTGCTCATGGACTTTGTTAGATGGCAAGGACCCGCTGAAACCGGTGCCGCGTAAGAAGCGAATTGTTAACCCGAGAGCTGTCCCGGAGAATCTGGTCTCCGAAGATGAGGAGGATACAGATGGCATCCCATCGGCACCGAGCGCAGCCTCTTCGATGACCAAGAAGCGCAAATCGGACCGCAACGAGGACGAGGTACGGGGCTAGTCTACTCACTCTGATTACAAGCTGACTTTTCCCCTTTCCAGCCTTCTTCTAAAGTCTCGCGTCGATCTTATAAAAGTCAGGCGACTGTATCTGTAAGACGGGCACTAGGCGCTATCAACAAGAGCGGCCACGCCAGAAACCTTCCGAACGACGAAGAAGCGCGGATCCAGTGTGCCAAATACGCGATGCAGATACTCTCTAGTGCTGGTCTGCGGTCGCATGCTCTGGTGACATTGATCGACCGTGACCGACTTCAGCTCAAGTACTACGACCGATCCTCTATCGTTGTCTCTCAGGCTATCGACATAGCGGACAAAGAAGAAAGGAGATTATTCGTTGCGATGCTTATCGGATGTCACCGCCTCAGTCTCCGTCAACGCGGTATTCTTCACGAGATCCTTGAAGACCCCTACATCAAGAGTTATGGGAAGATGAAAGAGAAGAATCCTGTGAATCTCTTCAATGGTTTGAAGATGAAGCTGCAGGGAGCCAACAACACCGAAATCATTCTCACTCTCGGAGATATCATTCATCGCCAACGGGGTCTCATTGGACGGAACACTTGTGTTGTCCTCGCTAGCTCGCCGGCATGGGGGAAACGAGAACTCGTCGTGAAGATCAGTTGGCCAGGCATCCATCGTGACTCGGAAAAGAAGTTGGTTGACGCTGCGAAGGCCAAAGCCAAGGAGATGTCTGGTAAACGCGAGAGGCATTGGGTGCTGGATCATCTTCCCGAGATCCTTCATTCCCAAGATTTCCGATTGGACAAGCAAGACTCCCCACAGAAAAGGCTGATGGAGCTGTTGATAGAGGCAAAATATGCAGACGAAAAGACGTTCATATACGAGGAGCGTCTTCTTCGTATCACTGTCTCCGAACGTCTGTTTCCTATAACAGACCTGACCGATGTCAAAGACATCGCTCAAGTATTCTTTGATATATTTCAATGTTTGTTGCCTTTTTTTGTCTCTCACTCCCAAGTTCTGATATACTTCGCTGTAGGTCACCACTGGCTCTATGAAAACCCCAAAATTCTACACCGCGACATGAGCCTCAACAACATGATGTATCGAAAAAGATCCAACAGCAAAGGGAAAATCCGCATTCTTGGTGTCCTCAACGATTTCGATCTTTCCTCTCTTATTCCTCTCGAAGAAGCGACATCTCTTCATCGCACAGGTACACCACCTTACATGGCTCATGAGCTTCTGGGTCAGTCCGACGTTGGCCATCTGTATCGTCATGATGTCGAAGCCTTCTACTACGTTCTATTGACGCTCTGCTGCCGTTACGAGATCGTTCAGTCTGCAGAAGGAAAGGTCATGCGGGAGTTGCAGTCGGAACAAGCGAAGATACCTTTTGCTCAGTGGTATGATAGGACGATATCGTGGCAAGGACTCTCCGACTCCAAGCACATCTTCCTCCGCACATACCAGACGGTTCCCACCTCAGCGTCATTTTCTGCCTTTCGTCCGTGGCTCCAGGACATTCGATATTTGTTTGGAGAGGGGCTGCATGCGCTCGAAGCTTCACAGAGCCATCTCTCTCGGGCACGTCTACAATCTCGTTTAAAGCAGCCAGTGACCACAGAACCCTCTGTGCCCTTTGACAACGAGACACTTGGTGGGCATATTACCTCCGAGCAGATTTTGCTGATTATGTCGGAAATCGACGGTCTCTCTCTGAACGATCAGTCGTGAGACGCAAAATATGTGGCAACCGAGTGTATATTTGTGTATTTGTGTAGACAAACTCGACATTTTAGTGTAGCATCTCCAATTTGAACTTGAAATTTTGTGAAGCTCGAACTGACCTGGCGAACCTTAATTCACACTGCGAAATCTAGGACAGCGGCTTTCAGCGTAGCGAATGAAGGATCCGGGATGCCTGTCATCCCCACCTTGGTTTGATGCTACGAAGAAGACCGCAGGGATGGATTGATTGGCCATCTCCGCTAATATAGAACAGTTGAATACAAGTGAACACCGCAGTTAGTGAACTGTTTCTACAGACATCGTTGGATAGTACCAGTTGTTGCAGTATCATAGGCTAGTACATGAATCCGAAGTAACAGCGAAAACGCCCATTCCCTTTCAATTTCCAGACTACCGCCATGTCGAAGATTCGTCAGACCTGGCAGCGATGTGGTAAGCTGCAGATAATGGACTCGATCCGGGATAACGAGGCCCAAAGTATATGACTTCCCCGACGCGATGGCTTTACGAAACGTTAAGTGCCAACAGCGGTTAAATGTATAAAAAACGAGTGGAAGTGGACGACTGCAGTGCCAGATTGGCAGCATTTTTCTGAGGCGGACCCGCCCGAAACGAGTCCTCGGATGCTAAGCAATTAAATACTTTATTCTATACCTGCCATCCAACTCTGACCCACTGCGCTGTTGAGATAAGTAAAAATTCTCCAGTCTATCACCTGAATTTCAGCGGGAACCCTCGCAAACAGGCAGGGGTCGTCGTTCATCTACCTATTTAACATGTCGTGTACATTAATAGAAGTAATATGATGCAATATATCAAGCTGAGGAGGAGAATAAATTGAACGATGCTTCCTTGCCTGACAACTGAAGATTCAGACGTCGATGCGTGACACTTGATATTCCAATATGTGCGCAGTCCGAGTCGGACCAAGTCTTACGCAGCATAAGAACACGTGTAAGAAAGGCAGAAGCTAATCTTGCTATAAAATAGATGAAAGCTACCGACAACGCCTTGGACGATGGGAAGGAGTGGAAACTTGGAAGGACGCGATCAGTGAACTATCAAAAGGTCACATGACACAGCATCGTCACTTCATTTGGTGCTAACCTGGCGAGTCCGGCTTTATTACAGTTAGAGCAACAAATAGCTTCATAAAATGCCTCAACAAGCGGAACAGGGCTGTAACGATGCTTTAGAGACACGTCGCGTCACTGAGCCGCGATGCACGTGACGGCTTACATTCGGCATCATTTCGGAGTTCGAAAACGTTGAGATTGGGGGTTCCAGCTAACTTAGTTTGCCCTGCCCTTACTTAGTACTACGCGTTTTTCTTCTTTTACTCAACGATTATGTTAGCTGGTCCGGTCCCGCTGAAACCGGTGCCCCGCAGGGAGCGGGCTGGCAGCTCTCTGTTTCTCGATCAGGATGCTGCCACTGAGTATCCGACCTTGCTAGAGAAGCAGGCTATAGACGACATCCCCTCGACCCTGAGCGTCTCTTCGAGGACCAAGAAGCGCAAATTGAACAGTAGCGAGGAGGCGAGCCGCTTCTCTATTCCCCCTCGATCGCGAGCTGACTGTTCACTTCTCAGTCTTCTTCCAAAATCTCGCGTCGAACATATGACAGCCAGACGTCCGTTTCTGCAAGGCAGGCCCTGGACCCGATTGGCGAGGACGAGCTCGCCAGCATATCCGATGACGAACAAAAGAGAATGTTCTCGGCGATGCTTATTGGATATCATCGTCTCACTCCCCTTCAACGCGGTATTCTTGATCACATTATTGAAGATCCCTACATCAAGTCCTTCGAAAAGATCAACATCAGGAATCCCACAAATATCTTCAAGGGTCTGAAGATGACTTTACAGAAAGCCGACAAAACTAACATCGTTCTCATTCTCGGAGACATCGTTCACCGCCAGGGAGGTCTCATTGGGAAGAACACCTGCGTAGTTAGCTGCTCGTCGCCGGAATGGCCTGTGATGCAGCTTATAGTCAAGACAAACTGGCCGAGTATCCATCGCGTCTCAGAAAAGACGTTGATCGACACCGCGAAAGCCAAGGCAGATGAGATCTCTGGTAAAGGCAAGAGGCATTGGGTCTTGGACCATCTTCCCGGGATCCTTCACTCGCAAGACTTCGCCTTCAACGATCCAGACTACACGCAGAGAAGACTGATGGAACTGTTGATGGAGGCACAATATGCAGACGAGAAGACGTTCATATACGAGGAGCGTCTTCTTCGCATCATTGTCTCCGAACGTCTGTTTCCTATAACAGACCTGACCGATGTCAAGGATATTGCCCAAGTGTTCTTTGATATATTTCGGTGTTTGTAGCTTTTCTTTTTTTGTCTCATCCCAAAATTCTGAAATCCCTCGGTCTAGGTCACTATTGGCTCTACGAAAACCCCAAAATTCTACACCGCGACATGAGCCTCAACAACATGATGTATCGAAAAAGATCCAACAGCAAAGGGAAAATCCGCATTCTTGGTGTCCTCAACGATTTCGATCTTTCCTCTCTTATTCCTCTCGAAGAAGCGACATCTCTTCATCGCACAGGTACACCACCTTACATGGCTCATGAGCTTCTGGGTCAGTCCGACGTTGGCCATCTGTATCGTCATGATGTCGAAGCCTTCTACTACGTTCTATTGACGCTCTGCTGCCGTTACGAGATCGTTCAGTCTGCAGAAGGAAAGGTCATGCGGGAGTTGCAGTCGGAACAAGCGAAGATGCCTTTTGCTCAGTGGTATGATAGGACGATATCGTGGCAAGGACTCTCCGACTTCAAGCACAGCTTCCTCCACCATTACGAGGCGATTCCCGTGTCGGCGTCATTTTCTGCCTTTCTTCCGTGGCTCCAGGACATTCGATTTTTGTTTAGAAAAGGGATGGATGCGCGGGCTGATTCGATGTTCCATCCACCTTGGACGCATCGGCGGTCTCTTTCAAACCAGCCAAGAAGCATGGAACCTTCTGTACCCTTTGACAACGAGACACTTGGCGGGTATATCATCCCCACGGAAATTTTGGAACTTATGTCGGAAATCGACGGGCAGTCTCTGAAAGATCTGGACGATCAGTCGTGAAGTGCGAATATAGGTCAAAATCATATCGGCTATCGACGGTCACTCTAGTTATTAAGAATAATCAGTAGTGATATCTGAAGTGTATATTCATCTACGTCGTAATCAAATGTCAAATTTTCAATTCGACCCGAAAGCGTTCAAGTAAGTACTAGACCCGGCTACGGTTTACTGAGTAGCCTGGCAAATGGTCCGATGGTACTTATACATGTAACCCGGTCGATATTCACAGTATTCTTTTTGAAGTTCCCGCCGGCGAGGCCGGTCCGCTCACTTGTTTTCAACTACCATGTCATCCATAAAGTATTCTCTCAAGGAAGAGCGCCTGTTCCACATACATTTCCTTTTCTATTTAGCTTGCTTCCCTGGAGGCTGGGACGCATTCCTTTTGGTAGAATGAAGTAACAGTACGGGAATACCTCTATCATCTTATATACCATTGACGCCGTGTTGATCAGTATACTACAGGCAATTGCATTGAACTTCTGGTTACTATTATGACTGGTTGTGTGCGTGCATACTACCCTCTCTTCTTCATGAACAGGCGCGTGGGCCGGTCTCGTATTGCGTCCTCAGCTTGAACATGGAAATTGGAATTGTATAAAAACTGATACTCGACAAAGCGGTCAATACCAAATCGGGGAGTCATTCCCTTTCCCCGATCACGTGGTTGACGCGACCCGTCATCCACCATCCTACCATCATCCATTGGAAAAGAAAGGAAGCAGAAGTCAGCCTCGCTGGCACAAGGATAACATTCTGGCGCGTCCTCAGTTCATTAATTTCAAGGAGATGAAGGCCACCGTCAATGTCTTAGACGCCGATGGAAAGAACGTGGTCCGATTATCAAAACTTAAAGGTATAAGTCACTTCACGACGTGTTTTTCGCCAGCTCAATGACTATGTTAGCTGGCCAAGACCCGATGAAAATGGTGCCGCGTAAGGGGGACGATCTGTTCTACAACGGTGGCGGTCTGAGTGCCACTGAATATCGGACGTCGCTAGATAAGCACTCAGAGGATGTCGACGACATCTCCTCGGCACCGGGCGCCGCCTCTTCGAGGACCAAGAAGCGCAATTCGGATAGCAGCGACGACAAGGTACGCGGATAGTCCACCCACTGTGATCGCGAGCTGACTTTTCAATTCCCAGTCTTCTTCGAAAGTCTCGCGTCGAACTTATGACAGTCAGGCGGCCGTTTCTGTGAGACGAGCGCCGGGCGTGATTGACGAGAACGGCTTCGCCAGAAACCTTCCGAACGACGAATTAGCGCGGATCCAGTGTGCGACTGACGCGATGCGGATGCTATCTAGTCCTAGCCTACGGTCGCATGCTTTGGTAACTTTGATCGACCGTGACCGCCTGCCGCTCTATCAGGGGCGGGACAAGAGAAATCCTATAAATCTCTTCAACGGGTTAAATATGACATTGGAGACATCTGACAAATCCAAGGTCATTCTCGTTCTTGGAGATATTATTCATCGCCAGAAGGGTATCATCGGGCGGGACACTTTCGTTGTCCTCGCTCGCTCGTCGGCATGGCCCGATCGAGAACTCGCCGTGAAGATCAGTTGGCCAAGTATCCATCGCGACTCGGAGACAAAGTTGATGGACGCTGCGAAGGCCAAGGCTGATGAGATGACTGGCGAGGGCAAGAAGCATTGGGTTTTGGATCACCTTCCCGAGATCCTTCATTCCCAGGACTTCCGCTTCAACGATAAAGATACGTCGCAGAGAAGGCTGATGGAACTGTTGAACAAGGCAGAATACGCGGACAGGAAGACTTTCATATGCGAGGAGCATCTTCTTCGTATCACTGTCTCCGAACGTCTGTTTCCTCTCACGGACCTAACTGATGTCAAGGACATTGCCCAAGTATTTTTCGATATATTTCGATGTCTGTAGCCTTTCTTTTTGTTTCTCATCCCCAAGTTCTGAAATGATTCTCTCTAGGTCATCATTGGCTCTACGAAAACCCCAGAATTTTACACCGCGACATGAGCCTCAACAATATGATGTATCGAAAAAGACCCGACAACAGCGACCGGAAATTCCAAATTTTTGGCGTCCTAAACGATTTCGATCTTTCCTCTTCTCTACTTCTCAAGGAAGCGGCACCTCTTCATCGCACAGGTACGCCGCCTTATATGGCTTATGACCTTCTGGGTCAGTCCGACGTTGGCCATCTGTATCGACATGATGTCGAGGCCTTCTACTATGTTCTGTTGATGCTCTGCTGTCGCTACGAGATTGTCCAATCTGGAGAAGGCAAGGTCATGGGGGAGTTACAGTTGGAAAAAGCGGAGATGCCCTTTGAGCAGTGGTTTGACAGAACGAAGTCATGGAAAACACTTGCCGATGCCAAATGCAGTTTCCTGACTGGCCATGAGGCTATTCCTGTGTCGAAGTCATTTACCGCCTTTTTTCCGTGGCTCAAACAAATTCGATTTTTGTTTAGAAATGGGATGCATGCGCGCGCTGAATCGACGTCCGACGATCTACCTCCGACGCGCCAGCAATCTCATTCCAACCAGTCAAGAAGCACGGAGCCTTCTGTGCCCTTTGACAACGAGACACTTGGCGGGTATATCATCTACACGGAAATTTTGGCAATCATATCGGCTATCGACGGTCACTCTCTAGTTATTAAGGATAATCAGTAGTGATATCTGAAGTGTATATTCATCTACGTCGTGTTCAAATGTCAAATTTTCAATTCGACCCAAAAGCCTTCAAGTATTAGACCCGGCTACGGTTTTCTGAGTAGCCTGGCAAATGGTCCGACTGTACTTATCCATGTATAGGACCACCCGGTTGATATTCACAGAGTTCCAGTCGGCGAGACCGGTCCGCTCACTTGTTTTCAACCACCATGTCATCCATAAAGTATTCTCTCAAGGGAGAGCGCCTATTCCACATACGTTTTCCTTTCTATTTTGCCTCCCTGGAGACTGGGGTGCCTTCCTTTCGGTGGAATGAATAACGGTACGGGAATACCTCTCATCTTACATACGATTGACGCCGTGTTATACTACAGGCGATTGTATGGAACTTCTGGTTACTATTATGGCTAGCTGCGTGCATGCAAACTACCCTCTCTCCTTCATGAACACGCGCCAGGGACGGTCTCGTATTGAGAAATCGCGTCGACTTTCGCAGCCGACGCAGACTTGGTGTCAAAGACATAGCCCAGCCATTCCTTGGCGAGACGACGGGCGAGCTCAATACCGATGACGCGCTGGCCCATGCAAAGAACTTGAGCATTGTTACTCAGGACACCCCGTTCCACCGAAAAGCTGTCGTGAGCCGTGACCGCACGGATACCAGGGACTTTGTTGGCGGAAATTGCGACACCTGTATGTCTTGTTAGCTCGGTTTCTTACTGGAGGGCTGGATACGCACCAAGGCCAGTGCCACATATTAACAGCCCACGGTCAGCCTCGCCTGCGACGATCTTCTTTGCGGCTGTGACAGCTACGTGGGGGTATGCGGTCTTCTCATTCGAATCGACGACGCCGACATCGATGACCTCGGAAACTCGAGGATCCTTCTCCAAGTCGGCTTTCAGCGTGTTCTTGTACTGGACACCAGCATCCTGTCGTGGACACTGGAATTAGCCTTGTTACAGAGCAAGACGAAGTCAAACTTACATCGCAGCCCACGACTACGCGCCATTTTGGAGGTGTTATACTGGACATTATGCGGAAGGCTGTGTAACGAAGGATGAAAGAGTGGGTTCATCATGCCAGCAGTGAGCGCTCCGACCATGGTCAGTTGCCATTTCTATTCGGGGACTCGGATGCATATGTGCCCGGGCCGGGCTAATGTTTGTTTTCTTCCCCAGAATTTATTACCGGCGCTGACTGACTCGGAGCCTCGGAGGTGGATCACGCTTTTGGACCGATACAACAAGCTAAGGTAGGGCTCAGGTGGGAACGGGGACATCACATGACTTTCATGTGATATTTTGTGACAAACGGTGACAAAAACACTATTCGTCTATCAACTACCCGTACGAGGCATTTTCGGCAAAAAGGGCTCCGAGCGAATGTCAAATGGGGTACCCTTAAGGATCGCTCGGAGCCCGATTTTTTTTAAAATATCGAGTTGATAGATTTTTAATATTAAATTTGGTCAAATTTCGACTTTCTTGCCCTCGTCTTGCACATACGACGCGAGCGAAGCAATACAAAGGGCATCGGGTGGTATCAGAGACAATCCTTCGTGAAGTTGAAGATGCTAATATCTCCTAGTTACATATTGTATAATAATGTACTGTAAATGTACGTGCCAGTGGGTCGCCGTCAATAGTGGATGGCTGGCGGCGTTAAGCGGAAATGCGTCGTTAAATTAGTGGTCACATCAAGTCACACTGCACGTGACGTCCCCGTTCCCACCTGAGCCCTACCTTATAAAAAGCGAACTTGGTATTCCTAAATCTACAGTTTGGGTATAATTTTTCGAAGATCGAACACCGCTTGGTCGTTAACTTAACGTTAAGTACTTAAGTCAGTTAGTTGCAGTAATATATCTGACCTAGTATCAAAATAGCCAGTAGCAATGGCGAATACAGATGAGGAACGTTGTGTAACCCAGGCGTTTCATTAGACTACAAGCACTTAAAGAGGGACTTGCCTCATTTCTATCCTCAAAACCACACCCCCCGAACAACATTTCCCCATTCCTCCAGCATAGTCCTCAATTTATCCCACTTCGTCCGCAAGTCCTTCTCTGCATCTTGCCCCAACAATAACCAAGTAGGCCAAGCTTTCCCTTCTGCCGGACCTTCGCCTCTTACCGTATCCACCAAGGTTTCCATCGCTTTCACGGGATCGCCGGGTTCGGTCCCGGGAACAGAACCGAAGCGTGCGATTGAAGTGGCGCGAATGTCGTCGTAGTCCGAGATGGGGTTCTTGAAGTTGAAGGGGATCGAATACATCCCTTCTGTGCGGAAGGCGCCCGGTGCGACGACGAGCACACGGATGTTGAATGGCGCTACTTCGGGAATGAGAGACTCGGCTATAGCTAAAGATAGTTTGAGGGAATGATAAGTATAAGGAAATTATAACAGAGACAAAGAGGGTTTGCCATGAATTGCTGCTTTTGATGCTGCGTACGTTCCGATACCCTAAAAATCAGTCAGCGGAACTCGACTACGATGGTTACTGCAGCCTACCGCAGTATCCGCCCTCCATACAGAACGACTGCCGATTACGACAATCGTTCCTTCCTTTTGCGCCCTCATGTGCGGGAGGACAGCGTTGGTGACATCGACGACAGCAAAAACGTTCGTTTCGAACTGCTCTCTCATCATCTTCGTCCTTGTGTAATCGTAAGCCAGTGGGCGCTTTCAAGTTGTTGTGTTATCACCCACCCACTCTCCTCTACGAGTCCAAGGTATCCCGCACCGGCATTGTTCACCAGTACATCGATCTTGCCCCACTTCGAAACGGCGTCATCGATCACGGTTTTGACGCCATCGAATCCTGCTGTGACGTCTAGCTGAACGAGGTGGAGATTTTCAGAGTTTTTGGATGGGTGAAGAGCTTGTAATTTTTCTAGGGAGCGCGCAGTCGCTATTACGCGATCGCCGCGGGCCAAAACGGACGTTACGAGGCGTCGACCGAGGCCTGAAGTGGTTCCTTGGAAAGTGTAAGGTGGTATTCCGAATGAGTAAAAAGTTGTTTCAGTACCTGTAATTAACCAAACGAGCTGAGGAGCCATGAAAGTCGTGGTTATAGTTCAAGCGGTGACAGGTCACGGAACTGATTGTCAATTGCTGCCCTGCCCGTCAATTGAACCACAGAATTCTTACTCAGCGAAGGAGTCTGATAGAGAAATTTTCAATCGCCTGAAGAATGCCGCAGGAAGTTAAGGCTCAGAGTGGAAGTCTGGTGCGGCATTCGGACCGAGATACAGCCACTTCCAAGCTCACCTCACGTCGACGCGTTTGCACTACTCGTGTGCTCCCAGGATTATATTCACCACTCTAAACAGTTTCTGTAATTGTCTATATTATTTTTGCCCGTGTGGGGCTGCCTCTAATGGTTGAACTGTGGGATATTCGGGCTTCTCATGGCGGACAGTTAGTCACCGTTGGGTTCTCGTATCGATTTACTTACGTGTTTGCTTATTTCCGCGGGGATTTCGTAGTATATAAAGCTAGATATTTCGTAGTTAGTCCCCATGTCGCGTTTGCCAAAGATGTAAACCATTTTTGCCGCTCACTTCATTTGAGAATGGCCCCGCGATTCTAACATGAACGTGTCGCTGAAGCTTCATAGTCCTACCTTCAAAAAGCCTCATTGTGTATCTACCAGCTGTGCCTCTATGCGCCGTATGGAGGATCTGCATACCATGAAGTTACCACTCACCTCCCGCAGTAGATGCGTTTCGCTCTTTGATTGGTAGTTCAGAAATGCCCTTCACTCACGTAGGACAGACGATTTGATTCCGAGATAGGTTTTACAATGGTGATACACAGCATACAATGGAGGCGCCTCATCTCAGCATCCCAGCATGCGCAGGATGCCCCATACAGCAGCAGATGCGAGACACGTAAAGACCACACGGCGCGCGACCTTCAAGTGCCCAGGCCCAACTGCACCCGCCAAATCGATAGCAGCAATTTCATCCGGAGTTAGTACTACAAGCCGGTAAAAAATGATTATAACGGAGACATATGAAGACTGGGATATACATACCGAGGTCCCCGGCATTCAGATATCCTTCCAACCTGGATTTCTTCGAACTTGTCCTTCAGGGAGAACACGTCAAAATAATACTCGAGTAGAAAGTGAGCAAGTCACATACGTTACGACAACAGCACCTTTCGACTTGGTCCATGCGAGAAGGATCTGGTCGGGAGTAACACTATACTTTTTGGCGAGATCATTGACTGGAACGTCGACTGCGCCTCCCGGAAGCGTCGTAACCGGACTAGAGCTTGATGGTTAGATCGTCTGGCATGATGACCGGAGGAAAAACATGCATAAGAGGACTGTAGGCTTCGATGACAATACCGGCCTTCTGGCAATAGTCAACGATAGGGCTCTGCCGGGCGTAGACATATGGGTGGAGCAATATCTAAGAGACACAGATTCAACAGTGGAAGAATATACCCGACGCGACAAAAAATTACCTGGTTAGCTGCAGGTGTGATAGTTGAAGAAGCCAGCAGCACCGCAAGCTCGTTGACCCCAAAGTTGCTCACGCCGATGCTCCTGAAATGATATGATTATAATTAGAAGACGAGTGAACGAAAGTGCTATTAATAGCTCGCTTTGCTAGCCCTTGTGCCTGGAGAGCTTCCATCTCCTTCCACGCGGTAGGTATGTCAGGAACGGCAAGTCGTGGGTGATGTATGAGATACAGGTCCACGTAGGAAACTCCAAGCTGCAAATGAATTCGGTTACGGTCAGCTTTTGTAGATGAACAAGGAAGCTAATCACTCACGTTCTTCAAGCTATTCTGGATAGACGTCTTGATATCCAGTCCGTCCAGTCCAGAATACTTGGTAGTGATGAATAATTCATTTCTCGCTAAGCCGCTCTCACGAATCGCTATCCCAGCCTCAGTTTCGTTTCTGTAGCTTTGAGCCGTATCTAGAGCGAGGCATAGGAGAATTACGATGAGAAGGATTGTGAAACATACTGACCAAAGTGGTTGAATCCGACAGAGATTGCTTGGTCAACCTGAGATATAGGGCCATCACCGTTTCCAAGTTTCCACGTTCCGAAAGCTATGCTGGGGATAGAATGTCCTGTCGTAGATTCAAATTAAGGATGAAATTAGTAGACAAGGCGGCGTCAGCACTGGGCGTACCGCTATTGAGCTTCACTGGGTCCCAAGGCATCTTGTCGAAGTACTGGAGTAAGATGATATGGCGACCAAATGGCGACGATCGCGAGAAGCTTAAGTTGGTTGACTCATCAAGTAACGTGATCGTGGTACCTTCGCCCCTTTTTCTAGGCGACCGGCCCGACCTTCCTCCTCGTCCGGTCGATTGCTACCCTCAGTACCTCCAAGTCTGAGACGAGTGGAAGGACTTGGATCGTGGCGGATGTCATCAGCATGGCGCGCATCGAGGACACTGACACCAGCCCCAAGTCGACTCGGATATCCTTTTACCTCATTCGTCAATCTTTACCGGACAGCCGAGTTCGAGCTTGTTGGCGCTGCACAGCATATTTCCATTTCTTGTCATCGACATTATGATCTCTTATTTCCATATGCGATATCTTGGTGTTGTGATGCGTATTCCCGTATTCAGGGAGTGCTACTTAAGGCCAGGGTAGTATTTTTTGTCTTTCATAAATCGCGGTTCCCCTCCAAAGTCTCAAGCTTCAAGACCACTGGCAGCGAAAACATATTTTATCGCTAACGATGAATTCCACTAGTACGCTGTTTCAAATTATTCACACTCTTTCCTTCCCTTATGCTTTCATTTCTTCTCAGTTAAGCCTCTGGTCTTACGGTCGGGAAGTATGGATCCCGCCGATTCTCCGTATAACTATATTCCGTCAACGACAGTCGCAATAATATTTGTGGTATTGTACTCTGTCTCGACAAGTGAGTGCCCTTCGAGTCATCATTCCGTTAAACCGTCTGACGGGACCTGGTAGTCTTCCATGTAGGCCAAGGCATTTATTATCAGATGTGGTGGGTTTTCCCCACCATATGCCTTGCCGGAATCATGGAGGTACTTGGCTGGAGTGGGCGCTTATGGTCTAGTTACTCTCCAAGTCTTAATAACCCGTTTCAAATCCAGTATGTTTGAGGATTATGTTTTAGGTGATCAATTGTTCACTTGTTCTTTTAGAATTGTTACCACTATCCTCGCGCCGACGCCTCTGGTTGCGGCTAATTTCGTGATCCTCGGCGTATTGATCAAGAGATTAGGGCCTGTACATAGCAGGCTCACTCCTCGGATGTGTGAGTGGCGCAGCCCCCAATACCAGGCATTTATCTTACGAAGTTGTTTCAGATTCTATCATCTTCTGTTCCTGCGTAAGCGCCGTCTTCTTCCGTGTCCTTAACCCACTCACCACAATTTATATACTGCAGGATGTTGTCGCCTTGATTATCCAAGGCGTTGGAGGCGGCATCGCATCGGCAGCTGATACTCTACCAGCCGCCAACAAAGTTAGTAAGATATTCTCCGGGGAATATTTTGATTCTAAGCACTATCTTTGTACAGGGTGGAAATATCATGCTTGGAGGCATTGTGTTTCAGCTGGGTCAGTAAAGTGCTTGTGACATCTTGTCGATAACTTATACAGCTCCTTGCAGTTGTGATCACGGTCTATGTTATCTGTGCTGCCGAGTTTCTTGTACGATACATCAAGGACATTCCCATCGCCTCCCGTACGGCCAATAGCCAGGTAGACGTAGTTTCTATGAAGCCCGTTTACTCTCGCGGCGTCATGAGTGGAAAATCTTTACTCATGTTAGGAGCTTTGGCTCTTAGCACCCTCTTTCTCTATATTCGGTATGTATGTTAACTTTGCATAACTTCGCGGCTTCTTATATCATTCTCTAGAGCTGTGTACCGTACGATCGAGTTGAGTGATGGGTGGAATGGCGTAATCATCTCCACTCAAGTATATTTCAGTACGTCTCCTCTCTTCTCTCCACACTTGAATATCGGGCTGAGTTCAATCTCGAAGATGTGTTTGACGGTGCCATGGTGGTACTAGCAATTTACATCATGAACTTTGCGCATCCGGGTTTCTTACTTGGATCAGAACAAGCAATACTCTCTTCGGAAGATCCATCTGGTTCTCTAGAGCTTGGGACTGAGGAGACGGTTATGGCCGAGCGTAGATAAATGGCTGGTTTGTTTTACCGAGGGATGCGGATACTGGCCATTCCTTCGTATTCGCACGGACGCCTGAACCTAGATTATTATGAGATGTATATGTAATGATTCGGCTTAATATTTCTCAGGAAGAATCTATAATTGCAGTAATTATCAATCAAAGATTTTTAGGTTCTCCTCCAATGCTCTCCAGGCTCCAGCTGTTTCCAACTCGTTCAAACTTCTAAGTGGCACTTTGATTCGGCATCGGAGTCGGCATGTCCAGATATCGTGACGTCGTGTGACTGCATAACAGCCCTATGTTTGTTCTCCCTTTTCCACCATCATCAATCGTTCCCTCCATTTCTTGTTCATCTACCTGTACAGCTGTATTTTTATTCCTTCGAATTTTTGAACGACCTAATGCATGTCTCTCTCTTGGATAAAACGGAAATCGAGACTTCAAGAACTTCTGAAAAGTCATGGCGACGAGGAGGAGGATGGGCTGGCACTGGACCGGTTGCTGCACGGCCAGAGCGTTATTGGCAAGACGTGTATGTGCATCGAGCCACTTCTATCTTATGAATAGCTGACTGTAACAGCGAGGACTATCGAAATCGACTCCATAAAGCTTCAGGATAAAGATTTTCAGGTGGTCGGGAAGCTTGACTACGGCCAGTTTGGTGTCGTACGCTCCTTTGTCCTCGGAAAACGCCAAGCCTCATTTATTTTTTACAGATCGATGTTGTCAAATGCAGACTAGACGGGCGCGTCTATGTACGCAAAACCATCGAGAAGAAATTTGTTCTAAGGGCGCGTGAAGTACGTCGTCCATAACCGAGTCGATTGGTATGCAACTGATGAAGGAAAATAAAGCAATGTTCACCGCAGCTTGAACGCAATATCCTGCGCCTTGCGACAACCACCGATTCACAGTGGGTGCCACATTTACTGTGTGCATTCCAAACCCCGATGCATCTGAAGCTCGTCATGGACTATGCCGAGGGAGGAACTCTATGGGACGTGTTGGAGTCTAGCGCGCTGGACGGCAGGATTTCCGAACGCGATATCAGATGGTGGGCACCACAAATCGTCAGCGCGATTCATTGGTGTCACTCACAAGGTTTTGTGCACAGGTAGGTCTGAGATTCGCATGTACGAACTCTTTCTGACATTGGAACAGAGATATCAAACCTCACAATTTTGTCCTCAAGCCGAACGCTCACATTCTCTTGATTGATTTTGGTACGGCGGCTCCGCTTCTTCCCCGCATGCCGGATGGCAGCCAGCGTCTGCCGAAGCAACATTGTCTCGTCCCATGCGGAACTTGTGATTACATCTCGCCAGAGATACTCAAGGCCCATGAGCGGGCATTGGTTGCCTTGGAAATGGAAGATGACGACCACAGCTCCGAATTCGAGCATGAAGATGACGTTTATGGACGAGAGACGGACTGGTGGAGCATGGGCGCGATGTTGTATGAAATGGCTTACGGTCAAGCGCCCTTCTTTGCAGAGGATATCCGAAGGACATACGCCAAGATTATGGCTGACAACGTCTGTTCTCTTCTGTATCTTGTCCAACAGACGCTGATTTATGTTCAGAGATACATTCCCTTCAATAATAATATTATAATTTCACCCGAATTCCAGGATTTTTTACGCAAGTGAGTGCACTATCATTCCAACTTGTCGGCCCTGTTAATAGCCATTCTCGAAGGTTGCTTACCGATGCCGAATTCCGTCTAGGGAGACATTCCGTAGCTGAGCTCACCTCTCACAAGTTTTTTGCCAATGTCCGCTGGACCAATCTCCACGATGGTGAGTTTCTGTGTTATACCTACACTATCTTAATGTTGATTTTTGGTCGTTAGAGACCGTCCCCACGGACATTCACGTTCCTCAATTTATCTACGCAGATCCCAATGCCGAGCTTGAAATGGAGGACGACGGATTAGACGGCGATGAGTCGAAACCCTTCGCTTTCTCCCACCTTTTCCAGTCATCTGCTGGCTCTTCTCAGGGTCTCTCTATTCTGAAGTCTATAGCGACACCTCGACTGACATCTGGAGATAATAGTTCTGCCTTCATCGGGTTTACATGGGGACCCATGACGACTGCATTCCCAGACCTGGCACCTCGTGAACCCGTTGCTGGTACATTGAATACACCTAAACTACTTGGACTATCTCACGCCACTATCGGTTCTACGACAGTGCCTCATCTTCTAACACCCACCCCCAATACACATCCTTTCAGCACGCCTATCCGATCCGGACCTCGGACTCCATACCAGACACTGTCACGAAACAGCACTGCTCGTCGTACAATAGTCACCAAACGTCCCGTCTCAGAACGCGAGGCCATGAAGCAGCTTATTGACTGTGTTGGCATGAGCGCACATAAGAAAGTGCTAGAGAGCGGTCGGAAACCACATATCTTGACTTCCATTGGCAGAGGCAGTCGGTCAGCATCGCTAAAAGAACTTCGTTTCCACCCCCAGGGGGATCCACAGAAGATACCCGTGAATGTTTCTGACTCGGAAGAGGAAACCGACACGGACATAGAAGCACCACCAAGTCCGAGCCCGAGTCCTAGACCGGGATCTGTTATGTCGAAACGGAGCACCACGCCTAATGCTACGGTGACCCTTACTCAGCGGTCGAGCGACTTCTCGCAGCGGACGGGTACGGATTTGTCCGTGAAGGTGACGGAGACGCCTCAGCGAGGTGGTGAAGACAATAGTACACCTTGTTTGCGAGTGAGGTCGAGTCTCTCATACGAGAATACGACGTTCGATGGCTTGGAAAACAAGCATACTTTGATTATGGGAGATATCCACAGCATAGAGGGTCGGTTAAAGCAGTTGGTCTCTGCTATTGCAAAGTAGATCGCTACGTACCTTGATCTTTGTCTATTTTACTCAGCGCCTGTTGGGGGCTTGCAGCACTGACATGCCTTTCTAAGTCTGGCGCAAGCACTGTCCGGCCACCTACTGAAGCTCCGCACGCGGTGGGCGGCAGTTGCTGAGAAAGGGTTGTGATAACTTAGCCTGGCTTCGTTGTGTACCCGGGGATCTGATAAAATTGAACGTATTTCAGACTGGGACGTGACGCCTGGCTCACATGGGTGAGCGATAGACGTCTGGACGATGGTGCTAGTCGCGTATATTAAGGATTCACAGCCAGTGCTGAGCTTTCGCACGGAGTCGGTCATGGACTCGGAATATCTATTCTTCGGTATCAAGAGATTTATATAAATAAAGCAGTCCCAAGGGACAGAGATGAAGAAAAGCACATGCTCGATTTTTGCGATGTGGGTAATTATAAGCATCATTCCAAAAAGGTTTCAGCAAGCACTGTATATACTCATCATACATAAGGACACTACATTGTGGACATGTTCAGAAAGCATTATTTAAACGTATGCTGATATCAAGCTAAAAGGGTGCGAGACTCTTTAGCGATGCCCAGTTTCTTCAGCTTTAACTGTTCCTCCCGACCTGGCATTTCAAATACCGACAACTTCTTGAATCTCTGATCTGACAGTCTTTCGCCGACTACCCAATACATGACCTCGTCCGATATCGCTGTGCTACCTAGCAAAGTATATGAGCTTTCTGGTATCATGTACTCATGGGTGGCGGCGATCGTGAATACGCCCTTCGTTCTAGTATCCATGCCATCTTCAACTACTAACTGTCCCCATCGGGGCCGCCCTTCCACGTCCCTCTGTGCCAATCCTTGAACAAAACCCGATTCAATGAGCGGCCCCTCGTAAAAATCGTCCAACTCTTCAGTGTGACCAACCCAAGACCACAACGTCGCCAGTTTTGCACTTGACGGTAGCCTCTCCGTCATGGCCTGCTTCCACGACGGCCGCCAGAATTTCCTTCCGTTCCCCGGTGCAGAATATAGGAAGAGCATTTGTCCCCCATAATGCCCATTCATCTCATTAACCAGTGCTGTCCAAGCATCCTCCTCAGGCTGTGTCCAAGTGTATACCGGCGTAGTCTTGCGCACCAGAGGATACACCAATCCTGCAACTTTATCTACAGGATAAGTTGACACCCGACTCTGCATCAATGTCAGTAGGTCAAACACGCTTCGTCTTGAAGGGTTCCGGATGCTCTGCAACGATGACAATTCCTTATTAAACCTAGCCTGTGTGTCGGCTTGCATGATCATACCGTCGCTGGTCTTCCCGCCCATGATCATATCCTCATGGATCTCCTGCAGCGTCCATGCACGTCTGAACCAGCACCGATCGTTGTCAAAATCGTCCTCGACCTTGAAACTCAAAGGCAACCCCAGCCCGCTGAAGTAGCACACAACTTTCTCGGCCCGGTAATACACCCAACCTATTGTGGGCACATCCAGCTTCCACTTTTCTGCATGCAGACCCTCTCCTGGCCCACCTTTCTGCCTCAAACACAGGACATCCAACCACACATACTCCGCGCCCACATTCAACATCTCGATCCTGATGAGGTCGAGATTAGCGTCACACGGGATGGGCACGGGCCACTCCTCCCGATTGATAGGTGTCAGAACATTCCTCCGATCCCCTTCATGCATCCATGCATGCGATATCCCCCATGGCATCCGTTGGGAAATCCAACATGGTATTACACGATTACTATACAAGTCCCAGACACGGCGAGGGGGGACCCAATGGCTAATGATCCTCTCATTGCCGAGCACATTAGCCTGGCGAGCCGTCTTTATTATATACTCGCGGAACTCGTATCTCTATACGAGCACATCATGTCGCATCTCCTGGTCACGTGTTTCTCGCACGTACTGGCTATCTTCGATGGTGGTCAAGTCGTTGTACCATTCCAGGCGGAGATAGGCGTATGCGGTACCAAAATCGTAATTTTTGGAGATGTAGCTGTTGAGGAGAAAGGATAATCCTGGGGTTTCCAGGGTGTACAATGTGCCAAGAATGGTGTTGAGCTGTTCTAACATTCCATCAACGCCAAGGTCGCAACAGAGAGTACCGGCAAGAGAGGATGATATGACGGGCTTGCTACCTGTGTAGCGACGTTGCTTCGGGACCGGAATTGATGCCTCTTCTTGGCCGGTCTCAGCGAGGGCGGAAAGGGTGACCTTGGGGAGACTCTCATACATGAGGTATGTTTGCTTCCACTGCAAGAGGTTCAGCTCTATTACCCTTCTGCTGGTATTTTCATATGCTTACATGGTCACTCCCTCCATGAATAATAACATCCATATACCTTTTGAACCAATCGCCGCTACTCTGACTTTTGAATTTTCCTAGCCAAAGTTGGAGCTGCGACGTGAAACATTGGCAGTAACAAAACACACACACACACATACCAGTGTCCATCCCGTAAGTCGACGTGCAAGCTATGGTTGCGCTCGGATCGTACGCAGAGGATTGAGCCTTGTCCTTGCGACGAGAAAGAAAAAAAGCAGACGACAGCGCCGAGTCTGATGCTGTATCACTGCATCACAATTAGGCAAGATTAGAGCCAGCTTGAACCTTAAAGTTCAGAGTGCACTATTTCTACTAGTCCATTAACGTGACGAGTCATTAGGCCACAGGACGCCCATTCGCAATACAAATCACACGAATTGCCGACACTTTCAGGGAAGCTTGTCATAATCCAAAAGAAATAGACTGGACGGTATCACTTGCTAGCTCCAGAATAACGGAAAGCTGCTGATAAGCGAGAAATTTCACAGAATGTATTGACAACTATACTTACCTGCGGTCGCTGTATCCTTGGTTCATGAACATAGGCCCCGCAAACGTCCGTGTCGGATTCTTGTCCTTGTCCCCAGATATCTTGAAAAACTGGCGTGCTAAAGGTTCTGTCGCCAAGTTCTTGATGAGGTCAATTTATACAAGTAAAAATGTCCGTCTATACAACCCTCCTACTAGCTCGCCAGTTCCGACTTCTGTATATATAAAAATAGTTGCTCGTTCAATCCAGAAGTCACTTTGCGAACTGGTGTTCATATCCTTTTAGCCCATACCGCTGCAAGGCGCACAAGGTTCCACTTCCCGATATACTCGTTTGGACAGTCTGAGAAAGCGCTCGATATCAATTTGGGGAGGTACATTGTGACTGATTGATCACGTACAAGGCCCGTACGAGAAAGATCATGATGTCATCGATAATCAATACTATGCCGGTCATGCAGTGTTGCTATACAGCACAGAAGCTGTGCGATGAAGACGAGAATCTCGACGGAAAGATGGAACCGCCATCTTTATGTGGTACTCATGCAGACACGTAGTGGTCTTCGGCGCATAAACATTTGGCGTAATTCCATGCGTTAGAGGCACCCCGGCTCACCCAAAGGAGAGGTGTAACAGGAAAATTGAATATATAGCTGACGGTGCACATCGTCTCCTCGAACGCATCCGTGCAAGGCCCCGGGAGGGTCACGATTCTGTCGGGGGAGTGTCTCGCTTGAGGGACTAGTGCATCGACATCCATGTCTTCCCCTGTGAGCTCCCTTTTCAGCGGAGGTTTCCCCGGATGAGCGTGCTCCCAACTGAGAGAGTTAGCATGACGTTCCGGTTGTTCGAAGGCCTCCCTACGTGTTGTAGCGATCGCCTGATCCACGTTTGCGAATGAGCGAGATCTTTTTCCTACCCCTAGTAGATCATCAAAAGGTGATAGACGAGGATGATAGGAGGAAAACAGACCATTGTCATCACCAGCTGGTCAAGGATCTCCTCCCTGTATATGAGAATACGACCTCCAATCCTCCCCCACCACTAGGCATAGAGCTTATTTGGCGATGGAGGTCCTACCGCACTGGAAATTTCCTTGCTGCTGGGTCCATCAGGTGGGAGAACGTGATGGGTGGATATGAATAGCGAAAGGATTGAGAAGTATTGATGAATACTTTGCAGGAAATCGAATCGAGACTCCAGAAGGGGGAAGGGCAATCAAGACGGATGATTCTTGCGGTAGCTGGTAGAGTGCATGATTAGTCCAAGTCCCTCTCTGTCAACTTCTATCGCATGGGATGAGAAGTGTCGTCGACCGAATGACGTAACTTCTGGAATCTAGCCGAACGCGTTGGGGGGAGATCAATGTTTCTCCTTGGCTGTAAACGCCGCGACGCGAACCTCTTCAGCTTTGTTTTCAGGGTCGTCCGCTCGGAGTGCATTAAGCCAGAGCCTCCGCATACACTTCCAAAGGCGAAGCAGAGTGGATGTCAGGTCGTGGTTGAATGTTTGAACGTTCGGCATTTTTCACTTGAACTGAGGTGTAGTTGAAGTCGCTATTCGAACTAAAGTCCCATTAGTTCAACGCACGCGAAGGGTAGTCAAAGCGCACCTGTCTTCCATTATCTAGAGGGAGAAAAAGTCTCTGGAGAACGATACACGACATGGCCGCGGCGGAGCATTGACTGACTCCGGCAGATTTGGCTTTCTTTGAAGGACACGATAGAGAGAATAGTAGTGGTCAAAGTGCCAATGGAGACAGTTTGGACTTCGCGAGACGGTCGTGAAAGGCTACTTAGCTCGGCGTTTGCCCGCCCGGCTTTGCTCCGACCATCATCTGCCGCCAGATATCAGATCTTGGGTTGCTTGCAGATAAAAATGACAAGCCGGGCAAAATGAACAAGAACACGCTCGGTTTCCAGGTACGTCTTTTCGATGCTTGCATTTGAAGTTTATCTGAACGTCATCCTAGACTGGCAGCAAGAAGCGATACTCAACCAATGCTGTAGTGCTCGTCAAGCACGGATCTGGCCACTTCCACCTTCCACCTGGTACGACTTTTAGCGTAAACCCTCATCAACACCCAACAAGCGGTCCTTGAAGAACACCTAATAGAAGGGGAGACCATCCTCGACATTGGGAATCGACGAGTATGTGGAGAATCTGGTTTGGCAGGAATTATGCAGGTCTTGGTCTTTGTTGGCGCCGTGCTCGTGATGCTGACGAGTGCGGTTCGGTGATAATAGCATGCACCGCCAACGGTATGGTATGTTCCTCGCCGTTATAATCGTCCACCGTTTTCTGATCCAGCATAGTACCATCCTTGGATCATCGTTCATCCAAGGGACACTGCCTTCAATATGTAGTTGGCAGGGGAAGATATCGACGTACTTGACTGGCATCGCATCGCAGCCCTTCCTAAGGATCCCGCTTGCAGTTCTGCTTCCGACCGCGATCGCCGTCTCCGCCTTCTCGCTTCGGTTTTCTGTGACACCTAGTATGGATAATGGGGGCGTATAGGGAGTATGCATGCGTCTTCTTGGACTCTGGTCTGGTGCGCTTTGAGTGGACGCCCTAATCGAACGTACGGCCGGAAAAGTTTGGAATAGTGCGCGACGTCATGTACAGGTCGAAATATGGACCTGCCTTGGGTTTGCCCATACATTCGGGATGGAAGGCTCAAGCTGTCGAGGTGGACGTGTCCTTGGAGAACTCGCAACGGTGGTGGGTACTTTTTTCCCTTACTGGATCGTGACGCTGTTGAAGGGTACCAGTGGTGTACGTAGTTTTCGCCTCCAATATCGTCGTTCTGATTATCACGCAGGCGATGGAACAACAACTTTACTTTTCTCTCCCCGCCTTTGTACCTATTGGCGTGCCTACCCTCTCCCAAATTTGCCTTGGTCAGGTCCAGTGCGAATGGTAATCGCTCCTTAATAAATCACCGCAACGAAAATCCACCCTTACACCTCTTGCGACCACACGCGCAAGCGTCTTACACAAGGGCGAGCACTCGCACGTTTGGCACCAATCTGGACTTTGGAGATAGCTCTGCGCGCCGGGTTGAAAGAGAACAGAGCGGAAAAGTCTTTGATTTGTACGACCACGCTCTTACTCTGATTTGGACGTCATGTCACCTGTTTCCTTGCTCGTCTCTGAACAAGACGCACACTCCCTCGATTCTTGCCCCACCATGTATCCAATAAGCAAAAGTCTTCGACTCTACGTCCTATAGAACTCGCGACCATCTCCCTTCCAGGTGAAACTTTTAGAAGGAGTTGCCACCCTCCCACTCCGGTTGGGCGTGCGATCTTTCCGATAAAATCCACGTCCACCTCCTCGATTATCGGGACATCCCATTGGAGCGGGAAAACACCTATGGCGCCTTTGTCTCTGTCGAGATATGTTAGATCTGAGCACTCGCCAACTATTTCCGACTCGTCTCCTTCGCTCTAGAACCCCAGGTTGACACTATCAGTGATTTACCATGGCACTATAGCGTAGGAGCAATGTCCTCGGTAGTCCGGGTTCGAACCCCGATAGTGTTCTATGATGTCCAAGTTGTCTTTTAGCGTAGCGAGGCTTGGAAGACGGGCCAGTTCAGGTTTGAGGTTGGTCCATCGATGTGTACACATTTTATTAGTGCAACAACGCTAGTAAATTCATCGTCGCTGATACGACTACGTATTCATACAATCGGGTGTGTCAAGACTCAAGAACCCTCTACCAAAGCAGCGGGGATAGTGATTGCATGAGCGCGGCAAGCAAATCTTAACTCCTTTGGTATTGGTACCAGCACAAGGTAGGATCCAGTCATGGCGAGATCCATACAGTAGCCCTGAAATGGATACCTCTGCCCAGATCCATACACGAACTACTACTACGTGGATGAAACTTCAGCTAATCTTGGACCCAGTGAACTCGGTACGCCGCCTCCTGCTCGCATAGCAGCTCGATGCTAACAGGATGCTGGGGTGGTAGCTCTAGCTAGCGGGGTGCGTCGCTCTGACTTGCTATGGATATGCATGCGGTGGGCGAACACCGTAAAAGGTATCAAGCTTTTCTATTGTTCCGCTTCTCTCTCAATACAAGATCTTAGGCTGCGCAGCCATTACGTGCTCGTTTTATAGGCAGGATAATCTCCTGTGATTGTGCTCGTGATGCCGAACATCGACAGAGACGATTCCCAACCAATGCTGACTCAAGTCTGTAACTGCCCTCTTCTAATATGACTTCATCAAGCACGAATATACGCTACCGAGAGTCGTGTCGTGGTATTGCATGTGTGTGTAATATCCTGGCAGCGAGAGCGTAGCAAGGCCAATGGAAAAAGTTTAGACTTCGCGAGATGGTCGTGAGAAGCAGCTTGGCTCGGCGTTTTCCCGACTACGACCATCAATGCATCATCTGCCGCCGGCAGCCAACATTTCCTCTGCACATGAAGCCGTGAGTTCGCTCAGTCTCTCTCGACACCAGATCTTGGGCTGCTTGCAGATAAAAATGACAAGCCGGGCAAAATGAACAAGAACACGCTCGGTTTCCAGGTACGTCTTTTCGATACTTGCATTTGAAGTTTATCTGAACGTCATCCTAGACTTGTCCTAGACTGGCGGTGACAAACGATACTCAACTCAACCAATACTGTCCTGAGTCCATCACTGCCTTAATCTAATGTTGGGTTGTTTAGCACGAACGCTCATCAACACCCAACAAGTAGTCCTTAAATAACACCTAATAGAAGGAGAGACCATCCTTGACATTGGGAACCGACGGCTATGTGGAGAATCTGGTCTGGCAGGGATTATGCAGGTCTTGCTCTTTGTTGGCGCTGTGCTCGTGATGCTGACGAGTGCGGTTCGGTGATAATAGCATGCACCGCCAACGGTATGTGGTATTTGTCACTAATATCGTTCTTCTAATGATTTAAATTGGACAGGTGATGGGATAGCGACATTATCTCTCTACTAGATGACCCTTTCGGATCCTGGTGTACGAGAGGGTTAACCAGAAGTATACAATCAACACATGAGTACCTCTGCTCTGGAACGAAAGGTGATTGGTGTGTTGATGTTTCAGCCGAAGTAACGTGCGTTTTCTTCTAAACCTGCAAGTCTTTGATGTTATGCAGCATTGTCCCCGCCGCTTTGGGGACCTGCTTTATCCTCCCAGATGGCAGTGAACGTTACATACAATTTCAGTATTATCAGCTTGTACGAATGTGCATCAACGAGGCCTTGAAGGAATCTGCTTTGCAATGTTGAGTAGCTCCCGGCGTTCAATGGTACCCGGCAAACACCGAGCGAAGCTCGACTTTCAACTACTTTCAAGCCATCATCACATGAACTCACAGGAAGCCTCTCCATCCTGGAAGGTGCGATTCTATAAATGCCGCTTGCTGCCCCTTTCTACGTACCAAGCTTCTCCGACGGCCCCACTGACCTCTCGATACCAAAATGTGAGGCTGCGCTAGCGGTCCTACAATGCGTGAAAGTCGAGGCTATGCTCGTCTATCTACGACACGGCGAACGGTTGCAGAGCACTATTCAATAGAACCGGCCGAGGTACTTCCATTTCGCCACTCTATTTGCAGATAATATTCAGTACGAGCGCTAGACAGAACGTGGAAGGCAGAAAGAGAAAGAGCTGCATCTTCCTTATCGTTGGCGGGTTCTTTTTCTCAGTCTCATTCCCGTTATACACTTCAGCACCCTGCAAGCAATTCATTCGTGGTCGTCGATGAATTTTTGGTGCCCGTGTCGTACACTTGTTCTCTATGCTTCCGTGTGCGAGAAACCTCCTTGCCGAATACTTGTGGGCTGGGCGTTGCCTCACTCTTCCTGTTCTATCTTGGGGTCATTGATCTCCCTATTCGCTTTACTCTTGTCTCGCACGGCTCACCAACTGGCTGAGAAGCTGGAAGCTGGGTTTCAATCGACGGAAACAATTCCTGTCAACCAGAATCCTCAATCAATCCCCCTTCTTCAACCCAGTGAGGGCGAGGCACTGGAATTAACTACGGGCAGTCAAATGAATGCACCAGTCTCACCCGGTTTGGATTCCCTACCGGTTGCGAGTTCTTTGTCTGGCGTAGGTACTGGCCCTACGCTTTCTAGGGTATTGACTGACGTGGATCCCGAAACAACTGCCTCACCTCGATCTACCACTCTGAGCTCTCAACCGGGCGCTACAATCCAACCTGGCGCGGAGCCCGTCTCCTTCGATTCCCAGAATATCTCCAAGTCTCGTAAATGTGGGTGCAAATGCGATCCCAACTGCAACTGCTCCTGTCCATGCAAACATCATTGCGTCTGTCTCCGACATACCTGTAATCAAGGTTGCGGTGCGAATTGCCAGGTTAAATGCCACAAAGAGTGTGGTTCGACGCCCTCCCGGAACTTAGTCGTTTGCCTTGATGGGACCTCGAACCAATTTGGGAGTCAGGTTTGTCGCACTCTACGATTCGATTTTGCTTTATCCTGGCTAATGCCCTCTTGTTAACAGAACACCAATGTCGTGGAGCTGCACAGCCGAGTACTGAAGGGAGATCAAGATGTTCCCCAGTTCACTTTCTACAGCAGCGGCATCGGGACTTATGTACCTCCCGTAAGGTCTTCACCGGTTTACTGGTTACATGTTCTCGGCAATCTAATTGACGAGGCTATTGCATGGTGACATCTCCTCTGAAAGCTACGACGTTGTACTGATGACAGTGGGGTATGTCAGGCATTTCAAGCGTAATGTTGAAGCTGCGTACGAGTGGCTCGCAGATCACTACCTGCCTGGGGATAGAATATATCTCTTTGGTTCGCTCTTCGATACATTGGTAGCTAGCCAAGCTAAATCACACGTAGGGTTTTCCCGTGGAGCTTTCCAAATTCGAACCCTGTCAGGAATGATTGAAAAGGTTTGTTTCTTGGCATTGGGATCGCATCTATAATACTGATAGACTATCAATAGCTCGGCCTTGTTTTCCCCGGAAACAAGCGCTTGGTACCTTTGTAAGGGACGTCTCGCAATACAGCTGGCGTGTCTTACGTATATGCTTCGTTAGTGGCTATGAGTTGTATGCCAATAGACACAAAGGCAAGAGTAAGATACACCTCAGGTCCCATGGTCGCCAATTAGGCTCACATCTCATTCAGAAATCAAAGATGAGGCGGAAGCTGAGGCTTTGGCCTACAATTTCAAGAGCACATTCTCAAGACCTTCTGTCAAAGTCCATTTTGTGGGTGCATGGTGCGTGTTGCCGTCACGTTGTCTTTCCTTTTAGTTTTACATTGACATTCCTTCGCTTAGGGATACTGTCTCATCTGTCGGGATCACACGAGAGCAGCCATTGTCACTAACAAGTGTTGCCAATCACACTTGCTTCTTTCGTCACGGACTGGCACTAGATGAACGTCGTGTCAAATTCCTTCCTGAATACTTCTACAAAGGGTCGACACCGCAATTTGGAACACAATCTGAATCTTCGGACCCCACCGATGTTGCAGAGGTGTGGTTCGCGGGGAGTCATTCAGACATGTACGTTGAAGATGTGCCTCTAGCGACATTGATCCGAGTTCTGAATTCTCTCCGTAGAGGCGGCGGTAATAGAGGCAATCATTTAGATCAGATATGTGGTCTTTCTCGCGCTCCCTTGTCGTGGATGGTGAATGAAGCTAGTGCAGTTGGCCTCAAGTTTACACCACAAAGCATCAGAGGCGAATGGAGGTGGGGGAGCCTTCAAAAAGACATACCGACAAAGTCTCTAAAAACATGGTGGTACTTATTTGAATACGTGCCTATTACGCGACTCTCGTACACGGATGAGACCAGTACTATAAGGCACTTTCCTCATTCAATTCAACCTGTTCGAATACGCTGATTCGAACACCCAGGAAACTTAATCGCGGTCATGGGCGCACTATTGTCCCCGAGCAACGTGTTCATGCCTCCGTGGCATTTATGGACTCGTCATATCGACCTTCGGCTTCGTTTGTGGGTAACACAGTGGCAAAATGGGAGGATCTCATTGGAAAAGGAAGCATAGAGAACCTTTCCTGGGCCGAAGCCGACCAATGGCAAGATATACTGGACATGGATATATATGATGATTACTATGCGCAAGACGCGATACGGGAGCTGAAGAACTTGCGAGATATCCATAGCGATGTTAAAGTGCCCCTGTTGAAGCGTTTGTCATTCATGGCGCTGTCTTGTGAGTCACCCTCTGGACTATCTCAGGTCGTTGTTCTCACTTAACAAAGATCGTGGTGCTCGTCGGATCTCTGAGATCATAGACGATCTTGTAAACATGTTATCGGATGACAACAACAATGTCAAAGCCGCAAGTGCGTCCTGCCTCTTCCAGCTCGCGAAGCATCGTGCGTAACGTGCTACCATATTGATTGAGAAGTTGAATGTTTAATGCCATTCAGAGTACATTTCGTGGGTTTTGGCAAGTGATACTGGGGAAAATCTCAAGACGATGCTGTATGGAAATACCCTTGAGATAAATATCGCGTGTCTTCAGTGTCTCACAGCTGGTCCTGCCAATCAAGAATACAGAGGATGTATCTCATGCTGCTCGAGTAATGCTGCTGGCGCAGCCCATCTCTTGGGTGCGGGTTCTCTACGAAGTGCTCCATTCAGCTATTCCGGACGTACAGGTTGTCGCTATTTCTTGTCTAGCTCGTTTGGTGCAGGATGGCATGCACTTTTTATCGGTGGTATTTCTCCATATTGATCTAATAATCTTAGACCGCATACGAGAAGTTTGGATTGAGAACATTAGAGACAGGCAGCAGGATGGCGGTGACACTTCGCTAAGTAATGTGTCCCTCTCAGTTATCATCAGAACTCTTACATTGTTTTGCGCAGATTTATCCGACTTTGTCACAAGGATCATCTGTCTCCTGGGCAAAAACCGGACGGAGTTCTATGCAGCCGTAGTACTTCGTAGTGTGGCCGATGACATTCATGGTAAGCTATTCCCATAAATATCATTCCGTTAAATGAGAATGATGGGCGCAGATGCATCATTTAACAAGTACTTAATGGTGTCAAGATTGAAGCACATGATCGCAAAAGGACATGGAAAATCAAAGGGAGCCGCCGTACTGTGCCTCAGCAAAGTTAGCGAGGGCGGTAAGGTTTCGTTATGTTACTAGTGCTTTTCTTATTCTTTGCAGATACCGAACTCCAGAAATACATCTTACGTGAACACTACATCGTAACACTGGCGTTGCAACTTTTTGGCAAGAAAGATCACTGCCGCTCTTGTGACATTAAATCCGCGATAGACGCCTTTCTGGTCATAGCTAAGCGAGGTAAGTGTGTTACAATGTTGCTTTTCCCCCCTGCGTTGACGCCATACCACAGCTCAGGAGCTAGAACAACTCGAGGCCATCCGGGCGTTCTCAAAAGTTCTGTGTGTAGACAGATGGCTCCCGGAAAGAGAAGGGAGCATCCTATTATGTGAATTACTTTCAAGTTGTGAGCTTTCAATCATCTTCGATATCTCGTGATTAATTCATGCTTGTCAGATACTCTTTCATCGGAAACAAAGAAAAAGTCAGTCGAGCGGCTGGTGACAATCGGTCGAGATTCGGATGACGCTGCTCTGGGAAGGACACAGGTCATTTTTAAAGCATTGTGCAATGATGGTATGACCTCTCGCACTTGCCCGACGGCAATCCTGAATGTTGTATATCTCGCAGATAGAACACGCTCGCTCATACTCGAGAAATCGGTCCTGCAAACGATCTTGTGGGCTTTGAAGTGTCCGAACAAAGATACTAGAGAGAAGGCGATCATCTTTCTCTGCAATGTTTCCCATGCGCAAAGTCCATACCACTTGACGTCTAAGGGTGGTCCCGACCTGGTTTCTAGGCAAGACTCCGATGAAGTACGCAAGTTGATGTGCAGTCGCCTATCAGCTCTGTTGGATCGCATTGTAAAGTTTGGCAAACAGCCTGAGGACAAAGAGGCTCTTGCCACCGTTCGGAAAGCTTTGAGGGTGTTTTGCTATTATGGTGCGCTGTGATCCTTTGACAAGTCATCCTAACACTGCTTCCTTTACAGACGAATTCAAGGATCGGCTGCTGGATCCCACTGTTTTATCGGTGATAAGCAAAGATATTAATCTCAAGACCGCAAATATGCACTACGGTCATGGCGTCCATGCACAGATCTCTGGCATCCAATGTTGGCGGGAGCTTATGAAATATAGTGAGTGGAACGCACTGCTATTTCCTCTGTAACGATATATGGCCATGGTTTTAGGTCGGGTCCGCATCGAAACATACGAAAAGGGCCTAGTGAATCACCTGTTGGACTTATACAAAGCTCTCCAAGAGGAGCCCGAATCTTGTCAATGGCTATGTTTATGGCCAGACTATGAGAGGTTACTCAAGAAGACTTTGGAAGATTTGGTGGATGATCGTATGTATTTACGCTACATTTTCTTTCCGGATGCTGACCTAGTATCTGTATAGATGATCTTTTCGTTAAGAGAGCGCCATTGGGAAGCCCTCTATGCGGAAGACTGAGGCCATTTATATTACGGCCTCCCTTGGTAGAACGTGAGAGGTCGGCAGTGGCGCCATGTCCTTGTATGGAGTGTACCTAGTAGATGTGGGATATGCATTCGGATAACATATTGTGTTCGAGCTTCACTGGTTGCCCACACCTCGAGCTGGCAAGGGCGTTGAAGGGAAGTATAGAGGTTCGGCGACCGTGGACGAATACTACCCTCCCTACTCCGATTGCATGGGTTCGAATTGACACTATTATTGTTTGACCATGGTACTATGTCACAGGAGCAAAGTCCTCGTAGCACAGGTTCGAACCCTGATAGTGACCATGTTCCCGCAGTCGTAAGGCTTCTCTTTGTCTAGACTCGTACGAAGAGAGACCGGTTCAGGTGCAGTGTTCATTGATCCTTCTGTTTTTGTACTAAACCGCGTCTCCCGCGTAGTAATGCTCGAACCTGCTTCGAGGATGTGTACATGCTTGATCAGTACAACAATGCTAATTCACTGTCGCCGAGACGACTAGATATTTATTATATCACCGAGGAATTCGGTCCTGTACCGTGGCGTTATGACGCAGAGACAACATCCTCTGTAACCAACGTTCGAACCTTGGTAGTGCATTAAACGGCCCAACAGCTGAGACAAGGTGAAACTAGAATTTTTTGTAACGAGGGCAAGAATTTCAGAAGTAGAAGGTGCGAGTGGTCTAGTTTGTGCATGTGGGCTTGGGGTGGCCTTGCGTAGGTAGAACGGGAAGCTGCAAATGATAGAGTCGGTCTTAGTGGAGAGGCTCTGAAATGATTCGGCAACTGGCCTGATCAGTGAAGCTACCGACCAATGTTCCCTGCCACCGAGTCGATCCGTTGCGCGTTCTCCATGCCTTTCGCCTGCGCCATCGTCCATTCTGTGATAGATGGATATGAGTTGGACTTTCGCTGGATTCTACCGACAAGAACACGATGGCTGGGGGAGCGAGGTTCCTCCAAGTGAACAAGGAGCGTCGGCTAGCAGCAAGTCCTGGAATCTACCCGAGCATGAGGAGAGATATCATTTCTATGAGCCTCGTCTTGTATTGTTTGACTACGACAGACTATGCTTCCTTCAAACGTTCGCGACAGAAGTAGCGGTTCCGTAATATTGCCTGTAGAAAGCGTGCGTTCATCCTGTTAGTCAAAGTGGACTGCGATTTTTTTTTTTGTTTCCATTTGTACATTGTTTGTACGTATATCCTACACGCTAGCGTATGGTCGGATTGTCCTGCCGTGTATGCTACTTCGTCCGTTTTGTGTCTATGCATCTGTATCACAACTACCGAGCAAAGCTTTGCTCCTTGCGAGTTATCTCGCGTCCACCTCCCTCAGTCCGCTTTGGTGAGTTGTCGAAGTGGATGTACGTTCGCTTCATCATCCGCTCCGCTGTGCTGTGTGTTTTGTCAAGGGTGTAAGGTTTTAGGTGTCTTCTTCGTCTGCATCTTCGACATCCGGGAATGTTCCAAACGTGGTCTCGAAGCGACGTGTGTCATTGAGATACTGTATGAGGTGCGGTAAGTTCTTTCGTTTGGATAGTATTTGCTTAGCTGTCAACATGGTCCCGCTGATGCCCATGGAACGCTGTAGTGTCTCGCGCTCGTTTTGGAAGGTTGGACATCGTATGAGGTAGTGATGTACGGATTCGTTGGGGTGGGAGCAGTTTGGGCATGCAGGGGATTCGATGCAGCGTATGTTGAATAGATGACGGTTGAGCCCAATATGTCCGGTTCAAAGCTGCGTGAGTATGCTTGTGATTTTGCGCGGTAGTGAAGTGGCCAGCTTCCGGTACCGGCGTGCAGCTTGCTGGGCAGGTGTTGAGTCAATGTTTCGGAACCTGGAGTATCGGGGTGACTTCCTCCAGGCTCGATCAGCTTTGGTTTTCTGCTTCGCATAGTTTTCTCGGAGTGTTGACGTTTTGTTTTTGGGGATGGGTTTTCGTAGCAGTGCAGGGAGGCTCTGCATTGTACTAGTATTGCCATGAGCTGCCGCCTTCGCTTCTTCATCCGCTGCTTCGTTCCCTGCAATGCCTTGGTGTCCGGGGATCCAACGAATTTTTAGGGAGATGTCAGGGTGTCTCCGCAGGACCATGTCAACACGTTTGTGAAAGAGGTCGATGATGTGGTGGGATGGAGCTGGTCGCAACAGTGTTGTCGCTTGTATGGCTGCAGTGTTGTCAATGCTGATGGACGCGCTCTTGATGTTGGACATGTTGCGCAATGGTTCTAAGCACAGTGTTAGTGCCAATCCTTCTCCGTCGTATACCTCGTGCTCCTTTGCTGATCCGACCTTTAACCTCAACGTCTTTACTCTCCGATCTCCCTTGTATATGACGGCTGCAGCTCCTATCCCTCCATCTATGCCTGATCCATCGCCATATGCTCTGACTTCGCTGCGGTCCATCCGTTCCATTGCCATAGCTTCCTGCATCATCTCTGCAATTTCCACCTCTACCTTCGTTTTCCAATATGGTGGGAAGCGGACTGCCTTGATGGTCTCAAGAGTCTCTGGCTGCACGTCGAAGTCTCTTGCGAGCTCATGCAGTGGTGACCTATGCCGTTTGACATAACGGTTTGTTGCCCGTCGTATCGGTTTGTATAGAGGGTGTCCTTGTGGTAGACACGCTATGCGTGTAAGGGCCCTGTGTCGGTATACGTCCACCTGGCCCATCATGGGGAGAAGATTGGCGTGGATGTCCAGTATGTCTGCTGCTGTCGTGCACATTGCTCCTGTGATGAGGATCGCTGCCTTTCTCTGTATCGAGGCTAGACAGTTCACCGTGCGTATGCTGCTCTTTCCATCTTTTCGCTTCTTTCTTGTTCGTCTCTGTGGGTTCAAAAAGACATCAGCAGCATATAAGATTCTTGGGATGGCAATAGAGATATATGTGAGTCGCATGCACTCTCTTGAGATTCCTGTTCCCATGCGAGCGAGGCGTCGAAATTGGATTATCCAGTCATCGCCCTTTTTGATCGCCGCTGTACCTTGCTCTTTCCATCGCAGCCCAGCATCAATGTGGACACCTAAGAACTTTGCGACAGGTTTTGGGTGGATGACGTGTTGGCCTATCTGAATTGCTGCCCCCATAGCCGGTTCGCGTTGTCGTGCTGAGATGTTTGGCCGGGGGGCTGCCTCCTGCGTTTTTGTTGTAAAGTCAACAAGTTGGAACTTTTCTACCCCATATTCGCAGTTGTGGTCTGATGCCCATTCGAGTATACCCCCCGGTCGCTCCATGATGTCCTTGATTTTCTGGTGGGTGTCTGTAAAGGTTTTTCCCTGTACAAGGAGTGCCTTGTCATCAATAAAGAGGAATCCCTCTTTGCCGGTTTGGAGTCGTTGTAGTGCGCTGGAGTTGTATATGATGTATAGTATCTGTGAAAGTGGGTCTCCTTGGTCGAGCCCGTTAGTGACTGCAAATATGGTAGACTTGAAGTCGTCAAACGTGAGGATGGTCTTGTGCCCTCCAAGCCTCCGGTGTAACCATTCTGTGTACTGGGCTGGTATACCCATCATCAGCATTTCATGGATAAGCATATCCACGTCAACGCTCGGGAATGCACCCTTGACATCGAGAAATAGAACAGATACCACATTACCTTTGTGCCATGCATTTTTGATGGATGATACCATGAGATGGATGGAATCTGTTGTGCATCTTCCGGGGCATCCACCAAAGTGTCGGTCAGGGATTATACCTGTGTACTCACACCATGCCACCAGATCTTGGTTAAAGGTAGCATGTAGTCCTCGTCCCCAGCCATCAGATAGGATGATTGGACGATATGAGTTGGGGTTCTCATAGTCCGATTTCCCAGGTTTGCTGTTAGACCCGAACTCCAATCAAAGATAAACAACGGCTGTCTCGCATTCGGGCAGTCACCGTTGAGTTCCTTAAGTAATTGGCATAAAGGCTAAGTCTTTTAGTCTTAGCAGATGATTAGGCAATAGTTTCGGTATAGATTAAATGTTAGCTCAAAGCTAGAGTACATCTTAGTGAGAGCTACTACTTAAATACTAAAGTGAGGGTCTAACTATAAGTTGTTTGTGAGAGATAGAAACTTGAGCACGCCATATCGAAGCAATAATGTGCCAGGTCGAAGTGGCTGCTATGCCATGTAGTACACCATGTTGAAGCAACTATTCGGTTGTCTGCATGATAAGCGGTCCGGGTGGTCCGGTCGGTCCAGATTAAGTAAGTAAAAGAATAAAGGTGGTTAAATCGTAACATTACCCCCTTCTTAAGGCAGGCGTCTTGACTGCTGTTAAGGTATCTCCATTGGTTCGAAGGGGGATTTAGTGTTCATTGAGGGGTTGTCATGTCCTCCTAGCCATTCCTCGTCTCCCATCGGTGGTTCTCCGTCGTCAGATTTGTTATTCCAATAGGTTTGTAGCAGTTCCTGCCACTCAAAGTTATAGTGTTTGAGGGTGTTGACCCATTTTTGGAACCCATCCATTCGTTGGACGAGGTACCGAACATTGCTGTCGCTGTCGTATTTGTGATCTAGGATCATAGTGATGGTTTTGTTCGGGGTTACGATTTTGGTTAAGGCGTCGGTGTCTATCCCATCGACATGTTCCGCAAGAAATTCTTCGATCAGCTCGTCGGCATCCATGTCATCCTCTCATACCCAGCTGTTTGACTCTGGTCCGTAGCCCTTCCATTTGACGAAGTAGTCTGTTGTTGACCTCGATGGCTCTCCCTGTCTTCCTCGAATCCTCCGTTGCCTACTGTTTAAGACCTTTTCGACTTCATAGAGTTCATCGCTGTCTATTAGGTCAGGTGGTGGTGGAGGTGGTTGTTCTTGATTAGGGAATGCCGGGGGAGTGTACAGAGTGAGCAATGATTCGTTGAAGGTAGGGTGAATTTTCCAGTTGGCTGGCAGCTTTAGAGTATACGCTGAAGTGCCCTTCTTGTTCTTGACTTCGAAGGGACCTGTGCGTTTGTCATCAAGCTTCTTTTTTGGCCTAGGAAGATGAAGGTTTGTTGTGTCGAGCCAGACTTTGTCGCCTACTTTATACTTGATGGCTGGGCGCTTGTTTTTGTCATATTGCGCTTTCATTTGTAATGCAGCCTTTTCGAGTGATTTTTTGGCGGTGGCATGGATTTCTTGCATCTTGGAGACAAAGGTGTCGGAAGCTGGAGTGCAGAAAGGGGTAGTGGATTTCGTTCCTGGTAGTACGTCTGGGTTGTAGCCATAGTTGACTTCGAATGGGCTTTTACCAGTGGAGGAGTGTGTGCGGTTGTTGTGTGCGAATGCGGCAAGAGAGAGCCATTCTGCCCAATCGGTTTGGAGATGATTGACAAACATGCAAAGGTACTTTTCAATTTCTTGATTCACCCGTTCGGTTTGTCTGTCTGTTTGGGGATGATAGGCTGTCGAGGCGTTTCCCTTGATTTGGAGGAGGTCGTAGAGATCCTTCATAAATTTGGACACGAACATGGTTCCTCGGTCTGAAATGATGACCTGGGGCATCCCATGTCTGGCATACACCTCGTCGCGTAGAATCTTTGCCCATCCTTCTGACGATAATTCTGTAGAGCATGCAACAGGAATGATTTCCTTCGAGAAGCAGTCAACAATTATGATAATGGCATCATGGCCATTGCTCTTGGGTAACCCAGTGACCATGTCTACGGAAATATGAGTCCATGGGCGGGACGGTATTTCGTTGGGATGTAATGGTGTTGCTTTGGCCTGATTGCTGCTTTTCGCTCGCTGGCAGGTTTCGCAGGCCCGTACATAGGCTTCAATGTCTTTTTTCATCTTCGGCCACCAGAATTCTTGTAGTATGAGTTCTTTGGTTTTTTCAATACCTGGATGTCCAGCGGTGATGTGGTCATGCAATCGAGCGATGATTTCTCCATGAAGTGTATGATCTCGTGGGACGTAAATCCTGCCATCATACCAGATGAGCCCGTCATCTATTTTCATGCCACGGTTGTGGTTGAGGGAACCGGCAATGGCGTTGTCCCAGAGATGAGTGTTCTTTGTGGCAGTTTTTATGTTTCGGTGAGTTTCCTCGACAGTGGGCATGATCATGGCTCTGAAGTGTTCAGGGGACAGGACTACTACTTGATCATTGTCATCCTGCCCTCAATCATGATCAGCTCGTCGAGAGAGAAGGTCAGCCTTTTTATTGGCGGCGCCGGCTTTGTGATGAAGGGTGAAGTGATACTTGGCCAACTTGGTGATCCATCGGGCTTGGCATCGATTCACTTTCTGGGGCTTTCAGAAGTACTGGAGATTTTGATGATCTGTCCAGATCTCGAAGTCTTGGTAGGCGCCCATAAGGTAATGCCTCCATTCTTCGAGAGCGAGCATGATTGCAAGGAGTTCCTTGTCGTAGATCTCGTAGTTATGCTTGGTGATCAAAAGTGACTTCGACAGGAATGATACGGGCCTCCATTTGCCATCCTGTTCTTGAGAGAGGACTGCGCCAATGGCTCCCTCGCTAGCATCGGCTTCTACTCGGAATTTTCCTTCGTTTGTTGGTATCACAAGTATGACGTCCTCTGCTAGTTACTTCTTCAGCTGTTCGAAGGCCTCCTGCTGAGCCTTGCCCCACTTCCACGCATCATTCCCCGTTAGCTGAGTCATGGGCTTCACGATCTTGCTGTAATTCTTTATGAAGCGTTGATAGAAATTGGTGAACCCTAAGAAGGACTGGAGTTCCTTCTTTTTAGTAGGTATGGGCCAGTCAAGAATGCCTTTGATCTTGACCAGATCCATGCGAATGCTTCCTTCGCTGATGATAACGCCTAGGTATTCCATTTCCAGGACTTCAAACTCGCACTTCTCGGCTTTAAGGAATAGTTTGTGCTTCCTTAGAGTTGCCAAGACTTCCCTCGTGATACGGCGGTGCTCTTCCTTCGTTTTGGACATGATGAGGATGTCGTCGAGGTAAATGGTTACTTTTCCTGACGCGATGAGGTCCTTAAAAATGTCATTCATCATCCATTGGAAGGTGGCGGGTGAATTGGTGAGTCCGAAGAACATGACTGTCGGTTTGTACAGACCCCGATTGGTTCTGAATGTGGCCTTCCACTCGTCTCCCATTTTAATGCAAACATTATTGTATCCCCACCGAACGTCGAGTTTAGAAAAGTACTTGGTGCCGCGTAGTTTATCCATGAGTTCTGAGATTAACAGAAGTGGGTAACAGTTTTTAATCGTCATTTCATTAAGCTTCCGATAATCTTGGATGGGCCTTAACTTTCCATCCTTCTTTTTGACGAAGAAGAACGGAGATGCCATGGGTGATTTGGATGGGCATATTCTCCTGCTGGACAAGTTCTCGTCAAGAAACTTGTCTAGCTCCTCCTGTTCTGCTCGATTAAGTGGATAGACTTTGCAGTCGAGGTTGGCATTCGCGTTTGGAATAAGTTCGATGGCATGGTCCCATGGCTTGGGTTCCGGGAGTTCATCAAAGTTTTCTTTGTCGAATAAATCTTTGAAGTCTCTACACCACTCGGGGACCATTTCTTCGAACATTTTAGTTTTCTTTTCCACATTAGCCCTGGCTGCTAAGTCATTGGCCACATGTCGCATTGCCCTGATGTGAATAGCTTCTTCAAAGCTTATCGCGAGGATAGTGTCACCTTCCTCAAGCTCCTCATCCCACTTGTCATACAGATCTGCATCTGGTAACGGGATTGGCAGCAGGCAAAGGTCATCTTCCCTGTTTGCCAATTGATCAATGGATTGTGCCTGACTAGCCAATCGTGTCCCAGGAATATGTTGCGATCCTTCAGGTCAGTAATGGCTAGGTCCATGCATTCAGCATGATCCCCGATGATGAGGCGTACTTCGGCGAAGGTGGTGATCTGCCCTGTGCTGTTCCTTGATCCGTCCACATTGTAAACAGTTATGGGCACTGCTGTTGCATGGGTAGGAATGTTGTGTTTCTCAACAAACGCTCGGTTGATGGCGCTACTAGTGCAGCCACTATCAACCAAGGCCAAGGAGGCAACTCGAGTGCGATTTTCTAGCATCTCGATTTGGATATCGGTTGTTAGGGCCTTCTCGCTTCTGCTTACTTGGCAAATGTAGCGCCTGGGTTGGCATAATTCCTCCATCCACTCTAATGCATTGACGTGCATGGCTTTCTTTAGCCCCTCCAGCATCTCGTCGACTACTTCCTCAACTCGCGCTTTGTGAATCCAGTTCTTTAGAATCGCCTTTGCTTCCAACTCTGTTCTGGCTTCTTTTATTCTGCGTAAAGTCCATTCGGCTCCGAATGGCTTGAGCCACTCATGTGGGACCTTCTCAGTCTTCGCGCCAGAGCCTATTGGCTCGGTTACCGTTGACTGGGTCACCTCAGGGGCTACAGGGGGGGTTCGGTTAGCTTCTTGACTTCAATGAAAACTCATATCATCCTCCTCATCCGGAATCTCTTCTAGCTGTATCTAAGGCCCCCTTTTTACCGCCTGGGCGCTAGCAGTTTCCTTCCATTCGGCTGTCTTGGTTGGGGCCGTTGCGCATCCAACAGTTTTTGCCACATGTGCGTCTTCGTTGGGATCGCCCGGTGGTGTGTTGGTTGGTAGCGGCAAGTTCGTCCTGACCGAGGAGTCGCCCTTGGCAGCGAAAGATCGCTCAGGAACAACGGGCTGCACTTGAACCGTAGCAGAAGGCAGAACAGCCTCACCCTTCTCCTCAGGACTATGTGAATCGTTCCGCTCACCTTTCCCGGGGCCTCTGCCAACCTGGTTCCAGTCATTGCCTTGCTGCTGGATCGCGCTCCTGGGGCCCTCTTGTCAGGTTCGCCCGCTGCGCATGGTGTTCGAGTCGTTATTCCTTGCGGTGTTCCTCAATTGTGAGGCCGCCTCAGGGGAAATGGGTTCCTCTGCTTCAGGGGGGGCGTGTCCCTCCGGTGGAGGCGCTTGTTCCCCTGCCCCGTCCAGTCGCTTATCAGGCGCTGTTATGACAGGTAGCACTATGGTGGGTGCCCTTTTGTTTGCTGCTTTCGCTCATAATGAGTTACTCGCTGAACATTTAGTCGGTGATGTTGTTCCGACGTCCTGTTTTGATTCTCCCTTAGTTTCTGCCTCGGTAGTAAAGTCGCAAAATGGTATATTCAAATGCGCGTTTGGAACTACAGAAGTACAATGAGCCTGGCTAGCAGGCGACTACAAGTGGATTTACTGGACTTTACTAGGTGTACACCAATGTAAACCGGTTTAAACAGATGTACATCCGTGTGGAGCCATGTACAGCCGTGTGGAGCCGTGTACAGCCATGTACACCGATGAAATCCCATGCAAACCCGGGTGCACCACACGAAAACATCCTGCCCTAGTGATTGCACAATCGTGTAGAGCCGTGTCAACACCGTGACAAACCTGTCAGTTCTACACGCATCTACACTGAACTACACGCTCACCACCCCTGACGAACTACACGCAACCACATGCATTTTCATGTGCCCATCACAGCATCTGTCACAACTGTTTCTCAGCAAGCGTCTCCAGATTTGGATTGCCTACTTTCGGTGGGTATTGGATCTCTGACCTCTAAAGGTGATTACATCCAGCTTGTTAGTTATGATCTTCCTCTTTTTTGACGTTTTTTCCTGCAGTAAAAGAATCATAAGGGGACTTGCATAGTTAGGTTTCTGGTCCAAGGTGCGTAGCCCAATGTCCTCGCTTCCGTATTTGCTGATAAACTATTCTTAAGCTAGAACTTGCTTACGCAGAAGTACATAGCCACAACTGGGACAACTCGACGTGTCGTTCTAGTATTGCAATGTGCGTTGCTACTTGGCGCGAGATGGTGATAGACTGAGTGGGGCTATGAGAATATCTGCAGACCGCGAGATACAGCGAGCCTGTACTTTTTCTCATCTGTAACTTGTGTTCCTGATGTTTTAGATTCTAGGCCATGCGGGATAGCCGACGTCAACGGTCGCACATGAAGCTCAACGTTTTATTTTGAAGAAAACAACGGTGAGCCAACCCAAGTTTGGTTGCTGGCTACTTGACCCAAGTTTCATCCAGGTCTAATGCTGCGGTTGGACTTCTGTTGTAGTACGTGATTGGTGTCTTCCAGTCTTTGTCTTCATGTTGACCCATTATGCAGAGCAAGAAGTGGCTTTTCTTTTCTCTCGACACCCAATGGAATTGTTCTACATGGTAAGCAATGCCTGCAGATTCATATCTATCTTCTGACGCATCCATGCAGGTGGCTACTGCAAAGAGTACGTCAATGGAAAGTGCCCAATCGGTATCATGCTTGAAGACACTTGGTTCTTGAAGTAAGATATCTCATGGTCAACGTGTGTTCTTCCTTATCAGGATCCCAGGATGTCGCTCAAAATGCCAGCACAAAGCAAGTCGACGGCAGACCTCTTGAAACTCAAATGGGAATGCTGAAAGCGACCTTCGACTGCCTACTCACCATCATTGCATTCGGGATGTACGATGACAGTATGGGCTGGGAGAAGTACCAGAGTACTTTTTGGCGAAGTGACAGATGAGGACACATCGGAGGAGATGTTGGAGAGCATATTCTGGAACAATTCGTATGTGTTAATGACACATACCGCGTGTCTTTTGTTGATGCCGCCGCTGTGTATTGGTGAAGACGAGACTGCTGCATTCAATAAAGAACCCAACGAAATTTCTATGCTCAAAAAGATCAAGGAAGTTCCTGAGACTGACGCTGAGAAGGTTCGTTACACCCTCATTTCAGACTTACATTACCTTTCTGAATGGGGGTCCTTAGGATGCTCTACGCACTCAGGCAATGACTTTCATGGGTGTCGCACGGGATAATACATGTTCCACTGAAGATGTTATCAGCACGCCACTACCCAGAGAGATGCTTGCCATGTTCTACTCTCAGTCTCGTATGCCTCTTCCATTGAGTATTATGCCCGCTTGCATGCTGACACATTTCTAGGGGAATACTGGGCCCAGAAAGCTCATGCGACGAGTGATAACCGAGGGAAACAACTCCGTCAGGATGGATTTGGGCTTGCAGAGGAGCAAAATGGTGCGTATGATCAATATCATGTTCTACTTGGCAACAAGGCTGATGAGGCACTTTTTTGCAGCAGAGTATATGCCCATTCTCCGAGAAGTAGAGAAGATCCTAGCCTGAGGCTGGATTAGATGAGGAAGAGATGAGGAAAGGAGCTGCTGCAGGACCGGGTACTGGCTACAGGCAGAGTCAAAACCATCATTAGCTTTCAGGAGTTTTACTGCGGCTTATTGGTTCGAACGCAAAGATGAACAACGATACACATAAACTTCTATCTCATACACACGGACAAAGTTGATCCAGCAACCACCCACTTGTATGAAGGGGCAGCTCTCGCCACCAATATGGAATGGTATGCATGAAGATATGATACCTTTGGCAGGATAAGGACCACACTCGTTTATTGCCGCATATGCAAGGATATCAGGATGTTGATCAACAGATGTAGGATCTAAAGTGGCTTCTGTTCCCTTCTCTTCTCGCCACATAAAAGTAACACAATGTGAGCAGACACTTCCCTTCTCTGAGTGCCTTCTCCATCAATATCCCCCCCTCTTGACCGTACCGCACTTTTCTCTTTTGCATGTGGAATTCTCATCGTCGTTTGCAAGCTTCAATAGCTCAGATGCAGCACAGAAGGGCCATTGACGACGAGAATGATACAGCTTCGGGCGACGGGTCTCAGCGAGAGTCGTCGAGACGGGAGATTTGATGAGAGTGTCGTAACGAGGGACAGCCAGAAAGTCAACGATAGACGGCACTTTGGTGATACAAAAAGGGTCGGGGCCATCCAGGAAGGGTGCTATGTGCTTGTCTGCTAATTCTTTGATCACCTCTTCAACCATCTTGATGATAGTATCGCGGATATTGGACAAGACTTTGACACTTGCTTTAGAAAATAATAAGGACGATGTAGAAGCAACATACTTAGCTCCATGAGAGGATGAAAGTTCTTGATGTCCAAGATGCGCCTTCCGGAAATTGTCCGAGTCTCTTGAATCAACGACTCACTGCCTATCTCAGAGACGTGACAACCACCTGCGCATAGCCACAGAGAGCCATCTCTCTCATCCCCAAGCTCGTCTCCGCACGGAGCTCTCCCTCCCGTGGCCAAGACCACTCTTCCCCGAGCCATCTCCTCACTTGGTCACCCCCACATGCTACTGCTACTCATTTCTTACAATCCCTCTTTGTATTGTATACCATTTTATATGTGTGTACTGCATACATGTGCCTAGCTACTCAGTTCTTACAATCCCTCCTTGTATTCAATAACATTTGTATATCTGTGTACAGCTCGTTAGCAAGAGCAGCTGTAGTCAACAGATATAACATACCTTCTGATTTCTTTACATGAATTGTATGTGTGGATGCCATTAGTCTTGCTTCATAGGTAAGCTGGATGGCATACCTAGTACATGCAAGTATGTCCTTGCACTCCAAACCCCACCCAACATCCTAAAGTCGACGCTTAGCCACTGAGCAAGGATTAGGAGAGGCGCGCACCATTGATACCCCACACCTTGACACCCACCTTCCCACATCCCCTGAAAACTCGTGCAGGATTCCGCATATCCCCATCCCACCACTTCCTTGCCCACCGCGTCCATGCTGTATTCCAGCAAGGTGAAATCCATAAGCGGCGACAATATATCCGTTTGTGAGAGAGACGGCAGGCGCTCAGGCTTGGACTCATGCTTGGGAGTGTTTGAATGTGTTCAAGACACGTCATCTGGTGGAGGAGCGGTAAATCTGAGAGAAAAGTCGGTCAATGGGTGTTAGACCTGAACTCCTAACTGAGATAAGTAGTCAGCTGTTTCGTGTTCGAACAATCACTGCTAAGTTCCCATGCTGTTAAGATGTCAAGACTAAGGCTTTAGCGCTGGGCGAGAATGAATGTGTTTTGGTATGAATAAACTTTAGCTCAAAGCTAGGGAATATACAGCTTTGAGTAAACTACTTATATACTAAGTTGAGGGTCTAATAATGGATACACCATGTTAGAAAGTGAATCAGCAAATACACGGTGACTGAGAATAATACTCCACTCTGACGAGTGTGACTGTATCGTGAGGTGAAGACTCCGTGGAGTCATGGATCTAAAGATTAGATAAGATAAGAGGCGCTTATGTCAGGAAAATGAATAAATCGTAACATTACCCCCTCTTTAAGGCAGGTGTCCCGACTGCTGTTATGGATCGTCTCGTCGATTTCTTGGTATCACCGAGATGACGGTTCCATCAATGTAGCTACTGGTCAAGGGATTTCTGTTGGTTCATACGGCGATTTCGAGTATGTTGAAGGGTCATCGTTGCCGCCAAATAGATCCCACATTAGCTCTTGGTCGTACCACACTCTTCGTCCCGTGAATGGATCCGTATAGGACTGCCAATCTATGTTTGAGTCTATGCGGTTTACTTCCTCAGCTAAGTACTCGTCGATGAGTTCTTGAGTGTCCATGTTATCCTCCCGTACCCAACTGTTTGATTCGGGTCCGTATCCTTTCCATTTGACGAAGTAGTCTGTAACCCAGGGTGATGGTTCCCCGGCTCTTCCTCTGACCTTGCATTCCCTACTATCGAGGACTTTCTCAACTTTGTAGTGCTCTTCACCGTCGATAAGATCTGGAGGCGGTGGAGGCGGTTGTTCCTGGTTAGGGAAGGCTGGTGATGTGTATGGGGTAAGGAGTATTTTGTTGAATACAGGATGGATGTGCCAGCCTGTCAGTAGCTTCAGTTTGTACGCTGATGCTCCGACTTTTGCGACGATTGGAAATGGACCTGTTCATTTGTCTGCGAGTTTCTTCTTGGGACGTGGGAGACTAAGGTTGGTCGTGTCGAGCCATACCTTATCTCCTACTCGATACTCGACTGCAGGTCGTTTCTTTTTGTCGTATTGGGCTTTCATTTGGTCAGCGGCCTTCTCGAGGGCTTGTTTTGCTTCCTCGTGGATTTTCTGCATTTCTGAAATGAAAGTGGTGGAAGCTGGTGTTCTGAAGGGTGCTCAGGGTCTGGTGCCAGGGAGGATGTCAGCATGAAAGCCATAGTTAACCTCGAAGGGACTTTTGCCTGTAGCGGAATGAGTGCGGTTGTTATGGGTGAAGGCTGCGAGTGAGAGCTATTCAACCCAATCGTTCTGGAGATGGTTGATGAAGATTCGGAGGTATTTTTCAACCTCTTGATTCACTCGTTCCGTCTGTCCATCTGTCTGGGGGTGGTAGGCGGTAGATATGTTTGCCTTGATCTGTAGCAAGTCGTAGAGATCTTGCATGAATTTGGAGACAAACACGGTGCCTTGGTCAGAGATGACGACTTGTGGCATTCCATGTTTGGCGTACACTTCGTCTCATAGGATCTTGGCCCACCCTTCTGATGACATCTCCGTGGTACATGCTATTGGTATGATTTCCTTAGAGAAGCGGTCGACGATCATTAAGATAGCATCGTAGCCGTTGCACTTTGGTAAACCAGTAACCATGTCGACGGAGATGTGAGTCCAGGGTCGGGAGGGTATGGCGTTAGGATGAAGGGGCACCGCTTTTGCTTGAGTGCTTGACTTGGTTCGTTGGCATGTCTCACAAGCGCAGATGTAGTTTTCTATGTCCTTCTTCATCTTAGGCCACCAATATTCTCGTAAGACAAGCTCCTTGGTCTTTTCAATGCCAGGGTGTCCCGCCGTGATGTGGTCGTGAGACATTGCGATTATCTCTCCTCGTAACGCATGGTCTTGGGGAATATAGATACAGCGATCGTATAAGATCAAACCGTTATCTAGCTTCATCCTTCGATCATGGTTAAGGGAGGCGGCGATGTTCTTGTCCCATCGGTGGTGGTCGAGCGTGGCTTGCTTGATTTTTATATGAACTTCCTTGATTGTCGGCATGACCATTGCCCAGAAGTGTTCGGATTTGAGGACGGTAACCTCATCGTTGTCCTCCTTTCCTTGCTCGTGATCCGCTCTCCGACTCAGTAAGTTGGCTTTCTTGTTTGCTGTCCCTGGTTTATGGTGCAGCGAGAAATGGTATTCGGCTAGCTCAGTTACCCAATGTGCTTGTCATCGGTTGAGTTTCTGGGGCTTCCTGAAATACTGGAGGTTCTGGTGATCTGTCCAGATTTCGAAGTCCTGAGCCACTCCCATTAGATAGTGTCTCCATTCGTCCAGCGACAGCATGATTGCGAGCAGTTCTTTGTTGTAAATTTCGTAATTGCGCTCCGTAACTGTGAGAGACTTGGATAGAAATGCGACTGGGCACCATTTTCCATCCTGTTCCTGCGACAGTACCGTGCCTATTGCTCCCTCGCTTGCATCCGCCTCTACGCAGAACTTGCCTCCTTCTGTGGGTATTGCCAGTACCACTTCTTCGGCCAGCAGTCTCTTTAGCTCCTCGAACACGTCCTGTTGTGCTTTTCCCCACTTTCACAGATTGTTTCCTGTTAGCTGTGTCATAGGTTTGACGACTTTGCTATATCCCTTGATGAAACGTCGGTAGAAGTTGGTAAAGCCTAAGAACGACTGGAGCTGCTGTTTCTTGGCTGGCACAGGCCAACGTGCGATCCCTGCGATTTTGATTGGGTCCATGCATATGCTTCCTTCACTGATGATGACTCCAAGGTACTCTGTTTCTAAGGTCTTGAACTCGCATTTCTCCGCTTTAAGGAATAGCTTGTTCTTTCGTAAGACCTTTAGAACCTCGCACGTAATACGACGGTGCTCTTCCTTGGTTTTTGACATGATGAGGATATCATCGAGGTAGACTGTGACGGCGCCAGATGCAATGAGGTCTTTGAAGATGTCATTCATCATCCACTGGAAGGTCAGCCTTAGCAGTCAAAATCATATATCAATCTAGTCAATTGACAGACATAGTGATAAATCCAGACTGTCAATTGACTGACCACCTCAATATAGTACTAGGGCTCGTCACGACTGCTGGGGACCGTCACAGCTCATCACAGCCCTCCCTCGTGCTCATTGGGGTACAGCCACGCCTCCGCTGCTGATCATGGCGGGCACACGCCCCTCCGCTCCATGGGGGCGCTTTTTTCCGTTTTGGGAATCAGGTCCAAATCACCTCATTTTGATGGGGTTTTTTCATGACATCATTTCAGGGTCAGTGGGTAGGGCTCCTCCTTCCCATCAATTCTCCTGCCCTGCCGCTCATTAGGCTCGGGAATTTCTATTTTTGGTCTAAAAATTGAAAATCTTCAAAATTGCTTTTTTTTTTGCTTGCTTTTTTCGGTGGTTGGTAGCTGCCACATACCCAGACAAAATGCAGGTATTAAAAAAAAAAGGGCGGGATCGTCCCAATCAGGTAATCACATTGGCTTGTGCCTGAAATCAGAGCATTATACATCCTGCTCACAGCGCTCAACCAAATCACATGAAACAAAGGCAAATACATTATAAAAGTATGTTGGAGTCTATCTACACTATTGTTGTGGCTGGATGGACTGCCTTGGCCAGGATGACGTTCACTAGTACTCTCAGTGCCCAATGATGGTGCCAGTAAACACGTGCAAATATACCTCAAGAATACCCATATTACCAGGATTATTGTATATTTGAGTAGACACTTGGTAGCTATGATTCAAGTCTCCTCATTGTCGCTATCATTGAAATTGCTCCCTTCACCGTCGCCCTCCAAGTCACTGTCAATCTCCTCGTCATCGCCGTCATCGTCATCGTCGTCTGCCTGGCCCTCGTTCACCCCCTTATCGGTACTCGTGTTGGCATTAAGATGAATCTCCGCCTCTTGCAAAGGATCCAACCAAAACTCCTGAAAACTCAATTTCAAGGCGAGCTGGAGATCCCTTTGCTGAAAGGCATATGCACATAGACCCTCCCACAGCCCCTTGTCGTGTCTGACTTCCCTTAGACTATGCCATTCCCACCACCAATGCGCCTTCCACCCTAGAAAACTCAGCACACGCCACATTTCCTCTTGTAAAAGCAGCACCTCCTCTTGACTTCGTTTGGATCTTGCACGGCTATGACACCACTCTGAGCATAGAATTTCGTCGTTCTTGTCGGTACCGTTGTAAAGGTTAATAGTTGTTGTTTGCCAGATCCATGAAAGAGTCCGACGAGTCTCGCTGGTACCGCCGTGGGGGCCTCTCTCTTCAAGCTCGACGTCAATCTCCTCCTCTGAGGTGACATTGGATTCCCTTTGAGGTTCGTCGCTGTCCTCGTTTGTCCCCCGTCATCCTGGGCCTCGTGCTCTGTGCTCTGGATTGGTATAGGCGCGAATATCCTTATACTCCAGAATTTGGAGTGCTTCCTCCCACAGTCCAGGGCCAATCAGTCCCAACTTTGCCTCCCTCGCCACACGGTACTTCGTTGCAAAACCTAGAGCGTGCAGATGAACTCCATCAATGACGCTTCGCGATCGCATGGTTGCATGTTGGCCTCGTGTGTTCTTATTCTTGAATTGGACCATTCGGAGCTTCAGCCGAAGCGTGTGGCGTATTCCCTGAAGTGCGTCGGTACACTGTGCTGTCTGAAGTCTGTCCTCTATAGACGGCAGCCCTTCAATGCATATGTGATGATGGTGCTCACTGGGTAGACTAGATGGAAGCCACAACTTGATTTCTTCCGGCTTGTGATCCCCATCCTCAAGCGACAAACTGTGGGATTCTCCAATATCTTCCAAGTACTGCAAAAGGCCGGGCATGTATATGGCACAAAGCAGAGCCCAGACCTCAAGTTTAGTGCAAAGGACATTCCTCTAGTCGCTCAGTGTTGTGTCTTGATGGTCTGTAAGTGTCTTATTCATGTATTTCGTTGTGACTGCTTGTATCTTGCACCTGATTGTCTGAATTAGCTGTTTGAGTATCCAATATAAATGCCATCACTCACTGTGATTCTTCCAACTGAAGGCCCAGTATCAGGAACTTATCGGCGCTTGTACCATGTCGTACCACCCCTCCTGATCGCTGTCTTTCCTTCTCCTCGGCGGCCAGTTCATTTTCGACCTCGTTTTCACTCATAACTGACAAACACTGGGTAAGAATATGCTCTCCTAGTCTCAGTAATAGCACTCACACTCTCCATCAACATGAAATGGATTCTCCGCACTTTTAGGAAACCTATCATTTTCCCACTGCACGCAGAGTTTATCCCACGTTTCCACCAGATCTGCCGGGAGATTCGCCGACAAGCCACAGTGACCCTCGACTTGCACATTTCATTCCTTGATCGCGGCCTTGTACTTCTGGGCTAATGTCATACCTAGCTCAGATGTAAATACCTCGCCAAAAATGACAGGTTCCGCATCATTACTTACCCATCGCAATGTATTTCAGCCAGTTCCAAAAGCCGAAGTGATCGTCTAATACATCATGCTATGAACCCGGACCCATGGTCTTGGTCGAGTTGCCAAGGGAGTTGTGTGATCCCCAGATGCGCTCCAGCCCTTCGCAATCGCAATTACCGAGGCCTTTTACGAGGTTGCAAGAAAATTCATGGTGATCTTCCACGTGATGAGCAGGCTCATGGAACTTTGGAATAACAGGGGTCAGTCTGAGGGATCCATTGATCTGAAGACTGGAAGGCCATCCTTGCATTCGCTCGTACAAGTTTTTGAACCACTGACAAGCGATGTCGTAACTGATTATTCCGAACAACAGATTAACGAAATTTTGCAATGCCAATCCAAATATGAAGTCCATGGGTGCATATCTATGAAAGCGTCAACCTATATTCAAGTTACACACAACAAGATGAACCTTTCTCCCTTGTGCAAGTTCCCAACCGAGATGATAAACTCGCTCCTTGCACAAGACACAGCCCCCACTCCGGTAAAACGAAGACCCTTCAAAAATTTGGTATCAGCCTTTGCCAGGGCAGCGAACCCAATGCATGTACTAATCTGAACTCTGAAATTAACGGTGTGAAGCAATCAAAGCTGGCAAAATATACATCTTCATCTGATGTATGATTGCGGATATACTCATCATACTCCTTCTTGGGGACGAAGTACGCCCATCCGATTCCTAGCCCAGGGTCCCGTGAAAACAATGAAACTAACTGATTCTTCAGCCGGAAATTTGCATCCATGCATAGAATTATCATATAGAGAAACCTGTCTATTATTATGGTTACTGTTGAATTACAGAAATCTTTGACTCACTGATATTCCGGCGGCGCGCTCTCCCATCCCTCTGGCAAGTTGATGCCTGGCCACGGACACGATGGACAAAGCAGAGCGAGTTCTCCCGGTGTTGTTGTCGCGATGCTGTCATTGACATGAGCCTGCCCGTTTCTTTTCAGCATTTTCAAGTGCGCCCACTGCAACTTCATTCGCATAAGCATTTTAATCCATGATTTAGATACTCCAATGCCCGTATTCACCGACAATTTCTCCAGAGTCCGATAAAAGTCATAAATAGAAACCTTAGAGCACAATGACAGAATGTGCAGAAATTCCAAGAGGCGGAATGTTGCGCAAGTTGTTGGCACCCTGTGAGAGGCGGGATACCACCCTCGACGAAGAAGCTGGGTGTGGTAGGGAAGCTGGCATTCACATCCGCAGTAGTCGAGCGCCACATCATGGATATCAGTAGTATGTAGAACTTTGAATGCGGTATGCGCAGGGACTGGGGCTCTGCAGCGCATGCTTGTATGATTCAATTGGACTCGTAGGCCTATCTCACGTAGGGTCGTTGATACGAAGCACTCCCCATTCCATTTCTAGAATTGTTTGTTAATGTCCACGCCCGAATGGTCAAAGGTGGACTTACTTTGATGCGATGCAATGGTTCCAGACGATGCCATCGCTGACAGCAATCCTGACACACCAGGTCATCCACCAAGCAATCCACACATCGATACTCAGGAATGGCAATCTCGTCTTTGTGTTGAGAGAGACAGTCAGGACACTGTGTTTGCAATCTATGGTCCCCTCTTCCTTCATGCCGACAAATCTCGTCCAAGTATTCAGCACGGTACTGGTCTTTCCAAACAACATGGGGCCACCTCTGTAGGCTGTATAAGTCCGAGTCTGTCACCTCAAGCTCTGTGAAACAGCTCACTGACACCTTGCTCCGTTTGCGAGTTTTCTTCGGAGGTTCAGCTCAACTTGATTGCTGAAATACACGACTATTGTACACCTCAGCTGAAAGTTCTTCCTCAAACCAGGCTCCCATGGGGTCCAGCGCTATTTCGTGGTTTTCAGCAGGATGCCAGCTGTCGCCAAGAAGCCAAGTCGAGTTCTCTGAGGAAATTGGGTTTTCATAAACGTGTCCGGCAGAGGAAACAGCAGTTTCATGAGAATAAATCAATTCATAGTCGTCCTCAAGTGCGATGCGATCGTTGTAGAAGGTACTGATCTTGCATCGTTTACCATTGACGATCTCGAAGGCAGGCATTAGGAAGAAGTATGATCATGTGTGCACATGATGTGAGCTGGCACAAGCGTGCCATCATCCATTCAGCATTCACAGGCTACTTGATACCTTTGCCACCAACGTGTCGACTACGCGCACAACCAGTGATGCGCTTTCTGCCCAGTAAGTCTCTTCTTGTTGCGACTTTTCTAGCTGGATTTGTGCCACCCCTGTGAATTTACGGATATTCGAGCCCGGAAATCTGACTTTTAGGGGGTGTGCACTAGTCAAGCAAGATGAAGTCAATACTCTTGTATTCCTTCCAGTACTGACTCGTTCATTTTAGATGTTTTGACAGATTTTTTTGAGAAGGGACAAGTGAGAGAGTCGTGCTTTTCTTTGTGTCTTTTGCTCATCAACCTTCACAGACACATTCTAGACGCGTCTTTTCCCCCTGGGAGGGTGCGACCATTACAGTCCCTGACCCGGAATTCGATTTCATGGCACTCCTCAAGCAACGCCTGGAAGAAGAGGAGCAATTGGCCGAACTTGATGTGTACGATCCCACAGATAGCCTCTCACCCCTGTCCACCCCTCCTTCTACCCCTGCGACCTATCCGATTGATGAAATAAATTGTGAAATTGACAACATACCTGCCCTCAATAATTCTGTGATGCATCACTCGCAGTCGACCTCATACATAGCTCAGAGCACCACCCAGTATCGAGCCAAACAGAAGTCGAAGAAGAACAGAAAGAGAAAACGCGAGCTTGAGAAGGCCAGTTGCATGGCCATCGATTATGTGGTACCTCCCCGAGTGCGGCAAAAATTTACTCATGCTCCTGAGCCAATTACCACCGACTTCAACACAAATGGCACCCCTCACGCCTCCACCAGCTACATCGGTCTTCGAGAAGAAACCTGGAAACACGAGCATAGCTTCAAGGAACTCCTCGGACCGAAATATGGCTTTACACACTGTCCGTGGACTGGCGAGTAGGTCTAGCGTCTTGACTTGAAGAGTGCTTCTTGCTAACAATACTCCAGCTCAGCTATCCCCATTACAGACTGCGAAGGCAGAGTCATCATGGTTATGGCTGGACATCCTGCTGACCCTAACTGGAGCGAACTTCAGTTGGAGGCCAGCGACCGCCTTGAGACGCTTCGACCGCAATGTTGTCTTACAACCGACCAGCAAACACATCGACGAGGGAGGTACGCAGCGGTGAGCATTGGTATTTCCTTTGGGGGTGGGCAAACGGTATGATTCGATGTTTGTATGCCCAATACTTGGACTGATTCTTGAAGCATCCCCAAAATTTACACAACAACCGCACCAACACCCAGGTCCTGGATATCTTGCTGAACTGTATTCTATTCACCCGTCTCGCCACTTTTTCAAGCTGTAAGAACTGCTCCCTCTCCAACCGCTGCTATTACTGATCTTGAACAATACTTATCGCAGCAGTTTTTGCCACTTGGGCCCCTGATCTCTTTCACTACTATGCCATGTACCTACGCGATCTACTTTTGCATGATATCTCCCTTGTCATGAACTGGACCAGCTGTATCTTTGCTGCAGCGACATTCAACTTCGGTCCTCAAACATGCACTTTCCGCCACACCGACTCAGCCAACCTTTCATTTGGCTGGTGCGTGATCACCGCTCTGGGAAGATTCGACCCTCGATTTGGTGGACATCTTGTTCTTTGGGACCTCGAGCTTGTGCTAGACTTCCCTCCTGGATCAACTATTCTAATTCCATCGGCAATACTACGACACTCGAATACCACCATCGGCAGAAGTGAGAGGCGCTACTCTTTCATGCAATACACCGCAGGAGGTTTATTTCGATGGGTTGATTGTGGCTTTTGAATGAGCGAGGAGTACTGGGCGTCCCTGGATGCGGACGGTTTGGTGAAAGCTCAAAAAACCCGGGAGGAGCGGTGGAAGCTAGGGCTGAACATGTTTGCCAAGTTGGAAGATCTCAAAAGCTTGTAATAGTGCTATATTATCGTTGCAATACATGATTTAATGATGTGAACCCCAAGTGATGAAGCCAAAGAAGCAGAAATAAGATCAGGATGAGCCATAATTGATGAGGTTTGATGATGATTTCAAGGCAGTCGAAGTTGAAGCATTCGCCATTAAGACCCCGCAACTTGTTGTATGGCAACCGGGATTGAACAAGTATTTGAAGTACACATTGATACCCTCATTCAATATGTTTTAACCAATGCATCAACCTTCCAGAGGCTCATAACATTCCGTGAGCATTAGGACCATGGTGATTTCGTGATATCCCCAAAATAGCAAGACTCTAGGATCACGATCACGTTATTACATTCTATTGCTCATGAACGGCGACGACCATACCGCCAACGAAATACCCATGGATCAACCACTGACCTGGAGGGATTTTCTGGACGATCCTGACCCACTCCTTGTGGCCTTGGCTAGGGAAATTAGAGACACTCCTGCCCAAGTGCGGGCTCATAGAAAATACTACAGTTTGTAAGTCAGTGGCTATTTTCTATCTTAGGTTCTGGCTGACATTTTTCAGACATCAAGAAGAACTACAGGATAAGGCCAGAACTCATGCACACGCGTATGTAGAAGGCCGTTGACTTGTAGACCTTATCTGAACTTACCTCTCGCCAGGCGGCGGGAATGTAACCGGAATCTATCGGCGAGGGAGCAAACAATTCTGATGGAGAGAGCGTGAGCATCTCAGGCACGTTATTGTGCTTCGAAATGACAGGAGCTTGCGGACAAGGAGAAGCTGCGGCGTGAAAAAAAGAAATGGTACGTTGCCTGCTATGATTGATTAATGTGTTGGTCGCTCACACATTGCAGAACTTTAGCCCAGAGCTCCCAGACCTGACAAGTACGTACTTTTTTCCGCCGCCACTGCATGATCATTTTGACGAATTCCAGTAGAAACCGCGTGTGTCAATTGACTATCGTCTCCGGTTGCCCACCTTTTGTACCTTGAAACTGCGTGTGTCAACTGACTATCATCTCGGTTGGTTCAGAACCTTAGTCCAGACCTGATAGAAATACCGTTGTTGCGCTTAATTTTAAATTCAGTATCACTTCTAGTATCAATGTACCTTTTTTTAGTAGATTCACAATGTTGAGGTCATGGAAGATAAGATGGTTTGAGAATCTTTATTTGTGAACAAAACAGAAATGATGGTCAATGTAGCTAAAAGTAGGTATACTGTCCAAGGACATGGTTCGCTTCTTCTGGAAAAATAAATAAAAAAGATCTCGATTTCAAGAAAATTGCCTAGCCCATCAGCACTGCTCAAGGAAGGCCGCCGCATCTTCATACTCTGAGTCCCACTCGAATTCTTGATCTTCCCAATCAGGAATAGGGTTGTTGAATCGACTACCTGGGTGCGGCCTACACACCACGGCTCCCACTTTGTGCTTTTCGGCGTAGTGCACAAGAGCCTCATCCCATGTCTTGTAACCCTTGTAGCATTGACCAGTTACATGGTGAATGAGCTCAGCCACCAACAACCTGGTAAAGAGTGAGTGATGGGTCCTGTAAATGTCAAATAAACATACCAATCATCGAAAACACCAACATCTTGACCGACGGTGACCGCATAATAGGTCTTCGGAGGAGGATCTCGGTATGCAGGAGGCAAGATCTCGGCAGGAGAGGGAATGTAGTATCGAAGGGGTCCAAAAACCAGAACGGTCGGCTTCTTGCGAGGTGATGGGATTGAGCCACCCGACGAAGTCGATTCCCTGGAGCTATGAGCCGTTTCAGAGTGAGGCGCATAGCTATATCGAGGGGGTGTCAGAAATGGTGCATGAGTGTCTGGAGTTGTCGAAGATGAGCGGGAGATTGACGACTGGTTTCCTTTGCCTTTGAGAGGTGAAGATGAAGGAGTCTGAAAACAGTATCCAGGCTGAGAAGTCTTCAATGAGCTGGGAGACTGAGGCTGAGGAGTGACGGAGCGTCGAGCAGTAGTGGTGGTCACGATGGTTGTTGTAGTTGTCACAGTATATTCACCGTCCTCTGTAATAGATATCAGTGAGACATTGTTGTCATAAAACATCACAAACTTACTGTCTTCCTCCTCGACGACGGACGAAGACCGGGTCTTAGACGCAGGAGTTGTAGGCTGCGACACGGGAATTGTCTTTGCTGGTCGGGGATGAGACAATCGGAATCCTGAGCAGAGTGAGAAACATACCATCCTTCTGCTTCTTGGGCATGCGAGGAGTAGAGGAAGTAGACAATGCAGACGACTGAAGGGATGACACGGACAATGGAGGAATGGATGTTCCTGTCATGATCAAGGGGAACGGTGGGTATCCAGTGGCCTAGTTGCTTGTTAAATGCTAAAATAATGGGGTAGTGATGTTAGAGCTAGTGGCTGGGGGTGTTTCCGACCTAGAACACGAGAGAATGCCAGGGTTTCTCGGCCGAATAGTTGTTACAAACAGATAGTGAGATGGGATTAGTCCCAGCTAGCCGTCAAAAATCAGATTATAATTATTGTTACTGGGAAAAAAAAAAGTGAAAATTAAATTCAATTTGGCAGGCACATACTTTCCAAGGTTGGGAAAATTTTCATACAGCGGTGTTCCTTCTTTCTCAAAGATAATTCACCTGACAAGTCGCTTCTGTTGATATATCCTCCTTCTCGTAAAGCCCTAGCTTCCAGCATCCATTAAACCAGTCCAGGGTAAGAGCAATAGCATTCAGATATCAGAGTTGAACGCTAAGCATGCAGTTTTAGCCCAAATATGGTTCATCCAGGCACATTTCAAGGCAAACGCAAGCATTTCTTGATGTCCGAGTGAGAGGGATACGCGCAAGCAGTACAAGAGGACAGGGCTGCAGAACAGATTGCAGATGTGTTTCGTCGCTATATCAAACGATTTCCTATCTCGCTGCCAGACAACGTGGAGCCCAGCGATGAGGACCTTGCAAAAATCGACGATTCAGCACTGGATCCCGAGACAGTTGTTCCAGATGAGAGCAGTCTTCCACTGGACCAGTATGCAAAAATCGTCGCTGAGATGGAGGCTGAGAGAGCCCTATTGATCTATAGACTAAACATGAGTTGACTCGGAGGACACGACGCGTTTAGCGCGACTGATGTCACATTGCTGGTCGCATGAGCTGACGTTGATTACCAATCTCTTAGCAAATCCATCGCTGGCTCAGATACCAATACTCCAAAATGCACGACCTCTCCGCCAAGGAATCTGGGAAGGAAAACCCATACACAGTTATGCTTCATTGACTCACAGGGCTGTCCATTTCGAAACCTTGCAAATCGCAGGCGTTTTCTCTCTGGGCGAAGGCAAATTCCCACAAAGTACTGGAAGCCTGGAACAAGGAACTGAAGACCAAGCCAGTTGCGCATGGGGAACGCACTGCAAAGCTGAATGCTTTCAAGAGCAAGCTTTTCAAGAAAGAGTCGAAGGAGGTTCAGCAGGAGTGGGCGGTGATGGCAGATGAGGAACACGAAGAGGCGATCAAAGAGTACAACGAGAGAATCGAGGCACCAATGTCAAAGGATCCTGCTGATATGCAAAGGTGAGTTTGGCATGATCATACGTGGTGAAACCTAACATATGTCTTCTGTTAGATGCCTAGAGCAATTGCACAGTGTGGTGCAACCTTTCATTGAGATGATAGGTGAAGCCACAGGGTGCATCGTAACCTGCATTATCAGAGGACCTCAGCCAGCAGACTCAGGTCATCTTCACGTGTCTTCGTATGTTATTTTCTTTTCATACCATAGCTTGTCTTATAGACATCCGTTTTTCTAGTTTCCATGCTGGCAAGACTTTAGGAACTGTAAAGCAAAACTTCGTACAGTCTGAACGTACTAACTATCGCAAATACCTGGTACCTATGTTTGGGAACTTCTTGAAGAGATGTTTTTGTGAGTGCCAACTCTGCGTTTGAGAAGAATATGTGCTGATATACCTCAAATAGCTGTCGAAACATGTTGAGCTCGTGCCCTCACCGCCGATACACCAACCTTGGAGAGTATAGGATTCACATCGGAAGACCAAGGCGTAGCACACCATACAATTGAAGGAGACATGTATAATGAAGCGAGAGATAGTGTACCTGCATCCAACGATGAGCTCTGCCCTACTGCTAAGGCGTCGACTCCAGCTACAAAGACATCGACTTCTACGGCTGCACGACAAGCTGCATGACCTTCCAAGCCTCCTGCTGGTTCCCAGTTGCCATCATCGAAAACTCCTGCACGTCCACCAAGTCCACAGCGATCACCTCCACCTACTCCATCAAGAGTACCCTCGACATGTCCATCTCCTTGCTGATCGACTCCACTGCCACCATCAAGGGTCCCATCCTGTGTGCCATCTCCATGCCCATCGCCATGTCAATCGCCTCCACCTGCATCTCAAAGAGCTCTGTCTCGTGTATCGAGCCAGCTGGCGCCATCTGTTGGTGCCATTCCACCTAAATCTCCTTTGGAGTCGAACATCGCATGCTGTGGTTCACAGGTTAAGACTACCCTTCCTGATGAGGGTGGAGATGCGAGCCAACGGGCATTGAAGGAGAGCGAACCATCAAGGAAAGATGCCAGGACAAAGAAGCGGAAGGCTGATATTGATGAAGCGAGTGATCGCCCAAGGAAAAAAGGTATGAACAATGATCCTAAAGCTTTTCATATTGTAACACAAATCCAGGTAAGAAGAACCATGGCAAGGGTGAAAAACCATCTGTGGAAAGCAGAAAGACGCAGTCCACATCTTCAAGCATTGCGAATGCGATTGGTTCTGCAAGCGAGGATGTCGCTACACCGCTGGTGTTACCCAGTAACGCACCACGTTGGGCTGTCCACGGCCTCACCACATTGAAACGAGAAACCATGCCGCCTCAATTCACCCGCCTTCTTGCCTTGTGGGTTCGCTTCGAGGTCCAGGAGGCTTTTGCGGAATCATCAAAGTTTGGAGCCTTCCAGCGTCCTCAGGCTGTCCATGACTGGATTGCACGTGGTCGTTCGCCAAAGTTCCAGCTTCAACCAGTTCCAAAAGGCATCGATCCAGTTAAAGAATTCGGCAGCAAGTTTTGGGCTTGGTGGTCGAATCTGCAGCCTGACTTCCACCCGAAGGATGACAATTTACTTGAACTCGACGAGGATGGATGCCCTTCGAGGATGTTGGATGGAAATTGGGATGACATGAGGTTGCCCAGCGCCAATGGATGGCTAAGTGTTGTGGCAGGGTTGTGTTTCTGGTTCTGGCAGATGAAGGGGATGAATACCAGTGGAAAGAGAGAGAAAGTAGCTGCAGATCACGTCCTGCAGAGCTGGAACATTGCCTTGGAGGATGTGGAATGGGTATTGGGACATTTCGTATATTAATAATTGAATAGTTTCTTCTATTTCGCATTGGACTTTCGGATTTATTACAGGTATTTAATGGGCGATAATTATTTTAGAATACTTATGTAGAACAAAATACTAACATTTACATTGCTATCTTGGTCATTGCACAAGGGTCAAATGGTGGTGGACTTTTCTTGAGAGAAGTAGGGCACAAACCATATCAGGTGATGAACCGCTGGCTCGCCCACTTCTTTCCAACCATCATCGCTTGCTGGACTAAAACCAACTCGCTCTTGCTGACTCGAAACCATGGTTGAGACAGCTCGCCTCGAGAACCACATCTTTCGGTGAGTAAGATCTATTCTCAGTTTGATCTGCCACAGCTGATCAATGTGTGACAGAGAACTGCTTATCTATGCAGCTCTGTACAAGGCAAAATGGCTCCGCTGATACAAGCCGACACCGTTCAAGATCACGGTCGAGACTGTTACCTACACCTGTACCGATGCGGAAAGGGGAGAACATGAAGTCGTCGACAGGCAGTGGAGGGTAGACTCAGTAGAGTGCGTCACCGTAACGACACATCGTCACCAGAGAAGGAGATCGCTGAGGAGAGTTTGACCATGATTGATGCGCATTGGCTGGCTCACGAAGATATGCATTTGTACATCGATTTTGCGTATTGAGAGGGTTATTGACATATACTTTTGCCAGACAAGAATTACATGCAGATTCAATGTAGCGCACCGGTCCTTTTCCCATAGTCCAGTCCCAATTTCTATGTACAGTCCTGTATTATCATCATGCAACCACGACGACCTTTTTTGAGCAATTGTTGGGCAGTAATACTGAACCTGTTTTGGAGCAAATGATGCCAACAACCTGCTGTTCCCAAGACAAGCCTCAACAAAGGGGAAAAAACCCCAGGTATGGGAATCCCACCAACAGTGCGAGGCGGGTGGATTACCCAATTGGGACAATCCCACTCTTTTTTTTTAATACCTGCATTTTGTCTGGGTATGTGGCAGCTACCAACCGCCGAAAAAAGCAATTTTGAAGATTTTCAATTTTTAGACCAAAAATAGAAATTCCCGAGCCTAATGAGCAGCAGGGTGGGAGAATTGATGGGAAGGAGGAGCCCTACCCGCTGACCCTGAAATGATGTCATGAAAAAACCCCATCAAAATGAGGTGATTTGGACCTGATTCTCAAAACGGAAAAAAGCGCCCCCATGGAGCAGAGGGGCGTGCACCCGCCATGATCAGCAGCGGAGGCATGGCTGTACCCCGATGAGCACGAGGGAGGGCTGTGACGAGCTGTGATGGTCCCCAGCAGTCGTGATGAGCCCTAGTACTATATTGAGGTGGTCAGTCAATTGACAGTCTGGATTTATCACTATGTCTGTCAATTGACAAGGATTGATATATCAGACTGCCTGCCACAGGTGGGAAGGTGGCAGGCGAATTGGTAAGCCTGAAGAACATAACCATGGGTTCGAACAACCCTCGATTAGTTCTGAATGCTGCCTTCCACTCATCACCGCTCTTGATGCGTACGTTATTGTATCCCCATCGAACGTCAAGCTTGGAAAAGTACTTGGCCCCTCGTAGTTTGTCCATAAGCTCCAAGATGAGAGGAAGTGGGTAACGATTCTTGATCGTCATCTCATTGAGCTTGCGATAGTCCTGCACTGGTCGCAGCTTGCCATCCTTTTTCTTGACAAAGAAGAAAGGTGAAGCCATGGGCAACTTGGAGGGTCGTATCCGTCCGCTTGAGAGGTTTTCGTCTAAGAACTTGTCGAGTTCTTCCTGCTCGTTTCGGTTAAGAGGGTAGACCTTGCAGTCAAGATTGGCGCTCGCATTTGGAGTAAGTTCGATAGCGTGGTCCCACGTCTTTGGTTCAGGGAGTTCATCAAAACTATCTTTGTCGAATAGATCGTTGAAATCCCAACACCACTCTGGGACCATTTCTTCGAATGTTTTAGTTTTCTTGTCTGCATTGGCCACGGCAGCTAGGTCATTGGTGTGATGAGCGCGTATGAGAATAGCCCGTGTGAAATCTACTGCGAGAATGGTATCTCCCTCTTCAAGTTCTTCGTCCCACTTGTCGTCGGGGTCTGCATCGGGTAGTACGAATGGGTTTTTGCGGCATTCACACCGTGCAAACGTTAATCCTCCTGTCTTCCAATTGATGATCGGATTATGCCGGGTTAACCAATCGTGACCGAGGAAGATCTGTCTATCACCGAGATCCGTGACGGCTAGATCTATTCGTTCTGAATGATCTCCGATTGTCAATTTGATCTTGGCATATTGTGTGATTGATCCTCCCGAGTTCTTGGTTCCGTCGGCATTATAGACTATGATAGGTGCAGCTGTTGCATGAGTCAGGATGTGATGCTGTTTGACGAACGCCTGGTTGATGGCACTACTGGTACATCCGCTGTCTACTAATGCAGTGGTTGGAATTTGGAAAATGGTTCCTGGTTTCCCAAGTATGACAGGGATGACCAGGTCCTTTCCCTTCCTGCTTAGTGCGCAGATGTACAGTTTTGGTTGTCGCAGTTCTTCGAGCCACCAAAGGGTGTTAATTCGTTCCGCCTTTCTCATCCCTTCGATCATTTCATCGACTACTTCCTCCACGCGTGTCTTGTGAATCCAATTTTTTAGGATCGCCTTCGCCTCCGACTCTGTCTTGGCTTGTACTATGCCGTGCAGAGTCCACTCCGCTCCAAATGGTTTGAGCCATTCTCTATAGGTCTCGCCACTAGTATAAGTGCGCGAGATCCATGGGGCCTCTCTAGCCTTCACGTCGACCTGTGAGGGCTCGACTACCGTTGGTGAGGTCACCACTGTTTCTAAAGGGGGTATTAATTTAGCCTTCCTGTTCATCATGAAACTGGTAATGTCCTCATGGTCAGGTACTTCCTCAAAAGCTACCTTATGCCCCCTTTGCACTGCCTGGGCGCTAGCAGCTTCCTGTAAAGTGGCTTTCTGGTCAGTCGTGGAACATGAGGTGCGTTTCTCGAAGGCGTCACCCCGTAAAGGGGTAACAGGTTGGGCTGACGCCGCCATACAGCAATTGCCTTTGCTTCTCACCATTGCATGATGGTCGCCTTCACCTGGTTCCTTCAAGCCGGTGGTTTCAATGGCTGCCGGATCCCTCGTTGCTTTCGGCATTCCCCCATCCTCGAGTTGCCCTACATCTCGACAGGCATTGGCAACTGGTCGGGGGCCCTTACTCGATTCCGGTTCGTCCTCGATCTTCTGGTCATCCATGGCTGTTGGTAGCCATACAGTGTTCTCTTTTACCAGGGGAGGTTTTGCCAAAGCTATTTCCTCGTGACTCCCAGCGAGGCTGGGACCCCATAGAGCCGCTTCGTCAGGGGGGGCGGTATACGCTTGTTCCCCTGCCCCATCCGGTCTAGCCGTTATGATGGGTGTCACTATGGTAGGTGACTTGTCGTTCGATGCTTTCACCCGCAGTGGGTTACTCACCGAACATTTAGTCGTCGGTAGTCGAATTACCATGACGTCTGGGACTGGGTGTCAATTCTTGCTTGGTTTCTGGTCTGATTGCGAAGTCGCGGGTATATTCGAATGCGCGGTAGATACTACAAGCTTATAAGTACAATTAGGAAGTGCGATAGGCGTACCAGCCAAAACCAAGTCCTTAGCCAAGCAAGTTGAATCGTTTACTCCTCAGCGCTCTCTTTTACTTCCGTAATGGCGGAGAGTTTTTCCTCCATCGGGTGATGGTCCCAGTATGCTGTGAACCGTTGAAACGCCTCTTCCTGGGTTTTAGGCGATAGAGGGCAGTCACACTTGAAGTGGCCTATTTTGCCGCACCTGTAGCACGTCGACACTGCCCTAGCGGCATCGATATCCATCGGTTTGCTGCGTCCTCCAAATGTCATCCCTGTAGCCGTCGTCGTCGACAATACAGGCAGCGCTGGAGCTGCTGTTTGACCACCCCTAACGGGTGTGGTCGTCTTCTGTGTCGTCTGAAGTCATGCTGGGGTCGTTGTCGTGCCTTCTGCCTGTTTGAGGTGCCAATTGTAGTCAATTCAGAGTAGGCGTGCCTTCCATCCTGGGTAATCAGTGGGCACGTCTCCATCAGCCGAGTATATAGTGTTTTTACTCATCTGGCGGGCGGCCTTCATGACTTGATGGAGCATGACCTGCTCGTTGTCGCGTACTTTGGCATGGTAGGCAAATTCTTCGAATTCTTGGAAGAACTTGTCACCGTCCTTGAAGTCCGCCTGCCTAAGCTTTTCCCACTTTGCGTACTTTAGTTGTGCATCGGCATCCTTCCAGAATCTTTGACCAAGCTCTGCCTTAAATTCTTCGTAAGACGGGTAGAGCTGGTCCCCAGTCGTCTGATCCTTGCCTATGACTTGTGCGCACAATTCCCACCATTTCTCAGCGTCATCTGCAAGTCGCGAGATGCAAAAGACGACCTTGTGAGGATGGTGTCGGAAGTGTCAGTTGAACACTTCAAAGTGCAATTCACACTTTAGGAAGAATCAGGTGATGTCGTTAGAATCACCCTTGAAATTGTCGACCTCCTTCAGAATTTTAGGTTTAAATTCATCATAGGGGGCGACAGCTCCATCAACTAGTTGCCAGGGTACTGGTGGGTCTGGTAGTGCTGGTGGTGTGGGGTAGCGTGGGAGCGCATATCTTACCAGGGGAGTGGGAGGTTGCGCTGGTTGTGTGGGAGTGCCACCATCTGCGCCACCTCCAGCTGCTCCGTGGCCGCTGCCGGCAAATGGTGCATAGCCGCGTGTGTACGTTCCTGGTGGTTCCTGTCCCCTGACATAGGAGAAGGTTCCTACTGCTGCCCGAGGAGGCGGTACCGGTGGTTCATCCAGCATTGGTTCCTGGATCTCGATTTCGATTGCGGCTTCTTCATAGGCAGGGAATTCCTCCATTATGGCATCCGGGTGTATGTCGTTCCACAGGAAGCGAGCGTTTCGCTCCGCTTCGTACTGTAGTATGTCATCTGATGGGAGTCCTCTCTGTCTCTTCATAAAATAGTCATTCCCAGCTTGGGTAGTTCCCCAATCAGGAATGAAAGGAAGTTCGTAGGCGAAATTATTATATATATCCTGGAAGTTCGCCTGTAATAAAATAATCGGTATACCTATACTTAGGTCATCGGCCGTTTCCTCGTAGAATCTGATGGCATCAGTTAACATCATGGCGATGGGGGTTGCGGGGCAGGCGCTCGCGCGGCGACTCGGTGGACGACTCTGGGATTCCATCAATCGTGAGCGAGGGGTAGGGGGTCGCGGCTCACGGGGGCTGGGGTGGTGACTCAACGGCAGTGCTTGACTCTGTCTCGAAGCGGCCCTGGTGTCGCTCAAGCATTTGCTGCTCACTGATTCGCTGGGCTCGCTGATTGAGTCGCTCCCAAGCAGCTGCGCGAGGGGGGCGGTGCAGGGACCTGACTGGGGACATGACGGTTCGCCAACCACTGTTCCTTGGTGGGCGTAGGGTGGAAGGGCCGGCAACGGGTTCCTCGACGGTTGGTACAGGCTTGGGTGTCCACTTGGGGTTCTGTACGGGCTGGTCCCACTGTATGATGCTTCCTGCTGCTGTTGGGGTAGGGGTGCGATGGCTGAGTGCCTCGCGCCCGGAGGAAACGAAGTAAGCGCTGAGGGGGAGGGTGATGTTATCCCAGAACTCCTCAGCGGGAACGTCGGCGTTGGGTGGTGGAGTGGGATCCCTATTTGCCCAAGGATCGTGACGGGCGGTTGGGGCGATGGGTCTGGTGTCGCGGCCCACACCAAATCCCCTGACACGCTCGGCGAATCGGGCATACATGTCAGGTGAGGGAGTTCGAGGGATGTACTGAACATACTCGGGAGAGGAAGGGATGGTGGAGGCAATGGTGATAACTGGCGTGCCCCTTCAGGGAGGGGAAGGAGCTGCTCTTTCCGGGATGACGGGAGCAGACGACTCAGAAACGTTCTGCGCTTCTTTGAGGATGCCTGTCCTAGAGAGCTCGTCGATTGGAATTGGTCTCCGTGGTACGGGTGCGAAGATTCGGGGTGGGAGCTGCTCGAGCAGGATGCCATCGGGCTCGTTTGTAGGGGTGGTAGTGACTGTGGAGGGTGGAGTTCGTGGTGGAGTACGGAGTGCCTCTATTTGCCGCCATGGTCTATAATGAAACCTGACTGTGAGAAGGAGGGCAACAGAGAGAAGAGTGGCGCTAGGTATTCCTAATGAGATTGCTATGATTTTAGCATCGTCGTTATCCATGGATGCTCCTGTTAGAGAGCGTAAGTAAGCTTTGAGCTAATTGTTAGACCCGACCTCTTAACTGAGATAATTAGTCAGCTGTTTCGCGTTCGAACAATCACTGCTAAGTTCCCATGCTGTCAAGATGCCAAGACTAAGGCTTTAGCATTAGAGAATGTGTTTCGGTATGAATAAACTTTAGCTCAAAGCTAGGGAATATACAGCTTTGAGTACGCTACTTATATACTAAGACTGAGGGTCTAATAATGGATACACCGTGTTAGAAAGTGAATCAGCAAGTACATGGTGACCGAGAATAATACTCCACTCTGACGAGTGTGACTGTGTCGCAAGGTGAAGACTCCATGGAGTCGCAGATCTAAAGATAAGATAAGCTAAGCGCCAAAGATTAGATAAGATAAGAGGTGCTTAGATAAGGAAAATGAATAAATCGTAACATAGAACTTGTTCCAGTCTACCTTTCGGTAGTTGTGTTGTGGTTCGAAGCTGCTGCATGGGGGGATATGTCGATGGTGGATGTGATAGGGAAGTGGTCTGTTCATGGTGGTTGAGCAGTGTGGTCAACAGTGCATTGGATGAATGCTGGCAGTAGCTCATCCAAACAGAAGACATTGTCAACACAGGTATAATTGCCTGTGGAGAATGCTCGCAGTGTTGGTACCAGTGCAGGTAGTGGCATCTTGAGATGGTGTCGTCCTATAATCTGCAGTAGGTGTCCAGCCCGTTCCAAGGCTCGGTCTGTAAAAAGGTGTGAGTTACAGGGTTTAAGGCATAGCACGGATGCATCCACGGATGGATCCGGATCCGTCCTGCGGATATTAGGGTACCTCATAGGTGATATCCGCATCCGCGGGTGTGGCTGTGCCCGGATATCCGCATCCGTGGCATCCGCACTGCAGATATCTGTGTATTGTAGCTAAAATTTAATCTTCACATATTGTCACAGGTATTGGTCCGTTTTCTCCAAGATTTAGAGCACGCATTCTTCACTATGAAGCGTCTCTAAACGCCGTGTTCGATCACTTGAGGGTGTCCAAATATCAAGACAGAAAAATCAGACAGAAATGCGGTGTTTATTTCACTTATATTTAGGCACACAGGTTCATGGCACCTCGTATTGCTAGTGGAAGGTTATAGTTGTATTCTACAACATATAAAACACTAGTAGGCATAAATTTGGCCCAGCCCATCAACAATTAATGGCCAGAAACAGGAATAAAACATGTAAAAAAAATTGTCTAAATCTCCGATTGCTTCCTGCAGGCTTAGGTAACCTCCGATCGCAAATCGGATGGCGGATACAGATTTCCCGACCTCAAAAACATTAGGATACACCCACGAGATCAGCCTCGCCATGCAAATGAGTGCTGGAAAAAGAAAGTAAACTTGAATAAAAAATCAACAAAATCTTCGATCACTTCTCACAGGACAGGGAGTCATCTGATTGCAAATCGGACGGTGGATTCGAATTCCTAGACCTCAAAAACATTAGAACGCCTTTGTTAAGTTAGTCTTGCCATCCAAACAACTGTCAGAAAAATAAAGTAAACTTTGGCAGAAAATCAAGAAAATCTCCGTTTGCTTACCGCGGGCCCGGGTGACCTCCGATCACAAATCGGGCGGCGGAATCGGATTCCCCGACCTCGAAAACCCTAGGACGACTATTTTTCAAGTGGCGGTCGAAGCATCTACAAATTTATACAGAACATCCGCGGATATAGCCAGTTACCAAAGCCATATCCGCATCCGGCGGATCCGGATGCCACGGATCCGGATATCCGGGCACAGCCACATCCGCAGGTATTTTTTCGGATATCTGTTCGGATATCTGCGGATCATCCGGATCTGTGCTATGCCTTAACGGGGTTCATCCCATAGCGGATGGTGCACGTTCCAGTCTCCCACACAGATGAAGCGGTATGGTAGGCCTCACTCATCTTGCCATTGGCTGAGTACTCCCTTAGCATGGCATCAATGATCTTCCATGCCACTATTGAATTCCCATCGCTATAGACGTTGACAATAATGATTGTCTCTGCCGGAGCATGTAGGCTCATTGCGACTACGTCTTGAGTGTCCAAGGCAATGCTGGACCAAGCATTAGTAGAGAGGGATCAGTTGACAAGGGTTACAGCTCTCGTTAGGTGAGGGTCTTGTTCATGGTGTGTTGGGTATATCGTTATCCATCCTTGTGTCGCTCTTGATTTGCCTTGCTTGCTGATGTATGGTTCTTGAATCATGATAATGTTGTCATCTTGGTGTACTTGGTTTATGAGGCACGAGTGGGCAATGAGCGATTTGTTGACGTTGAGCTGGTAGAGCTTCAGTTGCATCGAGGTAGGGTTATTGTCGGGTGTATCAATCATAGGTCTATGGGCGGGGAGGGTGCAGGTGGTTCAACGTTCGTTCTGTTCTTGTTCTCTGCATCGAGGATCTGATCCTCCTCCGCTCCTGTCTCTCCATCTGATGGTGCCATGCTTGGTGGCTGTTGGCTCCTTGCTAGGTACTGGTTTACTTAGCCGAAGTGGGCCATTGCGGGCACGGCAAGTACGAGTCCGAAGCACCCAGCTAGACTATCAGATACACAATTTAGAGCTAATGGGCACAATTCGAGAGCCTATGACTGCTACGGAACGCAGGCATCCGGGACTGCAAGGAAAGAGAGACACAATTTCATCATGAAACCGCGTGTCTGTCGCACGACTGTAGCGTATGGTTGCTCTGACTGGAATGGAACACTGATAACGGTACTTCTGTAAGACTGGGTTTAGACTGTGGAACAGACAGAAAAGACTCGCCAGTCGAGCTTTCATAGTGGTGTGGGAGCAAGTCACCATTGTAACCGCCTCTCATGATAGTCCTTGTCACTGGGGAACATGGTCAAGGCATGAGGCCCAAAAATTGGCACAAACTGCGGAGTCGAAGTCAGCTGGCGCTGGTGTCCAGATGGGAGCAAGCGTTGAAAGTTATCGATTACTCATTGTCCGACCTGATGAAATATTTGCTCCTGCGCCAAGCTACACGACGTCTGCTGCAGAGAACGAAATGATGATAGTACGAAAAAAGGAATAGTCAATAGATCTGCTTGTCTCTTGCCACTCGAATGCTTCAGCATCGTTTAGTGTGTATCATGAAACTGAAAATGTCGACGTGAAGAGCACTCCAAGATCGCAGCATCGCAGCAAGAGGAACGGGAGGATGGTGGTTACTGGTGGTAAGTGCATAAGTATAGTAAGAGGAAAAAATGAAATAAGATGTACCAGTTATGTACCTGATTTCTGACTCAATGCACTTTGTTTCTGCGTCTGAGTTGACCTTGTTTCGAGCTCTATCTGACTGCAAGGAATGATGGATCAGACGAGCTTGTGTGACAGGTCCACTTGGACACACACCGTGCATTCCTTTCAATCACAGGATCCACCGCCATCTTGTAGTATAACACCAGTTTGAGCTTCGAGCGGGCAACTGCCTCTGAAGAGAAACCCCGATGTCGAACGCTCAAAATAGACATAGTTATCTGAATGATTGATGACTGAACTCTCACATCAGTAGCTGTACATGGTTATACAACATCATACATACTTCACAATCATTGAGCAGGGCAAAAGCAAGTTCTCCTCTACCAGCAGGACATCGCACAATGAAGGGGATGGCATCCTTGAACCAGACAGGGTGAGACATATATATGCACGAACCAGTGGAAATGCACACAATGCAAGGAGAGCAACCGCTAAACCGTAGCATGGAACATAAACAATTTGACATGAAAGTATGATCACTCACCTGTACCCGCAACCGGAATGCCAGTAATCGAGCTTTTATTGAGCACGTGGGTCCCATAACAAATGTCAAAGTCAATAAGGAACCCTGTATTCTAGGCTGCGGCAAATTGTCTGAAGAACGCAACATGCTCATCTTCTCCGGGACGACTTTTGTTCAATCCGAAGGCACCCTTTGCACAGTGTACATGGCTTAAAAATGTGATTGCATGCTAATTAACACCTGAAACTCCCATTGTATCGCAAAGGTACAGTGATGTTGAGTACAGTGAATGTCGAAGAGGATGGTATGGTCCTAGGAAAATGGAGCCAGGAGAACCTCGAGGCCATAAAAGATAACGCCACTACAGTCCGATATTTGCTGCAAAGTGGGCAAACCAATCTCTGCAAAATGGCGAAAGAATGCGGCACGGCCGTAGACATGAGCGAAGATTACGGTTGGGGATACAACGAAAGCTGGTCAATCACCTGAATGGTCACATGATAGTGAGCATGAGCGCGATGTGCTATACGGATACAAGTTTTGCGAGTATATAATAAGGCCGGACTCGCCAGGCAAGATGCGCGTATGTACTATGTATGTAGATCCAAGTCGTCAATCAATATTTCAATACTTAATTGACTGCGACGTTCTCTCAACAGAATTGCGATGATACAAAAGAAGAATGCCGAGGAGCAAGTTTACTCAGGCGTAGCTCACAGACCAACGTTCGTTGGCCTTTTTCTTCGGCTACTAATCGAAAAAGACTTACAGTCTAACCATTGAACTAAAGAGTGGATGATAATGTTGGAAGTGGAATGTAGGTTATATTATTACAATTATGCATAAATACAAAATAAATAAAAATAAAAATGCATGTAGTGAGCACGCTGGGTATGCGAGTCGGCCGGGCACTGCAGGAGGTATTTTTTGTTGGCTAGTTAACTTCTGCATTGATTCGGGGAGGTCGCGGGGTCGTACGAGGTCACAGCGCAATCAGAAAAGGGATGGGAAGGGGCCGAAACTCTGTCAACGGCAATGATGAGGTCCGAAGGGGAAACGGACCTCTCCGCTGGATTTCCCAATGTCGAAGCAGGAGTGATGATGTCCGGGAGGTGGAAGCTAGCCTGTAGGAGTAGTTATAGTGTGGAAGGGGTGTGCATGTGAACAGGGTAGCGATGCCGAGCAACAGGGGCATCGAGAGCACTGACACACAGCAGAGTGGTGTTCCCCCACCTAAATAATGGGTGATGCACGACTCTGAGGTGGCTGGGGTGTGTGGGTGGAGCGGGGAAGGCCGATGTTGGATTTCGACAGGGTGGGCGGCAGCGGGCGGGCAAGTTGTCGTAGGACTGCAATTCTTGTGGCATTCGTAACACCCGACTGTCCTCCTTCAATGTCTAGAAGGGCGTGTCCGTCGTCGCTATCGATCGCTGTCCGGCGTCCTGATCTTGGTCCTGCCATCTCGCTCCCCCTCTCCCACCCTCCTACATTGTCTGTGCCTGCTCACCTTCGGTATCAGCAATCCCTGAGACCATGCCATAGCTCTGTGTCACAGGAGAAGTTCACCCACCACCGTAGTCGTTGTCTTGCTCGGTGTTGGCGTTGTAGTCTTTGATTGTTCGTTTTGTGGTGCCTCCCGTGCGGAGATGTCGGTTGATGGCAGATCCACAGACGAATTATACACTGTTGTAGTGTACGAAGTTCTTGTACAGGAGCGACTGGCACCGATGTCGATGTGGGGGGTATTTGGGTGGTCAGGATGGATGGGGTCATATTCGTGGCTGTGGCAGCGGTTGGTGGGAGTCGTCATTTCCATCGGGCTTGCTGGCATCGTTGCCGTCACCGTGGATGCATGGATCGTAGCTTACACGGGTGGTGGGAGCGGACCAAGTACCATTGAAGGTGGTGGAAGGCAAGAAAAGAGCAGCACAGCCACTCAATCGGAATTTGGTTCATCGGACCGTGGCAGGCATGCTCATGCATCCTCCACTCTATTCTCCCATTCCCAAGCCTAGAAAATTAGTTATATATGATCTTTGATATATTCTATATACCATAAGCACGAAAAAAACAGCTGTCATCTATTTTGTTTAGAACAATTAATATTCTGAAAGACAAGGGCTCGCTACTGATGCTTGTGGGTCAGTCTGAGAAAAAATTAAAAAGAAAAGAAAAAGAAAAAGAAAAAAGAGAGAGAAAGAAAAGGGAAAGGAGGAAAGTTTCAGAAGACCTAACTGCGAATTCTAAAATAATTTTTGAGTGCCAGAAACGCGAAGTCAAAGAGTGGTGAAAAACAGCGCTCTGTGGACCTTTCTGATGCCCGAGGCACAGCCACATCAAGCGGCAGACCTGCCGTTCAGTAGCGGATTCATTAAACACAAGGGATGCATTCAGTTTCTGGTGCTCAAAATTTTAATTCAAGCTTATTCATGCACATAGAATACACCCTAAATTTTTCGGGCCCTCCAGGCAGTTAAGTAATTTGTGGGCCTTTTGCGAATCGTAGCAGCCAAGTTGCTACTGAGCGGAGTTTGAAATTTCAGCCAAATGCGGTTCACTGCCGCGGTGATTTATCGGTGCTCGCTGTCGCAGTGAGAGCATTCAACATCGACTGGCTGTCGGCACCTTCAATTTAGATCTTGCTTGAGGGTAATTTACAGTAAATGGACTTTTGATATCAGAAAATTTTCTCCTCGCGAGACTGAAGCTATTTCCTTTCATGGATAAGATAAAGTAAAAATTATGGCCTTGAAATGAGGGAGATTCATAAATATTCAAGTACTGAGGATATAATCACTCAAAGAGATCTCTGGCAAATATCTGGCTGCGGTAGAGAGCAGGAGGCAGCCAGCGCAACAACTACCAGTTGCGAGACCAACGGCATCACGCCTCAAGCGGGAAATTCCGGCATAATTCCGACTCAGTTCAAACTCCGGCCGGTAGCAGTCGCTATCAGTAGCGACCCCCAAGCATGAGTATCGAGCCAAGACAAGTGTCTATAAAAGGAGTGTTGTTTGTCGCTATTGAATTCTAAGGTAATACTTAAAATGCAGGGTCCAGGTTCAAAATGTAGCATAAAAGAACGAATCCTCGTTTTACTCGGACTCGTAATCGATGGTTGGTGATATTTGTTCGGTCCCATGGGTGTCGTGTTGGAGTTTGGCCTCTTGCCCTTGTTCTGTTTCATGCTGCTGCCATCGCGTTTGTCCCGAGTCATATGCGGCGAGACCAGGAAACTCCCCAAGGATGACGTTGTAGCGCCACTTTGGGTGTTTGGTCTGCCCGTACTTTTGCCTATCACCTTTGAAGGGCGTGCAGTTTCGGCTCGTGTTTGAACATCATAGGTGGCCCATGTAGCAGGGTCCTCAGTCACGAAGTATCTATATTTCGACTCGGGGTGTCGGCTACGTACAATGTCGGTAGCTCTAATAAAAGAAGGACATGCGTTACGGTCAACAGCGCCATGGCCATTGACCTTGCAGTTAACGCAATGGAATTTTTTGCGGTCAGTGACTTTGCAGTCCCTGGTCGCATGACCACCCGCACACCGCCCGCATTTTGTCGTGTTTGGGCAGTCCTTCGCGTTGTGGTCGCGTGGCAGAACGGAGCACTTCACGCACCTTGTGGCATCAGGAAGTTCCTTCCTTGCCTGTAGTTCCTTCCCCTCGATGATCACTCCTGCTTGAATGATTTTGTTTGCTTGTTCTCGTGAGTCCAGTCCTAGTACGAGATGCGCCTCTCGTTGACCTTCGTGGTGGTGTTCGGCAGGTTTGAGGAATCGTATGTTGCGTATGGTACCCATTGTTAGCCCACTGCTGTTCTCAATACCGCGCCATGTCACATTGTCCCCAATGTCGATGGTAGTCGGTGCAAATGGAACGATGACATTGTTGAGCTGTAGACTTGCTGCTGTCTCATCGCCCGCTGCTCTCCGTATGTTCTCTAGTGCTCCAGGTGTGCGGAGCCATGTAGCTGCGTCGTCCGAGTTGAACGTGTATGCCACTCCGCCATTGGCAATTTTGCGAGCTCCAATGACCGTGATGTCATCCGGCACGACATAGAGGATGTCCTCGACACTAGTAGCCATGTTAGCTAAGGCCTCGTTCATCTCCGAAACGAGGTCCTTCTCTGATTGCTTGTTCATCTTGTTGCGCGTCTCGTCTGCCATTGGTTTCACAATGACACGCCGGTTGGCCAGCTTGGCTCTGGCGACAACGTCGGCATGGCGGGGGTCAGAGAATGGGGATGGGGATGATTTGTTGACGGCGTCTGCATATGTAGAGGGTCGTGATTGTGGTGAGTCGGGATGTGACGTCGTTAGGGTGTTCGTGGTCTGTAGATCTTCAACAATGGACTGGAGAGTGGCTACGCTTTGCTTCAGCTCCTGTAGCTGTTCGTTGATGGCCTCGCCATTGGTGTTTTGGTTGTCCACTGTGGTCTTCAGCGTGTTTGAGCTTTCCTGCAGATTCCTGAAGTTGTCGTTCATCAAGTTAGCGAGGGCCGTGGCCTCATGGGCCGCTTTGTAGTCTTCCAGGTCTTTCCATCCTTCTAGCATGTCCACCAGGTTGACTATCGTGCGATGTTGCTTGTTGGTCAATGATTTCGTTGCTTTTAGCTCATTTTTGGCCATGTGCCGTAGCACAGTTATGGCATCGTACATGGCACTCACGGATGTCCCGTCTATCTCCAATGACTTTCCATAGTCTTTCTTTACTGCATCAGCAGCCACCTCCAGCTTGGCCATGTGTGCCCGTTTTGCTTCTGCCATTGTCGCGGTAGGGCTCGCATTTTCTGGACTGTTGGGTAGGTCCGGTCCTTCGGACATTTTGTTGGTATGATTTCTTGATGTTGTAGGTAGTTGTTACAAGAAGTAATTACGCGTATCTATCCTCGTACGCCCTCCCAATTCCCTTCGAACGGTGTTAGTGGACCGTGGGAAGATTGGGTGTGGTGGCTGTAGCGGATCAAGAGGCGTCCTTCGTGGACTGCGATTAATGAGGTATGCACGACGTACGAGGATCCTATCTCGAATATTCCATTACTCCTTGAGTGTCGTGCGAGAGGGCAGCAAGGGAAAAGAGCAAAAGTCAACATAGGATGAAGGCGCAGCACACGAGTTCACCTGCTAGCGTGGCGTCCGCTGTCTTCGCTGGTAGAGTTTATTCCTCGTGCACGTAATCCAGGGTTGCAGCGCGCTCGACGGCACTCGGGATGGACGGAAGGCTCGAGCTTTTGAGGCAGACACGTCCTTGGAGAACTCGCAACGAAAGAGAGACTGTGTGTGGTCGCTTGGCGAAGGCGACCAGAACTCGAGGTACCCTTATCGTGCGATGCTATGTGGTTTTTTACTACCAATATCGTTGTTCCCATCATCACGCAACGACTTTGCACGTCTCTCTCGTCACGAAAGCTCCTCAGAAGCAATGTTATCTGAGGTTTGAACCTTGGTAGTGCTTGCGATAGAATCGACATCTGATGCCTTTTGTACGAGATGTGTCTCTAGGATGTCTCTAGAACGTATATATGTTAATCCGTGTATCGGGGAAGGGGACATGGAATAGAATGCTACCTCAAATGAGGGCGATTAGTTCAGAAGTCGTCAGTTTGTTCATGTGGACTGGAAGGCACGCGCGAGTTGAAAGGCACGACAGTCTCTCTAAAATGGCGAGGCAAGAAGATGATTGACGCGAAGCAAAAGATAGATGATGAACGAAAACACGTTCGGAACCGAATGCCTCGGGGGCCGTTTATCTCATCATACCACCGTGTCACCGTATCGACAAACTCCAATGTAGGTTATACTGGGACCAATTCAGATCGCTCCATTGAGTAATTGAGAGAGGCCAGGCGATCATGAAGCGCAAGGCCGAAGAGTTGCGATAGGGACCGCTCTGTAAGGTCTCGGACGGAAAGGGGACATGACTGAGGAGCGGCAAATGCCGCGCGAATTTGGCTTACAACTATGACCGCTGTTTTCCTTTCCTCCCTTCCATCCATACACCAACAGAAAAGCAGGCAGGCTGATCAATGAGGAAGGCTTGGGATGGATGTAGGAAGGTAGACGTGTTGCTGTGTAAGGGCCTGGCGAGGATGGCCGCGGGGAGATTATGCAACAACGGAGAGATTTTATTGGATGGTATGTTTTCTCTGCTTTTGTACTTGAAGTTCATCTGAGCGCACTTTTCTGACAGCCGGCCACAAAAAACTATCGCGGTAGAGGACTGGCGCGTCTCTGGGATAGCATGGCGTTTGGTTAGGAAGGCACTGGGACGGCGGACAGGGTGTTGGTAGGTCGGGTATGGTTGTTCCTCGCCGTTATGGTGACGTCGCGCCATACCTTTTCAACATCCAGAACGTCTCAAACGACATAGTTTCTCCTCCCTAGGCTCTCATTTGCAATCCACCCGACCATGTGCTTCGTTCTTCCGCGCGGAGGGAAATGGTGTATATGCGCGTCAAGCCATAGCGCTTTGCCTAATCAGATGGTGCCGTTTTAAGATAGTGATCGACGAATTATGGACTTGGCGCGTGGACTCGGGATGGAGGTTCGAGCATTTGGGGCAGACGCGTCCTTGGAGAACTCGCAACAGAGAGAGAGGCCTGCAATCGGCGAGTTGGTTGCGGATACTCTTGCTCCTGGAATAACAACATCACTTTCTCCCGTCAAAATACTCTCGTACCCACAGGCGTTCCCAGGTCCAGCTCCAATAGCATCGTTGTCCAGCCCCATTCCGTCCACTCCCGCTGCGACAATCCGTCTTCCACGCCGCACATCGACCCATGGGTTGAGTTTTGGCGTCAGTCAGGATAGCTCTGCGCTTGAATTGGACGAGAAGAGAGCATGCAGGTCTTTGATTTGTGCAGTAACACGAATGTAACCTGTTCACTTACTCGTCTCTCGATTCCTGCTCCACCGTAAGCAAAAACTCCGCCTTCCGTGAATACAGGACATAGAAACGGAGAACTCGCGACCGCCTCCTTTCCCTTTTTTCTCTCGCAGGCACCATGCGTGAAAAACGCCTGCTAGCACCCTCCTTCCTAGTGTCCAAAGAGAAGATGGTCACCCGATTGGGCACACCACTTCAGGTTGACCACTATTATTCTTTTACCGTGGCACTGTAATGCAGGAGCAATGCCCTCGGAACCCCAGGTTCAAACCCTAATAGTGTCCATTTGATGATCCTTATCCACAGTTTTTTCTAGTGATGCCTGGCGTATATGAAGAGACCGGTTCGTGTTCGGCATATATAGCTCAGTTTTTGCACCCCCCCTGTTCATCGTTACCGAGACATCTACATATTATAATTCAGCTCCCTATTAGAAACACGGCCCCGGTTTCTAAGATTCAGAAGTAGAAGAAGGCGCGCGCCTGGACCGAGAGTCAGTCTTGGTGTAAAATGACATGGCAAGAAGATGATTTGGTACAAAGAATTTTGATCAATGTAAACACACGCGAAGAAGACCAGGAAAGACGAGTCTTCATTCTATTCACGCGACATCTCTGCCGGCTCGTACTGCCAAAAAAGGTCGGAAAGAACCTCGACAAAGCGCAATGTACTTAGTACTAGGGAATTGTACAGTCGTTTCCTTCAGTAATTGAGAAGTCGGATGCAACGTTGACACCTTGCGGCAAAGGCCGAACGAGGCTTGGTTCAACCATGACGCGAATGTTGACTGCTGATTACCTTTCCTTTCACCCTTCCGTCCCGTTGAGCTATACACGCCAAAACCATACGCCAACTTAAGAATCAGGTAGGCTGATCAGTGAGGAAGTGGAACTCTGCTTGGGATCATTGGACGATGAACGTAGACAGAACGCGTCCTCAGAGACTGCGTAGGAGGTTTCTTGTGTATGAGTCCGGCTCGTCGAGTGGGACGTCGCGTCGTGGATGTCTGTAGGGCGATCATGCAACGACGGGGAGATTTTATCGGGTTACAGCAGATGGTATGTTTTCTCTGCCGTGATTGTTACCGTTCTGATTATTGACCAGGGAGAGGGATACTCCTCTCTTGGATAAATCGAAAATCGAGACTTCAAGAACTTCTGAAAAGTCATGGCGAGGAGGAGGAGGATGGGCTGGCACTGGACCGGTTGCTGCACGGCCAGAGCGTTATTGGCAAAACGTGTATGCGCATCGAGTCACTTTTATGTTATGCATAGCTGACCATAACAGCGAGGACTATCGAAATCGACTCCATAACGCTTCAGGATAAAGATCTTCAGGTGGTCTGGAAGCTTGACTACGGCCAGTTTGGCGTCGTACGTTCCTTTCTCCTTGGAAAACTCAAGCCTCATTGGTGTTTACAGATCGATGTTGTCAAATGCAGACTAGTATGTACGCAAAACTATTGAGAAGAAATTTTTCACAAGGGCGCGTGAGGTACGTCGTCGATATCCGAGTCGGTTGGTATGTAGTTGATAAAGGCAAATAAAGCAATGTTCGCCGCAGCTTGAACGCGATATTCTACGCCTTGCGACAACCACCGATTCACAGTGGGTGCCACATTTGCTGTGTGCTTCCAAACCCCGATGCATTTGAAACTCGTCATGGACTATGCTGAGGGGAGAACTCTATGGGACGTGTTGGAGTCCAGCGCGCTCGACGGCAGGATTTCCGAGCGCGATATCAGATGGTGGGCACCACAAATCGTCAGTCCGATTCATTGGTGTCATTCACAAGGTTTTGTGCACAGGTAGGTCTGAGATTTGTATGTATGAAATCTCTCTGACACTGGAACAGAGATATCAAGCCTCACAATTGTCCTCAAACCGAACGCTCACATTCTCTTGTTCGATTTTGGTACGGCGGCTCCGCTTCTTCCCCGCATGCCGGATGGCAGTCAGCGTCTGCCGAAGCAACATTGTCTCGTCCCATGCAGAACTTGTGATTACATCTCACCGGAGATACTCAAGGCTCATGAGCGGGCGTTGGTTGCCTTGGAAATGGAAGATGACGACCGCAGCTCCGAATTCGAGCATGAAGATGACGTTTATGGATGAGAGACGGACTGGTGGAGCATGGGCGCGATGTTGTATGAAATGGCTTACGGTCAAGCGCCCTTCTTTGCAGAGGATATTCGAAGGACATACGCCAAGATTATGGCTGACAACGTCTGTTTTTTTTTCTTTATCTTGTCCAACAGACGCTGATTTGTATTCAAAGATACATTCCCTTCAATAATAATATTATAATTTCACCCGAATTCCAGGACTTTTTACGCAAGTGAGCGCGCTATCATTCCAACTTGTCGGTCCTGTTAATAGCTATTCTCGAAGGTTGCTTACCGATGCCGAATTCGGTCTAGGAAGACATTCCATAGCTGAGCTCACCTCTCACATATTTTTTGCCAATGTCCGCTAGACCAATCTCCACGATGGTGGGTTTCTGTGTTATACTTACACTGTCTTGATGTTTATTTTTGGTCATTAGAGGCCATCCCCGCGGACATTCATGTTCCTCAATTTATCTATGCGGATCCCAATGCTAACCTCGATATGGAGGACGACGGATTAGACGACGATGAGTCAAAACCCTTCGCTTTCTCCGACCTTTTCCAGTCATCTGCTGGGTCTTCTCAAGGTCTCTATTCTGAGGTCTATACCGACACCTCGACCGACACCTGGAGATAATAGTTCTGCCTTTATCGGGTTCACATGGGGACCTATGACGACTGCATTCCCGGACCTAGCACATCGTGAACCCGTTACTAGTACATTAAATACACCCAAACCACTTGGACTATCTCACGCCACTATCGGTTCTACGACGGTGCCTCATCTTCTAATGCCCACCCCCAATACACATCCTTTCAGCACGCCTATCCGATCCGGACCTCGGACTCCATACCAGACACTTTCGGAAACCACATATCTTGACGTCCATTGGCAGACGCAGTCGGTCAGCATCGATGAAAGAACTTTGCTTCCACCCCCAGGGGGTTCCACGAAAGATACCCGTGAATGTTTCTGACTCGGAAGAGGAAACTAACACGGACATGGAAGAACCACCAAGTCCGAGTCCGAGCCTAGGCCGGGATCCGTTATGTCGAAACGAAGCACCACTCTTAATGCTACGGTGACACTTACTCAGCGGTCGAGCGACTTTTCGCAGCGGACGGGTACAGATTTGTCTGTAAAGGTGACGGAGACGCCTCAGCTAGGTGGTGAAGATGACAGTACACCTCGTTTGCGAGTGGGGTCGAATCTCTCATACGAGAATACGACGCTCGATGGCTTGGAAAACACGCATAGTCTGATTATGGGAGACATCCACAGCATAGAGGGCCGATTAAAGCAGTTGGTCTCTGCTATTGCAAAGTAGATCGATATGTACGGTGGCTATCATCATGATCCTTGCCTATCTTTACTGAGCGCCTGCTGTGGTTTTGCAGGCCCTGAGATACCTTGCTATTTCGAGCGGGGGCCCCGTCTGTCACCTATCGAAGGTGCATACTATATAACAGTAGTCGCTGAGAAGGGGGGTTATGCTAACCTAGCCTGGAAAGCTGGCATTTACTGAAAGGACGCAGATCTATTGTGAAATCGAAAGTGGAGGAAACGAAGATACCATTCAATGGTACTCGACCGAAGCTCAAGCTAATATATCATCACATAGACCCCGGAGCATGCACTCCATTCTGACTATTGACGCAGGCATTTGCAGAACATGTTGTATTGGATTAATTGCTCCCACTATCACAGAATTCTATGACTCTTAGTACAGCAATGACAACACTCTTTCCTCTTGCCTGATTTCCAGACCTGGTTGTCGACACCAGGAAATCAAGACCGTGATGACTTCTCCCCACCAGTGGTCAAATCAGACAAGTATATTGCGAGATCTTGCTAGACCGAGATCCCTCAGTCTATATGCTTCGTCCCGGTTGTCCATCATGATCACCGACACCTTCTCGAATTCCTGACCTGGCAGTCGTCTCCCTATGGCCCAGCGGTAGGACAAGGACCTATCACTAAGCAGTGTGTAGGTATCTTCAGGTATCGGAAATCGGTGAGTGACGTGGATTTTGAATGTGTGCGGGATCTTGTTTGCGGCTTCGACAACCAACTCCCCGCGTCGATGATGCCCTTCCTTCCTTCCTTCCGCGTCGAATACCCGCACAAGCCCCTTTTCAATACAACGCCCGTCAAACCGGTCCTCATCCGTCTTGTCATCATGCTGAATAGGTGTGGGAAGATAGTGGACATTCTCTGGCAGAGGCTCCCTCATGACCTGGTCCCACGTTGGTCTCCATTTCTTGCCTCGGACTCCAACTCCAGGATACGCTAAGAAGAAGTGCGCGCGCATATAAGGGTCCATTGCGTTCACCAGTGTCGTCCATGCATCCTCGAGAGTCTCGCTCTCGTGGTAGGCAGGTAGCGTATGGAGCCGCAGAGGGAGTGCGAGTCCGGCCACTCTGTCGACCGGATTGGTTGACACGCGCTTCTGCATGTCCGCTATTGTAGCAAAAGTCTGACCTACACCCCGGGCCCTCTTCACTGAATGCAGCTCCTTGTGAAACCTGGTCAGGAGTGCAGTCTCGTAGTTCCCGTCGTTTATCCGATGTGCATGCATCGGTCCATTTGGCATATCACCGGCAATGATGCGCTCATATCCGGCCTCCTGGAGTGTCCATGCACGTCGAAACCAGGACCGATCGCTGTCCAAGTCGCCGTCCTTCAACGTCAACGGCCGCCCCAGCCCACTCAGGTAGATCACTACCTCTCCACGCCGACCTGTGGCCTTATACACAGCTCCAATTGTAGGCACATCGAGCCTCCACTCCTCCACGCGCAGATCTTCCCTCGGCCCCCCTTCCTCTTTCTGTCTTAAACAGAGCACATCCAGCCATGTGTACTCTGCTCCCAGATTCAGCATCTCAATCCGGATGAGGTTGAGATCCGTGTCCTTTGGTATAGGCACAGGCCACTCCTTCTCGTTGATAGGGGTCAGCACATCCACACGATCCTTCTCATCAACCCACGCGTGCGAAATCGGTGTCGGCCATGTGTATTTGTGAGTTATCCACGATGGCACCACGCGATTGCTGTACAGGTCCCATATACGTCGAGGTCTCAAACGCGGGTTGACAATCCAGTTTCCTACCAGTGCTTCTTGTCGGCGCTCTCTGTCTTTCCCTTCACGTCTGCGTAGCTCATCTTGGATGTTGCTAGGGTTATATGTATTCCATACCGGGCGAAGGAAGGCATAGGCTGTGCCAAAGTTGTAGTTCCTTTCAATGAAGTCTTCGAGAATGGACAAGAGCGATGGTTGGTCTTGGACGGAGGCAGCGGAGGAAGGGGCGGGAGAGGCGGTGGACACGGAGGAAGAGTGGGCTGTGCGAAGAGTATGTGAGGTTCCGAGGGTGGCGTTCAGTCGATCCAAGACCCCCTGAACGCCAAGTGTAGCGCAGGGAGTGTCCGCGAGGCGGGATGATATGACAGGACTTCGACCGGTGTACGACCGCTGCTTTGGAACCTCGACAGACGATTCCGCCTGGCGGGTCTCGGTGAACGCGGAAAGGGTGACTTCGGGGAGAATGCCGATATCAGCTTGGCTATGGGGGTAGTGGCTTCAATCAGTTTTCATCGTTTTAAAGTTCGATTCCTTACCGAGTAAAAGTACCTACGCCTAGATCTGTATTCCGTCGTTTCGCTACCCATGCATTAGGTGTTGTCTCGCCTGAAAAAAAGAGTTACAACTCAAGCAAGACTGTAATGGGAATATCTTACTTTCATTGATAGAGACAAGGTTGTTATCAATGGCATACTTTGCAAGCTCCATAACATTAAGTGGATCTCGAACCTAGTGATATTGTTAACAAACCAGAAGACCTATCAACGACACAGCAACATACATTGTTTTCCACGCCCCTCCATTCAAAGTCATCATGAGTTAGTGCAATAGTAGCATCAGGGTGCTAGAGTCAGTACAAGGAAGATGAGCTGGAATACAGCCGTATGGAGGCACTAGCTTAGTATCCAATATGTGTTTGTTTATTAAGGCTGATGGATTGGAAATCTAGTAATGCGAATTCAGTACATTTCCACCGCACTGAAGCACTTATACTTGCCTTGTCCTGTCCAGGGAGCTGCTGAACTAATGTGTCGGCCCGCATGGTAGTACGGCCATAGGGAATATCCATTACCGATGTATCAGTTTCCGACTCGCCTGCCGAAGACTCCGATAACCCGCTTTCCGAATACTCGTCGTATGAAGATCCTTCTATCTCCGAATCGTCGAAATTGAGTGGTCTGGCCGTACGCCTCTCCATCCCCGCACCGTGACCCTGGGATCAGATTTCAACATTAAGACTTGTGAAAAGAAAATAGAGAGCTCACACGGGCGGTTCCGGATGTTGTCTCCACAGTTGCCACTGTCGTGCTACTTTGCGGTGCAGCACTATAGGGAATGGACAAATCCTGCGGTGGCTTCTCGCGCAGTTTCACTTTTTCTCTAAAATGGAATCTCTTGTATGATTTCTCAACAATAGAGATCGAGTATCCGCGCAAGAAAATCGTCTGATTTGCAGTCGCTCCTAGTGTCAAATCGCGATCGTGATTCCGTTTATGAACACCAGGTTGTACCTCCCAACTGTATTGTACTGTTCCCGTGAGTTCTATGACATCGGTAGCTATAAACTTCAATGATGCGCTGCTGGACTCAATGGCATGCGAGTAGCACGCGTTACCCCAAGAGTGGCACTTGTCGTATCCGGTTACAATGTATAGCATACCATTACGGATCCGTCTGCCCTGTCTCGGGCCATTAAGGTATTTGTACCAGCTGTGGGCATTGGACGTCGCATATTCCTCGAGCAAGAGAGGATGTTCGGAGTCGTAACGTGCGCCGCCATCTGGAAGGACAAGGACGGCGGCTCGTGAGCTTGAGCTCGTAAATTCGAAACCACAACCCGCTCCGAAGACAACAGGGAGATTGCTGAATGATATCGATAAAAGGAGACCCCCAAAGTGTAGATGAGTACTCACGGTACTCCGCCTGATACAGCAAACCCAATTGACTTTTTTTCCACAGCAGAGGTAGTAATCACCGAGTGCTTATCATGCATTTCTGCCCGCCCTTGTATACCGGGACCCGGAATGCCCGTCACCGGTACAAAGTCGGGAGGAACTCTGTTCAGATTGATAGGATCGCTGGCATCCTTGCACACATTGAAGAGGTACGCGAAGCCGCCATCATCGGTAAGATATCCAAGATCACCGACTTGGGTTCCACAGCGAAGATAAGCGGGAGGAAGGGTTGAAAACGGATCCGGAAGCCACAGCGGATATCCATGACCCTTGGTCATCAGCAATGGGACGTAGATGTCTGGAGCTCTGTCTGTCGCCATGAGAAGGGATTGTGGGAAGAAACAAGGATGCCCCTGCTATATATGTATGTGTAAGAATCCAAGGGCTTCTATTTAACCGCACAAGGACAGCCGGAAGCTATGCATCACTTCCAGAACTGATTAGCTATATAGCAAAGAGCGCTTCTGAAAAAGCTTCGGTGATGGAGTACAAGCGATAGACTGCAGGATTTGATAGTGATGAGTCGTGTACACTACGCAAAGCAGCGATATGAGGTTCAGCGTTTATGAGCAAACTGTTGGAATCGACACTTACGGCAAAGAATGTATTATCTATTCATGGGTGTAACCCATCATTCCTTCTGTAACTATCTTTCATTTCAAGTCAACGGTGCTCAATATCGCCGCCGCTACAACTACGAACCAAAATACGGCATGTATCGTCTTCTCAAACACATTGCGACACCACATGGAGGGTCACGATCTGTCGCGATTATCCACAGTTACAAGCACCGGGAGTACCTCTAACACTGGCTTGCCAGGGTATGTCACAATACTTTCAGACGAGCAGTGCCACAGACCGACAACCGGGCGTCTTCTGAAGATTCTTCCCCTGACCTTGGACGAGTGTGAAGACCTACATCCGACAGATGTTAGCAAGACGTTCCGGTTGTTCAGATGCCTAGTTACCGCTGCAGCAATCCACGTTTGTGGCAGGAAATATACGAGATCTTTTTCCCGCCCCCTGGCAGCTCATCAGAAGGTGACAGACGAGGATAATAGTAGACAAACATACTATTGTTATCACCTGCCCATATTCGCCACCACTCCAAATACATTGGGATGAGCACATGGGAGAGAGGACGGATCTCCTCCTTGTCTATGAGAAAGCGGCCTCCCCTTCCACTATTCATGGGACTTGCTGGTAGAGAGTCGACGACAGACGTAATTCGCCGTGACGCAGGGAAAACCGGTCCGTCACGCGTTCTCCAAAGACGACTCTTCCTCCTGAGACTATCGGGTGGGAGAACGTTGGAAGAGAAAGGAGTAGAGAGTACCAACGATGAATCGATGAATCAAGATGAACGGATCCGCCACGGAAGATGCGCGATAGGTCCTAATCCTTCTCGCACGTACTATAAGGAGTTTCGTCGACCGAGTATCAATCGCAAGGAGTGGCCAACAACTTCTGGAATCTGGTCGAGCGCGTAAGGAGGAAATATAATCGTTTCCTTAGCTGCTGTGAACTTTGTTACGCGTTTTCTAGGCCGTCCGCTTGGGACACCCTAAGCCAGAGTCCATGAATCGACGCCAGGAAGAGGGGGCAACTTTCCTCCGCGTATGCCTTCAGAAAGTTGGTATGTTCCACTTGAACCGACGCGTAGTAATCTCCTCCTTGAAGGTGCTATTTGAACAAAATTCTCGTTAGCTCGACAACAGGCGATGAATTATTCAAAGCATACCTGCCTTCCATTTTCTGCAGCCCGCACAGCTCGGCTATAGAAAGATACGCGGCATTGCAGTGTATAGGCAGATTTTGCTCCTTCGAGCGTGCGCGACATAGCAGAGACAATATTCATATAATGGCTCCGTGATTGCATGTAGCATATTGACCCAAGCGCGGATTCATCTAGTAAAAATGGACTACAATTAAGCATGGTTCAACAGATAGTGGCGAAAGACGATACATACCTCGAAATCAGGATTACTGTTCCAAATGTTCCATCATTTTTTCGGACAGTCGTGCGTCATACTACTGCCGCATACATGCGCGTAGCAGTCTAGCAACAAGGCCAATAGAAACTGAAGGAAGGCTGGTCATGGTAAGAGGTGGTTTCGCTCGGACTTTGCCGCCACCATCAACAGCCAGTCTCGATTTACAATATTTACATCATCATCTCCTTTGCGAAAACTCACATAGGGCCTCCGTGGTACGAACATTCAGCGTTGCACTCAGCACTCAACCCCATTTCTTTCTCGATACAAGATCCTAAGCTGCACACAGATAACGACGATACGCAGCCGTTATGTGCTCATTTTACGAGTCCGTCTTTCAATATACTTTGCATCTGTGGTCCGGCAGTGATCAAGTTATGGGGACGGCGAACATCGTGTTGGTAGGCCTGGTCGTATAGCCGATGGTAAGTTCCACGCCGTTACTGTCGTCCACCGTCTTCTGACCGTCTGTTAAGGGTGACCGTTGAAACGTTGACATCGCGCCTTACTAGATAACCAAATCAAACAACATATCCCTCTCCCTTGACTCTCACTCGAAGAACACCGTGGAATTCCCATAATCCACACCAAGTCGCTTCATCACCGTATGATTATACATTCTTGCTCGAGACTCGAATGCATCCCGATTTCGGCACGTTTTCACTCCCGGCCACGACTAGCCTTATGCATCGTTCTTTTGCGCCTGGATATGGGGAGGGAAATGGTGTAGATGCACATCATCGTACTCGTGTCAAATCATAGCGCTTTTGAGCAGACACCCTAATCGGATGGTGAGCATACGCCCGTTCACACACAACTCTCATGTCTTGACGGGGAGGGATACGGTGTCGGGAGGAAGAGTTTGAGATAATGGCCGACGAAATATGGACCTGCCTTGGGTTGACGTGTTTACTCGGGATTGACGTAGTTCAAGCCAACGCGTCCTTGGAGAAAGAAACCGTTATTCTAGCCGTCGTCTTGACGAGTCGTGTGCAGGCGACCAAGACTCGGGAGGTTCCATCTGGTGATGGTAGTGGGAAAAATCCCTGTATCGCGCGCGCGCAGGCAATGTTGTTTTCATTGCCAATGTCGTTGTTCTGATCCTTATTCAGGCAATGGAACAACGACTGTATTGATCTCTCTTGTTACGAAAGTTCTGTCGCAGGCGATCACCGAATCTGCTTATCCACTCCTAATAAACCACCGCTACAAAAATCGACCTTCAAAGTGAGGGTGAGCACCAGCGCGTCGATTGAGTTTTGGCATCAATGGGACTCTGCACATGAAATTAAAAGGGAAGAGAGCAGGCAGCTCTTTGATTTGTACAACAACACTACTGCTCTGAATTGAACGCTGTGCCACCTGTTTACTTACTCGTCTTACGTACTCTCTCGGTTGCTGCACCTTCACAAATCAAACATGCATCTGACGAGCAAAACTCTTCGACTCTGCTTTCTTGCGACCATCTTCTTCCCTCCTTTTCTGGCAGGTGAAACCGGTCGGAACCTTCAGTTCTTCCCGGCGTGCAAAGAAAAGATGACTGCCTTCCTCGCTTCCGGTTGACGCTATTATTGTTTTACCGCGGCGCTATAACGTAGGAAGTATGACCTCGGTAGCCCGGGTTCAAACCCTGATGGTGTCCATTCTGTTCCCTGAGACTAGTTTTTTCCAAGCGAAGTCTGCACAATCAGGCATTCGTCACAGGTCCATGTGCTCGATTGTTGACCTACTGGATAACAAACGAAATGCACCTCTGCCGTTCAGCACTGTTTTTGCTCCCCGAGTGGGGAAACTTGGAGTCCCTTCTCAACGACGGACATGACCCAAGGTGGATTGGGAGACATATGAGCCGATCATTGTGCGCCTGTTGCTTTTGAGTCAAATGCCCCCTCTCTTGACCAGTTATGCTATTTCGGCTCCACTTCCCTCAGATACCAAATCCCTCTCCATCAGGTTCTATCACACGTATGAGCGTCGTCGTTCGTGTCTCCATCGCGATCAGCAACTTCTGGAATCTTGCAGTGCACATGAGCAAAGGTAGTTGTGTACCCTTGGCTGTGAACGGCGTAACGTGAACCTCTTCAAGCTCATGTTTTCTATGTCGTCGACTCGAAGCCCACAGAGGAGTCCGCCTGGAAGAGGGCGAAACTTTCCACTTTCCTACGCGTTCATCTTCAGAAAGTTGGTATTTTCCGCTTGAATCGACGCATGTTAATCTCCTCCTTGATGGCTCTATCGTACCCGTTAGCTCGACACATGCGATAAATATTCAAAGCGCACCTATCTTCCATTATCCAACGGGAAAAAAATGAGCCCGTCTGCTACATTGTTGACTGTGGAAGATTTTTGTTCCTTAGTGAGCGGTCGAGACATGGCAGAAATAGGGCCTCAGAAATAAAATGCATGTCATGATGACGCTGCAGCACGTCGACCCATATCAAACATACAACAGAAAGTAATGAGTGACGATACCTATGAAATGATGATCCCATCTCGGCGTTCTATCATCATTTTCCGGAGAGTCATGTAGTAGCCCCTGTAGTGAGAGCAGCAAGGAAACAGTGTAGATTGGGGGAAGGTTAGTCGCGGCAACTTAGCTCGGCGTTTTCCCTGACCGGCTTCTCTCCGGCCATCATAATTTCAACTGCCGCCGGCACTGGCAGTCTCCGTTCTCCCGAATTGAAGCCGCTCAAAATGACCCATCACGCGTTTTGCAGGCGCGTCTTTTGATATTTTGTGTTTGAAGTTCATCTGAGCGTGTATCATACAGGCACTCGCTGGTAGCACACCAACAGAGACGATTTCCGAGAACTATCATTTTTGATGTGGTACAGGACTGACACCAATTTCATCCCAACATCCCAACAAGTGGTCGTCGGAGAATGCCTAACAGAAATGGAGACCTCTTTGATCTACTTTGAAGGGATTGGCAAGACGTTTGGTTCGGAAGGAATTATGCAGACGACGGGAAAATTATGTGGACTCCGAACAGGATGTTAGTAGGGCTGGCCGTATAGCCATCGCAGCTTATCCCAGATCTAGGCTCGATGGTGTGTTCCTCGCCGTTGTCATCGTCCACCGTTTACTGACCATCTTTTAAGGGAAATGTCGTGCCATACCAGGTTACCAAGCTTATCAGCATCCGGGACGTCTTGCTAACACCAAACGATGTAGCATCATACCTATTCCGCTCTGCCCCTCGCTCATTCAAGGAAGACTGAGTGATGCCCAATCAATAGTTGGTACGGCAAGGTATGAACTTCGAAAGGCACAGCATTACATCTCTCTTGGAAAAGATAAATACACTCTTGCTTCCCCTATGAATGGCCAGCCTAGGGGATACTTATGTGCGACCTTGTACTTGCATCAATCCACGGTCTCTAGCTCCGCGTGCATCTCATCACCAAAACCTCAGCCTTGAGATCGGGTACAGATCAGTCTCACCAATCATTATCTCCTCCGTCTCGCAAGGTCTGAGCAATCGGCGCCGATCAGGACAACCTGGTCCAGGTACCCCAGACTTTTGACCTCCCATTGTTCTGAACTGCACACGATCCGAGCACGATCTGGACCTTTTTCGTATGTTCACGGGATCTCTGATGTGATCTTCCTACTCACCGCAAGGACCACGCGTTCAGGTATGGTGAGCTCGATCTGAGAAGAGCACCGCTGTTCACGTCAAGTTCACCACTCTCGTATGCCTGTATTAATTTTACACTCAGTTGACTTGTCCGTTCAAATGCATGACATTCAGCACAAACATAGGATATTACATGATAAGCAACCAGCAAATGTAAAGAGCAAATGACAAGATACGGCAAGCACAGACTGAAAGAAGAACAACCAAGCAATGACCAAAGCATCAAGAAAAAGACGCATCACTATGTAGCCAATTTAGCTCGATACAGAACCAAACGATGGTCGAGAATGAACTTACCATATCATTACAATGCAGTCACAGATCCCAGTCCGCCATCTGGGCCCGACATCCCGCAGCGCTATGGCGATGCAACACTTCATCTAAGCAGCAGGAGTTAGTATCGGAATCCATAAGGCAAGACAAATCCTCACCTCATCAACAGAACAGCACGAATACTAGCCATTACCCTGCCCGGTGTCACGACTGTGTCTGTATGGCCTGATGAATCTCGTTATCAGCCTAAGGGTCAGGGTTGGGCCAAAGACAACTCACCGATGGTAGTAAAAGACGTCCATTGCAGCCCAACATTACTGCAGATCCGAAAATAAGTATTGAAAGGAGAGTAAGAGTTGCAATGACGCACCACATCTCTGGTTTGGAAGGGCTTGATATGTCCTGTGAGCATATACTTTAGTCAAGCGTGAGATAAGGCTACGTGGACGAACAGAATGTGCCTACTATATCCACGTGTAAACCTCCCTTCAGTAACTCTGTCCTCGACGTATCATTGCTGGCCATGACTTGGTACTTCACGTGAAGGAGAGAATTGTGCAAGTAAGACTGAGTGAAGTGCATATATGCGTCGTTGGATGTGGCAGCTGATTGGGAGTGACCATAGTTCTGAGACAATGCGATTTTGTTCATGCTGCACCGGTCCAAACATGCTCGAGAGAGACAAAGCCATGTACACTGCGGACGGCCAGGACTGATAATAGCTAGAATGGCAAGGCAGGCATCGATACCGTCATGTTGCCGTCGTGGGTGTTGGTGATGATGATGGCAGGAAGGAAAGAAGGTGATGTCACAAATCCGTGACGTCCGGTGAATTTAGCGAATTTAGTATATTGGAATCCGATGTCAATCCACCGAGATAATCTCAAGCCAGTGACTGAAGCGTCTTTCAAGTTTTGCCAGAAAAAATGGGTAGATTTTTTTTCTGACAGTACCAAAACCCAACCGATGAATCCGATTCTCATTAGACCTCATACAGACCTCAGAAGGGTCTTCCCTCTTGATCCCAGAACCAGCCTGCCGTGAAACAAGCTTGAGGATCTTTTTGAATCAGACAGAACAAAGGTGGATCTGGCACGACCTGGTGTGAGTAGTCCTGATCTGCCTCGACCTTCACCTGATCGAAGTGGTCTTAGGAGACCGCTCTGGTCACATCAACCTGCACCAGAACTTCTGGCTGAGGTTTTGGTGATGCCTAGCGGATTCTCACGTCAAGATAGATCAGCCTTGGGTCCAGGGTTGGTGGATGCACTCCGGTATGGAATGTCTAACGGTCGCGCTATGTACCTACGTCACTCTGACAGTTAATCATCCCTTATATAGTAACTGGACCCAGGGGAGTGCAATGCTACAGGAACAATGTAAGGAAGCAAATTAAACAACCATATGGGGGTTGTCTGGTTAGGAGAACTCAATCCAACAAACTATAATCATCAATAATAGAAACAGGGGAGTGGCTATGTCCAAGTTTGTACATAGGTCATATGCATGCACTGTATATATGTGCACTTTCAGGTCTTAAATGTAATATTTTGGGGCTCTGCCATCAGCGAGAATGCCTGTGAGACGTTACTTGTGTAATACTCGTGTGACATTTTATCAAATTCACCAAATTCAGCAAGGGTGTTACTGAGTCACACTTATGTAATGCGTTAGCGTGAGTCCGAGCTCGGACTCACGGTCACGCTTATGTAAGGTGTTAGCGTGAGTTCGAGCTCTCACAGTCACGGTCTTGTGATGTGACCCACCCCTAGTACATCACACTGGTCATCTACCGGGGAGTTAGCGAGGTTTGATTGGGTTCCTCAGTTCACGGCTAGTGTAGTGCAAAACAACACGGTTGCCCAGCAGTTTTCTGATGCAGACAAATGAGCTGTGCATCACAACACTCTTTAAATTTTGCATTATTCATGTGTTTCTAAATTCTGGGTACAGAAATTGTAGTGGTACACTTATTGTATTAGTATTTGTGCAATATATCAGGTAATGCCCCAAATGTGTCTCCACCGATTGCATACCAAGCAATTATAATAGTAGAAACTGAAAAACCCACTTTTCCAAGGGTAGATCTCACTTTAAACTGCAAAATCACAATGTAACATTCCAGAATGTGTATCTGATACTTATGTAGAGTATCAGAACCCAATTTATTGTGCTGCACTGATAGAACGATGTTAGGACAGTACCCAATAGCAGAAATGGGTACCGAAGCATTTACATTGTTTTCACTTTTACTGAAGGATTGAATTCACTATAGAGTCATGCAATGCTGGACTGGATTGGATCGGACAGCTTAGTTAGCTCATTCCATGCATATTAATACATCTTCAAAGGTATCTACATTTATTGGAATGAAATAGAGGTACACAGATCCAACATATGCTCCAAAATGCTTTAAAGTGCGGGGTAATCACCATAAAATAGTAATTATCATGCAATGTAGGTATCCCATTGTAACAAAAACTACATAGTTGTACTTTATATGCCTGTAATATAATATCCCGATGGGTTTCGGGATTTCGGAGGGTATACGTTGAGCAGCAGAAGCATCCTGAGAATGCTTTCCGCTGGCACGATCAACCCCGGACCGTACATCCGTACAGTGATCGAGATCAAGTGGCTGTGTGACACTTTTCCTGTTCCTTTTCACCACCCCCCTCATTCTATGCCCTCTCCCTTGCTTGTGATTCACACTTTCCTCGGTTAAAGGTATGTTTTCACTGCTTACCTACTAATACATTGATTTTAGGTGTTTTTGACGCATCCGGCGACCCCAAGAGTCCCGGATAGCGACCATCCAACCCCCCACCCATATCCCTCGCATGCACATCGGTCTCAATCACCCTTGGGCACCCAATTGTGGAACACTAGGGATATGGGATATCGGTACGGACTCAATATCGGAGCCCATCCCGGAGCGGGAGGCTCCCCGGAACACAATACCAAAGACGACGGCAGTGACAGCGACTGGAACAGCGGCGACGGCGATGAGAGAGCTGGGGAGAGTTTGTGAACAACGGAGGGGTATGGCAGAGTGCATGATAGGACTGTGGAATATGGAGGAGTACTGCAGGCTGCGCAACGAGGAAGGGTGGGAGCGGGAGGGCAGGAGGAAGATCGAGCCACCGACGCCCAACAATGGCAGCGATGACCATGGCAATTTGAGGGCCAACTACTCTATTAAGGACACAATGAATGAGGTCAAGACGATCGCTATGTGAGCACCGACAGCCCTGCTGCTGTCACCCCGCCCAATACTGAAATCTGGTCCTACTGTCCATCCTAGGCTGAAACTATGCCCCTCCTTCGCATATCCCCCATTGTCGACATGGTGGATCATGACTATATGATCCGTTTTCTCCCCCAATGTCGTTATCACCGCTGCCACCAATGACGATGCTGCAACCGCATTCCCGCCGCATCCCGTGCCCTCCATTGACCATACGAGCACTATCGAACTTCTACCCCCATTTTCAATACCAGGAAATCTGATAGTGACCGCCGTTTCCCCTCATGAGCTCTCCATGATGCTCTACGGCCCTGTTGATCCTACCTTGCCCCCCTAGCTCATCCCTAGCCCATATCACTACCACCAATCAGTGGCCTGAGCTATATCCAACCGAGGATAGCATGTAGCTACCCTCCGAAAGCCTGTCCGATGCTGCTAACAAGCCTCGCCACCATCGACAGCATCCCCACCCTCATACCCCCCATTTTCGGGTTCTGCATGGTTGCGCAGCCCCAATTTTGGCGCCGTTTACTCGTTCAGACGAGCGGGTGCCCAGTGCAGGCTTCCATGCATACCTATGCTTGCTACTGTGTACGCTGTGCCCCCGCTCACAATCCCGCATATATTGATTGATTTTTGTATTTATTTATATTTTAATATTTATATGAATATTTAATATGAAAAATCTGAGAGAAAAAAAGTAATCCTGCACGATCGATATGATATAGCTGTCAGATATATCCCATCGTTCCTCATTTCAAACCCTCCGGCGTCCCAGGGGTACTCAGGCACTCATGTATCCATACAAGGTAGGTACATAGCGCGACCGTTAGACTTTCCATACTCCGGATGTTCGATGACATGCTGTGGCGCAGACGGGAAACTTGAGCTTTGAAGCCGACACGTCTTTGGAGAAGTCGTGATTCGTGAAGAAAAGAAGGTCGCGCGGATGATTTTCCACCTGTTGTTGTATGTGTGTTCTCGGGAAGTCATTTGGAGGGTAATTGTGCAACCGACTAGGAGTTCCATTGGGTGACAATGCCGGGGTGCCTCCTGCACTTTGTTGACACCGTATCGACGAGCGGTTTGTCGGCTCGGTAATAATAGCATGCACCAGCAATGGTATGTGGTCTTCCGGGGGGCTCCAATGTCGTTCTTCTAATCATTTGAATTTGTCAGGTGACCGGTCAAAAACTCTGTCGATATACGTAGCGAGCATTTCACATCCTGGTGTACGAGAGGATTTAGGAGTGTACAATGAGAACACGGCTACCTCTCTGAAATAAAAGGTGATTGGTGTTGATGTTTTCAACGACGAACCAACGTGCGTTCTTTTCTACATCTACGAACAAGACGTGCACCGGAGCCCATCCGCTGCTGAAGGGAAAACTGTAAGCACCACGGCAGGGCCATTATACGAGCCCCGGTCGATTGGCACCCACAGCTCAGACACTCAGAGCCAAGAAAGGCTAACAGAGCTGCTGGCAAGCAGTGAGACAGAAGTAGATTGACATCTGTCTCCAAGCTAAGTTCTTCAAGTAACTATCGAATCTCAGTTTGCTTCGCTCGTCAACCCATAAGATTGGCATTCAAAAAAACATTAATACTATTGTTGGGATACGTAGAGCTCAAAAATAAAGCGCTATGACGCCTACATGGCACTCATTACCCGCTAGGACGAGGACTCTGTGTCGCGAGAGAAACAGGGCAAGCGGTGTGATAATCAGGACACCCGACGCTCCAATTATGTGTCGTAGCCGTCTTTGCAAATGCTTAAAAAATGACAGTCAATCAAGAGGACGTCGTGCGCTGGACAAAGAGTGAAATACCAGGATTCCTTGTCGGCCGGTTACTCGTGATACTGGTTACCGCCATCGAGCACGCTTTTGATACATCCGCACTACCATTTTCCGCCACCCGCTTTAAAATAGTGATACCACCTGCATTGACAATCTCCTTCCTGATGGCAGACCCTCCTACATCACCCAAAAAGCTCATTGCCAAAGCCATCTGCATATGGATCTGCGGGTAGGGCTCATCAGCGACCGTTCTTAGCGCGGCCAACAGCGCATCCACAACTCCAGCGTCTACAAGCGCCTTACGTGTTCCGCCTCCCCATTCGGCGCAGATAAACCGCTGTATGGCAAATGCGAACGAACCCAGCGGTTCGACAACTTCCGGCGGAAGTACGTTCGGCAAGCGGCAGAGGCCTCGCGCGACGTCGGCGTCTACGAGCACCTTAACCATGTCAGCGCCGTTTGGCTGTATCATGCAGCCTGCTGCATACGCAGCCCACATAAGAACCGACGGGTCATTCGACGACGTCAAGTGGAACGAAACAAGAGATACGCATCCCTGTTTATATAGGGCCTTCGAAAGCTTGATGGTCCGAGCGATTCGAGCGACTGCGTAAAGTCCCGCGCAAATGTCATCGGAAGTGACGGCGTTCGTGGTCGATGCTTGTCGAAGATAGGCAGCAATTTCCGGTATAACGCCGAGGTCGCTGAGTTCATCGGCTATCGTATCGTTATGGATGAGGATGCCAATGCACCATGCTGACATACGGGCGGACGCAAGATTGCCGCGCAGAGTTTTTTCAAGGACAACGCTGATGAGATTCTGTTTGATGAGACCAGCGGCGACATCGGCATTTCGGCAGATACGGCTAAGACACCATAGAGCGAGGGTAATGACGGGATCCGAAGTTGAGGATTCAACTATTTCAATCAGGGTTCTGGATGTGTTGGTCCGGTAAATTATGTTGGCGCTTATGGTGTCGTGACTGGGTGGGTGGTGGTGAGAAACGAGTGGAGAAACGAACAATACAACGTACGCGACGAGACCAAGTGTTGTCAAAACTACTTCTAAACCATCTGGCTCAGCTGCTCGGATCTCCAACAGGTGTATCAGCATCGGAACAGCCCCGGCTCTAACCAAGGCCTGTGCTCCTTCGTCGCATTTCGTAGCGACATATTGAATCCTGAAAAGACAGTTATCGACAAAGGCCCGTCTGCAAGTAGTTTTCACTTCAGCTTGTAGGGCGCTAACTAGAAGAATGGCATTCGGAGTGTCTACGAGATGCATTTTAGTAACAACCATCATTCGGAACACTGAACACATACCGGACAGGCTGGATGGTGACCCGGTGCCAGAGAGATTTACACTCTCGGCAGACCAATCCGACCCACGTTGTCTTCTTGCAATCCTACGACGTTGCGCATTCTGAGTCCATATTGGAGGTTGTGACTCGTTGTGAACCATATGATCGTCTACTTCGGCAAGGACAGACCATTGTGGAGTATATGATCTTGTTGAAGGACTTGTAGGATTCCAGTGACGCGAGTAGTCTAAACAACGAAAGGTTAAACTTCTGACTCCTTTAAAGAGTCTCACGTACCCCAACTATTTGAAGGAAGGAAGGAAGGTGTTTTTATTAGTCGTCGGTGTTCCTGAACAGAGACTGAGTTTATGTCATTTTGGCTACATGGGGAGTGTCAGTTTCTAATCGTGCGAAAGCTTAAGGTCCGCCTTACCGAGCAATTGCACCTATATCTGCATTCCGTCGCTTTGCTACCCATGCGTTAGGTGTTGTCAGACCTAAAAAATGATTTATGACTGAAGTACAACTGCCGTAGGAATGTCTTACTTTCATTGATAGAGACGAGGTTATCAAGGACATAGCTCGCAAGCTCCACAACATCAAGTGGATTTTGAGTCTAGTGAGATTGTTAACGAAACAGGAGACATATCAAAATGCAACAATTTACCATGCCCGTCCACTCGAAGTCATCATGAGTGAGCGCAATAGTGGCGTCACGGTGCTAGAGAGTCGATACGAGGAAGATGAGAGCTTTAGTACGCCCATACGGAGGCACTAGCTTACAGTATCCAATATATATTTGTTTACCAAGGCCGATGGATTGACAATCTAGTAATGTGAAGAAATCACTTTCCACCACAGCTTGGCGTTATACTCACTCACCTTTCCCCGTCCAGGGAGCTGCCGAATCAACGTCTCGGCCTGCATCGTCGTGTGGCCATAGGGAATGTCCATTATCAATTTACCAGTCTCTGATTCGTCTTCCGAAGATTCCGGTACTTCGTCTGTCGAATATGCTGGTAGCTCGTCAGACGAAGATCCGTCTGCCTCCGAATCGAGAAGAGATCTCCCGGTTGTACGCATCGTATCATGATCCTGCGATAGGATTTCAACGGTGTTAAGACTCATAAAAATAAACCAGCGGGCTCACCTGCCAGGCGGTTCCAGATCTGCCTGTCGTTATCTGCTTCGCACTATAGGGAACCAAAGAACCAACCCGCTGTGGCTTGTTTTTGTTGGATGTTTTTACCGGATTTGTTATACGGAGCTTCACACGCAACGATGAGTCCTCACGAACGGAGATCGAGTATCCACGTAAGAAAATAGTTTGATTTGCAGTCGCCCCTGGTGTCATATCGCGATGGTGACTCCGTTTATGAACGCCGGCTTGTACTTCCCATCTGTAGCATGCTGTTCCCGTGAGTGTTGCGACACCGGTTGCCACGAACTTCAACGATGCACTAGTGGACTTAGTCGGATGCAGGTAGCACGCGTTTCCCCAAGAGTGGCATTTGTCGCATCCAGTTACAAGGTATAGCATACCATTACGGATCTGTCTGCCTTGTCCCGGTCCATTAAAGTATTTGTACCAGCTGTGGGCATTGGAAATCGCATATTCCTGGAGCAGGAGAGGATGTTCGGAGTCGTAGCGTTCGCCTCCATCTGGAAGTACAAGGATGGCGGCTCGTGAGCTTGAACTTGTAAATTCAAAACCACAACCCGCCCCAAGGACAACAGGGACGTTGCTACATGATATCAGTCAAAGAAGAACCCTGAAGATGTAGAGGAGAGAACTCACGGTGCTTCGGCTGACACAGAAAACCCGATTGACTTCTGTTCCACAGCAGAGGTAGTAATCACCGAGTTCTTATCATGCATTTCTAACCGCCCTTGTATACCGGGATCCGGAATGCCCGTCACTGGTACAAAATCGGGAGGAACTCTGTTCAGATTGATAGGATCCCTGGCATCCTTGCACACATTGAACAGATACGCGAATCCGCCATCATCGGTAAGATATCCAAGATCGCCGACTTGTGTTCCACAGCGAAGATAAGCGGGAGGAAGAGTCGAAAACGGGTCCGGAAGCCACAGCGGATATCCATGACCCTTGGTCATCAGCAAAGGGACGTAGGTGTCTGGAGCTCTGTCTGTCGCCATGAGAAGGGGTTATGGGAAGAAACAAGGATGCCCCTGCTATATATGCATGTGTAAGAATCCAAGGGCTTCTATTCAAGAGCACAAGGACAGCCCGAAGCTATGCATCACTTCCACTTCCAGAACTGATTAGCTTATAGCAACGAGCGCTTCTGAAAAAGCCAGTCTTCTTCGGTGATGAAGAACAGGCGATAGACTGGAGCGCCTGCGGGCGATTTGATAACGATGAGTCGTGTACGCTATGCAAAGCAACGCTATGAGGTTCGACGTTTATGAGAAAACTGTTGAATCGACGCTTACAACAAAGAATGTATAATCTAGTCATGGACGTAATCCATCAATCTTCCCGCCACTACCTTTCATCCCGCGTCAGCGATGCTCAATATCTGGACATCTTCCGAAGGTTCTTCCCTTGCCCTTGGACGAGCGTGCTCCCAGCCGGGAGACCTACATCCGACAAGGGCGAGAGAGTGGAATAGATAAGGTACTGTGTGATTCGATATTGGCAAGATGTTCCGGTTGCGCTTTGAGTCGGGCTCGAATCCACGCCTAACATTGGGCGAGTCGTCGAGGAACCCACAAGGACCGGGAATACCAAGACAGCCCTCTTCCGAATTGGGGCAAGAATGGAGTCGTTATCCTTGGGGCTGAAGAAACTAGGGGACGTCAGCGCAATTGAAGTGACAAATACTAATAGGTCCGTCAGACTTACGGCGGCGATGGACAGCTGTAAGTGGTGCCGAGCTTAGAGTTACACGTCCTACAGCGACTTCAACCAGTAGGCGTATGAGGGTATCGTATGGGTACGATGCTGCCTGAGGATGAGCAAAGATACCCACATGGATAAAAAATATGCTCACCGTAGAGCAGCGGCCGTATCTCCTCCAACATCTTCGCATTGATCGCGTAGTCTGAACTCGTCGTCTTTTCGGACTTTGTCTTGCAGCCCTGCCATTTCGTTTGTATATTGCAGCTTCGCGTTGCGTTTTGTCCAGTATCGTGAATAGAGTGCTTTCAGCTGGGCCGTCAGTAAGTAGACGTGAAAGGGCTCTCTATCAGAAATATATCTTCTGATTATAATCTGCGGGTATATGGCTAAGATAAAACGCACCTTTTCTTCCCTCTGCGTAGGTTTTTCTCCTCGATAGAATCAGCCTGTAGACGGCCCCTTTCGTCCGTCGCATCTTCCAATACATCGTCTTCCGTGCTGTCTTTGGGTGCGCGCGACCATCTATGCAACGACATTGGTCCCAGCCGCCGAGAATCATGATAAAAACGTACCTGTCAGTCGAAGAGGAATCGAGGGCCGTGTTCAGGTCATGGAGGTTTGAGAGCTGGGTGGGCGTCTCTATATATTGATTGACTACGGTAGATTTCGTAACATGCCATGCAGAGAAGTAACGGTTCCGGGATATTGCCTGTAGAAAACACGCATTCATCCCGTTGGTAAAAGTGGACTGATATTAATGCACGACGTACGAGGATCCTACCTTGAATATTCCATCACCCCTTCGTGTCGTGCGAGAGTGATCAAGAGAGGCAGTTTAGTTCGGCATTTCCCGACCGTCTCGGTTTCTTCTCAACATACGATCCCGACCAAAGAGTGAAGGTCATCATGTCCTCTGACCCTCGGTATGAAGGCGCAGCACGAAAGTTCACCGGCACCTGCTAGCATCCTATCCACCGTCTTCGCTGGTAGAGTTTATTCTGCGTGCAGGTGACAGCGCGCTCGACGGAATGTGGCGGGATGGACGTAGCATTTTGGGTAGACGCGTAACTCGCAACGAAAGAGGGGCCATTATTCCCGCTGGCGACCAGGACTCGGGGTGCCCTTGTGGTATGTGGTTTTTCATTACCAATATCGTTGTCCTCATCATCATGCAGGCTACAAATTCGTACATCTCTCTTGTCACGAAAGCTCTGTGGAACACCCTCGCCGAATGGCTCCTTGATAAAACACCGCTGCGGAAATCCATCCTTGAGGAGAGTGGATTATGTAATGAGTTTTGGCGATAGAGAAGAGTACAACGCTGCATCCAATTCGAACGGCGTGTCACCTGAGCGTACTCTCTCGGTCCCTGCGCCTTCCCAAAATCACGACAAGCAAAACTGTTCGACTTCCTCTCCGTGAATACAGATTCCTAGAAATAGGCATCCTATAGAACTCACAACCATCTTTTACAGACGCCATGCATGAAATCCAGGATGGAAACACTTGGAAGCGCCCCGCTCCATATTCCTTCCCAGTGTGCAAGGAGAAGATGGCCGCCTTCCTCGCTGCGTGGCTTCAGGTTCATGCTACTTATTGGGGTTCTACCACGGCACTATAATGTAGCAGCAATAATCTCGGTAGCTTGGCTTCGAACCCTGATAGTGTCCTTTTGATGGTGGTCTACGGTTTTACCTGGTTACGAAGAGACTGGTTCGGTTTTTGCACTAAACTGTGTCTCTCGCGTATCTTTTGAGACGACTGCATATTCATTTCATCGCCGAGTACTATGGCGCTATGACTCAGAAGCAATGTCCTCTGTATCCGAGGTTCGAACCTTGGTAGTGCTTACAGTACATTCGATTTCCAATGCTTTTTGTGTGAGATTGTGTCTCCGTGTATCGGGGAAGGGTCATGGAATAGACGAGGGCGAGAAGTTGGTGGTCATCGGTTTGTGCATGTAGACCGGAATGGACCAGTGCGTTGAAAGGAACGGCGGTCTCTAAAATGACGAGGCAAGAAGATGATTTGGCACGAAGGAGAAGATAGATGATGAAAACACGTTCGGAACAGAGGACCGTTCATCTCATCATCGACAAACTAGGTTCTTCTGGGGATCAAGTTGAATCGTGTAGTGTCTTGATTGGCTGAGAGAGACCAGATCATGAAGCACGAGGCTTAAGAGTTGCGATAGCAACGGCTCTGTAAGGGATTGAGGAGAGAGGACGCGCGGCAAACGCCGAACGACATTTGGCTTACAACCATGACTGCTGTTTCCTGTCCTCCCTTACACAGCATACGCCGTCTGAAAAGCAGGCAGGCTGATGCAGATGGCTTGGGGTGGACGATGGAAGGTATACTGTACTCGTCTCTAGCGGCGCTCTGAGCGAACGTCCAAATCGGACGGTGGACATATACCCCGGGTGTTCATACGCAGAGCGAAGTCTAATGCTGCAGTACCATTACTCCACGGTTGAGCGTTTTCTCGTAGCAGACGGGTACAGGTTTCTCTGTGAAGGTGACGGAGACGCCTCAGCCAGGTGGTGAAGATGATGGCACACCTCGTTTGCGAATAGGATCGAGTCTCTCATACGGGGATACGACGTTCGATAGCTTAGAAGCAGACGTGCCTTGATCATGAAAGATATCCGCGGCATAGAGGGCTGATTGAAGCAGTTGAGCTCTGCTCCTGCACCGATACTTGTTCTTTGCACGATGATCTGTCCATATGATCTTTCCCCAGCCTCATCTTCTTCTTTAAGCACCTGTGGTCCGTCTGCTTGCTGCTGTGAGATGTCTTCGTGTTCTCGAGCATGAGTATTGGCGGAGTCGAGAGCGTGATTTTGGGCGCTCGTGGCTCTACTAAAACAGAACTTTGGGTTACGAAAGCAAGGGTTGCCCCCCCATTGACATCGGTAAGCCCTCGCTGCTCCACCGCACTGAAATAATATCTCACGTCTGCGTTCAGCCGGCATTCGTACTTCGGACGTGTGTCCAGTTACGTCGCCTGAGCCTCCCCAGCTCGGCTGATTGCCATCAACTTACGGTTGGTCCGGTTATCTATCTATCTATCTATCTGTATACACAGGAATCGGAACATGCGGGTGCCTGGGTCCTGCCAATTTGCCGTCCTCAGAATCAGAAGTCGCTGGTTATAATTCAATGCATCGATGTTCTGTCTGCTATAAAGTTTGGGCATCTAAAAGATAGCCATCGCGGCATCCCGCTTAATTGTAAATGCTGCCACGACACTGCTGTACTATCTCGACCTTTGATTCGCACAAGACCTCGCGAAGTGAAGCTCTCGATATTTCGTAACGCATTCCTGAGAGGTACTATCGATCGACTGGTAGAAGTGTCAATCCAAATATCTGAAGTGGCCCGTTTCCTCAATTTTGAAAAACACCTGGGCCTCGGATATCTGGTAGAACGATAGTTTAAATATAATGCCTGCATTGTGCCGAGTTTTGGATTTTTCAGAAGATCATGGACGGTGACCTCCGGGTACGTACTGTTGAAGCCGCATCCTCACCAGCATTGGCATAAGTATACTTAGTTCATATATATAGACTATAAGTTAACTTAACTTAAAGTTTTTCGTTCACATCCTATCTCAAGCTGTCCTCATGCAAAGCCCAAGCTCCGGGGCCAAGCCAAGTTACAATCTAGAATCAACGGAAGCATCTTACGTCGTCGACCCGTCATTAATTCATTAATCTTGGGTGACCAAGTTATCGGAAAGCAGTAGCAAGTACTGTCGTCAATTGAGTTTTTCGACCCGCCCACCACGAAGATGAAAATCCGAGATCCGCTAGAGCCTAGAGGGAATTAAATTAAGAGCGAGGTTTAGGGAAGTCGAATTCCATCGAATCGAGCATATCGATTTTTGTCTGATCAAAAATAGCCTGTGATGTAATCAAAGCTCCCCACTTGTGACCCAATTTGCGTATTGCATTGAGGTTGTACCTTTCATTTCAGAGTTCGAGATGTCTTTAGATTGGAACATGCCTGCTGTCAGGGCAAAAAGCAGAAGCATTCGGAGTATCATATGTCCTTTCTGCAATTTTTGGGATCTACACTTATCGCCTACTGAAGAACCGTGATATGTGAAATAGCTCATGCACATTCGTATGCTACATATCACAGTGATCGGGAAGAATATCGGCGTCTCTGTCATTCTCTGAATCGGATGAGGACACGGCTGTCGAACAAGCTGAGGATCCAATGAAACACCTGCTACGTGTACGAAGATAATCGATAAATGCCTGTTGCGTTGAATACTGTGCACATCTGATAATGACCCTAATAATAGTAGCTGTAAACGGTGCGGTACCTAGTACTATTGGGAATCGATCTGGAACTTCTAGCTTCATTCTCCGTTCTCACTTGATCTGGATTCGCAGACAGGCGACTTCAGGAAGTCGATTCATCTAATATTTATGTATTTTAAGAGCACATGTCTTCAAGAAACGTTGAATTTCCCGTTGATACATGCTCCGCTTTATCATTCAAACTTGGCCGTTCCGTGAGAATTCCAATCATCACTAAGGTATAAGTAAACGGTTGCTACTTCTACTCTTTCGTTGCGACAAGCACCTTCCTCGACATCCTCGAGCCTGTATGTCCGACTTCCTTACTGCACTCATCTTCACTAATACTTGTATCGCCGATAGCGAGCAACTTATTTCAGCACCGAACTTCATTTCTGAAGGTACGCAGCCAGTATTCTCAATACTAGCCTGATACTGAAAAAAATTGTTAGCAGATAATCAATATGTCCGGCTTGAGCCCAGTCGACTTCACCATCGAAAACACAGGCTCCGTTAACGTCAGTATCGATACACCCCACGGACAGAGTGTTCTATTGTCGTCACGCCAAGAGAGCAATCGTTTCAACGAACCTTTCAGTGACGTGGGAACATACACTGTCAATTTGCCTACTGGACCTGCGTTCTTCATCGACTACTGCCAAGACTCGGTCGTGGTCCGCAAGGGCGAGAAGACTGCAAGCAGGGCCGATTTCGTAGTCAAGATCAATGTGTCTTGAAAGAAATTGTATGTCTGATTGCAGTATTCCGTAGCGCTTTCACATTGCTGATCTTCATTTCTTCAAATTGTGGAAGGCCTTGATGTCGTTTGAGTCTCCATCAATTGGCATCCACCGACAGCATACTTTTTCATCCTCGTTCTTATCATTTGTTTCCATCTACTGTGGTCCCTCCTTACCTACGCCTTTCATCTTCTGCGCTACTTCTTTCCAATCGCTACCCAGTTCCATATCCATTGCCCAGATTCACTTGCTACCATACATGAGCCATGGACTTCCATATAGCTAGGGGTAATTAATGTCGTAGTCCTTTGGTTTGCTTTAAATCGTGTACCCTACCGCTGTTTAACGAGTGATTTTATTCTAAGTGACTTGACGAAGTGGGCCGCTGCAACCACGGCAAGTACGAGTCCGAAGAATGGCCGTTTTCCCAAGCCTACGGGGCGAAACAATAAGGGGGGTCTTCTGTTTTGGAAAAGACTAATATTTACTCATCTATGCGCACTGTACACTGATGTTGAGGATGAACCGATTGTGCCGAAAAGATATGAAATACCACTTAGTCTTCTTACATTTGCAGCCGAAATAGTTTGTTCCGCAGTCATGAACACGGACGTCACATTGCAGACAGTGAACGGCGAAAATGCTGGTAAAAAGAAGTAATTTAGCACGAGTGCAGGAAATCGAACACAAAGCCAAACTCACCGTCATCCCGGCGGATGGGCATTCCTGTCAATCATGCTGCCTCGAGTCAATTCCACAATCGCCAGACGTGCAGATGTTGCATTACACCCAAACTCTTACCAACCTCGCGTTTGAATGAGAGACATTTGTTTCACTTCCAGATTTCGTACTTCAGGTCATCGTTTAGGGGAGGGATCCATACGGATGGAAAAGCTTTACTTCAGGCTACGGAGCGGAAATTTCCTGTGGACGTGGGTGAATGGAAGCGGTACTTACCATCCCCAGCATATCCGCCGTTATCGGCCATCCCCACACCATCTCGTCCCAAAGCCATTCGCCCGTCACACTCCAGACCTTGCCCGCCGGATGACGGATGACGTTACACCATCTCAGCGCAAAATCGCAGTCTGGAGGGTGCAGAAACGTTGCTCATGGGCATGGACGTCACCAACTATACAGGCGGGTAGTGGGCTCGCTACGTTTGAGGACAGACGTCGAATTGATCAAGAGGGAGGGACCAAGATCAGCCTATGGGGAGGTGAGTACCCTTGAGTGTGGGCGAGGAGCGAGGTACTTACATCCACATCACCCTAGATCCCTCCTGCATTCATACACCTTTCCTCCCGTCGTCATCGAGGGCACCCTTGTTCGAGAAGAGCGCGTCGGATGGTGATACGTCGTCCTGGGCTGTCTACTTTGAGGGTTGGCGTCAACATTTGAGCGTTCGCGATGCAAGAAATAATACCCATGTGTCGATTCCGTGATGGTGCCCATGCATGCAGCATATTGACGAAAAATAACAGGCCGGCCCTGCAAAACAAGCATTCATCCTTCAATAACAGTTAACAAGATAAATATCAAGCATGCAGCAGAGAGCGACGAAAGACGATACCTCGAAGTAAGGATCTTATCTCAAACATTCTACCCCTGTTCTGGGGTCTTGTCGTGCATACATGCGCGTAATAGCCTGGTTGCGAGAGGGAAACAAAGGCTGATAGAAACAGTCTCCGATGGAGGAAAGTCGGTCACGGCAAGAGGCAATTTCGCTCGGCATGAGACTAAAACGGAACTTGATATTAACAAAGGCATCAATTGTCAATTCCGACTAGGCTGCATCGCTCAAAAACGTATATAAACTTTCCGTGTATTCAATCACACGACGTTTATGACGAGTGCGCAGAACAAGTGTGAAGACGGGCGGAAATCCAGACGCATTTACAACGTCTTGCTTCTCGGTACCGTGTCGTTCACGATGTCCCGCAGAACCATCATACTTCAACTTCTTGCCGGTTTGGGCCTTCGCTACTGTTAACCTTCTGTCAGCACCACGTTTGAAGACTTGAAGTGTGTATATGACTGTACGATGGCATTATACAGAGCTCTTGTGATGAGTAAAGTCGTCGTTGTTCCATCGCCTGTGTAATGATCAGAATGACGATGAAGTTGGTATTGAAAACCTTTAACCACGTACCATTGCCTACGAGCCCACGTACAGTAACGACGGGTAGAATAGCAACCACTTTCTATTACGAGTTCTCCAAGAGGACGCGTCTACCCAAAAGTCTGCACTGCGACACATCGATTCGTCGACCATCCCGCGGTGGGTTCTCCGACGTGCATACGACATCGCTCATTATTTGAATTTCAAACTCTGCAGACACTACATCCCTCTCTGTCGAGACATGAGAGAATGGACGTATGTGTACTGTCCGATTATGGCGCGCCCTCAGAGCGCTAAGGTTTGACGCGAGTACGAGGACGCGCATACACACTGCTTCCCTAGTATCCGTACTAGACGACCCAGAAGAACAGAGTTAAAGGGCAGTCTTGGCCGGAAGCAAAAGCGAGGTACCGAAATCGGGATGCTGGGCAGGAGCACCAGTCTCGTGCGTGCGATGACGAAGCGACTCCAGTGTGGATTATGGGGGAGGGAGATGTATCGCGCAGTGTTCCTTGGATGAGCAAAGAGGACGTCGTTTGATGTTAACAAGACGTTCTGGATGTTGGTTCGCGATGTCACCGGCCACCCTTAACAGATGGTCAAAAAATGATGGACGATGATAACGGCGAACACCATTGGCTGCTAGCGCTCAAAGCCGTCACCCCGCCTAATGCCCCCTAACCTCCTCGCCGCCTGCATGATCCAAGACCTCCCATAATTCCACAGAGCTGCAGGTACCTGCCTCAGAGAAGATCGAGGACGGTCTCTCCCTCTGTTAGGCCGTTGGGATATCGAGATGAGAGTTTGCGCTACTTAGTAGCAGTTCCCGGAGGTGACATCCAGTACTAGTGGAGTAGATTCATCTTGACGAGAACATATTAGGTGAATCGTCTCTGTCGGTACCCTATGAAAACGTTTAGATAAACTTCGAACTTTGCAAGTATCGAAAGACATGCCTGTGCCTGTAAAATTGTGTACTACTTGATTTTTCCCGCTCGTCATTTCTATCTGCGTGCAGTCCAAGATCTGGTATCGAGAGCAACGACGCTGTCAGAGTAGCAAGAGGCAAAGACGCGGTGGCTGTGATGGTGATGCTCAGTGCTTCACGCGGAAAAGGGCCTAGGCCTGACCTGCGGAAAACGCCGGCTCTCACGCGACTACGACCTTCCCAGTTTGACTCCCTTGCTGCCCTCTCGCCACCATATATGCAGGAAATACGACGCGACTCGCCGGAACAGGACTGAAGGAGTGACGGAAAAAGAGATCTTCACTTCATAGGTATCGTCCCGGCTGCATGCTTGATAGTATTTATCTTTTCTTTATTTAACAAAATCTTAGTCAATGAATACCGTACCGCAATGCCATATGTCTTGCGTTTCCTCCAATAATAGAAAAAAAGACAGGTGCACCTTGAATACCCATCGCGTGCGGTCGAGCTAATGCAGATTTTAGTAGACACAGTGCCTTCAACTACGACTTGAATGATATTTTCAAAACCGAATTCCAATGGGAACCGCTGTAATATCTGTCTGTATGACATACGCAGAGGAAAGTCGCACCTCTAGCTCAGTGTGCTCCAAGTGGACGACCTAGAAACCAAGGAGTCAAAGAGGCTCGTGTAACGGCGTTCACAAACAGTTATCTTCCTTCTTACGCTTGTCCGGACGACACTCCTTATACGTGACCAGCGCGTTGGAAGAAATGTCCATCCCGACTGCATTTCCTTCTCTTCTCGAGCCTCGATGATTTAATTCCCCGCAAGGCATTCATCGAATCATCATAGTTCCTTATGCTTCCACCCATTCATCACGCTCTCTCACTTGCTGCAGAGTAAGGTGAACTTCCGGTGTGTGTACCTCAAGATTACGTATTCATCTCGGCGGCGGCGAATTGCGCACGCCCAGGTGGACGAAGGGATAGCCACACATGTATCTTCGCGTCAGCACCAACTCCAAAGGTAGAGGTAAAGTTTGAACTGCCGAGTTCTGGCAGTTTAGCAAAACGCGTCGTTCCGTCCCGATCTCTGGTATCCATCGATAAATGGTTGGCAGGAAGTCGAATCGAGACTTGAGAGGGGACGGGAGGGCAATCAAGACAGATGATTGTACCGGCATACTGGTAGCAGATCTTACATTGAAGGTGCATGATTAATCCAAGTCCTGTGAACTTCTATCGCACGGGATAAGAGATGCCTGTCGAATGCCATGACTTCTGGTATCTGGTCACGCGCGTAAGGGGGGAAGATAGATGTTTCTCCTTGGCTGTAAACATCATGACGCGAATCTCTTCAACTCCATGTTTTCCGATTGTCCGCTCGAAGTGGACCAAGCCAGAACCTCCGCATATACCTCCAGTGGCAAAGCGAATGGTTGAACGTTGACGTTGAACTGGAAGCTCGAAGGCAAACCACTTCGGTACTTTCCGCTTGAACCGAGCTTAATTACAGTTGCTATCCGAACTAAGGTCCCATTAGCCCAACACACGCGAAGGGTAGTAGGCATTTTTTATCTACAGGAACAACGCGAGCTTGTCTCTGGAGAACGATACACCGTCAAATTTAGATATTGTCCATTCGGGAGTAAGTATCATGTAGAAATCAGAACAGGTATGCCCTAAATAGCGCGAACTGAGCCCTCGCTAAAACTCCATCGATCACTATCCTGTTCTGTCGATAACCTCCTCGGACGTTCTGACCAACTGTGGATATTAGATTGGGATGGGCTGAATTGCATCAGCCTTATCAGAGACAGGTTCCTCGGATCGCTGACAATCTCCTGTGCATCCTCTATGTGCATAAACATCAGCAGCAGACCAAAAATAGTGGAGCAAGGTCGCACCGTGCTTCATAAGCTGCTTCAAAGTGTCCTCCAGTAAATCCCCATAATCGGACCAGCCTCGCAGCCACTGGCTGGAATCTGGCTCGTCATTGTAAGCTCTGAGTAGTTCTATGAGTTCATTGGTTATTTCGCCGCTAAGTATCACTTGACGGGCGTCTTCTATATACATACACTGCACAGTGAGAATCTCATGACGCCTGATAAGAATTCCCGCACCAAATTTGACCAGCTCCCGCAAGCACCTGACTCCAGCTATCTGCGCTTTAACACGATGTCCTTCACGGAACTTTAGAACATCTGTTGTTATGCCGTCTGTTATAACCTGGAAGACACTTTCGTCTAGAAGTGACTGAGTAAATATCTCTAGTCGAAGGGTGAGCAGAACATAATGCATCTGGTACGTTGAAGCATACCGTGGGAAGCAAACACCTCCAACGCAGCCCGGACAGCCGACAACGTGTCCATGTCACCTACGACGGGTTTCTTGCCAACTGCAGTGAAGGCAGGCCCAAACACGCTCTGAACGGACAAAGGGCTTTTCTTCCTAATGATATTTTTACCAAGTTTTGCGATCTTATCAAGTAACGATATATTAAGCATAAGCTGACGTGCATATCCTATATTTTCTGGACGTTTAGTCAGCTGAAATTGTAGAATGCACACTCATCTCACCGTCTTTGGCGATCCGTTCCAGGAATGTAACTGCCTTTGCTCGGCGGCGTGGCTGATTCATGGCATCAATGATTGTGTCGATGATATCTTGATTTGCAGTCATCAGAGTATACAATTTCTCTGCAAACGAATATTTAGAAATTCTAGGCGCTGATAAGAGATGACACACCATAATGACATAGTCTAACAAAAAAGGCCTGAGTTTGATGCAGACAGGTAGCGTCGCCGCTGACACTGCCCAGCACCAACTCGCGGATGATAGTATTTGCCACCGACACCATCACCCCGGTTATGTCCCCGTCGTTCACGTCTAAGATGGAGAAGTCATTTCGCAAGATGCTTTTGGGCAAGGCACACGAAACACACCTCTGGACAATATTCTGTACAACAGATCAGACCCACCCTCTAAGTCAAACCATCCCTCTATACATAAAATCCTGACAATCGCGTTGATGACCTTGAGATCGGCCAGCTCATCAACAGAGTCATCTGTTGCCAGCAGCCAGTATCATTAACATTAGCTCGCACAGGAACAATACATTCAAGTTCGCACCGTGGGTGACTATAGCCAAGAAAGCAGTTTTGACAGCTTCTATCTGAGCAGGAAAGCAGTGGGAATTGATGCCAAAGAGTTTATTCGTAAGTATCACTATGAGATCGGGTTCCAAGTGAAAGGTGCTTCGACGGAATTTTGAGTCTGTATTATGTCGTTAACGATGTAAAATTACACTTTCAGTATGCTTGCCCGCTTTGAAATAGTTGCTGAGACACAGCACAGCTGTTCCTTTTGCTTTGGGATGTCCATCTTGGATCATCGACATCAGCTGGTCCAGCAGCCGCTCCTTGTAATAGACATCGGATGAGGTGATGACACCTAACATGATTATCAGAATGGATAGGATGACACCACTGATGACCAGTCGCCTGAGAATATACCGTGAAGCTCTGCAGACATAAATTGAAGCAGTGATATGGCATGAAATCCAGTCTCGGGTTGCCCCAAAAGTTCTAGGAGTGTCGCGGCAAAACCATGCTTCTCATCACGATTTCTCGGTTCAGGAAAGATGCTTCTGTAGTTCTTCAATTTCTCTCCTTCCAATCATGCATCAGCTAAAATATTGTTATAAGACAGGTAAAGCGCAGGTGCCCACTGTTCGCCACCAAGAGTCCATTGGACCACGAAGTTGACCTAATCAAAGTAACCAGCACTCCTCGCGTCTGCTCTGGAATTATCGTGTCAGCTCGGTGACTACGGTGATAACGGATAGTTTTACCTATTGTTGCCAGGCGCACTAAACAAGATAGGCCAACAATTTTTTGGCTTTGGCGTTGTGGCTTATCAATCAGATCAAAGACGATATCTGACCAGGCCTCTGGCTGGTTCACCAGGATGTCTCGAGCTTTCACAACGTACGAAGGTGTACTGAAGACCTGACACCCTGTTTGTTCTGCGCTAGGCTCCAAGATCAGCTGAGAGAGACACTGTAAACTAGCAACCCGGGTTTCACGTGTGCCGTCCCGATGTAGCATATTTTGGAGGGGTACGCCAGCGCCTTCCTCTATGATCTGTTCACCATACGCTGCAGTGCACTATTATTTGCTGTTATGAAATCATAGAGTGTAGAACAACGCACAATGTTTTGCAAGTTGGAATAGGCAGGAAGCGCTTGCGGCTTGAATATCAGGTGGCTTGTCATTGGCGAGCATGGCCACCAGTTCACCAATCACCTCAGCTATCTTCTTGGCGCATCGATCTTATATATAAGTGTACATGAGAAATGATTAGTATTATACAACGGCATGAACTCCTTACCAGACAAAGCCATAAAAGCTAATCGCCGTAGGATTAGTACAGGATCAAGGAATGTATCGCCTTTAAGCTGTCCTATTGTCATCCGGAGAATAGAATCATCAAATAGGTCCATATCCAACATATATGCCCATTCGTCGGCCCAAGATAAATCTTCGAGCTCAGCGATTTCATTTATTTCGAGAAGGGATGCCCAGTCTCTCCCTTTGTCGCCAAGGAACGTCGCTGAAGGTGTGTAACCTCTATGTTGAAACATCACAGAAGCATGAATGTGCTGCTGAGGAAGAATGGAACGCCCACGCCCACGATGTCGTGTACTAAACATGGGTCAGCTTTGCCACCCGATAACCAGCAAGGAAGTTTGAATACCGGGTAGTACTAATTTCTTTGCCAGAGTACAAGGACCATTTGATGGGCAGATACTCAGGTATCCACCAAGGTCCGCGCAAGGATCTTGTCGGCTTATCTTTACGAAGATGATCCCATGTCCATTCGCCAACAGCTTCTCGTTCTGCGAAGCGCAGACCGGCCTCACTCGCTTCATGCTCCATCCATGAAAGGGGAACAGATGTGAGGTCGAAGCTACGTTTCCGCTCATTGCTCCCACCACTTCAGACGAAGGTCAACATCCGCTAAGAATGATGTTTGGAGGACATACATGTCTGAGTGACTGCCCACAAACCAAACTTCCTTAACATTGGTGGTTATGTTCGACTCATAATTTTCACTATGAGAAGACGCTATTCGTCCGTCGGTCAAGAATTCCGGAAGAAATTTGACACGGCGCTCATCCAGAGCCAATCCTTGACGGAAAAAGCAAACGTGGGAAGCAGACTCAGTCAGCGACAAAGGCCGTTGCCGAATAAATCCCACGGACGAGACGGTGTCCCTGGAGGTAGAGTAAATACTTAGATAGACATAATCCAACTACAAGAACACACCATGCACCTATAAAATGAACCTTAACCTTTCTCGAGAATGTACGCTTGAAGTTCGCAGCAAATGCTTCAGCCTCAGTTTTGTCCCTGATTTCTGCAGGAGGAGCATAAATACTTGTGAGCAAAGAACGAGAGATAGGCTGTCCTACTTCTTCCTCTGTGCTTATTGCGGTACAACTCATAGGCTCTAGGAGCATAGTATGAGCAGGCCATAAGGCCCAAATCATTAATAAACCCTTGATGTAAGAGGCATAGATTTTATTAATAATTCCCTGTAATTCCTCAGGTCTTCCCGATGAATTTGTCCATGTGCCTGCCTTGCGAGATGATGTGGCGCTGATGTATCCATTTGGTGCCGCCACGACATCACTGCGCCTCAGTCCGCCTCCCGCCTCTTGCGCTATAAATAATCTTAGTGAGATCTAGATACCAATTGCATTTGATCAACGGATTCTATCATACTTCACATAGATATACCGGTATCTAGGCACATAGCTATGGTGGCATGGTCGTTAGTGGGACTGTTGGTTCTGCCTTCAACTGATGAGCAAAGTTCGAGCCCCCATGCTGTCGAATTTTTTTTCTACAAGGATTGTTCAATGTCAATGGAGAGTCTTGTTGTCCTCACAAGTACAATACAACCGTTGCATTTAGCTCCTTGGACATCGATGCGACGGCAGTGTACAATAGAACAAACTCGTGTTTTTATGACTAAGCCTAAAAGCCGCTTGCATTATATAAACTCCGCTCGGCAATGGCCACCACAAGTTTCGCAGACCACTCTGGCAATCACATATATCTCTCTCTCTCTCCTCGTCCCCCATTCTACTGGCATGGCTCCCGATGTTGTACGCCTCGTTATCGACTTGGGTCTTGTGGCCAACATCATTTTGATTGATCAATTTTTTTGCTTTGCATGATGATGATGCCAGCCAGCATGCCTATCTTGAGCTCTCTTTTACTCCTCGCATTTTTCTCCAGTCTCATTCTCTGTAGGACATCGTTCATATCTTCAACAGTACATGGTTCAATCATAAGATGCCTGGGCTTCGCTTGCAAAGGTAAGGTTTTGCTGCACCGCCATCATTTCCTGGATAACTTAAACTCTTTTTTTTCTCACTAAGCTATCTCTCTGGTACTCGGTTTCAATCCTCACTTACTCGTCTTCTCTAGGCTTTTTCTAGCGAGCATGCTTTTGACAGGCTTTCATGCAAGGTATGCGCTCAACACTCTGCATTCCTCTCAAACTAACGACTTCTCCTTGCTCTGTAGCCAAAATTTCCTTCAAGATCGGGAGCCATGACCGGCTTCCTAACCAGCATGTCAAACCAACTGGTCTTGTCGAATACGATTCCCCACTCCCACGTGTTCAAGTCCCAGCGCTGCCGTCTCCGCCATGGCTTGGATAGTGCTAAAGCCGACGCTGTCTCTCTTAGTCCGCAGGCCGTGCATAGACAGCTACCATGCAATTTCGCTAGGTAGGTATTCTACCTACCTATTACTAGATAGGGGGCTTAATACTGTCTTCTTGGGCATGGAGTGTTAACATCTCGTCTAAACTAACTGTATAAACGCTGCTTCTCGTCTTCCTTTCTCCACATCTCATGGTGACAAGTAGTCGAACCTGCAAGTCTCAATGATTTGACTTGACTCAACTCATTTTCACTGGCCGGCCCTGGATCCATTGACCATGAGGATGAACGGAGGAAGATTTCTTGGTGAGTCCAAATGTTTGATTAATAGCGTTGTGCTGACCTTAGCCACATAGTATCCCAACCATTCCAATGTTTACATTACAAGAAGCCAACCACCTTTCAGCCACCACCGCCGAAACGTCCTCCAGTCTTCACCCTGTCCAATTTGACCAGATATGTGGGCATATGTAGATGTGAGAGATCACTACGAAGAGTGAAGGATGGTGTCGCCATCGGAGACACTCACTTCCGACGAACGTACTGGATGGCTTCTGGAGAAAGAGAGATAGCATCCGATGGGTTGGTCGTTGGTGATGTTCGTGGTTGCATTGAGCAGAGTCAATATGCTTGAAGAAATCGGTGCGCTCCACCATTCCCCCTTCTCCGCACACTTCTTACGTCGTTCCCTTGCAGGACATCGCATCGCTGCAAAATCTGGTGGCACTCAATGTCCTGCCTTTACAACATGACAAGGTGCTCTAGAGCGTGGGATGGCTTGAGGAAATGTGTGGGATGGGTCGCCGTCTTTCTTTTCCAAGGTGAGATAGCTGCGTGCGAAAGGTTTCTTGATGATGAATTGGATAGGAGGCGAGGTCATCGTCATCTTCTAGGAGGGCATAAGCTACGACGTTGACATCCCTGATAGTAGGAACTTTCGTGCAATGTTCAGCTGGCAAAGGTAAGGTTTTCTTTCTATCATTGACCTTGAGACCGATGAGTGTTGGTACGCAGCTGTTACCATCGTCATACGTTGTGCCACGTTTGCCGGCAAGGACCATCGCTCGTGGTTACAGAAATTGGAACTCCGATATGTCGATCCGAGGGTCGTGGAGATTACATTTCATGTCTCACGTTGTCTACCTCTTTCTGTGAGCCCCAAAGTGAGTATTATGCCCGAAATGTTCTTTCTGATGATTTTCGAGCATTGCTTCTGTTTCAATTTATCTAACCGGCATGTATCAAGCCTTGGAGAGCTTTGATGGGTGAAATTTGCTGAATATTTCTCGGAAAAGCTCTCTGTTAAACCACCAATTTTTTCAATTTAATATCTGTTGTTTTTAATCCCGTATTCCTTCAAGGAAGGATATTTTAGAACTCGAAGATTCAAATATTCAAGCAGCAAGGTGAAGGGATCACATAACCGGCTGTGTACCGGTTACCTGTCGGGGTTTCAATTTCTGCAACCACGAACGATACCTCGCCCCGAGTTCCGGCTCGCCAGGCTATCTCGAACTTTTGTGCTAGAGTGATTTCTCCTTCCCCACCATTCCCGTCTTGTCCTTTCCCTTCAACCTCAACTTTAATGACCGTGTCTCAAGCCATTATCTTATACAGAAGTGCCATAATTCCCAGCTGCTGCTTGCTTCACGAGCGTCGGGATGATCATTGCTTGCCACAGCCATTGGGTTACTGATGTGCTCTTACTGCTCAGCTCTAGCTGGCTCATATACCTTGATGCTCTCTAGAAGGACATACGCTATCCAACCGCAGCAAGTTCTAAACTGTACACTTTGGACGGGATTTGTGCGGGCAGGACCTTAACATTCTCGCAGGTAAGAGTTGTGGTTCACAAGTACATCACTGGGCTGGTATATCTCAACTGTTCCAATGGGATACTGACATCTTCATCTCACAGCTTGCATCAGACTCTATCCGATTTACTCTCTTTGCCAACCATAACCCTGCCCATCCCATACGAAATGGAGGTCAAGGCTGAAACTGAAAACAGTTCCGAGTCCGACGACGAAGACGATAAATGGCCGAGCGCCATCTCACACAAAGAGACAGAGCTGTATATCTGGCGAAGAGTAGACCATATGTAAGCCTTTTCTGGATCTTAGCATGCTCACTGTTCCAGAAGACTACCGGTACACGCTAATACACCCCTAGCATCATCCTGTCACCAAAGATGCACGATGACACCGCACACCCCAGGAGGGAGGGCAGATCTTCGACTAAGAACTAGACTCGGAGTCGGCTTATGAGAGCGGGCCGCTCCTTATTACCTTTGTGATACCCTCCACATCCTGCACGCCTCTTCATCCTCACCAGCAGCTCCTACTTTCCCAGACCGGTACACGGCGTTGAAGCGAGGACCAGCGAAAGGGAAAGCCAAGGCGGTGAAAGTCAGCCTGCTTCGGTTACAAGGGTATTTTTGACTGGATTCCTAGTATATCTGATGAATTTCAGTACGGTCTCAAGGGTTCTAGCTCTGATGGCGAGCCGACATCGAAACGAAGACGTCTGAATCCTGGAGCTGCTTCCCCAAAAACTGGAATAGTAAGGTTTCCTGCTATCGAGCGTGGTGTCACATCAATTTCCGACGAACATTCCGTATTAGTGATCTCTTGAGTCGGCATATACATTGCCGACATGACTCTGCCAGTGTTGCCAATGGTTATCTTACGGACGATCTTGTTGCGGAGACGCTGGTTAATCGCCCTCGCATCCCTCCTCAGTGGTAAGCATATGTATCATACCCCAGTTTGACACGATACTGACCAGGATGGCATTTCAGCCCACACTTGGATTCCTTGCGTGATTCGTTGGACCCCGGAGATCTTTATGTACGCAGTTTGGTATTGGTTGCACCGAGGAATATCCACCTCGTTCCAGGCTCGGCGTACGTCTCGCTGTCGACGTAAATTTGCGCAGTCTACTGACGATCAGTTACACAGACGACCTACAATGGACTGGGTGGTGATCGATGTTGTAGGCGGTGACAAGAACACCCGACACAACTGCTTGAGAGCTCGGAGATGGCCTCGCTCTGCGATTCCACGTTCATTACCATGGATTCCAATTTCAGACATCGAGGAGCCGTTGTTTGAGTCTGAGATGATAAGACAGTGAGATGCCGATCATTATTGTTAACGTAGAAAAATAAATTTCTTCTTGCATTAGTCATATTATATGTGCACAAGCTGGCGCAGTCGCCCGCAGAAGGAAGTCGAGGATATTAATAGAGATTCCTCCACTGCATTCGTCGTTCAATCAATACCCGGCTAGAATTTCCGACTCAAGAAACAATAGAAGCTTGACTACTAGCTACACCCCTTAGACCCCCCGTGCTCGGCGCCGGGCATAAAACATGTTGTACATCTTCCAACGGATAAACTGGAGGTCACATAATGTGAGGACTAGTTGCGCGTTGAAAAGAACATACTCAGTATTACTCACCTCATAGACACGCTCAGCCTGTTCCGACACTCGGGAGTCATAGTCTGCCCCTTCGGAACTATCATCTATCGATAGTGGGAATCGCCCGAAGTATTCAGCACACAAGTGGTCAAGGAACCTGGGGACTTGGCGTGATCCCGAGGCCGCGATGTAGTCGTCTAGATGTTCCTTCAGGAAATCGGTTTCCCTTGGGCCTAGAGTGGACCTGCGAGGCATCTATGCAACTGGGTCAGTCCAATTTCCATTGCATGTAGCCAAAAGACCTAACCTCTGACAATTGTAGAAAGATGTTGAATACGGAGCTCTGAAGAGCCCAGTATCTTCGGATTTATATACATTTCTGCGTATGTGTTTCAAGAATTAATTCTTGGCGACCTAGACCCATGGTCGCTGCCTTGACAGCGTATGTTTTATAGTTGCAAACCCGCTCTACGCGCGCTACCAGGACAGCGCGCCGTACTCCCTTGAAGAATTGATTATTTCCGCTCTTGAGAGGCCAATTCCCAATAGGTGTTCTATTCACGTAGAAGGCGCATGTACCGCCGAATATTTAATACTGGCGTACTCCACAATGCAACAAGATGTTCATACACCCAGGTAGCTACCTCTGAGTCGCCTTCCTCGTGGATGCGTCCGTAGAACCACAATACCACTTGCTAGAGTCCAGAAACGTGAGAATTCATGTCTGGCATTTAAAGGAAAAACGCTCACTTTTTTCTGATTGTAGATAGCTTGTTCCTCTGTGCGGGAATAACCACCTATGGTCACTGGGAAGCGCTCGAAGTAATCAGGGGAGAAGTTAGCCCAGAATCGTCCAACTTGGCGTGCCCTCAGGGATTCACGAAACTCGGCCAAGTGATCTTGGAAGTAAGCGCCTTCTCCACGACGGTCTATGTTCCTGCTACTAGGCATCTGGCTAGGTCACAGGTTAGCATAACGTTTGTTAGCGGTGAATTTTTTGACCTGACCTTTGAAGAAGGTGAAAGACTGAAGAACGCTGGAGGAACCGAGTCTTCTGTATTTATACAGTCCCTGTTTACGTTCCAACAATAAATTATTGTTGCGAACCGGTACCATTTTGGTAGCCGCCGTGGTCCCATCACACTCAAGAATTAATTCTTCACCACTATTACTCACCCAGGTAACATTTTTCTCTCAACCTTTGACCTTCTCTCAAAATGGCCTCCGGAAAGCGCCCAATGACTGAGTCAGTGGAGTTCATCGGTCCAGCACAGCGTTCAGCCCATGTCCGACGTACACACCCAGCGAATCTGACCCACGTATGAATGACCGACTCTCTCCAACCGAAGGATTTATTCGGTAAGCGCGGCCCGAAGTATTAATTCATTCTTCTCTGGAGGCGTAACTGCGGTAAGGCCTCTGATTCATTGATTTATTCATCGTTCATTGTTCAGTCCTATCAAACCCGACTTTTTTCAATCCTTCACTTTCACCCCGACCGTCCATTCTACCCAAGTATCTAGATATTCCCAAGGTACCCAGGTCTGTCTGATTCCCATTTCCAAGATCATCTGTTGATATTTTGACGCGTAGATCTCGCATTCCAATTCGTCGAGTTTGAGGTAGCGAATCGACGACTTCCTCTAGGGAACAGCCCAACAGTCGCCGTCAGATGAACGCTTCAGGCTTACGGTAAGATCCCCTTCCTCCTTACATCCAACGTTGATTCGATACAAATATTTATCTCCAGTGCATTGATAGAGCACGCGCCAACGGAGTTGACCCTCTCTAGTCAGTCTCTGTCACAAGCTCATAGACTCAGGCAAGTATCATTTTATACTTACACGAAATTTTTCTCATTCCGCATCTTCAGGAATTCCCGTGGCGCTTCCCTCGTTCCCGCCCCCATTCTCATCAGTCGCGCAAAGATGAAATCCACGTATGATGGCAATTTTCGGCTGCGTGAGGTCTCTGTTGCGAAAGGATTTGGTCATCTGCGTAGTTTTTGACCCACTGACCCTGCGCAGGGCGGAAGGTGGAGGCCAGTAAGCAATAACTAGTAGTATTTATCTTTCCTTTCTACGCTCCACTTTGTTTAGACTTTGGCTGCAAGATCATCGCAATTATAAATTCATCGTCACACAGCATTTCGTGCCTTTCGTGATTCTTTAATGTCGGACTTATATAATACAATACTCCGTTGTAGATCCGCCTTTCCTCTTACCCGTCACCATGGACAGCGCCGCATCACCCATGGACAGCTCCCTGTCGATTCAGGAGTGTTGGGCACGCCCGTTCATACCCACCTATCGTGCAATCTTAAGGGAAGGAAAGAGATTCCATGACGCTTACCTGCACGGATTGTTTGTTGCCTACTATGATCGTTTCAGCTGCTCTCTTGGAGAGCCAGCCAATCCAGAAGACATCGAATCAATCTATGCTTGGAAAAAACAAGCGCTGGAGGTGAATTTCTTCCATATCCATTATCTTCTTCATCACAGCAATTTATCAATTCCCAGAGTCTTGCTCGTCTCATGCTACGTGTCTACTACAAGCAAATGGATCCTACAGAATTTCGTGCGCTCCAACATTCTCCTATGGATACTCCAGCGAAAAAGCCGCATCCCCCATTGGTTAGCTCCATAGAGCCTATCGTCGATGGAGACGCTGTAACCGAAGCCGCTGAGGTACGTAGTGTGCTACCGCCGTTTAATATATGTTTATTAAGAACTGAGAACTCACCCACTTGTCCAAGCCAACATCAAGTAACTCGAAGTCTGCTCACCCTCCCAAAGCTGAAAGTAGGCGCAACATACGTTCACTTAGAGCAGTCCCTCCTGTTGATGGATCTGGGGATACAGCAATTTCGGGAGACGGCAAGGTATGTAGCATATCTTCGTTACGAAGGAAAACTTCCTCACCCACCCAACCCAACTAGTCAATGTCTGGCAGTGCGAAGAAGTCTGCTGGCCCTCCCAAAGTGACAAGCATAAGAAAGGTGTGTTTAGAACCGGAAATATTTTCCCCTGGACTGAATAGACGACATCTTTCTAGTCGGAAAGCAAAGCCTCAAAACATCGGCTGGAGCCAAACTCCAGGGAAGGTCCTCTGCCAAAACGGCGGCGCCAGAAAACCTCATCGGAGTTGGCTGCGTAATCTAAAGATGTGAGTTTCCCCGTATCCTATACCTTCCCTGAGTCTGACTATTACAGCCTTCAGGCGTCTTCCCGACATAGCTTTCCTGTCAAATAGCTTTTCTGGTCTAACTAACTGCAAATAAATACTTCGTTTCATCCCTTGTAAGTAGCGTACTTGTAAATGGACCAAATTCATCGGGGAAACACGGATTTACACATCTAGACAAGAAGCCGTCTAGCCACAGAAAATGCGTAGCTTTGACTTCCGGCAATCTCCACGGCCTCCGTACCCAAGCCGCCGTTTTGTCATAGTTGAGGGAATTTTCAGGTATGATCGAGGATCACTCACTACTGGCATTGTCTTACAGGCGAGGTAGGTGCACCTGCAGCAAAGTTCAACAGTGTGCCATCGTTGTCTGTTGTCTTGATCCTAGTGGTTACGAGACCTGTGTATACAGGCTCGTTACAGGCTCGATCTAATGCGGTCCTTGGGATTTCGGTGGCAGTGCTTTTGGTTAAGTTGTTGATGACAGCATACAACGATCCGTGGTAGCGACGCCTTCCGCGCCAGTCCCCGATTCTTTCGTCCGCTTCCATTTTTTAAATATTTCAATACTCAGACATATTGGAAGATTTACAAGGAACACAAAGTACTTAGAAGCAGTGGTGACAGAGGATTAATGTGCAGAGAAAAAGATAAAGAAATAGTATACGACAAGATTGGAGCAAATCTAAGGGAACCTGCTACCGTACCGCAGACCGACGTGACAGGACTCGGAAACATCGCCAAACGGCAAGTCGACGTGGAATCGGATGGCAGACGTCCGTAGACATCGAAGCAAAAACACTCCTTAGATAGAGCCTAAAATCCGCGGCGAAGGCCTGATCATCGTCACAATATTAAGAGCGTACGGATGCTTTTGCCGACAAAGACGACGAGATCTGACAGAGTCGAAGGCAAAACGAAGAATTCCAGTATGGACTTCATATCATCAGATAAGGATCGATTGTCCAAGGAGAGCATGATATGCAGTGAGCAAGGCAGGCAGGGATAGTTTCCAAGGATCGGATGAGTACGTCGGAGTGCGAAATGTCACTCGTGAAGGTGGCTGAGCGTAATTTGCGCGATGCAGATGGGCAGTCCAATGGACTTAGTCTCCAAGTTTAAGTACAATGTCAGACGGTCACTGTCATAGATGGCTAAACAAACCGTAAGCGATGTGGCAATCCAGCTGTGCAACGTTCTTTTGCACGTGCGCAACAGGTTTTGTAACCACGGTACTTGGTTGTAATAGATAAGTAAGTACGGCCGGCAAGCGGCAGGGCCCGCTACCTTGTGCCACAACACCGAGACATATGGAAGATGCCGGTGATGTTCGTGGTGCGTGTAGTTCAAGAAAACATATTCGAGATATTTGTAGTAAATAAGTAGTACAGTAGTATATACATCACAACGTGGATAGCTAGGACAGACGATACAATCAATTTAGATAAACAACCTCAACATCGAGGTCAGCGAACGGGGAAATCGTTAGATAAAATATAGACCTACATCGCATTCAATGAGTATTGAACGCTAATATCGAAGTATACTTTGTAGTCGTAGATGATTCCATAAGCAGCGCGGTCGATGACACGAGTAACTCTGTGGTAAGGATTGTCGGGGAGGAACTGGGCGCTATTGGGAGCGAACAGATTGAAATGCAGTGCACCGAGAAAATGGTGGAATGGATCGTACACGCGCACGGTAATGTTTGGGTGACGGGGGTCGGGGAGTTTTCTGGTCAAAAGTCATGTAAGGTTAGTCCAAATAAAGTGTCGTATCACACCCACGCGACGGTGCATAGAAAAATATGAAATCCTCGTGCATGACTTTCGATGACCTGTCGCTCGCGTCTCAGAGCGTGTTCTAAGTCGGCAACCAAGCGATTGCGGTCATATTGGTGTACGGTGAACCGGTTGTAGATGAATGTGAGGAATATCATTTGCTTCTGAAGACAGATGAGGGGACATATGTCAATAGCAAGGCGGGTACACTACCAATACGGTGATGGTGATGATGGAAGCTTGAAGAGCGCTGCTTAGTCGTTGGAAGAGCACCGGAGGAGAGGTAGAGGGCGCTTAGTCACCGGGATCGTCGGGACGTGGTACGGGAATAAGAAGATACACTACAGGATACAATATCGTAAGGCAGCGAACCCAATAAAATGTAAAAGCAGGTAGAAGCAAAGGGATCGAGTGGACGTACCCAGTTCAATGCACACAGTAATTCCGTAAGCTATGAGGAAGACCAAAAGATAATCAGCTGTTGTAAAACAGATCCTAAACGATGGTGAAGGGTATATACCCGACGATATGCGTAAGGTCAAGGTGTGGGGCGATCCTTTGGAGAGGGAAAGGACAGCTCGTACGTCCGGCAGAGAGCCTCTCAATGGCGAGGTACCGTATTAATGTGGGAGGGAGTCACACGCGAGAACGAAACTTATCCACCCGAACCACTTTGTACGAGAAACTCAATCAATAGACGAGAGACTGAATAAATACATTGAAGGAGGCCTGTCTTAAAGTAAGGTTAGATGCATTCCACCCACAAACACATCGACTCACATATACACTACGAAGCGGGTACCGAACTGACGAGAGACGTAGAAGCAGAATCGCTTATGACGAGACCATTTAATTATCCTAGAGACCCTGTGCAGACACATAGCGAATGCCATATTGTAATAGGGGCATCCATGGAAAAGAACCCCATCGCCGACACCTGCAGAGGATGTGGGGGGTGCGGTGAGTGAGAGCCATTTGTAGATCGAGTCGCTAGTCGAGGGTGGTCAGTATTTGATGTTAGTACAAGGCCAGACACGTACAAACGATGTAGCAAACGCCAAGAGACGTAGGTAGGACACAGAGTTTAACAAGCGCAGGCAGAACACAGAGGTAAATAAGGGAGTCAGAAAGGGCTTGCGTTCGATACATGTACACGATCGTTTATTTGAGGTTCCGCCCTCTAATACATCAAACACGTGATACGGCTGATATCAGGACGAGGCCACGCGACAACCGATCAGCCCCTGCCCATGGTCTATGGTGGGCCGGAGGGCTCAATAATCCTGTGTCACACAAGTCGAATTCGTATGAAATAGAAAGAAAGGAAACGCTGTCACTACCCTGAAACAGGTGAGCCTTTCGACAACGAAGCTGAAGCTATCTTAACCGAAGATGGCCAAAATCTTGGATTGTCCACACCACTAGTCCTGTGACCACCAATCCTGCACTGCCATCTGTAACCACCGACGGCCCTCCTCTACCATTTACTGCCGCAGGACAGTCATCCATTTCAAGTCTCGGCAAGTCGGCACACCTATGCCGGCACATCGTTTGACATCATTGGGATAAGCGTGCGCATTCGCTCCGACGTGACGGTGTCTTCTGCAGCTTTCTTGTCCTCGAGCTGCTTCAAGCGCGACCTCAGATCAGGTAACGCTTAGTACTTCAAGTCGGAAGCAGTGGCAAGATTGTATCTGATTAGCTTGAAAATCAAGCATTTAGAATACAAACTACAAAAAAAACGTTCGCCGCCTTTTCTTTCAATTCATCAATCTTGCGCCTGATGGCGTCGATTGCGTCCCCTCTCTTCTTCTGAGTCTCGTACACCACTCTTAAAGGCTTCAACTCATCCTTGACAGTCGCAATGGCCTTTCGTGCGCAAGGACTAGGCTCTTTGCTAGCCGCATCCTTCTCTCGGTCCAATGCATGGATTTCAACCTGGATTTCAATTAGGCAAGCCAATCTCCTCGGTTTCCATCTCCCGCATGACACATACACTCATACACTAGAGAAAAGTCAGTTAGATCATAGGCAGCGATTCTTTCAACATACCTAGCTCATGCTTCATCTACGAGATCAATGGCGGAATCGGGTAAACGTCTGGATATCATATAATAATGATGACCTGACCTCGCTGCGGAAATCAAAGCAGGGTCTACAATCCTGACACCATGATGAACCTCATACTTATCCTGGATGCCACGAAGAATGCTGATCGACTCTGATACTGTGGGCTCGTTTGCGATGACTTGAGCGAATCGTCGTTCCAATGCTGCGTCCATCTCAGTGTATTTCCAGCACTCAGCAAAGATGCTAGCACCGATGCACCTGAGTTTGCCGCGAGCGAGTGGAGGTTTAAACAGGTTACCAACAACCATACCGCCACCTTCTGCTCCTCTGCCAGCCATGATAAGATGCAACTCATCGATGAAAAGGATGCCTCCGGTGCCGCGTTCTCGGCAGCTTTGTCGACCTCGTCTTGGCACCCGCCATGAGGGCGCCCATGTCGAGGGAGAATAGGCGACTGAAGAGAGTAGCAGGGACGTCACGTTTGACAATTCGTGGGCGAGGCCCTCAGCGATGGATGTTTTGACGACACACGGTTTACCGATGAGAACCAGGTTATTCTTAGACCTGATAAGTAGATTAGTATGTGAAAGAGAAAAGTACTATTCGTCTTACCTTCGACATAGGATGCGAATGCTCGCCGGATCTCGTTGCCACGGTCAATGACAGGACCAATCTGAACAAAACGGACAATATAATGTTTATACGTAATAAAATTGGCACTCGTACCCTCTGCAAGGACGGTCCAAGTCTATGGCATACTTGCGCAGAGCATCGAAGCTTGCTTCAGCATTCTTGGATTCAACTCGATAGTTGTCGCAGATTTGTTGAACGACGGTCTTGAGGGTAGCTTCGGTGAGGCCGGCCTCTCTGATAACGGGAGCAATAGAAGAGTCTTTCCAAAGGGCGAGAAGAAAATGGCCTTGAGCGATATAGGAATCATTCATCTTCTTATGAATGCTCTGCACTTCCCGCTGAACCTTGAAGGAGGCGGAACTAGGCGAGGTCTCAGGCTCAGCGTCGATAGTGGGACGAGGATCTTCTTCAGAGCGCGCTTCGTTACCGCCTAGAAGAAACATCATCAGTTTGGCGTCCTGCATCCCGAGAAATGGTAAATACATACAACGCCACCTCGAGCCTTCTCAATATCACAGAAGGGAACAAGGGTGCTCCTCCGCCTTCTTCTTTGGGAAGGACAAACGCAATGTGAGCCGGTGCAACTGCGAACTAAAATGAGCTTTCACAAGCGATGTTGAATGAACTGAGGCTTACCTTGAAGGATTAAGGGACTGAGGGATCGCAGCGAGGAAAGACTCAAAAATTCAGCCTCCGCCAGAAATCCGGCACATCGATGGCACTGCTTCATGTCACTGGTTCAAGCCTCGCACCGTACACTTCCGTTTCGGAATTTTTTGACCAAGGTAGGAGCTGTACATCAATGAGATGTTCAATGATAAATGAAAAAGGCAAGAGCTAAGAGCAAAACGCTGAAAATAGATTGCAATTTAAGATGTTTTGGTGCGCTTTGCAACGCTTTGCCCTTCACGTTCCCCAGGGCGCTTTACTCCCCTACTAGCCAAGCCCGCACCAGACCTTTCCAACATCGCCTTCAAACAACAAGTAACGTCAATCAAGAAAGCCTTCCACAGGTCCTTCTTCCGATTGTTGTCCTTTACCAATATCCCCCACCATCTGATTAGGAACATGATCTGGAAGATACCCCAGTCACCCTTCTTGCGAATCTTTCGCATGTCGCACCTGTAGTCTGGTACGGGGAGTTCACCGGGGACTTTTGACTGCCGTGACTCGTCCTGGAGTCCATTCCACCAGTACAAAGTATCTTTGATCAGCTTATCTTGGACGTCGGGAGCGAATTTGGGTAGGTCAAAACTCAACTTCTTGCCCAGCAAACTTAGGAGTACATGCGGACGACCAGATGTCGGTAGCTTGCCCTATAAATGCATATCAACAGAAAAAACGTCATATAGCCAGAGATCCACCTACCTCTGGGACCGAGAGGCAGAGTTCGACCTCCTTCCACTTGTCCACGCAGTGTTCGAAATCCTCTCCAAGCTCGACGGACCTTAGTATGGCCTCCGCGTCTTCCACCGTCGAGCCTGCCCGGCGCATTGTGAGTGGTCCGCGGAAACGCATTGACCGGGTGTTCTCCTTCTCCAAAGCCCGTTCAACTGCGTCGCTCTCAACATCCTCAGCTCCGCCTGCCTCTGGGTTTCCTTCCTCTAAATTGGTTCTCCACTGACTGGCCGATCCTCCCACCTCCAAGTCTCCCCAATCTTGGGTGGCAACAGACCGGCTCTGAGAAGTGACATAGTTTGATTCGAGTGACTGAACGCCGGTTCCCAAGGCTTGACTGTTGGGGAAGGGTACTTGCTGAAAGATCCGAGTTCAGTACTTGTTTGATTTAGGCCGGACACCGAGTTACTCACCAGGTTCAGGGGGTCACGTGTATCTGGTATATCACTCCACAGACCGGGCTCCTGTCCCGCCAAATCCTCGAAGAGATCAGAGATATCCATGCGTTGGAAGTCGGAAAGATGGATGAAGTTCATCTCCTGGTCAACCTCACTCATTGGACCCCAAGACGGTACCCGCCGTTCGTTGTTTGCAAAGTGGCCCATTTGTCTGGGAGCCGTGTACAGAGACAGGCGCGCAAAAGCTTTCCGACATCAACGAGGGATGAAAAACGGTGGATGAAGGGGCTGCCGAGGTGACATTTCCTGAGCGAACGGAGGATATGGAGGTGTCACAGAAGTAGATGAGTGAGGTTGTCCTTCGGAGGTAAGGGTGAACAGAGTTTGCGGTTGCAGCGGTTTACTGGCGGCGAAACCTGCAGTGGCGGCAGGAACAGAAGTCGAGCAATGGTTGGACAAAAAGCTTCGTAAGGCTGGATGCTCATCCAAGACATAGACAATTCCCCGGAGGAAGAGGAAGACACCGCCGTATTTTGGTTCTGTGGTATGGTGTTCTTCTGCGAGCCCTCTGAAGACATGCTTTAGCAAACGTATCATAACGGCAGTAGTCTCACCCTTCACGGTCCTGCTCTTGCCCTTAGACTTTGCATCGTTGCCGGTGGCCTTCACGGCTCCGGAATCATGAATCTCGTTGGACTCGGTTGACCAGGTCTTGCGCCTGCGACATGCAAAGCTCTGTTTTAAGGCTTCCAAGACGGGCACGGCTTGGGCACTGTCACCCCCTTCAAGTTCATCCATCGCCGACTTTTTAGCGGTGTCGTCGTCTTCTGAATCCGTGGTATCTGTTTCCTGGGCTTGCATTCTGTAGAATGCGTTCGTTTC